>VWZX01004653.1:568224-1168224 GCA_013399015.1 Galbula dea
AAAAGTCTTCCTTATATATATAGTCTAACTATTTTTTAGTTTAAAAATATTACCCCTTTTTTGGGGGTTGAGTTTGTATTCTTGAACCTTAGCATACTACAGAACCCAGTTTCAACATAGTTACCCCAGACCTACCTGAAACATGTCTTTTCCCAGTGCCTAAACTACTGGTGTGTATCTTGTATACCAAGATCCACGTTGCTGAGCCAAGCTCAATTTTCCTTTGTTTTTTTATCCCTTCAAAGATCTCGATTGGGGCCTAGGTCATCTAGAAGAAGACAAAAGCATTCTTACAAGGCTCCACGGTGCCTTTGACTCGTGACAGAAGCTACTCAGGGCTGGGTGTGGTTCCCTAGTCTGCACAGAATTCCAGGCCCTGGGAGAGACACCTGCGGTACTAAAATCCGGGACCACAAGATGGTGCTGCAGGAAAACATTTTTTCCTTGGTGTTTTTGTTTTCTGGAGAACTTTATTGATTTCCAGCTTTTACAATGTGGTTCATCAAGTCACAGAAAGGCAGATAGTGTACAATAGAGCAATGGTCACTGAGTAAAAGACAACATAATACAGCATATGATGACAAGGCTTTAGAAGACTTACAAGATACACAAACTATTGCTTGTGGCTTTAGATCTGTATTCTTTCCTATTGAACTGATATAGAGCGAAACAAAAGAGCTCTCAGTGGAACATCCCTCTTTATCTTCACAAAGATTAAATGAATACAAGGCTAAACAACCTACCCTAGTGCACAATAGCTGTGTCCAAGAGTGGATGCTGCTACCCTAGATGCAGGAGCTACGATAGGGCTTCAACAGTAGCGTACAGCTCTTTCATCACATCACTGAAGCCTACACCATATCTAGCGGCAAAAGATTTGTCTCACTTTCTGTTCCCTCTGAAACCTAACCCACACCTTTAACCACGTACTATAAGATGAAAAGAAATAGTTGAGGTGATTTTTGGAAAACTTTAAAACAATATGAAATGACTGCATTACACTGCAGGCAATTGTGGCAATATCTGGTCCCTCTCTCCCTCTGACCTTTAGAAAGCTTTCAAAGTCAGGAGAATTGAACTTAAATAAATACAATTGTATGAAAGCCAAGCTTCTAAAAGTTATAGTGAGAGAACAGATTTAAACCCAAAGCTCAAAAATCCAAAGCCAAATACAAATTTGTATTTAAGCAAAATCCCTGTGACTGGAGCACTTGTCTTACATTTTTGAAGGCTTGAACTTCAGTTCTGAAGCCTATTTTACCCAGCTGAGATTCTTGTAATGCCAAGTAGTGCAGATATATGTACTTCATTACTCAACAAATATTTTCCCAGCTTGTCACCACGTAAGGGATGCAATTTTGAAATATTATGGTTCTTCTGATCCTTTGCCAACCTAGGCTTGGTTGCACAGGTAAAATGAAGTGCACAGGTCTTTCCAGAAAAAGTATGTTAAAGTTCTCCTGCAAGGTCCCAGTGGAGCAACTGTCTCTGTCCAACTCAGTTTTGTTTCTGATCTTTGTACTCCAAGATGTTTTTGTGTCAGAAAACACTGGAAAACATAACAAATGGTTTCTGCCAGATGAAAGTGGAAAACTGTCCACAGCTGTACTATTCTAGCCTTCTAGGTTTCATAGTACTGCTTACAAGTCCCTTCACAAAAGACATGTTTTTTACTATGCTGCTTCCTCACAGAATTCACTCCCATCCAAGCAGATAAATCTTTTGAGTGTGTGTTCTATTCTGTGTACAGATAAGTGCAATAGAGCTTCACTCTCCAACAGCTGTTCCTCTGTAGTATCAACCACCATCACTGTCCTGGTAGCTTTGTGGGTTTGGTAGTGTCAGCTGACATCAGGCAATGCAGGAAGAAAGATGGCAATTCTACAAAGAGCTGCCCTCTGAAAGGGGGAGCATGGCTATGGATGTTATAAACCTGCTGCATCCTATCTCCCTGACTTTAAAGTGTGTGACTTTTCAGTCTGTAAGGCTAGAGCTGTTCAGTATTCTACCCAGTGTAGATTATCAGCTGAGTTGAAGTAAAATGATTAAAACAACTCTCCTTCACAAAAGGAGTTTCCTGGTGCATCTGTTTGGCCTGACATTTAGCACTGAACTTTTGCCCTGGCTCCTGTTAAGGTTTATGCTGACTTTCTAAGCTTTTACCATTCTCTTATTTAAGGTACTTGATCCAGCACTAAGACACATGATCTAAATGTGGAATGGAGGAGCTAAGCCAGTAAAAAGGACAGATAAAATTCTGTGCTTAGGAGTTATTGCACAGCTAGGACATCTGGAGAGATAATACACAGTTATAAAATGCTCTTGCATACATTTCCTAATAGGAGAGCCTTGCTTCAGTTAAAGGCACCTAGTAGGTATCAGCATTATTGAAAAACAAGTCCTTAAGTTAAACATGGCCTTATGAATTGCAGTAACTAAGCATATAAGAGCTGTGGTTGGCTATGTGATGCATCTTTTCCCATCACATTCAAGGAAGGGCAGGAAAAAAGTTCATTCCCATTCCTAACACAGGGTACATTGTTGCTGATATTTCAATTTATATTTCTCAGATACCAAAACTTGTTATGCATACCATCATAACATTTGGCTTTTGCAATTTATTTTTGTTAGTCAAATAAAGAGTCACATAAAAGTCTGTTATGGTGACTGCTACAAGCATTTATCTTATTTTTTATCAATAAGCTTGTGTATATTTTTTTAAAAGCATAACAATCATAACTCATCATTGAAGCTAGCTAGAAAGCAAAAGGTTAACAGCAAATTCTGTTTTACTGGTTAAAGATGCTACTATAGCAGCATTTGCTCAAATGGTTGTTTTACACATGCAGTGGCATCATCCAGTTTAAATCCTGCTGTGTTTCTTTGCCAACAACTGCTAGTGAACATTTGCCCACCTTCCCTACTGCTGCGTAGTATCAGGATTAGATGCAGGGAGGCGAGGAGGCTTACAACTTCATCTGTTGACACCACAGGAATGCAGGAGCAGAACAGCATGGCAATAGGGAAAACTTTCAAAATCATCAATTTTAAGTTCTTACCTCAAAATGGTGATTTCCTGGCTGGGGGAAGGGTATTTTTACCCAAATATTCAAGGAAAAAGAAAAAGGAAAAAGCATCAGGAAGAAAATCTTTAAAATATATGATGGGCATTTATTTATTATCCAACCTAGCAGCAGGTGGATGTCTACAAAACTATTCTGGGAAATAGATTTTGACATGGGAGGAGTGCCTGTCAGTGAAACACCGGTCTTACCAAGCTCTGTTGGGAATAGAAATTTAGGGAGCTTTAATACATCTTGGACTTCTTTAAGATGATGGATAGCTTGGAGCAACAGGCATTTTCCTCCCCTCACCAAAGGAAGCCACTTTTCCCTCAGTACTTAGCAAAAGTCTCTTTGAATGACATGATTATAGAGAATCACATTCTGAGCGAAGAGACTCGTAGAGACAGACAGCTGAATTCTCTGAGCATTTATATTAGCTTCTGCCTGTGCTTAAGAACAGCTGAAATCTACTTCCTGAACTCCAGACATTTTTTACCTGCAAAGTTAGGCACCTATATCTGACCTTCTCAGCCACTTGTGTGTACTTACAGGGCAGAGGAGAGGGAATGTAACATGCCAAAGGGCCAAAAGACAGGAAAAGAAAAAGATGGCATCATTCCACTGAGTTCCCGTGCTGGAAGCTCTCAACACACTGGTTAGATCCAAACTTGTTGTTACAATGAATGGGCTGCACCCCGTTTCCCAGGAGAGCTTCCTCGGCTGACTGGCAGCAGACAGTTGAGCTGGGAAATGATGGAGGTAGCAAGCAGCTATTGCTTTTTAACTATAATTGCAGCATTAATGCTTCCTCATAGGTTGTTTTTTTCTCTCATTGTTTGTCCTCTGTAAACATATGGCAAGCATCTCTGTTATTAACTTTGAATTTGAATCCCCTGTGATTTGTCTGATGATAGTGATGCCTGTTCTTCATAGTCGCTTTAGTATTTCACCTTCCAAGCTCAAACAATGCACAGCTATGGCACCAAACAATCAGCTTAAATTGAGTGTTGGCAACTACAAGGTAATTGAGATTCTTTTTTTTTTTTTCAGATGAAAATAGATTGTGACAAACTAGGCTGACAGCTCCAAAGCAGCTGTTACAGTCTACAGTAACAGCGGTGTGCATTAAAGAGCACTTGACCGCATATTTATGTGATAGACCTAATAGCTCCAATTGAGCTGTTATGATCTATCAATTAAGTAATATGTCCTGTTAAGAATGCAAGGATAAACCCAAAGGAATTATTGCTATCTACTTCAGCAATTTTCATATTCTTATACTTCAAGAAACTCTGTTTTTAGAATTACTGCTATTCTATTTGCTTGATGCCATTAATAAAGAACATACAGCCAATACTGAACAACGTGCTTAGAATTTGTGAAGTCTGCACAAAATACTATGGTAAGTTTAAAACATCATCTGTAGCTCATCTTGACAGGTTGGAGTTGTTACAGCATGACTCTCAAATTTATGCAATTATTTAGAACAGCAGCAAAAGGTGTAACAAGTGACTTAGTTTTCTTTGGCTTTCAGTCATATCTTTACCATCCAGAAAATTGTTCACATTACTGTGATCTCTACATGGACTGATATTCAGGGCAGGATGTTTGAGTCCTAGCACTGATAGAATAGCTACTCTTAACATGTACCTGCTCCAGCTGTTTTGCAGTTTCAGCACTACCTCTAGTTTTAGAGCTGACCTGAAGCTACCTGCAAGACCAGTCCTTTAGGTTTCCAATCTTTTTGATCACATGGCCCTATCAGTAAAATAGTTTTGAGCACGTACCCCTCCTACTGTACTAATGTATTCTATAACTTATAAAACATACACAAAAAATAATTTAAAAGAGAGAAGGATGGAATAAACACTGTTTTAAATTCTTTTTCATTTTTTAGTGGTATGAAAGATATTTTATTCATTCCAATGAATTGTTTTGTGTACCCCCTTGAGCACATACACTCTGCTTAGGAGTCCACTGCTTAGTGTAGTACAAGAACAGACCTCACTCCTCCCTCCTTTATATATAGTCTTCTGTGCTTTAATTCTGTCTCTGTTACTTGGTCATCCCCACACAAACATCCTAGTCCTATAGGAAACAGGTATATGTTTCCTATATATGAATGAGACAGGTATATGACTTTTTCCCATTCACCCTTCACCTTGCTATTAAGCCTGTTACAGATAAAGCAACTTAATGACTACTATGAATAAGATAGGTAGATCACATGATGTGATAAGAATAATTATGGTCAGACTGCTTTAGTAAGCCCCTTTAATCTGTAATAAAATTTGGTTTTACTCATCATTACAGGGTAGGGAAGGTGTTCTTTAGCTTTGATCTGAAGTTATGTGGAGTTTCATTGTTTGCTCCTCTGCTTCTTTCTTTTAAGGAGAATTTGCTGATGCTTCCCAGTGAATGGGAATGTCACTTGACCAGGTAGCATGCTGGCAGGCACCATGCATCCCTCCAACCAGTGCTTTTCACATCTGTACCTCGCTTTTGTCTTCCAAGTGCATGAACTCGACCATTTACACAGATCATCACTGAACGTTTGCCTCCTCCTAGCTCTCGCCTTCCTGAGCTCCAGGACTTCAGTTAAATGAAAGTACTCAGGCACTTAAGAGACCAGTGGTTTATGTCACAGGCTAAAGTGAAGAGAGGTAGAGCTTCTGCTACAGCCAAGACTCCTAAAGTCATAAAGCTGCTCAGACATCTTTTACTCATATTTACTTCTGCTGAGCAAGAGAAGAATTCTGCCAATCTGTCTGAGTTTAGCCTCAGAGGAAAGAATAATTATTTCTTGATTCATTCAGACAACCAGCTGAAAAGGGTTTTGTCTTCTTTCAGATTTGATTGTCTCCTTACAAATGTTGTGGACCTGTTGACAGCAGTGTAGGCAAACCTACTATTAGTGAATTTTTCTGGGTTTGTGATACCTTTCTCCTTCTATCCCAGGCATGGTTTCATAGATTGGAAGAGTACAGTTTTAAACTATATGATGCTTTGAAGGTAAAAAAGCCACATTCCAGCTCCAGAAAAAGCCAGTATTGAATTAAGGCTTTACAGAATTTTGTGGAATGTCTGAATACTACATATAGTCTTAAGTTACTCAGTAGTCTTCCTTTTTGCATTCTGTTTGAATATAACAGGCTTTGGGTTTCTGTATTAAACCCTTGTCTTTGAGGGTATGTTATGTAAAAGTATTCTTGAAATAAGAGGTTTTAGGAAATTAAGGTGGAGATGGAAAATATTTGCCAGCAGCCATTTACCATTTTGTTGGGTTTTATAGTGATTTTGTGTATATTAGTATGTTTTTCATTTTATTATTATTTTTTACAAAGCCTTTTAGTTTCTTTTCCAATCCATAAGTCTTTCTCCCTTATTCCCTTTCTCTTCCCCTTTGGAAGAGAGGGAGCATCTGTCACTTGCCTAGTAGCCCACCCAGCCCTATAACCCTTGACACTTGATGTACTTCTCTATAGTCTCTTTATTCTTTGTTTGTGGTGTAGCTTGTTACTTGCTTTATACCCTTCACCATTTCAAAGAGGAAAGGACAGCTTGGTTGGTATTAGCAGGTTTGTGTGGCTGGGCTCCTTGACAGAGGAAGTAACAGTGGGGAAAAAAATTTACCCTTGGTGGGAAGAGTGAGAGAACCCCTCCTCACCTGGAGTATATGGCCAGGAAAGAGGTGTACCAGGAAGTACAGAGGATAGACTGTTGTGGTGTTGGCTCCTGTATGGAATAGATCTGTGGGAGCAGAGATCTCTTGGCTTGCTTTTGTGGAAAGGTAGAGCATTAGGTCTATGCTACAGGGAACTCCCTTTCTGCTAGGTAAAAGGGCAATGTTGTTGTACATCTAGAGTACAGAGAGCAGATCTGAGGCTGCTTGGAGTCTTACTCTTGGTTCCCTTGTGTCCATGAGCTCTGTGGCGTAACACAAACCACTTTGTGACTACGGCAAAGAGGGACTGGGCAAGTCTGCCGTTCTCATCTGTGATTCAGGTTTTCCTACTGTTTCCATAAGTGGCCTTCCAAGATACCTACATGATACTCTCTGGATTGTGACATGTAACTGAGACTAAAATCGACTAAGGGGAAATCTGGGAAAGTATGGTATGAGGAGGGAAAGAATTATTTGCAATTCTATCATAATCTAAGCTATAATAGTAGCCTGTAGGGAAAGGTTTGTGAATGCCTGCTTCTGCTGGTAGTCATTACCATTGGTCCCTTTTGTTTAAAAAGATGGAGCCTGGGCTCAGATACTGAAAGGTTCTGTGTTCAAACCTTGTGAACAACTTGACCAGTATCATTCTTAAGTATTAAATTGTCCAACAACATAAGTCATTCATCTAACTGGGACTAAGTTTTGTAAAGACTATTTTTACATGTGATTCCATAAGAAAAAAATAGTAGACCATCAGAGCTGTTGCAGTTAGGGCTTGGCTCTAGATCCAAAATATTTATGAATTGACGCTGATGTTGTAAATATCTTATGAAACATTCATTCACAAGTTTGATTACTAAAAAAAAAAGTCATTTACAGAAGAAATAAGTTATGAAGGAATCAAATTTCATACAAGAAACCATGGAAAACAAGACCACAAATGACAAAACATACTATTTAGAGCCCAGATGGCTGCATAAAATAAATAGCTGTTTCCTCGGTGGAAGCATAGGCAATTTGGCTGTGTGAAGCTACAATTCCAGCAGAGATCCCTGAAACAGATGTTAATATTGCTTGTGCATGGAAACTTTAGTAAAATGCAAGATGTTCAGGTAACATGAATTTAATGACTTACGACCTCAGATTTCTTTGTCTGTAGGAGATATGCAGTTAAAACTATAATGTGACTGTTGTAGAGCCTGGAACATAAATATATGCATGTTATGATGAGCTAACACATGTGGGTGCCTAAGATGTTTGAGACTTTTTGGTAATTTTCCTTTTGCTGTAACTGGTAGCCCAGTGAAATATTTTTAAACCAAGGAGAAAATTTCAAGCTGGGCCTAATTATAGGTAGATAGGCACAGTTAGATACATTGGTATAATGTCTTTACCTGTATAGAGCAGAAACAAGAAATCAAACACTTCCTTCATGTCAGATTATCTTAAAAACTGTCCTGTGTTAATGTGTCTGTCTTCAACAAGTCTGTTATAATTTCTGATATATCTATCAGGCTAAGTAACTCCCTAATTTTAGTAGGAGCAAGCTCTACTCCTCTTTTCCTTAGATGTTTTCCTTTTCCTTTTCCTTGACTCAAGTTTGTCTGAGGCTTTCTGTTAACCTCCCAAGGTTTGGGCTGAGCTCAAGAGGTTCCTGAGACAAAGCAAATGCAAAGCACTTAGCAGTTCTCTGGGTAAGACAGGAGATTCTTCCTCTCCCCTTGAAAACAAGAGTATGAAATTCTAGATCCAAATTTTAATTTGCCTGTACTGGAAAAATTTCAGTAGAAGATAAATTGGTCTTCACTCTGTGGTTCAGAGCAACAGACTTGTTACTCAAGTATGTTTATTGACTTCAACGTACCCTGGTAGTCACCCAGATCAGACTAAGGTAACTTATAAAAAGGAAAAATATAAACTACTCTGTGAAGATTAAGGGTAAAAGGACCTTGGAGAGACATTAACAGAATATGTAAGCCATTACAAGGGATTTGATAACCTGTGGCAAAGAGCTACTGCTATCTCTGCTGGATGGTGTTGGAACTACTCAGCTTGAAACCATATCCTTGATTGTTTGTGTTGAGCAGCCTCTCCCCTGAACAAGCAGTAGATACATGCTCTCTTGATAAAGGAGGTTCTGAAATCTCTCCCCAGCCTTACAACCTAGTTCTGAGTCATCTTCTTGCTCAGCTCAGTGACAAGGAGTGAGGTCTGAAAGGATACCATTTACTGCAACAGAACAAAGCCTCTGTCTTCCAAGGCTTAGTGTCTCTTGTTTGGGGGAATGGGAGGAAAGCGTCATAAATCAGAATCCTAAATCATTCACTTGGCTGCTCTCCTGAGTAGCTCGATCTTGCTACACTTTCCCCGTCTGTAATAACAGACATATGCCTGTGCAGGAAACTGATATCTTCAGCTAAAATTCTAGTATAAAATAAACATTTTCTAAGAAAGCATCTGAAATCTTTCCGAAAAGAAATTGCTTTATGCTAAATTGCAGGACCTCTGTTGTCATATGATGCTGCTTCTCTAAAGACCTCTAAGTCACCTGACTCAACAAGCGAAACACACGCATCTCAGTATTAATTTCAGCAATTTTGACACCTTGTCCCATAGTGTTACTCCTCTTAACTGCCAGTGTTCAGTAAATGTCCTGGTGCTGTCAGCACACACAGACTAGGGGTTAGTATAAGGAGAGCATTTTGTATGCTCACTCTGAGGTATTCCTTTTTTATACACTGTATACGTTTACCCTAACAATGAGCTGTGTTTGCCACACTTATCAGTTAATGTATAGTGCTAATATTGTAATATACAAACATTTGTTTGCTGATTCTTCCTCTCTAAAGAATCCCTTTGTCTGATATAGGACCAAAAAGGTATGAAATCATTCCTTCAGTTTCAGAGGAAACACACATCTACTGGTAACTCTTGCAACTGGGACACCTGTTACTCTGAGGAATGAAACAATAAAATCAGACTCAAATTGCTTTATTCAGTAAAGATAAGTAGATAAAATCACAGAAAATAAAGTCACAGTAAAGTAAATTCTTGCTCCGTTCACAGCTGTTATTTTAATGGAATTGCCTTTCTCGTGAAAAGCGCAGCTGCTCCAGCCCTGCCTGCAGCGTGCACTGCTGCAGGGGCTTGGAGGGGGCTCTGGAGCTCCAGTGAGAATTGTCCTAAGCAACCAGAGCTGCCTTCAAAAATAACCTTAATTAGAATATGTGACTAGAACTAGAGCAAGACAGTGACCATTCTGACCAAACTATGCTGGTGCCCACTTGGTTGGAAGCTCAGCTGAGAGCTTGGTTTGTAGCTCAGCACATATTTGCTGTGAGACAGCTGTCTGTGAGGCTGTAGTAGGTCACGTGCAACTTTCTGTATCCTGCCCTTTATTAACATCAATACTTTTTCATTGCTACAAGTGAGCATTTGGTCTCACAACCTTGAAGAGCTTTGCAAACTAGACTTGGCCTTGTTGCACAAGCAGTACTGGCATTTTGTGTTTGCAGATAATGATAATGGGGCTCTCATCTTTGCAGATTCAATTAGTTGTGCATAGAAATGCAGTTGGATGTGGATCCAATTCTCCAGTTTGTGAGTGTGGTTTAGTAGTTAAATATCTAGGGCTTTTTTCTCCCCCTTTATTTTAGAACTCCTTCAGCTTATGCCATACCCCTTTATTTTAGAACTCCTTCAGTTTATGCCATACGCACAAGAGGACTTCATGCCTTAGTTTACCATTTCTAAATGAGAATAATAAGCCCCCTTATCTCACATGGAAATTGTGTAAATAAGTCAGTGTGCTGGAAATGGTCTGATACTGCACTTGCAAGCACAGAAATAAGGCTTGTTTTAGAACTTGGTGTAAATAGTATGCAAAAATTAATGGTCTAGACCAGTAATAAACAGTGACAGAAGGAGAAATTATTGAATTGTTGCTCATTTAGTGAAGGTGATTCCTCTTGTACACTGGATGAAATTGGTCCTCTGAGGAAAATAGACTAGGATAATTCTTACAAAAAGAGGAATGCCTTATGGTTGCAGAGACAAGCTTAAATTTAGCATTTTCTCATTCTTAAGTGGTAAGTGTGGCCATTCAAAGACCTTTCAGAAAATAGTATGTGAAAAAAAAATTTGATTTGGGAGATTTTCTAGCTTTTGAAAAGAGAACTGTATATGTAGCAGTTCTGTCCTGAGGCATTGTCCTAATGCCTGCTGGAGGTATCAGTTGATTGGGAGTGCTGAAATGCCTAAATCCACAGAGATCTCCCTCACTTCAGTTAGGAGAAGCTGCACAGATGGTGTTCTGTCACGTTCTGCATAGGGAAATGTCATGGGGAAATATAAGATTTGTAACTAGCAAATGGAGCTTCTAACCTGGTGAAAAGTGGAAACTACAGTGGAAGTCATTGTACCTGGGTGGACAGTCATCAATGTCCCCATCCTGGTTATTTCCCACTTTTAGCTTGGTGCAGTGAAAGAATGAAGCTGAAAGACTCAGTCCACCTTTGATGAATAAATTGGTTTTTGGAAAACAGAATAGATTATAAATTCCTAAATGCCAGTGGGTTTTCAAAGGGACAACATGGAATAGCCTTCTCTTAGATTTAAAAAGTTTTCTAAAAGATGCTTTCTGCAATGAATTAGTATGAGGTGGTTTTTTAATGTTCAAGAAGAAATTGCTAGAATTTCTTGATACAGATGAAATACTTTATCTTTCCTTATCCTTGGAAAAAGCAGAAATGCTTCAGTTGAAATTCTCTAAAATGCATAGTGAGAAAGCCCAAATAGTTATAATTGAGATAAATTGTAAACAATTGAACACAGGATCTTCTAATGAGAGGTGTCAAGGAACATTAATAATAGATGTTATTTTCAGCCATGCTTGTAATAATATATGATAGGATATTTAAGGTAAAGAGATGCAAGCACAAAGTGAGGCAAATGTATGTACTTATCTTTTACATTTTAATGGAACTAATTAATGGGGATGGCATGCTTTTGAAAATGCTTTAATTTATTCTTTGATTAAAAAGTAGAAGTCTCTCATTAGTACAAAAATATCTTTTCTGAGTTTTACTTCTGGAGTGTATAAAATAGATCAGCGCTCGTATAAACTGGGAATTTCAAAATTATTGTTTACATTGCATACTATTTCTGCATCATTCATTGTGGATTTACATCATAATTACTTTGCTCTGTTTTCCCTGCAGTGAGCTTGACTCAAAATGGGAAACTTCTCTGGATTTAACTGTTGCACCTGATTGCTTTTTCACTTTCAGACATTGGCCGCAAGGCATTTATTTCATGTATTTATTTCATTTCTATGAGGAAAAAAATCTGCTTCTGCATTTGATTTATCAAATGACTTCTTTTCAGTCTTAGTCAGTTTTATGTAAGGTGACCTTTGTATTTGTAGAATGGTATTTTGATTATAAAATGCTGCTTTGGCTAGCTCAGAATTGTGTGTATATACCTTAATTTACACTATTCCCCTGCAGACCTCATTTGGGGAAAAAGGATCTAGTGTAGCAGTTCCTCTTTAATGCCAGGTTCTGTAATTAGTATCCTCCTTCTACTTACTCACAAATTTGATAAAATATTAATTGATATTAAATAGCATGTGTGTGGGTAGGGTGTGGGGGATGTTCCCTAGCTGAAGCTGCATTCATCAAAATAACAGGGGATGGCTCCAGAGGGGAAATGTAGTTGTACCTTTGGATAAATGCATGATTCTGATACGTCTCTGCCTCACTTTGATGGATGAAATTCTCCCCAGGCTAGAGGGTTTATGAGGTCTTTACATTACTAAAACATCCTTGAGCTAAAGCTAAAATCCTGCCAGCTTTCAAGAATTTCTTCTAGAATTTGAATGTGTTACATTGCCATGGAGCAGCCCTGTAGTTCCTACATCAGCCCCCTTCCCTTCTGCAGGTCGTTCTTCTCCTGCAGCCAGAGCAGGGCTGTCCTTGGTCATGGCTTGCTGTTCTACCCCTTCTATTCGATGGCCCTCGTCTTTCCTTCGTGCCTTACATTGGAAAAGCAGTGGAGGAGGGAAACCAGGATGCAGTCTGAAGAGTTCCTTCTTTCTGCCAACCGGCTCAGGTTCTGTGTGTTGTTCTTTTCTTGTATCCCTTGAAACTGGCAGAGAAGTGGGGAGGATAATGGTCACCCCCTATAGATCCCAACCTCAAAGCAGCCAAAACTGCTGCAACCAAACAATGGCTTATTGCTTTTAGAAAGTGCTTTTTCAGCTTTCTGCTACAAAATTTGAGGCTCTGAAGTTGCAGCTTTCCCACCCTTGCACCAGTTGTGTGGCTGGGAAGATGGTTGTGACAAGAGAGAAGGATTTTCCTTCTAGAAAGGTAGGATAAGATCCATAGCGTCTTGTTGGCTAAGTAGAACAGATGGGAAGCATACCACTTTGCCCTGCTCAGCAGGTTAGAATCTGTCGGCTTGTTTATGAGATTTAATGTGGATATGAATAAATAATAGAGAGAAGGGAAAGAAATATTTGCTCAAAAGAGAGTTTACAGAATGATGTGCTCCACTGATAAATCAGTCCAAAAATACTTCCTCATCCAGACTCATTTTTCAGCTTTTTTGACAGCAGCTAGTGTCCCAATTTGAAGAGCTTTGTGCATTTCACTCCCAATATTCCTCCCTCTCCTAGCAGTGCTACATCTCCCAGTTTTTACTAGCACAGAACTCTTCCTCATGTAAGGAAAATAAATTAGCAATTTAAAAGGTTGAGCAGAGACAGCTCATCAAAGAAAAGTCCAGAGCTGTGTGAGTGGCAGCACTATCTTACAAGTTCTATAAATACTTGGTGTAACCCCATGCACATCTTCTTTGGATTTTGCATTTATTTATCCCTGCATCATACACCAACATGAGTAGCAAAATATGAAAAAGAGGAGACAGCAGAGATTAGGGGCTGGAAACATTTTCACAGCAGTATCTTGTCAGCTTTCCAGCACACTCTGACTTATCGAGATCCAAACACTCACAGCTGGTGCATATTTTAATGCCAAATGACTGGCATGGCTGAAATTGGAATTCACAGTCTCTCACTGCACCGTACGAGCGCATTTAGTCAGCACATTGCTTTTGTGTGACTCTTTTAAAGTTAAGTTACATTTCAATGAGGATATTTTTATGGAGGCATTGTGAACTTGCACGGAAGAGTGTGTGGCTTGGTGTGCCAAGTGGTTGTATGTCTGATTAAAATTAGAAGTAAAACAACATGAAAAACCCTTCTAATTTACTACCCTAAAATTGTCAATTAGAGCAGTGCCAAGCAGTCTGGCAAGAGCTCCGGTTCTTCCAAAAGGCAGAAGAGCAGTGCCAATTTTGAAGCAAAGGAAAGTGGAGGAAATATTTGTCAGCTCCATCCAATAACTGGTCACATAATAATTGGGTAGTAAATTCTCCAACCTGAGTTGTCTGATGATGGTTAGAACAATGCCTGATTTGGGGGAGGGAGGTGGCTTGGGGATTTATTTTTTATTTTTCAGTTTTCTGTTACTGTGTTCTTTGTCATTGGTGTGATGATGAGTTGCTGTGTTGAGTTGCATGTTCTACATTGCCTTTTTTCCTGCACAGCTTGGCATATTATGCTGAATTGTCTATGCAATTTGAAATAATCATCAATTTCTTACAATAACACTAGAAAAAATAAATGTTTGGGAAGAAGTTCCTTCAAGAGGGTGATAGCTGGTGTATATCAGCCCTCTGAAATTCAGTGGCTAGAAAGATGAAGGTCATTACTCTATTAGGAAGTAAAGTTCAATTCTGTAGCAAGATCTTACCTTAATTTTGATTTCCTTGACATAGCTCCAAGTACCACCGTAGGGTAAGGGTCCACACAAGAAGGGGCCCTCTGGAATAGCTATTAAAACTGTCAGCTGAAGGGGGACACCTTTGGGATTGTCCTTCTAATGATACTGCTGGAAAGAGCTGTGTCAAGCAATGCTGTGGTGTTTGGGGGTAGGCTATAACAGCTTAAAGTCCCAAAAACTGTCTCAATTATTTTAGAGTCATGAAGCGACTCAGATATTTAGTTCATTAAAATTCTTACTAGACTATGAAATTAATTGAATCCAATTCAGTTCAATGGAAGCAAGATCCCATGATGAGAGATGCTTTTGAGCTCTCCAGACATACAAGCGTTTTCATTTTTTTTCATGTGATCCATATGTTTGCAAACAGTTATCACACTGAAATAATTTGACACAGGCAGGCAACAAATCAGCCAATACTGATATTATAATCCAGATTTTGTGGGACTTTTATTTTGTGACTTTCTTTCTCCATTTCTTTTTTCTTCTCTCAATCCTAGATTTTAGTTTATTTTCATGACAGCAATAGATTCAAACTTTAAGGATGAACAAAACTATATCTAATATATGCACCAGTATTAAAAAATGATTAATTAATCATGGCTAATTAGCAAAAAAACAGAGAGAGGGAACTATGCAGAAAGTAAGTTAAGCCTCTGTCAAGAAGTAGAGCTAGATCTGGGCAGTTTTTGAAGAACATGTGGAAAACAAAATCAGCAACAGGTGGCATAGGACGCTAAGATGAACAACAGAGGTGTCCAGGCCAACACTTTCACATGCTGCACTGGACAGAGTGAAGAATCCCTGCCATTGACTTCTTTCTGTCCTTGTGCAGATCTCTGCCAGGACAGAAAGAGATGTGTCAAAGAGTGATGGGAATATATAGTCAAACACTGAAGTAAGTAGGAAGGGGAGACAAAGGGAAAGGACTTCAATTTGTCTCAGAGAAGTAGTTGAGTTCTGTTTGATCTGGAGATCTTTTGGTTGTTTTGGTTAAGTTTTGGGTTGTTTTTTGTTGGTTTGTTGGTTTTGGTTCTTTTTGAGGCTAGTCTGAGGTAAATGTGAAGCAGATCTGGTGTTTGTATCTGGTCTGTGTCAAGAGCTCTCATCTCAGGAGCTACTGAGGTTCAAAGCTGGGACCTCAGCAAGACTTGACATCTGAATACTGTGTAACCTGAAAGAAAAAAACAAATCCCAGTGTCTAATTTTTTTTTCTCCTGAGGGTTCAGAGCATGTCCATCTCCTGCTGGAGTCTCACTGCTGCTTTCAGTGGAAGCAGGATCAGACCATAAACAGTGTATTTTACAGTTATTATCAAATGTCCTACATATATGCCATAGGGAAAAGAAAAATGCTGGTGCTATAGGGTGTGGTACTTAGCCTACATTACAGGCTTAGACCTGGGCTTTCCAGTATTATGGAACAATTTGTTAAAACTGTGAGAAGAAATCAGTGAATTATTTTGTTCCCTGTAGTTGTAATGAAAAAAAAAAATCAAATTTAAGAACAAGTTTGACTTCTTTCACAAAGACATCCCTAGTTGTCAAGAAAAACTGAAGTAACACAAAGATCAAATTGTCCATGTTCTCTACTTGCAGTCAGCATGTTTAGTTCTTGCAAGCCTCATCTTGGCTGAGTGCAGAAAGAATTATTTATTTCAAAAGACCAGGTCCCTACCAAATAATCTGGGACAGCTGCATGTTTTGGTATTAAATTCCGTGGGAGCAGGAATCAGGCCACAATGGATCAATATAAAGTGAAATGATCTTTTGTCTTAAGCATTTGCATTTTACTCTTAATTTGAAATTCATGTTGCCTTCTTAAGGCTCTCATTGCCTTACTGATCCAAAGATAGGCTACATGCCAACTGCAGTTCTTCACATGTCTCTGGTATTGCAGATATTTAATGAGCTTTAACATAATTTATTACCAGTAGAGAGCAGTCTGAGATTAGAATTAATATTGGGCATTGCATGAGAAAAATGTCATGGTTGAGCCATGCATACAATACACAGTGAAGAATTAAACTGATTCATTTTTAAGCATACATCATATGTACTTGTAAAAGTAGCTTATTTTTTCCATTTGGATCTTTAAAAAGCAAACATTTGAAATTTTGACCATATCCAAGAATGGAAGAAAATTTGGTAGTGTTCTTTACAGCTTTAATTTTAAAGACTGCTATATGCCATATTTCTTTTATTCCCTCACCTTGTTTAAAACCAGATCTGTTGTAAATGTATTTACAGTTCATGGTTTCCCCTAGTTTATAAGCTTGAAACATGCCTTGATGAACAGTGTGCAGAGCATTACATCGTTGCCTTCATTTTAGTTAGCTTAAATTATATTTATTAACATTCAAATTACAACCATGAAGCCTGTTTTTCATCAGTAACTTCATACAGTGTTTCATTCATACTGTTGAAAGATGTAAGAAATACAAATCATTGCCAAAATCAATAAACTGAAGTATTGACTTTCAATCCTGTCCTGTTTAGAAGGCATTAATCTACATTCTAAATCATGTCAGCATTACACTTCTGTCCATCTTGCAGTTTTCATCCTTTTCCATACTGTATCTCCTAATTACACTGGTCTTTTGGTACTTAAAGGACTTATTTTGAAATGCCATTTTGTTTTTTTGTTTCACCCTATAACATAGTCAATGATATGATGTTACTGCATGATCCAGCAGAAAGATGGGGCTGTTAAGAGTAGATAACCAAAACCTTTAAGTCCTGAGTTTAGTTTTTGTGGAGGTAAGAGCAGCAGCTTACCTAGCCATATCCAAAGAAATATATGTTTATGCTGTACAGTCAACTTCAGTTGCCTGCAGCTGGATCTAACCACATTTTTATTTTGTTTTATTTTTCTTAGGCTCCTCCTTATGACCGTACCCCATCTTTTGTGCATTTCTCCTGTGGTTGCATGACTGGACATCCATGAGGTTCCCTGTGCCAAGATGCTCTGTCATACTCTCCCAGGTGGCAAGAATTCTCCTGATCTCTGCAATGAAATGGTGAGCAAGGAACTGCTTAACCTGCCTCTTCCTTTCACAGGACAGAGATATCAAGTGAAGTTAAAGCATAGCTGAGACTCACTCCCATATAGCTACCACAGATTCAAAAGTGAAATAAGGGCATGACTAAGAGGTTTATAGATGGATGGTCAGGTGGCTTAGGCAAAAGAAAGCACATAGGAACAGAGCTGAACCAAGAGTGTAAACACCTGTCTCTGGAGAGATGAAACAGTAGGTGTGTGCTGTGTATATTCATTAGTGTCGGTACAAATAAACATGTGGCCCATCCCTCCGAATGTCTAATCCAAGTCAATTCCTTTCATCACTGAAGAGCCTTTTAAGACCTCTCCAACAAAGTTCAGCTTGCTTTCAACTTCACTAGGCATCAACAAACTGATGTGGGTCTACAGGAATCTTTCTAAGTGTGAAAACTCACTGATAAAGAAAACCTCATTAAAATGGCACCATTTAGTCCTTAAAGCTGTGGAAGACGTGCATGTCCTGCAAAGCACTAGTGCACAGTTGTCTTTACAGGACTGTGATGGGGTAAAGGGAGATCAGGGTGTTTAATTCATGTACTTGGTGATGTTGAAATGGTAATGGAAATCAATCTGAAATGAGAGTTTGGTTTGTGCTGTGGTTGTCTATAGAACAGCAGTGCATCTATTAGAGGAATAGCATAGACTACAGATGTGTTGAATTATAGTCTTTTATTTTACTTTTTGTATATGCTTTTAGGAAAACCAGTTTAGAAGTGGCTTAATTTTAAAGGGCCAGTAAGGTGAAGTTCTAAGGGAGCATGGTTACTATGAAAAGAAAACCTAGATGTTAAGGAAATGAACAGGGAAGCTTAGGGGAGACCTTATCACTTTCTACAACTACCTGAAAGGAGATGATAGTGAGGTGAATGTTGATCTCTTTTTCCCAAGTAACAAGAGATAGGACCAGAGGAAACGGCCTGAGGTTGCACCAGGGGAAGTTTAGATTGGACATTAGGAAAAATTTCCTCACTGAAAGGGTTGTCAAGCACTAGAACAGGCTGCCCAGGAAAGTGGTGAAGTGACCATGCCTGGAGACTTTAAAAAATGAGTAGGTGCAGTGCTTAGGAACATAGATTAGTGGTGGACTTTTCTGTGCTAGGGTAACAGTAGGACTAAATCATCTTAATGGTCTTTTTCCAACCTAAACCCTTCTGTAATTCTAAGGTTTTTGTTTCAGGCTGAATCAAAATTCATTATTTGCCCCCACTATCATTTCCTGCTTTGTTGTTGTGCACTGGGGACGTACTGTGCTTGATTTTTCCATCTGCATTAAATTGATACGTATACAAACACAAGCTCGAGATGACAAGATCTTTTTGCCTTTCCACCAAAAGCACTAGTGGAGCAGAGAGACCAAGACTGAATATTTTACCCATTTTAACTGTGTCCTTAGTCTTGCACTAATATGCTTACTAGCTTTTAGACAGAAATTGGTTTTATGACAGTGTAAACTTCCTTGCAGAATGTGCTTGCTATGCTATCTTTTAACTCTATACAGAGGATTAAATAGATAAATGCCAACCACTTTTGATTCCAGACTTCTAGTTTATATATTAGTAGGTTTTCCTATTTGAATGACCAAGTCAGAGACCTAGCTTGCAAGAGCCTATCTGGGTCTTTATCACTGAACAGAAGCTGTCACTTCATGGGTGCGGTTCACTTGTTTCTTTCATGTATTTCTTGCTCTAGCATCAGCCAAGCCTCATCCCATGAGAACCTGTGATTGCTGTTTTTCTCAGTGTTTCCTTATCTCAGGTTCCAGGGTTGTCTTTTTTTAGCTCTCTTGTGTTGCAATCTTTCCACAGACTCCCTGAAACACAGTGCAATAGGGCAGCTGAGGGGCATTGTTTGACTCTGTCTTAGCTTGGGTACATTTTANNGGGGTGGGTGTGGTAGAATTGATAATAAAAGATGAGAGGCTTGTTGCTGTACCATAATGTAGGAATACTTTAGAATCAGAAAGCAAACATCACAGTGCTCAAGAGGAAATGAAAGTTCACGAATGTCCACATTATTAATCGCTTGCATTGTTTCTCTGTGACAAAAATAATCTGTGTTTTCCATGGCCCTGCATGAATATTTACATTTAAAAAAAAAAATCAGTGTATTCTTTTAACAGTTTCCTCTTAATGGCACTGTTGTGCACTAGACTCCTATAGGGATACCACTTGAAAAAAAATGATTCATGTCTAAATTCTCCAGCAATAAAATATCTGTTTGAAGAGACTTGCCTAAATTTTATGTGTAATCCATAGATTATAAATTCTCGGAGATAGAGAATGCCTTTTGTTCTCTGCTGGTAAGGTACCTAGAACAATAGTGTCATTGTAAGTGAGTGTAGGTGAATAGGTATTGAAACCTAATATTTCAACAGCAACAGTACTCAAAATGTGTTTTGATAGATGATATATAAAGGCTCTATTGCAAGTCTGTTGTTTGTAAGCAATATATAAAAAAAAGATATGACACTTTCCTTGCCTCTCCTGTGCCCACACAGTCAAAGAAAACATAAAACCCTAAGCCTAGTGAAAGCAGAGTTACAAAATACTCTGCTAACAAGAAATAGTGTGTGGTAACTTAGCTTTACCCTCTGTGTGCACATTTTAATGCAGCCTTCAGTTCAGCTTGAATATGGTATTTCCTCACTTGTAAAGCAACATAAATGTGTGTTTAGCATAGTTTTTATTTTAAATATGGAATATAAATAGTGAATGTAAAATCAAAGTTAATGGCAGGAATTGCTGTTCAGAGAGCTGTTCAGCTGGTAACAAAAGTTACTAGGTTCAGCTGGTAGTTGCACCAGAGGGTAACAGGAATGGTTTTGGAGACGGAGTAGAGAACTTGGTTCTCAACGCTCTGCTAGGAGACAAATACTGCATATGACGGCTGACCATAGCCAACTTCTTTGCTGCCTTTGCTCTTTACTCTTTTGGAGTCATGACCTCATCTGCAGATTGCTATCCAACAAGCTTGGGGGAAAGCAGAGGAAGAAGGGGACACAGTTTACAAAGTAGCTTCCATGGGAAAAGCTCCTTTCCCACTGTATACCTACCTCAATTGCGCAAGCGAAAGCTCTGGCTAGCTCAAGAGATCATGTCAGGGCTGAGCTGAAGAGCAGCTGCTACATACAGCCTGCTCCTCTGGCAGCATGGAGAAAATCCAGGAAGAAACACATGCCAGATTTATTGTAGCAGTTCCTCCACTTCCCTTCTGTGGTATCTGTCCTTGTCAAAGATGGCCAACCCCCTTCACGGTCGATTGGCCTCAAGGGAACTACTTGTCTCTGGAGAATTGTGCTCTCTCCTTCATCTCTCTCCAACTCAAACTCATCTATTAGCATGCCAATAAGTTTTTTCTTTTTGTGGGTTATTGTCTTTACAGACTGCCCTTTTGTGTGTGGCACTTCCCCCTTCCTCTGGCCATACAGCCTTCCCCCCATACACACTTTCTCCTTCCTTCCTAAGGTTTCCCTAAACAATGAATAGAAACAGGAAGCCACTTATGTCTCTTTTCCCTTCCCTTTCACTGAAAAGCATTAGGGCTTTTTACACAGTGACCTTGAAGTATCCTTCCTTTCCCAGCTCAAACTGGTAGTGGTNGAACTCAGTTCATCTGTATAGGCTTGAATGTCTCTGAATAGCTACCCCATGGAGGTGTGATTGCTTTGTATTATGCTCTGTAGGTCAGAGTCACTGGATGACTGAGAACTTGCAGTCAGATGCCTGGGGCTTCCTCTTCCCACAAAAGCAGTAGGGAAAGAAACAAGTTTTTTTTTCAAAACCAGAAAATTACAGTTTTTTCTACAGGCTTATCTTAAAATGTTACTCCTATCAGTATCAATGGAAGAGGCTTGAGTAAATTATGGCCATTTTCAGGAGTGCACACTTATCCAAAGGTGTTCAGCTTCACTTTTTTGTTGAGTTCCTGCTGACAAAACCGCACTGTATAATGGTTGAGTGTCAATCACAAGCGGAAGCTGTCGTGTTTGGCAGAAAGTATTGAGCAGCTCTGAGAGGGAGTGTTTAAAACATAAGCAGCCTCAAGGAATAACGAGTTTGTGTTGTTTCATTGTGATTTTGACTTTGCTTTTCTACTTTATTTGCTTGTTAATTCCACCTTCTAAATGGCAATATTTAAAAACATGTTTAATATCTGTTTAGAGGTTATGGTAATGAGCACATTACAAGGTTTCAGAGCATGTCAAGCAGCAACATGTAAGTCAGGTAGTCCACTGTGTCTTTGAGACACTAAAAGATTCTTTACCTTAGACAGTTGAGGACAATGCTGGCTAAATGACTTGCCAAAGTCCTCAGGTGTGTCCAGCAGAACTGTCTTGTTGTGAGCTTGCCTCATAATTGATTCATCACCCTAGCATGAATATCAATTAAATATATTGTTTTCCATTTCCTACAAACAATGTCATTTGAACTTTCCTGATTTCTTGGAGTCAGGCTCATTTGTCTATTTTTTCAGTTCTACAGCACTGTGCTTTGCTGGGTCTGTGATGGCTCTCATCTCCTTTTGTGCAAACAGCTGCATTCTGGAAGCAAGAAGGGAAGAAATGGTCCTTTTTGCCCCCAGAATTACAGAGATCAAAAATCAACTGCCCCAGGAGTTTGCAAGTGAAGTGAAATACTTTCAATTCCTCCTCCTTGCTTTTGCTGTTTTTGGCCTGACTGGTTTTATTTGCTTACACTGGATTCTTGATTCACCTGCTGTAAGTGCTAGCTCTTCTTTAAAGGAACAATGGCTGACCCTGCTAACCTCCTGCTGGACATGGTTGTCTGCAATTCTCAGACCAGCACCCTGGATTTAAAAGCATGCAGGACAAGAGCTCTGATTATCTTCCTGATCTTAAATACAATCTGGGCTGTTACATGCCTGTTACCAGTGTGAAGAGTTTGTTTGAATTACTGAAACTGGCTTCTTCTGAAATACAAGGAACTTTCCCATTTGCCATGAGGTGCTATCTTCTCTTCCCACCAAAGCTTACATTTTTGAACCCACCTCGCTATGCATGCTCTGTGGAAAACACTTTAGAGAACAATTATGTGTTATCTAAGGAATCATGACAAATGCTTGATGCAGTAACTCCTAACTCATAAAAAGCATGAATGCCTCCTTTCTTGATGCCTTGTATTTCTTGCAGCTTTACATCCAGATGGATTTCCTCATTGTCACTGCATATTAAGTTCAAACCTTTAGGGATTTTTCCATTTGACTCTTAACTCTTTCTGGGTCAGTTCAGCAGGTATTTCCCTCCTGCAGCTTTCTCAGTTCCACCAGAGGTGTCTGTCCTTTATCAGCCCTCCTAATTCAGATTCCTTATGTGGTATCCAAACAAAACAATTTTTGTTCTATCCGTTCTAGTCAATCTAATCTCATGGTGATACTTTTCTGAAACCAACAGTGAGCAGACCTCTCAGCATTTTACAGAGATTAATGAATTCGTCTTCTCAATGTCCCTCAGAGGCAAGAAAGCTTTGCACATAAAAGGAAACAGGGAATCCAGAGAGATTAATGGATTTGGTGAAGATTACAAAGAAGGTAGTGGCACAGAAATGACAAGCTCTGACTTCGCTCACAGTCCTGTCCTGTCCTCACATCAAGAGTCGTCTTGCCAGAAGAAACTGCTGTTTCTATTCTTACTAATTAATAGTAAGTTTATCATTTAATGTGAAATATAGCCCGTGTGGCTTCTTATAGAGGAAAATAAGAAACTATCTATCCAGTCCCAAATGAGGAAATGTCTTTATATTTACAGGTGTCCAGAGAGAGAAGACAGGGTAAAAAAGGCCCAATCCATAAGTTCACCTTGCAAGCTGACTCATACAATGGACAGAACATCAGGTGTCCAGACGGTATGGAAAGCTGACGGTATGGAAGTTACTGATTTACTAGTTCCTTATTCAGTATTGTATACATTGGACCAAACGTTACATTCAAGTGTAATACTTCCACTGTGATATTTTTTGCTGATGTTGAGGATAAGGCCGAATTCTGCTGTGCACTTGCACACCCTTGAGTTAATGAAAAACAAAAGATTTCTTTCCCTTTCAGTGTATTAGGTTTGTCCCAGGTAGGTGTTCAAGTAAGTCAGAAAAGGTTCTTGTATTAATACAGAGAAACGGACATTACTAAGCAGGTTTTACTCTTATTGATTTGAAAGTTCTTTCTCACAGAACGGAGCTCTGTGTTTTATTAGTTCTTAGCTACTACTGTGTTGAATACAATTTAGAACCCCATATAGAAAAGGAACGTGGAGTAGAAAATTATCTATAGTTATAATCTGTCCTGACCTATCAGTACATATTGTGACCCTCCTTATTTATGCAACACTTTTTCTTTTTGAGGGCTGAGGCAGCTTAGGAGCACCATTGCTTTCCATGAAGGCAGGATTAGGCCCAAATGATGCAGTGTACTTTGTGGTGATATTTAAATGACCTTTTCAAATACATCCAATTAATTAAATTTATTTCAACTTATCCTGTATCACTGATTGAAGTGAAGAACTTTATTTTTGCCTTGAAGGTGGAATATGTACTGAACAGTCTTTGCTGAAAGCTGTAATCAAATTTGGGTGGGATTGCTGGGTCGCCTTCCTTCTGTACTGGCACTTTTTTTTATTTTGTATCTTCCAAATGTGCTTAGCTTTTAACTTTTTCTGGCTATGCTTTTCTGGGGCCTCCTGGAAATTCTTGATGTAGAGTGGCAGGTTTCTATGACATATGCTGGACCATCTTTGCAAAGACAAATATCCATCAAAAAAATTGAAGACCTCACTGCTGAATTTAAATACAGAATTTAGAAATTAGTTATGGAAAGTTCAGTTCCTCCTTGACAATTGAACAATCATGAAGTGGTAACATTTCTCATGCTTAGACTATAAAATAAGTGACGTTTTCTCTGTAGACTCTTCAACTGACTACTCTAGTAGTAGTAATATTTTGTCAGATGCAGCACACTTGTTTTATGTACTAGTAGATACTAAGTCTGTTAATTTTCCTGAAATGTAGATATGGATATAGGTTTCCTTATTTGAAAATACCATTAAGAAAGTTGCCCTGTTTTGTCCATCTCATTAAGATTTATCAGAAACAAATGAGCCCTGTGTTCAGAGACAATTGCTTTAATTGGTATGCCAGAGACAGCTTAGATGAAGTCACTTATGATGTTGATCAGAACATCAACCCACATAGCTTTGCATAAGCAACTTCTGCAATATTAAGCTCCTTTGGAATTCTGTCAACATTTAGCTTTCGGGTACTTTTCTGCACAAAGAATTCTTCCTCTATTCAGACAATTCCTGTACTGCTTCTTACACCAGGGATGCAAATCACCACTACACCTCACAGTCTCAATATTCTCCAAGTTTTCTAATTCTTCTACTATTTTGTTTTTCTCATTTTTTTTTTTTATTTTGTAGCTTTTGTTTTTCTTTTGCTGGGAGTTTTGCTTAGCTTAGTCAATTTGCCAGACTTTATTGCAGCTTGTTTTGGTGTCAGCCTGATCCAGATGGAGCTTTCTCTTACTAGCTCTGCTGTCCAGAACAGTTAATTTCTCAACCACAGTCTACCCTGTTTTCAACTGAGATTATAGATTTTTATTTTTTTTCCAGCAAATGTACCTTGCCATTAAGTACTTCTGTACTTTCCCTCCAGCTGTCTTGTGGTTTGTCCCCATGCCCTATTGCTTCCTCCAAAAAAGGCACAAGCAAACTGTATTGTGCTCCCTTGTGCCAGAGTGAGAAGCGAAAAAGCAAGTATCAACTTCCATTGTATGTTTTCCTTCAGTTTTGTCTCCCTGACATTTCTTTCTCTTCGTTGTTCATTTTTCACCTGTGTTGTTCAGTATTTTAGTTTTTCAAATGTGTCTGACAGGAATGAAAAATGTGTTTTCTGAGCAAGGCCACAGCTAAAAATAGCTGTGTGGATACTGCCTGAACCACGAAATGAACATACAGGAGCAAGGCAAAATCCTTACCCATCCTTCTCACACTCCTCCTGCTTGTTTCCCTGCAAGGGGCATGAAGCTTGTCAGGGAAAGGCTGATGACATAAAAACTAGTCATAGTCATGGCATGGCTTTTGGCTAGCCCCTGGCAGTGTGCCAGGCTGCTCAGGGGCAGGCAGGTCTGTACGCAGCTCCCGCTTGCCGCCGCGGGAGTTGGCCGTGGTGCTGCAGCGGGGCACTGCCCTAGCACTGACCCTCTCCACCGCCCCTTACCGTTGCGGGAGCTGGCCGTGGTGCTGCAGCGGTCGCTGGCAGCCGCGGACGCCGCCGACAGCAGAGCTCTACTCAGCCTGCCTGGGAAGTTGTGCCATCCCGTGAGGCCTTCGGGTACGAGTAGAGCTTTCGTGCCCTACTGCAGTGGCCCAACAGTAGTGTTAAATTAGTTCATCTCATAGAAAATGTACATCAGCGATACTGCAGTTATTAAAATATTGGCACTTTTTGGTCATATTTTTTTAGTCTGTTTGGAAGACTATGAAGAAAAAGAACAGGTGATGTATTAGATATTGTACTTGGAAGTGTTCCTTATGACTAGTTTCAGACTTAGTGAAATGGCAGATTATTTTTTTTTTCCAGAAAGGATAAATCTTTAAACATTTCTAAGTGTATAGGGATATTCAAAACATGCAGCACCTTAACTGGCTATGAAATGGATCTAAACATGTGGTGGTCTATTTTTTTTTTTTTTTTTTGGAGTATTAGAAGACTATTTGTACTAATATAAATCTATCTGTAGAAAGCACAATCTTAACAGTAGAAAGTACTAAGCTGGATCTTCTCATGGCCTGTGAACAAGTCCTTCCATCTCATCTAAGCAGAATTCTGTGATCTTGTAAATGCTTACGGTCACAAAATAATTCCATAATACTTTGCAAAAAGAGCTTAGCATCCTGAAGTATGTTGAATATTCAGAGAAATATTGATCCGTCGTTCATCTGTGTGCTCTATAACTGGGCTTTTCAATCCAAGAAGCTAAAAATCACCTTGTTAACATTCCATTTATACATCTCTCATCCAATCTCAGATATTGCTATTTGTTACATTGATCGTGCATGGAGTTGTGATGGTGACAGAAGGGTGATGCAATGACGTCCTTGTCAAGCAGTGGTGCTAGTGGAGTCAGAACACCTCTATTTCAGCCCCATCTTAGTTAATATTGCCCAATTACTTTAAAATACACCACTAAGACCACAGTGCATGAGTAGCAGAATGGGAAATAGAAGCCTAACTTGGATCCTTCTGCTTTACTAATTGCATTTTCACTTCATAATAAAGAATGTATGTGAGGGAGCTGTAACTTCTCCAGTCTACCCAACAGTTTTTTATTCTTAGTGAATGTATTCAGCTATGGTTCTGTCCTGAGCTTTTGTAATTTTATTTATTGATATGCTTATTTGTAAAAATGAGAAAATCAATAGAGTATTGGGGGAAGGGAGCGAAAGGAAAAGGAAAAAAATCACTCAGAAGCACTACAATAAATTTACTGACGCATAGAAAACTCCAGAGACAAAAAGTAGATAAATGCCTGATGATAAAGACTGAAGGCAAAATCTGAATCACTCATTGATTCATCATGTCTTTTCTTCAGTATTTATAGAGAGCCAAACAAATACGATAAAGGGAAGAAATAATCCAAATAGCTTAATGAGGATTTTACAGTCACTATGCAGGCCTACCTTCTGAGGACAGAACAGTGATGTGGTCTATAGATCTGTATTTAATAATGAACTAGAGGGTGTTGTGGACTCATCTGGGCATTAGATTAACTTTGCTGTCTTTGGGAAACCTCATCAGTTATAGCCTGAGCTAACTACAGCATCTTGGGGGTTTTTAGGTTTTTTTAACCCTGATTTGTTTCAGAAACAAGGTGATATGACCATGTCATAGAACCCCCCTCCTGTCCTCCTCCTGTTAGCTGGATGTATTGATTAATTTCACAAAACAGAATAGAAAAGACCTCCATGAGATATGGTTACAAGTTTCATGAAAGTACATGGTGAAGAAGACCATGATGATTATTCCATTTAAAATGGGATCTATATTCTGAATTTCAATGACACCTTTTCCAGAAAAAAAGAGGGATGTGAACATACTATTCCTCGGCAGTTTCAGTTAAAGTCTATATCTGTCTAAGGATGACAAATCCACAGGAAGTCAACCTTTGTTAGCTCTGCTACACTAACAAGTACAGTACTATTTGTAAAGTTTGTGCCTCTGTGTGTTATCTTTGTTTGTTGTGTAAGGAGAGGAACTTGTGTATTTTCACTTATAAGACCAGTTTGTCATTTAGGGATTCATAGTTTCTAAGAAGGCCAAAAGTCAATATTTATTTGTACACACAGCTTTGCATTTCTTTTCACTGAGGTGGCATATGTGGTCACCAAAGTAATAGACAGCCCGTGGACTGAATAGCTTTCAGACTGCAGAGACAAAAAAGCCAAAGTAAAGAAGAAAGGATAGGCTTCAAGATGTTTAACCACTATGGTAACTGGCAAAGTTCTCCTGGTGTTTATTGTTTGTGATGGGCCACTGCCAATTTACAGTTTTTGCTGGTGAATAAAGCAAGAAATGAAAAAAAAAATTCCTGGCTGGTGCAGAAGTAGGACTTTCCAAGATGAAAAAGGCAGAGAACACTTCACTGAAGTCCTCCATACAAATCTTTTCTGAGCCCTTCTGTTGCTGTTCTGCTGGTTTCACTCCCTTGCAATTCATTCATTCTTTTTCCCAAGTCTTCAGAGAGTATCTCTTAGATGCTTGAAAAGTTATGCTGGGTGCTCCTGAGCAACACCTGTAAGCAGAAATGTCTTCTGATGCTGCCATGCTGGCTTCGCTGTGAACTGTTGTCTTTTCAGAGGCCCTGGCCTAAAGGAGTGTAAGAGGAAGGCGTATCAGTTTCTCTCAAAAGGCTACTGTTTTCCATGGAATAGTTGGTAACATTGAGCAAGCCTCTCTGTCTCCCAAGTATTTCTTTTTTCTTTATTCTTAACATATTCTTTTTCTCATTTTCTGTGCGTGGCTCTTATATAATAAACTCTTACTAGTTTAGGGACTGGATCTAAATGACCGCTTATTTTCCTTGCTTATGCACCCTGATTCTACAGATGAACCAAAGCTCTTATTTTCCACAGATTTAAATTGGATTTTTATTCAACAGCCAAATAATTTGGAGGGTTTCTGTAATGTCTGCTATTCTGGCTCATTAAGTGCAAAAGAATTGTCACTTCCACTCACCCTCATTGAAAAAACAGCCTGTAGTAATTTTACATATAGCTTGAAGGCTGCTTTTGTTCCCCAAAATTAGTTTACGTTTAGCCTATATTAGTTATTCCCCTAGATACCATGTCCCAGACACTGTGGTATTCAAGAGTCCTTGCAAATACAGAAGAATAACACCAAAGACTCTCTACAAAGTCCTTATTGTAAGACTAAAAGGATTTCCTGTGAATAAGAGCTACACATGGACTTAACACTGCTGGGAGCAAGAACATACAAGGAGAAACCAACTAAATAGTGAAGCCAAGACATTAGTGTTTTTTAATGATTTCTTTGTAGATAGGGAGAAGAGGTCTTTTCCCAAGGAGCTCGTGATAATACAGCATAGCTGAGAACACAAGGGAAAATGTTGTATGGAAGGAAAAAAAAAAAAAGAGCCTTAAAGGAGGAGAGGAAGCTCTGAGCTTTCTCCTTTCTGTTCTTAAATATGTAATAATAATAATATAATACAATATATTAATATAATACGTAATATAATTATTTTTTTAGTCCCACATTATGGTGCAAGTTCAAAGGGGTAGCAGAGCACAATTTAAAGTAATGCCATTTTTAAGGCGTATGCTATAGGATTTCTCCCTATAGCAGACAATGAATGCCTGTAAGGAATCTGTAGTAACCATTCCCAGAGCTGCATGGAAGATGGTATGTATTATACACAAGCTTGTAAATGGGAATGGAAATAATAGAGAAAAACAGTAGAAACTCAGGAGTAGATGTTGATTTTGTTAAGTTAAACTTCAAAATGTATTTCCTCAAAGACACACCACACAGAAACAAACAAACACAAAAAGCTATTTATCTAAAGCATTTTTTCTTCGTATGAGTAGTCTCTCACCTTGGATAGATTTAAATAAACTCATATTTATATCAACAGGGAACTTCACTGTAATCATACATCAATGCAAGATAGGAGTTACCTCAGCCTGAAAACACATGAGACAGAAGATTTTGGGGTCAGCCTTTCTCTTATTAAAAATTACTAAGCTTATGCAATTTTGGAAAGAATTAATATTCAGCTCAATGTATCTCAGATGGTACAGGGAGCTTGATGCTTTTTCTGTAGTGTTTTAAACATGAAATAGAAATTAGCATTGTATGCTCTTTGCAATAAAGGCTTAATTGCTCAGTTCCATGAGTAAGGCTGGCCAAGGGATGGTTTCTTAATCAGAGAGTATCTAGGAGTAGTCTGTTGGTTCTAGAATATGGCAGGATCTGATACTCATTTTGCTGAATAAAGACACAGAGCAGTGGTCTTGTTTGTGCTACCCTTTACAACAAAATGTAACATGGATGTACTTCAGACCAAGGACCAGCTCACCTTTTATCCTGTCTCTGACCAGCAGTAGGGGATGCTTAGGAGGAAGATGAGAACAGCTATACTCATATTCTTTCACTTTTACTAGTGTGCAGCTCAGAAGCTCCATGAAAGAGAGGGCAGTGTCTAATAACCTGGATTTTTGCCACCTTTCTGTTGCTGATCCTATGGATCATCAACTCAACTTTATATCTAAAATGAAGTAGGCTGGAGCTAGCTCTCGAGTTGGCATATAAATGTGTCTGTGGTGTAGAAAAGCAGGCTTTGCATGTGTCTGTATGAGGTATTTATTCTGAGATGCACTTCACCAGTTGTTAGAGAAATTTGTATGGTATTTAGAAATGAAAAGAAGCTCTGAGGATGTGAACTTCTTCTCTGTCAAATTAAGGGTAGGACTGTCAGGCCTTTTCACACCTTTTTGTTCCTTTCTGTTTTATTTAATGACACCTTGTTCATGTTTTCTCTTCCCTAAAGCCTTAGTGATGAATCTTGTAGCTGTTGGACCAACCTGATTAAATGCTGAACCATACTGATGTAATCTTGCTCTTTCTCTTTCCTTGACCTTTCCACCTTTTTCCTCCATGTATTCAGCTTCTCATTTTTATAAGAAAAAACCAAAAGCTACTCATAATTTAATGACAGTGACCTTGGAGTCTCAGTTGGTGAGAAGCTACCTCATTTTGCATTCTAAGCCGTAATTAGTGTCAGTCAATGTCAATGGCCCGAGAAACAGTTACACACAGGAAAGGTCGGAGACTGGCTGTTCCTTAGCCTAAGTGCATAGTGGGATAGGTGGGTGTCCACTACCTGAAATTTGCTTATATGAGTAATGTAACAGGACACTCGACCTCCCCATGTAGTTGCCAGGTACAATTTCAGATCATAGTTTTTCCACATTACAGTATTAGTTTTGATAACCATGCAGAGACAGATGGCATTTTGTCGGCTTTCCAAAGCAGAGGAATAATTTGCCGAGCTGTAGCTAGTGTAATGAGAAGCCAAGTAAGTTGAAGATGAGGTAAAACCAAAGCATCTGTCAGTCCTTGTGTGCCAACTTTTAGATGCCGCAGACAAACTAATATTTCCACACAAAAAAGTAGTGACTTTTATGCATTGGTGTAAAAAAGATGGCATTTGATAACAATGCCACAACAGATGTCGTTGAGTCCATGCTTGGTTTTTACTACTGCTCTGTGCATTTTTGGAAGAGATGCTTGCTCTGCACAGCTTGTATGGAGTATGTTCATGATAAAATTTTATTTTTCAGGAAACAATGAGATGGAAAATTTGTAGCTAATCTGATATTGTCCTTCTTTATCATGGTTCCTTAGTGGTTAGGGAGGAAGACTTTATTCTTGTCTGATTTCTTTTCAATCTTTTTTACGTGAATGAAGTGTCTATACATATAACTATATACTGTATATAATATAAAGGATCTTAAAAGAGAGCTCTCTATTAAAATACAATGAAAAAAATTGAGGTTACTTGCATTATCCAATATTACATTTTCTAGCATGTGTCATGGAAAATGTGTAATTATATCTTCTCTATTCAAAGAAATCCTTCTCTTCACCTTAATCCTATTCTTTCTCATCATCTTTGATGAGAGAGAACAATGTTTCAAAAGTTCCCCTTTAAGAGCAAAGCTTGTAAAAAGAAACCCATAGAATACTATAGCCTACTTGACTCTTTCTCCTTGGTAATAGATGTGGCAACTTAATAAAAGCAGCTTCTATCTAGGTCAAAATTATTTGAGGCATGCGTGCTTCACTTAATATATATATACATTTATTAAATACCTGCTGTGATGTGGTATCCTTCACTTGGTCTGCATTGTGTGTTGAGAGTGTGAGGGACCCAGTGGGAGTGGGTGAAGGGGAGCACTTACTCCTTGAAAGTGTCGACCTGACAAAATCTTAACATTTATGTCCAAGCCCTAGAAATAGAAATAGCAGGTCCATGGGCCAGTGAGAAGAAGGCTAAGGAGAGAAAAACAGCACTTAGAAGAGAGTAGGGAAGGGAAGCAGGCTCCCATCCTGCCACAGGCCTGTGTGTGGCTGGAAGTAAACTTGAAAGAAAGGGATCCAATACTAAACAGCTGCTTGTTTTTATTGTGCTCCTGCTGCTTTTTGTTTGTTGGTTGTGAACAGTGGTACAAATGTTGCTTTACTGGGTGCAGGGGTGGCAAGGAGGAAGGCAGGTATAGCTTTGTGTTCAGAGGGCTGTCTTGCTCCCAGGGAGCAGCAGTGGTCCACTCTTGCCAAAGTCTGTTCAGTCAGTCAGTAGGATTGAACTGTAGCCAAGAGTTAGAAGTCCTGTTTGAGGCAAAAATGGCAACAGGTAAATTGGACAGATATTGAATCTGAGGGGCAAAGAAACCTGTTGATTAGAGAAACATATAGCAGTGTTTGATTGATTCTTTTTGCTACCTGGAGCCCAGAAGGAAGGAAAAGTGAAACCCTGAGATTATAAAGTGCTTTCACCATGGGTTAACAGATGCTCTCAGCCAAGGGAGTACTCCTAGACCTTGCCAATTCTTCAAAACACTTTTGTCTGCCAACCAGCATTACCTCTGCCTTTTCCACACTGAACTGAAGTCTAACATGCTTTCATCCACTACCACATTTTTGCCAAGTATTGTAAGAGCAGACATTTTTCTCACAGTAGATTTAATTCACTGACTTCTCTCTCATTTCATAGCATTAAAGAAGGGTGCTTAAAACATACAGTTATAGACTAAAATTGCCATGTTTTGTACAATTGTCAATGAGCTTAAATTGATTATCGTAATGGAGATTTGCTCTTTTCAAAACTGAGCTCTCTGTTTTGATAGTGCATTTTGTAGATTGCTGATGCCTTATAGCTCTTACATGTTCTGTTTTAGTTGTATTTGTTTCCTTATGAATGTGAAACACTGTTGCACCGTTTTGGGTCTGTAAACCAAACCCTCAGAAGGACTGTGTTCAGTAGCAAATACTAGTACACAGGAAGTCCACTAGTGTGCAGGAATGGAATAAATGCACTTGAGCTAGAGAGAGAGAAAAAACCCCAGCATCTAACTATTTACCTCTGCACATTTACAGGAAAGTCTTAGTCATTCACTGTTCTTTTATTGTGCTTGAAGGTTCATCTATTCAATATGCCATCTACAAGAACTTTGGTTCCTCTCAGTTGCTCCACACAAAAAAATGTCATTTGATAAAATTAATGTTGATAATATCTTTGGGTGTTTCCCTCAGAGATGGTTTGGATTTCTTCGTATGAAATAGTTTTAAATGTTTGTATAAGGCTAGAAATCAGAACAGCTTACAATATCTGTGTCTTTGCAATGTAAAGACTGAAGTTAAACATGAAGATGGGTAGGGGTGTTCAAGGTGGTCTAAAGGAATAAGTGAGGCTGTGTTTTGAGACAAAACAAACTGGGGTTCAGATCCCAAGCTGTCCAAGCACTTCTTGCCAAATATTCAATTTTGACTTGATATTAAAGGCCTTTGCCAGCCTAAACGATTCTGTGCTTATATGATTTATTTTCTCTTTGATTCTTATCTCCCTGTTGTGTGATGTTATGTGTATCTTTAATTGTGAAATGGTTTATGTTTTTATTTATGGCACAATGAGAGGCTTTAAGCACTGAAAGTTCTGAAAGACTTGGATCCAACATGAAAGACCAAGCCTGTACTATAACAAAATGCACTGCAACCTCTATCTTCCTTTAATTATCAACATTTCAGGCTAGTTTTAAGAACAAAGAAAGATAGACAGAAAGGCAAAGACAGCAAAATTAGCCTATCATGCTGGAAATAAATGGTAATGATTGGAATCTTGAATACAAAAAAAATCCAGATTTAAATTTTTCAAGTTTAATCACTGTAAGAATATTTTTAGAACATAAGAAGTACCTAAATATCATACTTTAAATTAGGTAACATTAAAGATGATCCAAGCAGCTAATATAAATTTGTTTTTCATAACTTTCCTTAAGTACTATTTTGCTTTAATATTGAGCATAATAGATGACTACACTTTTGGTATATTGTAGATTACATTTGTTAGAATAATGCTCTGATGAGCCACTTGTATAGTGCTAGTCCGAAGTAGATTTAACCCTTTTTCTTGAACTGTTATTCTTCTGCATGTTCTCTGTGATGTGGTTTCCACTGACCTTTGTTTGCTAATAATACATTTTATTAGTGCCAGTTAGAGTAAATTGGTCTGTTAGGTTTGGAGCAAAGATGTTAGTAATGTTTTCAGCCTTAACACAATGAATATCGTGCAAATCAAAATGCAGGGTAACTTCATTCTATGCAGTTTCTGTGATTTGTGAGTTTGGTGAGGCTAACAGCCTCCTGGACTGCACATGGAAGAATAATGCCAGCAGCTCAAGGGGTGTAATGCTCTCATCTACTCAGCACTGATGAGGCCACATCTGGTGCACTATGTGCAGGTCTGGGCTCCCCAGTACAAGGAGAGTCCCGTAAAGGACCATGAAGATGATTAAAGGATTGGAGCATAGAATCATAGGAGGAGAGACCAAGAGATCTGGTACTGCAGCTTAGAGAAGAGGAAGCTAAGGAGGACCTTATCAGTCTGTATGAATACCTGATGGGGCAGTAAAGGAGACAGAGCCAGACTCTTCTCAGTGGTGCCCAGTGACAGGGCAAGAGTCAGTGGGCACAAACAGAAATACAGGAGATTCCATTCAAGAATAAAGCTTTTTTATTCTGAGGGTGATCAGACACCAAACAGGTTGCTCCAACAGGCTGCAGGGTCTCCATCCTTGGAGATACTCAAAACCCAACTGGATATAGCTTGCTTTAACTGATCCGGATTCTGAACAGAGGGTGGGACTGGCTGTTATCCAGAGGTATCTTCCTACCTCAGCTGTCCTGCCATGAGACCTCAGACCCTGCTACTGTAAGTTTTTTGCAAAAGCAATACTAGATCTCTGGCATCCTATCTGCTCTCATGCCCATCTGCTAGAATGGCATTATGCCCACTCAGAAGGTGCTATGCCAGTTTCAACAAGGCACAGGTGCCAACCAAACATAGATTTAGAAAGATACCCTGCATAAGATCCTCCTGGTAGTAAGTAATGCCAAATTAGGCCCACATGCTTCATTACGAGGGATCACATCTGTTGAGGCTTGTGGGCATTGTATCATCAATTACAGCCTTTATCCTCTCTTTCTCTTTCCTGAAAGCTTTAGTGAATGGAAAGCAAAATTTATGAGCCAATCAAGTGCCTTGAGAAAATCTGGGTTTTTCCTAGTGATTTCTGTCTTGGAATCTCAAATTTCAAGCTGCTTGTGTTTATATCCTTTGTTAGACATACTTCAGTATACACTCGATTTGTTTGTGAAGGCAACAAAAGGCACTGAAAAAGATATTCTTTCTTGTCATTTAAGACCACAAGAGAAGGATTATGTGGAATTCATTTGATACCTGTTAGACCCTGAAGCATTATTTGGACTGTTACCTTCATTTAGTAGAAGAAAATACGCTGTTTGGTTGTTACGTGTTCTCAAGTTTCATTTGGGCATCCAAGAGAACACAAACCTCAGTCTGCTGGCCACCGTAGTACCTGATTTATGTTGTCTATTGCATGTGAGACATTAAGAGATTATAGTGCTCAACACATGGCTATGAGAAGAGCCAATGACCCAGGGAGAATCATCAAGCCCTCTTGCTTCATGAAAATTCGGCCTGTATAAGTAAAGATACCCAACTTAGTGCTGTCTAGCTCACTCACTTTGTGCTCACTCAGGAGCAGTTATCTGTGCCTGTGGTAGTGTACAGGATATTTATCCTTCATGTTCCATAGGCTAACTCGGGAGTTTGTTATGCCAGGAATACACCTCCTGAGTCTTCTCACTGTTGGCCCTGAGTTATGTTGACCTTTACTCTGTGGGTTTCCTTCAGAATCTCCCTAAACTAAAGCATGTGATTTAACATGAATGAAATAATTTAAGCAGGACTGAGTAAAGATGGAGTGGGGGTCAAGAACACAGTGTAAGAAACTGTCTAGAGCAGAGCAGTCTAGATAACATAATTAGGAGTGACAGCCTGGACTCTCTGTAGTGTTTCATGATTTACCTCAGGGTGTTGCTGAGGGGAGGATGGCACTGCTTTGTACCTGTCTACACCTCATATTTACCCTTATGGGAATTGATCTGCATTAATTTCCAGTTAACTTAATTTGAGTTACACCAGCCATAAAAGCACAAGCCCCAAGAAAGCCCTGTGATCTGTCAGAGTGGTGCTTGTATCTAGACTGACCGGGAAGCTTGCAGGGGAAGGCAGTGCTGGCTCCCACCTTGCCTGTGCAGGCAGCGTGAGGCACCTGCTGGGCTGGAGGTTTGGGCACTGGGTTCTGAGCAGCATCGTGTTGTTCTAACTGTGCCTCATGCCGCTTCAGCTGATGGGCAAACCAGCTGCAGCACATGCCAGTAATATAAAGCATCATAATTTTGATGATGTTTATTCCATGTTTACATCATTAAGAGAAATATGTTTTAAAATATTGGCGAGTCCTGAATTTTATTTTCATAATGATACAAATATTGATATCTGAACAGTCCATTATGTATGCACCATTAGGTATTCTGCTTGCGGCCTTTTCCCACATCTTTCCATCTGAACCTGGAGAACATGTGCTGTCATGTGGTTTGCCTATTCTTTAAGAGTTAAAACAATAAAAATAGCACAGCAGGGTCTTGTCCATAAACAATGGAAACATTGCTCTAAATTCAGTGCTATTTCTGTTTTTATTATGTGATTGCTTCTTTGTTGTTAATCACTTGCCCTACTTAATTCATTCATTATACTCAAAAGCTTTGAGATTAAACCCCCGGGCAGGATAGCTTCATATGAATCCTTTCTTTTTTATCTGTTCCAAGTTAGATTAAGTCTAGGTCCTGTTTAATGAGGTGCCACTTGCTGGTTTTTCATGTAGAAAGGATTCCTCATACTCAGCGGTATGTATCTACCATATAAATTATAAAATATTTTACATTTTGTCTGAATTTCTAACTAATGTGTCTTGCAGAAAACACTGTTATTACAAGTCCCCTGGGATATGGGCAGTTGGCTACTTACAGTTTAATTTTTTTTTCTTTTAGTGATGGATCTTGCTGTTAATTATTTAAATACTTTTAGAATTTGCATTGTCATATCATAGCATTTTTTTATTAATGGCAATGGTAAGACTTCTTATTTGTCTATGTCTGCAACTCAATAAGTTAATGGTAGGAATGTCTTCACCTGATGTGCAGTGTTAAGAGCATGACCATGCCTAGTAATGCTTTGCTGTTTATAGCCTACTAGGGGCGATGTGGCTTAGATCAAGAATAGCTCAAGGACTGTGATGGGGCTCTCACTTCAGTGTCTGAGTGATGAAGTACTTTCTATGACCACGTTGACTGAGGGGAGGCTTCAGCATGGGTCTAAAGTTAGAATTTGTACCTCTCCATCTTTACTCAGACATCTTTGTTAACTGCTGTTGGGCTCCTTTGCAGCCTCTTCCTGTGCTTAACAAATCTGTTCTGTATTGGCAGTTTCCTCATACTAATGGCACTTCCTCTGCGTTCATGGAACTGTGTGTACTGGTCCAACTTTTGGCTTTTGTGCATTCTTTCCATTTTTCCATTTTTCTGATGTTATCCCCTGTGAGTATGTTCTCACATGTTGCAGGTGGCATGTTTCTTTATGCTAACCATGAGTGTTGAGATATATATATGTGTATATATACACACACACACTAGGAGAGTCAAGCTATACTGCCAAATCCCTCTTTTCTGAAAACTGGTGACATACCTGTTTTCAGGTTTTTCCTTTCAAGACAAGAAATCAGGAAGTAAAAACAGAGTTCAGCTATTTTTGTGAAAGCCTGCTACAGATAAGTGGTAGGTTATGTTAGGGAAGAAACAGCAGATTTGTCCTGCTGAAAGTGATCACAAATAGCCTCTATCATAAAATGGCTTCTGAAAACCTTTTTTAAAAGAATTTAAAATTGTACACCTCATAGAAATGGAAGGCAGAACTAAAGGCAACAAAAGACACTGAAGGAGCATGTTCCGTGGTCTCCAGATAGAGTTCTTGTTCTCATTTTTGCCTGCTGAGTTTAGGAGCTTGATTACCTTGCTCCAAAATAAAGACATTATTGAAAGATTATTCTAGTTATGTTGGTTGTGCTGAACTAAGCATTAGTTAACTAGTTATGTTGAATTAAGCCGATTTAGACAGCAGGTTTTTTATGGAGTTTCTGGACACATCTGCCCATTTATAGGGAAGTTATACTGTAGTTCTCAACCTGAGTTTCTGGTAGCTCTTGAAATGTTCATCTGGACTAATGTAGTCAGTCATACAAGGTCTTGGCTTTAGGGTCTTCTTCAGTATTAACTCTTCTGTAGTGAAGCTCTTGCAAGAACCCTTTTCAATACCTTTGTGTAACTGAAAATTCTGGCTAGTGTTATGTGCCTCCTGGGTTCTTTGATTTTTTTTGTGCTCCTTGATGCAAAGGTTTTGATTATTTCTCCTTAAGGACAGTTGAAATTCTAATGTTAAGGAATTTGTATACAGCAAAAATAATAACCAGTGAAGGGTAGCATTTTCTTTTAACTCTGATCCAGATTAGTTCTGCAGTAGGAAATGTTTCTATTGTTATCACTACTACTACTCATTTGCAAAGTTAAAAACAACATGAAGTTTTATATTGAAGATTAATATTCAGGAGAAATAGGAGGAGGACTTTTTTTTTCAGTTCTTAATCTGTACATGACTAATTTTGAGAACACTGATGGATAATTAGATTGAAGACAGTGAAAGAATAGTGTTTAAATACAACTAAGTATTTGGTGTAAGCAATAGGTTACAATTTATTCTTTCTTCTGAAGGAGTCTCCAGTCAAAAAGAGTCAATACTAATCACAGCAGAAAGGATATTTAACTCAAACAGAATAGTAGACTTAAGCACATTTTTACTAGTGCTTTATAGAACCTATGGTTGCAAACTCCTTAGTATGAATTTTCTGTATATATGAAGAATATGGAGAAGCAGCAGATGGCTCAACATAGGTAAAAGTGGAATAATTTTACTTTTTGTGACATACCTATGTGTATTAAAACTTCATGAATGCAACTGCTGGTACAAATATGTAATCTCCTAATAGGTGATTGACAGTTCTCCACTTTGTGAATCAATTAAAAAAAATCTATGTTCATATCCTTTAGAAAGATCAAAGTAAAAACTAATTAACCAATTGTTTTCCTTCCTTCTGCCCTTCGTTGCTAGCTTGTACCACTTATAACCTGTGAGACATCCAGAGCTGGAACAGAAATAACAAAAGGGATAACAATGCTTTGAATTCAAGGAACTGGTGGTGTTTCACAGTAGGCTTGCCCCCCATAGCCAGCTTTAGAGGAGAGATCGGTAGCTTTTCAACTGCATAGTGTGATGTTATCAAATATTTTGAACTGTAATCTTGCAATTACTATTAATGTTGCATTAAAAGATTATTTAATGAAGGAGATCATGCAGAGAACAAGCAATATAATGGCTCCAAGCAGCTTGCCTCCCACATACCTGGAAAAACTCCCTACTGCTACAAAGGGAGGAAGAACAGATAGTGCCAGTTCTAAACAATAGGTTTCACACTATATCTGTTAAGACCTGTTGCTTTTGGCAACAAAGACTGACTCAAAGGCATGAATTTAAATTTTCAAAAGTGGTGCTCAGTGATTAAAGACAAACAGGGAATATTCTAGTTTCTGCTGTGCGTTGTTTAGTATTCAAAGGCAGTTGTGGAGGTGTTGGCTGTCTGGGCGTTCCTTTTCACCACATATTGTTTAGCCTCTCTGTGCATTTCAGGGCCAGATCATGTTCTGACAAAAGTATGGGTACTTCAGAAGCATATGCAGCTGCTGTGGCTCTAGTTTTGCTTTAGAACTAAAACGTATTTCATGTTGTAAATTTCTGTGTCTGTTGCTTTGGTGCTCAGCTGGCAGGACCCTAATTTAGCATATCTCACGTTGGTATCTATGACGATGGATGCCTGGCATTTCCTTAAGCCTTCACTTCATGTATCTGTTTTTCTTTTTGCAACACACTGAAAGCTGAGCAAAGTGTGATGATGTTAATGCATGGCTAAATCCAGACCAGCCAGTAGTTGCACAGGGTGTTCTAGATTACAAATTTACTCTCAGAAATTTGTCCCCATTAAAGAGCATGTTATAAACAAAGTGACCCCATTATAAAAACTAGTATTTTTAAAAAAAAGTTACTACATCTGGTAAAATTACAAATAAGATACTCTAAAGCCAAAGACAGAGCAAGCTTTTTAGGAGGACAAAGCTTTATTTTTAATTTTTTCTTTAATCCTCCAATGCAGCAAATTGGGGCAAATTTTCCATGCAAATTCTTCCTTGTGTCTTGTGCTTAACAAAAATCCTCCATCTTTCAATGAAACAGGTGTTAGGGAACAACACCATGTTTCTGACTTAGCAATAACCTTACAGAGGGCTGCACCTGAAACAGTGTCACGCTGTAGCACCAGATGTCAGCCTTTTTTTCTGGAAACTAAAGAACATCACCAGGCTGTGACAAAGTGAATGTTTTCATGTATTGATTGAACTCCTACTATTTCACTTGTCAGCACCTCTCTCTATAAAGCCTGATCTGAAAAATGGTACCATAACAATATTGTGGGGAATCTACCTGAATTTGGATACCCATCCCTTTGTGGTTTACATCAGTTGGGGTTTGGGCAATTAGTGTGTGGAGTTTCTCTATCTTGACAGTTGTAGGTTGCTTTGTCCTGACTTTGTCTTTTCTTTTTATCATGGAATTTGGGCACAAGATATCCAAAAGGCCAGGGATTTAACTAGCCTTTAATTCTTCATGTAGATGGAAGCTGGACCTGCTCTGCTGGTGTGTAAATACCTAGTAGTAGTTGTAACCCAAGACCTAACCTGGATTTCACCCTCATAGATCTCAGTGTAACTGAGATCTCATCCTATTCAGAGATAATAGGAAAAGTCAGCAAAAGATAAGCATCTTCACCTCTATTTTTCACAGCTTTGTTCTTTTTTATATTGTATTCTGCTCACTGTGAGTAAAGACACTGTATGTAAAGCTATTTAAACAAATTTGCTACTAAGCAAAAGATAATCCTACCTCTGACAAAAATCTAATTGTTAGACTGGAGATATGAGGGTTCATATCCATTTCTTTATGTGTTTAAAGTTCAGTGTTTCCATCCAATTCATTAAACAGTAAGCCTGCCTTCCCTTCATCTTTATTTGTGATTACATTTACAAACCATGAATAATTAGAAATAATATTTGAAACAAAGGCCTTTGGGGCTATATTAATCAAGGAGAAAAGTGTTACTTGTGAAATTTTATGGGATAAGTACAACTATCAGTAGAAGATTATTCCTCCTGCACTCTTCTTTTTTTTCTAGGACTCCTAGTCACATTAGAAATAGAATATTTTGCAGGAAAAGTACAATATTTTCTCAATGCATGATGTAATTTTTGAATGAAAATAATACTATGTTTAACTTTACAATGCCTTTAGGGGAAAGGTTTGTTTAATTCAACCCCTTTTACATATGAGAAAATTGCCTCAGTAATTTTCAGGGCATATGGCCTAGAAATGGAACTGCATGTCTTGAATGAGTTCCAGCAGATTTCATGTGTTCTTCTTTCACTGCATCTTAGTTGATACAGAGGACAAATTAATTCAGTCTTTCAAGAAAGTAACCCTGAGTAGATTGAAAAACTGCCTGCCTCTTCCTCTACTGTCATGATTTTCCATGGTATCTGTATTCCACTGGGCACTGAAATCTTCAAGAATAGCCATAAATTCATGAGCATGAGGGAGTTTTCCTAAGAAGAGGACAAACCTTTGGAATACTTGTTAGAAAGAGGAAAACATGATAATGGATTTCAATATATTGAAAACTATAGCCCATTTTTTTAATTACAATTCTTTTCTATGGTATGTTTTTCTCAGTAAAGCACTATCTGCCATGTGTTGTCTCTCCTCATTCCTTCCCTCACCCTTATAGATTAAACAAATGAAACAGAAAAAATAAGTGGAAGATATCAGCATACTGTAGAGAAAATCTCATAGCAATACACAGGGAAAAGGAAGATTGCAGAAGAAACCTCTATCAGAACAACATTTTTCACCATCTGTTTATCAGTTTTCAAGCTGAAGTGGAACATACAAGATACATAAGAGCAGAGTAGTCCATTATGGGAGGTGCTGCTAAACTTTCTCAACATCAGCCTTTCAAATACAATCCTCTTCCTTTCCTTCATGACCTTTGGAAGGTTAGCTTTTTGGTTTACAGATCTACAACCAAAGTTTTATGAGTCTACAATACTGCAGTATTTCTTTATCACCTAAGAGGAAGAGCTGGCCTCTTAAAATGACTGTCTATGATGCATTCAGCTTCTGGGCACACAAGTATTTTGCTTTTGTTTCTAAGCACCCTCCAGTCTCTTAAATGCTTTTACAAATCAAGCTTGAATGCTGGCTTTCACCACTGTCTGAAGTGCAACTTGTTATTTCTGATGATCCTTCCTCCTCTTTGAAATGCCACTCAACTACTCTTTACTGTAACCATTAAATATAACTAAACAAAATAAATACATGAGAATGCTATTTCTAGCATGCAAATCCTGACAAATTTATCAGTTCTATTTCAGCAATTTTTCAGTTGCTAATGAAATACTCATCTCTGTTTTCTTTATGCAACTGTGCTGTATCTCATGATGAAATTTCATGAAGTTTCTTTTAACACTGTTGGAGGTGATGTTCACTAATGAATGTTACATTTATAATTTATTCTAAGCATTCTAAGCTGTTGTTGGAAAATAGTGCCTGATGAAGCTTTATGAATATACTTACAGGTATATTTTGTAGCTATATATTCACTGACTAGACAAAGGTAATGGCAGTCTTGATATTAGTTCTTAGTGGAGTGACACCTGTTAGAAACATCACCTTCTTTCTGAACCAACTGTGATATACACAGTATTTTTCCATGAGTGTCCAACAGAAATCCTGTTTCATAGTAAAGTGTCTGTCCTCCAAATCCAAAAGCAGCAGAATGTAACCTTTCTTCTATTCCTTAAATAAAAATATGCTAATCATATAGTAATTACTTGCATTAAGATTTAAAAGGAAGCCTATTTATACTACACAGATTCAAAATTATTAGCCAAATTTTCAGTCTTATATATAACTTGAAAACTGAACCTCTCATCAATATTTATTATTGGCAACCATGCAATACCAGAGAAACCACCAGAAAGTTTTGAAAAACTTTTCAGGAGAAAAGAAAAATTAAATACCACAGATAAGTTAAAATTACAAATTGGTCAATTTCTGTCAGCTTCAAAGGTGGCCACTAGAAAGACTGCCACAGCCCCCCCAGCATGGCAACTGCTGTTCTTCAGGGACAGTGGGCAGAAGCTGACACAACTTGGACAAAACATGACCTCAGCCACTGCCAAGTAAGGGCAGCAGGGAATTTCTCTTCAAGTGCCTAGTGAATGGCAGATCATGTCAAGAATTTCAGTCCAGAACTATTCATTGGTCCCTTCCAAGTTGACACTCTGTGGTTCTACAATATGTGGGGCTTCTTGATGCATTTGAGTACATTTCTTCTGGCTAATAAAATACAGAAAGCACAGACTTTTGAATGATTTTTGTTTAGAATTAATGGAATTGAGCCACTATATTATTTTTCTATAGCACTAAAAAGAATGAACCTGCTTTCTCTGTTGTATTTATTTAAACTTTCAACTAGGTTAATGATTAGCAATCAGTTGTTGCACACAAAAATATTACTTAGTTTGGACTGAACTTGTCAGCTTGTTGGTTTGGGTTCTGGTTTGGTTTTGGGGGACAGTGTCAGACCAAGTATTATTTTGTAAAACCATATATAAAGTTGCTATTTGAAGATGAGTATCATGTCATGTTGCACATAAGCAAAAAGGGAACAAATTGTGCATTTGTTTTATGTAGAAGTTAGAAAGGCATGGTTAAATAAGTGATGGTCATCTATTAAGGCTAAGTTCTACCTATGATTTGGAGACCTGCAAAGGACAAAACTGTTAATATGTGGTTAACAGTATTCCCAAACTGCTGCAAGTCAATATGCTAAAACTAGGCACTGGCTTGTGCCTGTGAACACAAGCCTACACAGACAAACTTCCCTGGGCTTCTGGGTTGCACCTATAGGCTGTGAGCTTGGGGCACCTGTGGGGCTTGACCCAAACAGTCATTTGCTGAAAGGCCACTGCAGTGTCCCCTGGAGGTGTAGTTTGCACCCCTGGGCAGTGGCTGCTCTGGCAGGCTGAGTGCCCTGGGCTTGTGCCAGTCTGGGGCACCTTGGATCCTCTGCAGCTGATAATACTCATTTTGCCTGTTGCTTTGGGTAGGTTTGAGTACTTTGTGCTCGACCTCTGACATTACATTTCTATTTCCTCAGTAAAACCCAGGGAGAAGTCAGATTAATGACTTTTGCCTGTTTGTCCATTTTTGACAGGAAGCAATTATAGCTGGCAAATAATATGTGGTGTCCTATGTGTGCTTTTACTCTGTGTTTATGGATACCAAAGAAGATTTCCTCTCAGCACACTTGCTTTCAGGAAAGGAAGAACAGTCTGATGTGTTGTTAGTCCTTGCTGGTTTAGTCATTTTACTGCAGTAATATTGCACTTATTCATTTTATCTGGATTTATTTCTTCTCTCCTTTCTGTGGATAGCTGAATACCTCCAGTTGTGTGGTTATGTTTCATTAACTGGAGTTCAAGCTGTTAGCGTTCATAGCTTTAATGGAGAAGCCAGTACTGAAAACAAAGGGACCCACAATCTCCCTAGGAGCCTGGGGCTGGGAGAATTCAGAGATAGGAAAGAGCTTTCTGCAGGAATTGGTAGGAGCTGTTGTCTAGCCACAGGATTGGAAGCAGGTCTATAAGACCATGAAGTAGAAATTAGGGGTGAGGCTTCCAGAAACACTAAATCCTGCTCAAAGGAAAAGATATTTTTTAAGACCCTAAACCATGTAGCTATTGCCAGCATGACACTGAACCTGAATTAGTATGCCTTGGGCTGACACTGAACACCCACAGCTATATAGCTTCTAAGCACTCATGAGTGGCTTGTCTGCATGAGACTGTGATGAAGCATGGTATATTGTCTTGCAGCCTTGGGAATCTTACAGTCTCTTGTAAAGTTCGTGGAAATGTTGCAAACTAAGATTTCCAAAGGTTCCTAGGACTGCCAAAGCCTCCATGTCATGCTCCAGAAAACATGCAGCCAGATGAGAAGAGGCTTGCACTGCATTAATTTTTGTTATTAACCACACTAGTCACCCAGTAATATCAGTAACCATCTTACAAACATGGTGCTGAATAAAATCAAGGACGCTGCTACTTTCTACACCTTCTCAAGCCATCTCTGGAAGCATGTTCTCCACTTGTATATGTGATGCCCACTGCCACTGAACCTGGTCTGTACGGTCCAGGACTTGCAAACATAAATGGGTGCATAAACACACCTCTATGACTATGTACATGAGTACCTAAGTGTGCACTTATATTCAGATACAAAAGTGAGCTGAATGTGTGTTAAATGCATGAGCTGGTCTTGCAGCACAGACAGCCGAACCAGAATTTCAGAGATTGCATCAATGGCTGTAAGCTAGGCAACAGGCTGTGCTCCTTCAGTCTCCACTGTATTTTTGTTTTCCTGCCTATGAATAGGTCAGCTTACCTGTGATAAACGTGGTAGTTTCTTAATTCATAAAGTTGTTCCCCCCACCCTTGCCGTGTCTTGCCTGAATGGTATAATCAGTACTGAAAACAGCAGTGAGAGTTCCTGTTTACTCTTGTTGCAAATCCATTTCTGCAAATTACTGGGAGCCTCTTAAACAGAAAAACAATGTTAGTCCTACTCTTCATTCATGAGAGAAAAGAGAAAGTAGGTGGAAACATGTGGGCCTGATTCTGCTTTCAGTGTCACCCTTAGCAAAATTTCTGTGGCAAAACCCTACAGGAGTTTGAAGCTGACAGCCTGCATGAAGTGGGCTGTATTTGGTGCAACTGAGTTACTATTTGAGACTCTGACAATCAGAAAAGTAGGTTGGCATAATTACATTAAGATATCTCAGAGTGTCATACTTTGCAAGACTGAATTTTAAACTGTTGATTTAAATTAATAAAGATTCAAGAGTTTATAATTTGTTTATTTATTGAAATCAAATGCAGTCCATGTTTCTAACTAATTGAAAAGTATACTTGTGATAGAGAAAGTATTTAATTTGGGCAGGCAAGCTACTAGACTTCCAAATAAAGATGATGAATTGCAAATTCTCAATCTTAATCCCTGTAGACTGACAGTTACCGCTTTAAAAGCAGCATTTGAGTGATATACTATAGCTGGTAAGAGCACACAGCTGCAGAATAGGAAATCCCATTGCTATTTTGCAAAGCTTTTATTTTGCCTCATTCATTTATTTTTCAAAATTATACTTTCCTTATTTAGAATGAAGAACTTTCTGCCATTGTGAGTGGACTGGACCTTCAATAAACAGTTGTCTGTTTGTTTGCCATATGAAAAAATGCCTGGAGATCAGTTCAGGCTTTACTTCAGTTGTGTGTAGCATTTTCAGGAGCATAAACACATTTGCAATTGAGCAACCTCTTCCCCACCAAGTGTAAAGAACTCATTTCCGTTCTACATCCTAACAGTCAGCATACAAGATCAAATGCAAAGAGGTTTTTTCTGTCTCTAATGTATAAAGCATGTGTCCAACAGCAGCAACAAAATCAGTGCCAGAAGAAGCAGTCCATAGGGAAGCAGTAATTTGTGTGTCTGCACATTATTCTGTGTCTATGCACATATTAACCCTGGTATACAGTAAATTGTGTTACCATGGCAGCCCTCACATGGAAAGTTATAAACTGCTAGGGTATCTCTAACAACCACCAACAGGGAATATGCATGTTCTGGCAAATGAAGAAGGCTATAGCTTTTTTTCTGGGAGGAAACAATGAACTATAATTAAGGATGGGAAAACTGGGTTGCAGAAGGGAGGAAAAAACTCAGTATTTGCCCCAAATGTAAGAGGTGGAAAAAAAGCCTTCAGAAGAACTCCCTCTCTCCCTTTTCCCATGTGTCAGCACCACCATGAGTCCCAAGGGCTGGAATGCTGGAGTCTTTATTCAGACAAAGTTGCCATTAAAATCCTGTCTTATGTGTTTCATTCTGTATACTTTTCATTGAGGTTTTTACAAGCACTTCACTTCCATTAGCTTTTGTGCCCAATTTTGAGATTGAACATCTTTCTTTATGATGAAGCTGGTTTGTCAGGGGTGAGCTGTTACAACACTGCATATTATCATGTGCTGTGCAATATTTATAGTTGCATATACAACTTTGCCAAACTTCAGCTTCATGGCTGACATTTTGAAACAGATGCTATTTGCCTGAATTCTTTTTTTATGTTTAAAAAAAAGTGGAGTTTTTTTCAACCACTTACAAGAGCCAGATTAGAGAAAAAATATTTTTTAATCCTATTACAAATTTTTTGACAGTTCTCCTGAAATGTTTAGCACCTGCTGGTTTGAGTTGGAGTCTTGACATTAGTGATACGTAAACATCCCTCAAAGAGAAATGAGAGACCATGTCAGTGTTTTATGATGCAAACCCCAACACTGAGTAGAGTGAATGTAGGATCAGCACTTTGTGTGAGTCATCAGTGGTTTAGAAAGAAGAAAAGAAAAAACACATGACAAGATAGACACTCCCAAGAGCTATAAGCTTGTTGTATTGGCTGAAGTTTAATGGAAAAGTGGTGCTCCTGTCAGCTGGTGTACTACATAATAATGTTAACACCATTACAAACAGGTTGTGGTTTATTGCTTCAATTTCTTATATACTGGCAAGAGAATTAACAAGATTGATGCATTAGGATCTTAGATCTCAGTCAAATTAGGTGACTAAGGGGGTGATGAAAAAAATGCTTGTTCTTTGAAGGAGCACAACTCCATCAGAAATTTGTTATGTCCTAGCATTAGACCATTTGATGAGCTGCTGATTTAACAGCACACTTAGCAGGCAGCAGTTACATTGATAGGGGCAACTACTTAATCAGTGCTTTAAAGGTATTATGTTCAGAGTGATTTAAAGTGATATTGTGCTTTAGTAAGTGTGCCGTGAGTATGAATATGTTCTGCATGAAGTGAATGCAAAAATGAGACTGCAAGAGTCATTTATACTGTCAGCTTTTTTATTTGGACATATGTTAAAAGAAGAAAAAGCCAGTAAATGCAAAACAAATACTAGCATTTTGAAAATGTTACTTACTGGAAGGAAATAACTCACTATAGAATGTGATAGCTGCTTTTTTCTTTCCCAGTTCTCCTCCACTAATTGTTATTTCCTCAGTGTGCACAGTAGAGAAAGAAAGAAAATAACAAAGTGATGCAAAACACAGCAGGGGAGATTTTTGAAGAGGCAGTGGTGAGTAAAGTGCTTGATTTCCACTGTCTGGCTCTGTGACTTGGAGGATTTCCCCCATCATCATGAATGTATCCAAGAATGCTGACTGCTTTTCAATACCTGCCCTGTGTAACAAGTGGCTTGAGGAATAAATCTTACATACCTTACAAAACAAGGGCAAAGCAGCTTGGTACAGAGGGAGCTATCAATGCCTGTAGTTCTGATCCTGCATTTTGTGTCTGATAAATATCTGTGGAGAATCAGGGTGGGAATTGCCTTCTGAAGTCTCATAGACAACATTTAAAATAATGAACAGCAGAACCAGTGAGGAGGCAGTATCAGTGTCTTTGAAATATCTAACACTGGCTTATGGCTGAGGTAGAGAGTGTTTCATGCCAGACTGACCCAAGTGTGAAATTATTTCAGCTTTTACATAGACTTTATCCCTAGTTTTAGGCTGCTAACTGTACTCTGTAGTTTACCTGCCCCTGTTTACAGTGGTCTGCAGATTACATCCCTCTCTTGCCCTGGAGTGCACATATCCAACACTCTGCATAAACTTCCCGCAGTGTGCCACAATTAGGCAGAGAGGCCAGAAATTAGCTGCCCTCATGCTGGCTGGTTCTTCCCAGGAATATCCAGTTCCTGCTAGGACTATGCAGCATAGGCAGCAGAGCCTGGAGCCCAGTGCCAGGGTCCCATGGATAGCTGTGGTACTGCAGTGTCCCAGACTGATGGCATGGGGCTTCTCTTCAGCATTGAAAATGGCCAGGTCTTTAAGATCCATTACAGCAAGCACAAAATAAAGGTGGAAAAGTATAAAATGGGCTTTGTTTAGGGCAGGGGAGCTATTCATTTTGTTGAGGAGAAGATGAGGCAAGGCAGAATCATTAGGAGGGCTCCTTATGAAAGCAGGAGTTGCTTGGGTAATTACAGTGCCACTGACTAGAATACATCAAACACAAAAGGGAGATATAATAAGAGAAAAGCAGTTATGCACCTAAGCCCTGAAATGTAGCATTACATCCACCGTGAGAGGTAATCATTCCTGTCATTACTAAGCTGTAAGATCACTCAGTCCTGCCATGGAAGAAATCCAGGAGCTCAACACATCAGTCAGGTAGCTTCTCATAACCCTCTGCTTCTGTGGCTCAGCTGGAGTTAAAGCAACCTGCACATAGTGGCAGTTGCTCTTATGGTTGGTAGCAAACCTTGTAAGTAATAACTCATATAAGCCTCCTTAATTGAAATAAATTACATTGTCTCTTCATTACTTCTTTGCAGAGTCATTTGAAAGTGCACTGTTTCTTGCTTAGGAACTGACTTGCTATTGTGGCTCTGGAACAGAAATTTTGGGGACAAATTGTGTCATTTGAACAGTGGTGTCCCCCTTAATTGCTACAGTTCTGGGGTTTTTGTTTGCATATATGGTCTATATCACATAACTGGATCACGTGTGTGTAATCAGTACAACAGAAGTGGCAGGTATCACAGTACCAGAATGGTGATAAAAGTAGCCAGAGGTGATGGCTGTCTTAGCAGAGAACAAATAATAATGTCTACACCAGAGACAGACAGTAGAATAGAAATCTTGAGCACAGGAACTCTTTTTTGACCACCATACTGCCTATGTGCAGCCCCTAATAACTTTACCAGTCTTACTCATTGAAATTATGTCTTGTTCAGTGCCATAGAAACCATTCAAATTTTTCCTAGTACTGCCTTACAGATTCAGGACATGATATAGTGACTTGGGGAAAAGGTCCTGCACTCTATCTGTGAAGCAGCCAGAGAAATAGGAAAGTAAATGTTTGAGTTATTTACCACAGAGTTTGACAAAATACAGAACCTTCTGACATCCTTAGAGGATAAAAAAAATCACTGACAATCCCTGCCAAAAAGGCAGTCTTGGAGAATGAGATGGAAAATCATATGTTTCATTGAAAGATTCAAAGTGAAACTGTGACAGAAAAAATACTGCATTGTGGTGCAAATATTGAGGATTTCTCCTAAAAGATGCATTGGTTCTTAAAAATAGCTTGCACCATTCCAGTGATCTTAATATTACTGGCACCATAGAGCCATAGACCTGCCCTTATTCATTTCTGTGTCCAGTCTTTGCTCTTGTATTGTCCAAGAACACATCCTGAAGAACAGACAATCTGTATTTAAAGAATTCAAGTACTGAGGAATTAATTCCAACTGTGGACATTTAGTCATTTTGCTCCATTATTGTCACTATTTATTACCAAAAATATAAAAGCTTCTTTTGTCTCTACACAAAACCCTAATTTCTGTGTTTTCAGTAATGTCTTTTTCCTAAGAAGGATTATTCTTCCTTACTTATGGACCATGAGTGAATTACCCATTGGCCTTCTCTGGCATAACCTAAACAGCTGGAGTTTCTGAGTCACCAACTGCAGGGTGGGTTCTATGTTCTTGAAATCTTTGCAAAAGTGTTTCTGGATCATTTCCAGCTTGTCAACAAGCTTCTAAAATGTGTGGATTGAATACTTAGGACTTAACACTGTGTCAGAGGGCAGTTCACTAATTTCCTATTTCATGCCATATTCTCAGGGGAAGCATGAATGAATATCCTGGCTGTATCTGTCCTTATCTGGTGAGATGCACATAGCATAGTTCAGTTTCCCAATCACCAGACATAGAGATCAGGCAGGCATGTATTCAAAATATTTTGGAGTTTCTGTTCAGTTCTTGCATCCCAAAGCATCTGTACTCAGAACCAGAAGTGAAACAGGGTTTTAAAGTCCCTTTCCTGAAAGGCTGTTCAGCCTGGACCTCCTAAATATTGTGTAAGAAACTGATCAGAGCCAGTATAGACTAGATGAAAGCCACCATCCAGCTGAATGGAAGCTGCCCTCACTGCTATGCATTTGTGTGGAACTCATTGACATCTGTGCATGGTAAGCTTGGTTTGGGTATCTGGCTCTGGCTCCTGTAGTGGTTTGACAAATTGGAAAGCCCCTGAGCAGGTAAGGCACTAACTTACTGTGCTGTTCTGGGAGAGCAAAACTTCTTGACAGGCAAGTTAAATACCTATGGACTTTAGAAATGTAAATTTAGATATCTGGGGACTCTAGCTAGGCTTTATGTAGGACATTTTAGGACTTACGCTCTTCTACATAAATGCCTAAAATCCACCCATGTTCCACTTCAGGCTTATTAGTCCCTCTGTGGATTTAGGCCTGGGAAAATAAAAGGCAGGATACATGCACCACTAGATTGTACTTAATAATGAATCTCTGAGCAGAGAACACACAGGCTTTGGTTTGAGGTTCAGCCAAAATTGGAGGCAAATAAGAAGAGAAAATACATGTCTTTGGGGATTGCAGATCAGCAAATTGGTACTGAATAGAAGAAGAGCAACAGAAGAAGCTGAGAGAGAAGAGAAACCTGGGACTTAAAGAAAATTGTTCATTCTCTCAAAAACATTGCCAACATTTTCTACAAGTGTGAGCTATTAAAATACACATCCAAAGATGTTCCATCTTGTTTAGCTTAGTAGAAATCTCGAAATTGCAATTTTTGTGCATGATGAATGCGTAGTTAGAGAGTGCCAGGTACCATTGAACTCTTTCACACCTGGATTTCATATGTATTTCTTTATACAGCTGCTTTCCACCAAAATAGCTAATGAGGTGAAAACTTGGAACCTGCTCTCAGGTTAGTTTTATATATTGCAAGGAAGGGAGGTTTCCATTTCAATGGAAAGAGCAGGCCATGGTCACAGCAAGGTCACAGGCAATGTTCACCCACTGTTTGGCATGAAGCAGATACAGTCTAACCACAAATGCCCAGCTGAAGTTTTCCATCTGGAACTCGCCATCTACTGTATGCTTTTACCCACTCTGTACTATTCCTGAACATTGTTTCCTGCGATTGCAGCAGTAACCTGCTCGTGCTGAGTTGGGGCTAGGAACATCTAGATCAAGAGTGACCTTCCTGCCAGTCTTTGTCTCCTTTGGACTTTTTAATCTAGTGAAATAATAGTAGTAATAGCAACAGTATTAGTAATAACATAGTCACCAAACTAAGAGCTCTGTTGATCACTACAGGGAAGTTCAGACTGATGTTCTAGTTTACGCTCAACGATGCTTTAAGCTACAAATGAACTTGAATGAGGGCAATTGTACAGAAAGCGATTACTCAGACTGTAAACCCTGTGGGACAGCCACCATCTCTGCTCTGTGTTTGCATAACATTTAGATGCACCAAGGTCCAATGCTCCTCTGGGGATCACCATCTGTGCTGAGATAAACTCTAACTAATCTCTGAGGCTTAATGCCATCAGCTCTAAAGACTCTGTTTTCTCTCTTGTTTTCTTCTACACCATTTATTCAAAGATCTTAAGCAGAAGCAGTGAAAGTAACAACTATATAAGGTTATGCAGAAGAACTCTTTACTTTCTTTGGGATGGTTAACACGAAAAAGGGAATCATCTTTCTCACTATGCTTTCCATCCTCATTGGTTTTCTGCAATTGGCAGAAACCTGAAAGAACTTAGGATAGCTTGGCAACTGTTTCCCTCTGTGACTGTGCAATTCAAGAGATCAGAAAAAAATAGAGAAATAATTTCATAGCTAAGTTCTAAAAAACAAGCAGAAATGTTAAAGATGTCTCAGGAAGTATGCTAGTTGTCTTGGTCACTGGAGAATAATTTAAAATCTCGTTTGTTTTATGATGGCTTACTGTCATGTGTTCTTTAGTGTCTGGTAGAATGACTCTTTATGAGAAAGGCTGCCTTTTTTTTCCAATAACAGTGCCACATTTTATTCCATTTAACCAGTGAAGAAGAGTATGAATATTGGAGGCATTGGCTTCCTTCAGTGTTTGGGGTACTTCTACTTTTTACTTTGTAACTCTTCTATTATAGTCATAGATCCATGCCTTAATGTCAGGATACTGTGTAATTCAAATTCATAGTAGTTTCATAGTTGTCCTCATAAATTCGAGTTATGGCAGCATGCATGTGTTCTAGGGAGGGTTGGATCTAAATTGCTCTGGGTGCTGAACAAACATAGGAAAGGTGATTCCCCATCTGCAGTATGGGTCTGTCTAAAGAGGGAATAGAAATACTTTCCTATGATTAAAATGACCAGTGGACCAGCAGAGTTTAAATCTCAGATATTGTGTTTTGCAACTGATCCTTACAATAAAAAAATGTGAACAAATTAATATATATACATATTGTCAAGTTAATTCAATTGAGTAATTGGAGAAAATCACAAGCTGTTTGCATATACTCTATGAAGAGAAAGTGAAGCTGGAGTAAATCATGTAAATTATTCTCTGTGAGCTGTTTACTCTTTTCCGGTAATGATGTTATTTGTCACCCCAAGCCCTTATATGTGGATGTAAACCAAAGTACATGTTAGGGAAAGGAAATAACTATACACAACATGAGCTTTTCCTCTCTAGAGAAGTCTAGAGCTGCCCGTTTACATTATGGCCTTAATTAAGCAGTGACTGATGCTTAGTTGGAGGGGTAAATATAATTACTACCTTTCCTGACATGAACTGGCTATCCATTTGATCTCAGTATTTTAGCCAGAGAACTTTATGGGGAGTACAGCTCTCTTTAATGCAAAAGAAATAGAGCTCATATGTTCTTATCTTTAGTAAGTTCTGCTGTCAGAACAAGATTCCTTCTCCCTGCCAGCTGAGTTTCCTACGTCCTATGGGACACAACAGGAGGAAGAGGTGCTTCAGGACAATACCTTCTTAAGCTGAAGAAAGATCTGCTTACAGCTTCCTCCCCTTTCAAGAGGGGAAAGAAGCAACTTCCCAGTTATTGTCTGTTGCTTCTGTCATGTGTTTGAGTGGCTACAAGGGCAGAAGAAGATTGCACATGCAATTTCTTCACCAATGACTTTCAAATTTTTTAAAAGCTAGAGCATTATCCCCATTTCCTTCAAATAAACCTCTTTTAGTCTTTTTACCATTGATGGATTTTTATTTTTTTTTCATTAATAGACAGCTGTGTTAATGTTCCAATTTTGTGGCAAAAAGGAATGAGAAAAAGATTAGGACTCTGCTTTCTGCCATCCATCCCTGTCCATCTGTTTGCTCACTGTCAGCAAGAAGACAAACTCCTCTCAAATACAAACATTTTCTTCCTTGTTTTCTGTATTGATGTGAGGTGGGGCCCTACAATGGCAATCTCCAAGTGGCAAGCTCCCTGCCTTATCTTGATTCACATTACATGCAGCTAGGTGGGCTTTATTTTGAAACAACCATCTGGAGAGATTTAACCACCTCCATCAGGCTTCATACTTCAGATAAAATACGGCAGATACCTGGGCCAATGAGCTGATGACACATTTTGTCATTCCAATGGGCATTTCCTGTTCTGATAAGAACAACCTCACAAGCGCCATCATGCCACCAAGAGTGAAGTAAACATTAATTTCTATTCTGTCCAATACAATGGATTGGGTTTTTTGTTAGACAAGCTATAAGCAAGTTAATTGGCTTCTGGGTATCTTACAGAGACATGAGAAATCTTTGTGCTAGATATTTCACTCCAGTGTCTGGTTTGCATGCTCCCCTCCACAACAGCACCTGCTTGCTTTTCTGAAGTGCTGCACTGACAGTCTAAGAAAACACCTTCTTTCAAAACCACCTTCGGAGATTTCCAATGGTGTGATAAAACAACTGTGTGATAGAAATTAGAAATCATACTCTAAGTACTCAGCTAGGGGCATTTAAAAAACATGAAAGTGTGTATATTTGTATATGGTATCATTAAAAACTATCTGAATCTCTTTCTGATTTTCCTAATTTGTTGGGGCTTAGGTTTTTCTTTTTAAGTTCTGCATTCCTCATTGTATTCCTGAAACAAACAAATGGGAGCAAGAGCAGCACATCCCATCTACCGTTAGTGAAATGCGAGTCACAGCCCCACCTCACATAAGAATAGGGTGACAGTTGCATTTTACAAGCAATTAGAGGAACTTCTGGATTTTCCACATGCAGTCTGTGATTTGGCAGCATGGCAGAATCAGAGAGGTTTTAATGTTACTGCTGAAAGATTGTAAAATCATGCCTTGCGATGTAGAAAATGGGAGTTCCTTTGAAAGCTGCATTAATGAGCTCATTTTACTAAACTTCATTAAACCAGCCATATAATCTGTGCAAACTTGGTCTGCTTCTCAATTACATGGAAATGGAGTCCAGGTTAGGAGCCAGTGGCCATTACTGATCGTGTCATGCCGGGGAGGCTAAACTATTGCAGATGTCTTCCTTTATGACTTTTTGATGCTGCAGGTGAAGAGGAATGCAGCAGAGCAATGCAGTATGTGGTTGTGGGTTGATAAAAGTCCCGGAGGAGGCAGGGCTGTTGTGGCTAGGGGGCTGTGAAAACAGACCAGCAGATACAGTGGCATCACATTTGGGTTGGTTGGTGGTTGTGCTGGCTCACAGAGCAGTGCTTTCTGAGGACAGATGCAAATGGATGTTTCCAATACTCATCAGAAATGAGCTTAGATCTGTGAAGGGATAAGGAAGATCCTCAAAGAGGATGAAATAATCCAATGTATCACCAAAAAGACCACCACTTCTATTTAGCTGAACATGAATCTCTGCTATTGTCTCCTGGTGTGCTGGATAGGGGTGGGGTGATGCCTGCACTGTGCATCCCTGTGCAGGAAAATCATAGACACTGTTCTCTGCTTTATGTGGGACTGTATGCTATAGAAGTTTTCCACAAGGCATTTTGTTTCATTTCACATCCTTGAGAGCTGCCAATCTATGAAATTCAAAATAGTTTGGAAAGAAATTCAGTTTTATGGAAGTTCAGAACTCAAAACATTCCAGACAAATATATGCCCCTGCTACTAGTAATCTTCTACTGGGAAGTTTTGAGGATCAATTTAAACTTGGAAATCAAATGGAGGAAAGGAAAAGAAAGGTCTGAAATCAAAATATTGAATTAAGCAGAGCTAGCTTCTTGGTTTTCTGTTTTCAGTTAGGAAACAACTCTTGACAATCTAAATTTTCATTCCAATTCAGGGATTTATTTGAAACCTGTGACATGAAAAACATTGGAAGGAAAGCATTGGAACGATCAGGTGCCTTATGATGTCTTGCAGCCCTGCCCTCAGTGGCAACACAGACTAAATTTGTGCCTTGCACCTTTTAATGAACTTTTGTTTCTCTGTTTATTCCAAAGCTATCATATGTATTAATTGCTAATCAAAGGGTCCAGTTGTCAGGAGCAGCTGTGGCTTGCTTGCCTGCTTTCCCTTTCATTGTATCGAGCTGTCCTTTGAGTGTCCTGGTGTTTTAATTATGTACCAGTTGTGCCATATTCTGTCTTGTGGGACACAAGATGCTGTAACAATTAAGACCAGGACATCAAAGCTGACTCAGCTTTTACCGATGAAGGGAAAGGAATGAACGTGGTAAAACAGCACTTCTGGGATGCCAGAGACCTCCTCAAAACACAGGTGAAACCATAAGACAGAAGAGCTGGTGGCTTGGTCTTTTTCTCAATGTCTTTTAGCATTAAATCTGATGAAAGTGCTTCAAACCATGCACTTAAAAAATTATTCAATGTACATAAATCAGCTATTGGTTTAGAGATTCTAACCTGAGACACTCAAATTGGAGGCAGTTTTCAGGAAGTGTTAAGTGTCTGTCCATCAAAAAATTTGCCATCACTGCAGAGCTGAAAAAAAATTTGTGCCCTGGCTGTGGTTAGAAACACTGAAGAGTGGCAAATGATTTACAGTCCTGGTGGCCACCACTCCACCAAACTGTGGGCAGATTTACCAGAACACCACCAGTCAAAAGAAATTATATATTCAAACTGGCTGTGGTACCTGGATAAGGTATTTAGAACCTCCCTGTGAAGGCTTATAGCTCCTATGCTGCATGTGGTCCCTCAGTATACCACAGAAACATGCTGTAATGTAGTTCCATCTGACGTAACCGTTTGAGAGAGAGCTTGTGATGAGGTTATGTAAATGAACTGGCTATGCCTGTTTTGCCTGCATGTGGGATGGTTGGTTTGAGGCAGCATTATTTCCAGAGGAAAGGTCATATCTTACAGAAAGTTTGTGAACAAGGACGTGAACAAGGCCTATCTGCAGTCTTGTGCCTCGTTCTGTAAGCCTAGGAGATATGTAGCATTGCAGCTGATGTTGTAGCATTAATCATAATATTAACATGAGGACAGAGACAGCAAAAGTGACTTTGGGACCACCATGACTCTAACAGGACAAGAGGAACCACGTAACTTTTGGACAAGACCATTTCCAAATCCTTTCATAAGCAGATTCCTGCATGTGGCTCTGTGCATGGAGGAGGTTTAGGAAGCCTGTCTGGGGGAAAGGGATGGAAGAGAAAGACTGAGAGATGGCTTTTAGGGCAGGATGGCAGAAATGAGGCAACAGCGACTCTTCCTTAAATCATTCCAAAGTCTGTGCTGGGTCTGGCACAGACTGGTGTATGAAATGGAAAAACTGTAACTAGTTGCTGCCATTCCCCCAGGCTTCTACACTGAGCAGATCTTGTTCAGAAAAAGTTCTTGTTGAAGGCAGTAATTATCTGGTAATTAAATGATGCTGTTGCATATGGTAGATTTCCAAAGTAGGATTGTCCTGGATTAATATAAGCCTGTATATGAAGAAGGTGAGCAAAATCTTGCCCTAAGACTTCCACGCATTTTTTTTCTGTGTGCTTTCTATAGCATAAAAACAATGTTAAATGAAACTATAAAAGTAGCTATTTGGAAGTGGCTCAGGCAAGGTTTTAAAACCAAATTATATTATAAGCATGAAACACCTTTTCTGAGTGACTGAGTTTCAAGGGAAAACAATAGTTGTAAAGATAATAGCAATTGCATAAGAGCACATACAGCAAAGGGTTCAGTGTGAGCAAAGTTTGGAAGCTGATGTATTAGTTTTAGTGGTTGAGAAGTGTTAAGATATTAAGAACCATCAGAAAATTCCATCTGTAAATTTTCCAGTGGTCTCCTGGATTTTTTGTTTGTTTGTTTCAGCAGAAGTAGCAGAAGCACTTGTATATGTTAGTCCACAGAGCAAGACATGCTAAGATTCAGACTAGCAATTATTTTTGAACACATAATGTAAATTTTCTCAAGGCAGTGAGATGTTCAAAGGCTGGCCTCAACCTGCAATTGGAGCATTTTGGGGTGGTTTTTATGTTTTGTTCTGTCCCCTTTCTACATAAATAGTGCATCTAGCTGAATCTTCCATAAAATTCCTTTTTTGTTGTTTTTTAACATTTGTGTGTGTGGTTCTTTTGCCACCCTGAAATACTGACACAATATCCATCATTATTGGATCATTATTTTACCTGTGAGAAAATCTGTGTGTACAGGGGAGAGCAGTGTATGATCAGGAGATTTAAAGTGGGGTTTGAATCAATGTATTGACAATACTGTTCCAGTCCAAGGACTTAGAAGAAATGTTTTCCCCAAGGCCAGAAGCTTTTCAGTGATGGGTTAGTTCTAAAGATGAGCCTTTGGGGCTGAGAAAAGGTTGACCAAAGAGCAGCTAAATACTGCTGTTGATGCAAAAGTGTGTAGGGAGTGATAACAATTTGGATTAAGAAATGAAGAGCATACTTTTCTCCAATCCAATTTTATTCCCAAAAAACAACACTAAAAATAAAACCAAAGCTTTCTCAAGAGGTTTATTCTGCTGTTCCTATCCAAAACAAAGTAGATATGTTGCCAGTGAATAAAACCTCTTTTTCCTACATTCTCCAGTGCAGGTTTCTTTTTTCCCAATCAGTACAGCCCACATTTATAAAAGGTATAATTTCTTCAGGTGTTGGCCATAGTTGCTTTGTTCCTTATCATCTGTGGAGCACAGTCCTACTTCAAAGAGACAAAACCAGTCCTCTGCAAGCCATGGGGTGCATTCTTGCAGTTTCCTCTCTGTCGTCATTCAGAATTTATGAAGGTCTGATTTTTTGTACTCTGATGTGATAGGATATGGAACATGGCCAGGTTTTCAGAGTATTCTGCAAAGCCCATACCCATGGCTCCCAGCCTGCAAGGTGCCTCTTGATAACCCGTGTCAGCTGCACCAAAGGGAAAAGGGAGTGAAGGCAAGAGAAGGCCTGAGCTCTGCTCCCTAGCGACAACAAAACTCCATCAAAATTCTAAACTACACCTTCTGTTTATATTCAAACTGGTATTAATTTGCATTGCAATGATGATTGATTCTCATTGAAAGCCTTCCTTTTACTCAACCATCTTGTTAAAAGCCAAAATGCTTGTCTTGTGGATCAGAAAAGCTTGAAGCTGTGAATCAATCAAAACGTATTGGCACAGCTCTGGTAGGAGCAGAGGTCAGAGGATTCAGAAAGAGCTTCCTTGGCCATCCAGAGAGACAGACAGAAGAGGGTGGTGTGTGGATTATAAAAAGGAGGAGGCTCTGAGTGGTGCTCATCCCTCTGTCAGAGAAACAATGGTTTCCCTAGAGATTTAGGGAGATTAATTAAACTCTCTGTATTACAAACTTCATTTTAAGACTACTTCCTGATAGTCTATTTTTGCTTGAAGAGTGAATCTGTACAATTAGTTCTGGTGCAGTATTTTTTTGTTGGTCTATTTTCACTAGTCTAGCTTAAAAAACCTAGCCCTGTAATAAATAACAGCTCAGTAAGCCCTGAGCTCCCTGTCAGTGAATCTCTTTTAGTGCCATCTGATTCATTTCTAAGGCTCCAGTTTCTCATTGTGGCTTATTATTGCATTTTCCTGTTCTGAAGGATGATGTGGGTAATTGTGCTGGTCCCTCAGCTAACTATGGATTCTTTTCAGTTTCTTAATAATAATGAAAATGCCATAGATGCCTTATAATATTTTTCTTCAGAAATAAACATTTAAGTAGAGGTTCACACAAAGTAATTTTGGGCTGCCCTGTGGCAACAATTATAATTAAAATATAACTGTTTGATTATATAATTGAAATTGCTTCCATTTGATTAGCTTGGATCCTTTCCATGGCCATACCCCTTTTCCTGAATAACTCAGCCTTTGTACTCTCTGCTGCAGGAACATTAATGTAGATGTAGTCAAGGGCTGAAAAATATATGCTTGTTTTAATGCACAGGTAAAGAAAACACTTGACTGTAATAGTAATTAAAAAAAAAATCTAGTTTGTGTGTAATTAGATGGCTGCATGGTCCTGCTAGAAATACAGAGCCAGTGCTTAACAAAAAAGAAAACAAAACAGCAGGCAGTGATGAGCAGAGCTCAAGCCTCTCCATGACACCGGCATCATTCTCATGGAGTCACACTCACCCTTGCTCGTAGGGTTTTCTTATGCTCTTGTGAGAATTTATCATCAAAGTAGGTCTAGAAATGATCCTGAGAGGTCATCTTGTCCATTACTCTGTCCAAGTGGTGGAAAATGTGGGCTGCCTGGGTTTCTTTCAGGTCTGCCTCAACATCACTGGCATGATTTAGTATGGTAGGGTATGGTGTGGCACAGGATGGGATGTCATCTGCAAGGGAGCCAAAGACAGGCTTCTGTTGGTACTCTCTAGGAAGGTTTAGGGAAAAGAGAAACACAGATGCATTAATCTCTGGGAAGACTGAGGCATTGCTGGCAGTGGAGTGCTTTCCTGGTGAAGCCCAAGTGGATGTTATATTCTTCCTTAAGAGCTGTGTGGTGAAATATGGTGGTGAAAGCATGTAAGGGGCCTAAAATGGCAATTTGGCATATATAACTCATCCAAAATCATCTCTGGGAGTAGCACCAAAGGGCAATTGGTATCCTTTTACCACAATACAAGTCAGATTAGAAGCTGTGAAAGGGCATGACATATAGAGACTGATTACTTAATTTACACAGTTTGCAATTGAGTTGAGTTTGTCTGGTTGCAGAAACATAAAGCAGCTCTAAATATTGCTAGAAATGCAAAGAAGAAGTAAAATAAATTTGACAGCATAATTACAGCTTCCTTTTATGATTCCATCAACATTATTTAAATGCACTGAACCTGTGCTTTTGAAAATCCTAAATTGTATTAAAATTAGGGAGAATGAGGGGGGAAAAAAGTCAAATTCCACATGTTTTGATTGTTTCAGAGTGAATACACACAGAGTCCTATTGTAGTGCACTGCATACAAAGCATGACATTCAATTAAAGCATTGGTTAATGATTTCTTCATTTAGTGACAATCATGTAAACAGAAAATTTGGAACATAACAAATTAAGAAAAGGACCATGGAATAAATCTCAATGCAGGTTGAAAGCTAATGAATTGAAATGTCAAGTAAATAATTTTTAAAAAAATAGAATTCAATAGTTTAAAATAATGTAATAATTTTTATAATTATTTTGTGACATGGAAGGAGCAAATGGTCAAAATACAAAACTGTGAGCATATTTTGGCTAATGTGAATATTGAAAAGAACAGTTTAGTTGTATTTCACCTGGAGTACATTAGCAACTTTCACAATGATTATTTTTCTTGCTTTCAAGGAAATTAAATAATCAACCAGCCAAGACAGTTCTAACATAAGCAATTGACCTGTCACAGGATAGAGGGATTGATTATTCTATAGTCCTCATTTCACTTTACTAAATACACATCAGACCAGACCTTCAGAGGTGTCTAAAGGTTAGCCCCAGCCTCAAGACTGTGGGTACATTCAGTTCCCACTGAACTCTTTAAAAGTGAACCATGGTTGATTAAGCATCAACCCTTAACCACCTTCAGACAGCTGATGCCATGTAGCACAGCTGTCTATGTTGAGGTGGGACACGAAGAATGTGTCAGAAGTACCTAAGGTTCTTCCTTTAGAAACACAAATATTAACAGTTTACAGCCATGCTATGAAGCATGAATATGCCAGAGAGCTACAAGAGTCATCAGGTTGCTTATTTTGTGGTTACTGTCTTCTAAATATGGCAAGTGACTAATGGAGGAATGAAAGGGATGGGTAATCTTCAGTGGGAGAGTGTGAGAGAAACACCATGTCAGCAGGTTGAACAACTATTACATGATGATGCTTTCCTGATGTTATGCTCAGGAAGAGCTGAAGCTCTATTTTTAGAGAGGACATTGATATCACTGCAAAAGTTCTAGAAGCTTATTTGTGCTTTGTCAAAAGCATGGAGAGAATTTATTTTTGGCAGGTGCTTGTACGAGAAGAGAGGGTCAGCCACAGTGGGATTTGCTTGGTCTGTGCTCTGCACACAGGACTAGCAGGGAATCCAAAGGGGGCTGATTGTCCAGCTGAACTGTTTCCCTGTTAGGGCTCTCTGTGTTCTCCAGTATTTACAGAACAAACACCAGAGAACATCAAAACCATGCTTTGGTTTTGTTCTGTTTGGGTTTTTTTAGGAAAAAGAAAACAAGATAGTTTTCTAAGTAATATGATTTCTGACTACAGCATTTAGTGCTGGTGGTGATAGGGGTTTTTGTTAATAGTGGACAGTAGTGAAAATAGTCTGCTTGCTTCCTGAGTACTGCATGATACAATTATGGATATAACCATCCAAAATAATTATCATTAAGGACAATTTGGTAAAGCCAGACTGGTAGCATCAGCACCCAAGCATAGGAAAACAGAAATTACCACCTGAGATAGCAAGTAAGATGAACAATCTGGGAAAGTCTATCAGATCAGCCATCTCCTAGAGCAAGGCAGTCTCCAGTGCTCCTGAGGAAAATTAAATTCTGTTGTGCAAATCTATGCTGACCAGTAGACCCAGAATGGCTCATGTTTGTCTTGCTGTGGTCAGCTTTTGGTAGTTCACGTATTTTCCCCCAATGCTTGTGACATGTGACAGCTTGCAGACTGCACCCAGGAATGACATAAATTACAGATGGAAGGGAACTGTTAACCTTGGCCCCACGGGACTGCTCTCCACTTCATATTTTAATGCAATGTGCAGTTGGCCCACTCCAGATGATCTGATATAGATGTTACTGTCACTTCCCCTCTTAGTCAGAAGAGCTCATTGTTGACAGTGGAATAGGTTACGTTGCTGCCAATAGAAGTGTCTGCTGAAAATCTGAGCTGCAACTCTATAGGCTGTTCTGAAGGAAAATGACTTAATTAATAAGGCTAGAAAATCACCATGGAATAATTAATATGCTTGGTATTTACACTTAGAAAAGTGATTGTAGTGCATAGAATACATTATTAAATTAGAATTAGATACACTTATTTGAGATACTAGTATAACCACCCTCAAAACCACCTCTTGTGGGACCTCTCCAACATCTGTTTGAAAAAATGAAATCAAATCATCCCACAGTTTCTGCATGACCTAATTGCAAATCTCCAGTAACTTCTTGGGCTCTGTCCAAAACAACATGAGTTCCAATTTTTCCAGTTTTTCCTTATGCTGGGAAGTCAACCACCCATGTTATTACTGGGAAACATGACCCTGTGTTATGTTCCCTCACTGAGGTCCTTGAGTCAATAATCCCAGCAGTGTCTCAGCTTTTTTAGCAGTGCTGCTCTCTTCTTTCAACAAGCTTTACTCTCGACACAGTGCCAAATGTTACAACAAGTTTCTAGAGGTGCCAGAGTTCTGATAATTAATGCTAAGAGAGTTGTAGAAAGGATGTAAAAGCTCATACCTCAGAGTTTCAAACACTTTCCCACTCTGAGATTAAGATGAACCTATCGGGGGGGATAGGTTATTCTCTTTTTGCCAAAATTGAGATTTCTTATGCTTTTGTCCAAGGCATCTGGTTCTGGCTGCTATCAGAAACAGGAAACAGAACTAGGTGGACCCTAGCTCTCATCTAGTTTGGCAATTCAGGTGCTAGGGGAAAAAAAAAGTATTACAGGCTTGTTCTGTCCCTAGCTTCTGGCTTTTTATTCACACCAACACAGAGATAGTCACAGCAGCTGTTTTCACAGAAAGGAAACAGGGCAGAGCAAGGCTGTACCAGACCACTAAGATTTCCAAAACGAAACTTGCAGTTTCACTTCAAAGAGTGCAGACCAGAACTTCTGAATTCCCATTTTAGCCACACATTTTGCATGCTTAAAAGGTTTCGCTCAGAAGACAGCAACCAGAGATAATTCCATGAGAAAAGAAACCCTGACTGGATTTTGCACAAGTCAAGATCCTGTACCCCTACTCCTCAGCCATATCTGTGACGCTCTTTCTCTGACCCCCTCTTCCTCCCAGCACAGGAGTTAGAGCAGTATTCCCTCACCAGGAGTGTGTTGCCTCCAGAAATAGGGTTAACATACATTTTCTGTTTGCATTTCCACCCTCTTCCTGTCTTGCCAAACATTAAGCCTCGGAGCAAATCTTGGTGAGGATGCTGCAGTTTGCCAGAGTTTGATGAGGAAGCGCCCAGTGTGTCAGGCAGGCCTGGCCCACTCATGCCCCAGCCATGGGGAGCACACGGAGCACAGGGACCCTCCATTGTGTGCTGGGAGGGTTAATCTCTTTGGAAGACTTTAATTTTATTAGAGGGTGAGTTCCAACAGTTTTTCAGCATAGAGAAAAAGGTTGTGACCCTCTGACAAAATTTTGGCTGCAAAATGAAATTTCCTCTCCATGCAGGGAACCACTGGAGAGAATATTTCTATAATACTTCCATTCAAATAAATCCAGGTATTCCAGTAATTGTATGGTCTCCAGTAAAAATATCAAATAAACCTGTCATGCACTTTTCTCCCAGATGCTTAGATACTATCTCCTTTCACTGCTTACCCATGTAACACAGCCTGAAATGCTAACAGATATCCAAGGTTGCACTCTTGTGGTTCAGACTCCATGGCTTGTCCTGGAGGGGGACAATGGTTTCACTATGCTCCAGGGTCTCTGCTCAGCAGCATTCCTGCTTGCCCAGTAAATGAGGTCAGAGCAGTTCTCTGCTAGTATCTTGAGTAATACGGCCTTTCGGTGAGAGCTGCTTGAACGTGATGCAATCAAAGCTCGTAACTATATAATTTATTAACTTGCTTTGTAAGGCAAAAACATACAGCACAGAAAAGGTGTACTCTGTAAGGAACATGCAGCAGCCACAACAGTGTAACTGTCTAATGAAATGTTTTTGCTGTTTGAAAGGTTTGCTGCAGAGGAAGATAAAAGACAAAGATCAATAAAGTGTAAAAACCTTTACTTGGAAGCCTTCTGTCTTAAGAGGAGACAGGTCTGCTTAGCCAGTGTGCGGAGGACCCATATTCTCATGGCTGCCTTTGTACTAAGCCTCAGATCTAACTGCTGCTGCTCCTTTCGGGTCCACAGAAGCTTGTCTTCACCCATGCCAAGGCCTTCCAGTGTCACCCTTTGACAGAGCCTTCATTTGATACAGAAACAGTTAAATGACTGTTGGTCATTTATTTCAATTTGCCTCCACAGCAAACCTTTCCGCTCATCCCCCCAGCTGCAGAAGGGCATTTTCAGCCTTTAACATGCAGCTCACAGCCTCAGCACAGCACCATAGACTCAAGCACCCCAAACATTTTAAACAAACCAGAGATGAAACACTAACAGAAGTAGTAAATCTCAAAGACAGCTCAGTGATAGCATGTGCTGCTTTAGCTATGACATACAGTAGCTTAAAAAATTAGAATTAGTTACAAATAGTAGATTTCTCACACTGCCAGACTGTATCATTTTTCTTAGATAATTTACTATATCATTTTCTCTTATAAACAGCTGAGAAGCCCAAGACTCAGTTAAAACCAAAACAAAACAAAAACCAGAAATGGATTTAATATTTAACTGTTCCCAAGGGACCAACCAAAGTCATTCCTGGTAGAAGTGAATGAATTTGACCCACTCTGGGCAATTCCCATCATCTTAAATAGACGTTACTCAAGGCTGGGCTCCACCCAATCTGGTTTTTAGCTCATCTCTGGATGACACTACCAAAATTAGAGTACCTTGAACTCCACTGGCAAAAGTCACAAAAGCCCAATGTATTTTTCTTACTAATTGTCACATCCATAATGACTTTCATTTCAATGCAAGCAGTCTGGAAATATGAATTGATGGGTAGCAAAGTTCATTGATTAGAGCTTGTGTACAGGCACCTTTCTTCCTGGTATGGTTTTTGTGCATAATCACTCAACGGCAACCAGTACTTTTCAAAGAGACAGACAGAAATGTATGAATGAACATCCACATGCAGGAAACATTTATCCAACCACATACTTGAGCATTAATTTTACATAAAGGAAGAGAGATTTCCCTTTTGATGGTGATAGTTCCTGTAACAAAGAGATAGAATGGTCTGAATAGTTTATACTATTTATTATTATGAAATGGGCAGGAGAAATTGAGTGACCTTCTGGGTTAATAAGAATTTTGAGCAATGGTTTCATTGAGATATAATTCAGTGTTCAGGAGGCATAAGTCTTATATCTTAATTAATAATATATAGATATTTTAAAATAACATTTTGGGAGTATTAAATCTATTATCACAATAAGACACTTCAGTGTGTGAACTAGTGTGAATTAATTCACACCTAGTTGTATGGATGGCTCTTAGCCCTTTGGCCCCATACTTGACAATATGCTAGGCTTGAATTAATGCACTGTAATTCACAGGTTGTCATGTCTTATTGCTGAAGCATATCCCTGAAGTGGCTTCACCAATATATAGGCTGGTTTCACACTTTCTCATAGAAGAATGGCTTCAGCTCTTACCAGTCACAGCTACTCTTCAACACAGTGACCTCTTGGAAAGGTGTCATATTTCCCACTGCCATCATCTGGCGTTCCCCATTCACACAGCTATTGCTACTACCTTTGTAGCTTTGGTGCCTGATGCACAACACACAGATCAAGAGCAGATCTCCCTGCAAAAAAATAAAGTACATTCAGTTTCCTTGCTTCCAAACATGGATATGTCGTTTGGAAAACTGCAGACTTATTGAGAGACACCTTACTATAACTTGAGTGTGACTATGTAGTGAAATGCTGTATTGCATCAGCATGGTACTAGCAAATATGAGGGCTGACATACCCTGAAGAATAAAATTTCTCTTCTGTTCTTTCTGAACAGAAATAATTCTGAATAAAGCATCCAAGAGAGACAGTGACTCACCCACTGCAGGAATTGCTCAAGAGAACTTCATTTCAGTGCAAGAGAAAATACTACCACTCTAATATTGCTACAGACTGAATTGCCTTGATTTATCCTCCTTCTAGAAGTGCAAGCATTATTTGTTGCATCCACCTGGATGGTAGCCTCACATAACTTGCTTAGTTTTTTGCTTATTCATTTGTTTAGTCAGCTGGCTGGTTATTTCTCAGATGCCTTTGATACCATTTGACATTCCCAATTTGGAGCATTACCTGGGAATACCAGAGTTGTTCTGGTACTCCAAAAGAGCAGCAAGAGCCCCAGTTTTATAGTGAGCCCTCAGAAAAAACAGCTGAGGTGATGAAGTTAGAGAAGTCAAAAAAAAAAAAAAGAAAGAAAGAAAAAAAGCCCCAACATGTGAAAGCAAAGAGCTTGATAGGTGTGGTGATAAATCTGAATAAATAAATAAGAGTTGCTGCAAGACACGGAGGTAGCCGTTCTGCTGAGCTATGCTGGAAGAAAGCCCTGATTGTGTGCCAAAGCAAGAAAGCAGCTGTGAAACTCTGGGTGTGGGTACTCAGCAGTAATCTGTTTTAACCCTGCACATAATGATATAATGCAATGTCCAGCCTATGCTCAGTAATTGGTAAAGCACACTAAGTAGGTGCCTCACAGGCATAAAATATGCATAACCTGTTCTTTCATTCTGCAGTACTTGTTCTTCTGTCCATCTCAGGAACCATGAAAAAATGAGGCTGAAGTCTTGGTGTGATCAAAACCTCTCTCCAGCCCAGGTCACAAGACTGTATTCTTTCCTAGTGCCATCTTAGTGCTCTACTCAATATTTCCCTTATAAATGACCAAAGCTATCCTTCACTGTCAGCGTGAAGATAGCTAAGAAGTTGTAAAATTCAGCTGCAACAACAACAGAGTTTAGTGAGCTGCAAATTCTGCAGTAACGTGTGTTTTCTCAGAAAAAAATCTAGAAGGCCTCAGTGGAGTTATTCATATATAAGGGCATTCTCAATGTTGTCAGCTCTGGACTTTTTCTCCCAGTCATTAAGATATATTTGCAAATGAGAGTCCCCAAAATAATTTATCAGCACCTCAATATAGATGGCATTGTTTTCCTCATCTGCTATAGATGTCATCTATTCAGAAAACAAACATCTGTTTAGTTAACAAAATGAAATAGGTATTTAGGAACATGATATCAGGTATTTTGGTTTGAAAATGTTGTCAACGTTGTTTTTACTTTAAGGCACACCTTTGGTAGTACAGCATGCATATACAAAAGCTGATAAGTGACTGTATATATCACATCTGAATATATACAGGAGTTCAATATTTCTATTTACAGGGTAAAGTAATGGAGTCAGTCTGATCTGAGAGAGGTTCTGCATGCAATTTGAGGGAATCTATGTTTAATTTAATAGGTCATGTATCTGTCTCAAGTGGGGATTACAGTATCTGGTTTAAAGTGATCTACAGTATCAGACTTATTATGTAGCTTTTATTTTTAGCAAGGAATGGATTTAACAGTTGACACTCCTACTTAAGTATGAAATACATCAAATTTACAACCCAGGCCAGCCTGCAGGCTGTTCTAGACACACCGGTTTACACACAACCTTGGGACTTCCACCCACTGGGTAGTTCAGGGCAGTGTGAAGTGGCAGGCTGGAGGCATAAAATCACCAGGATCCTGCAGCAACCTGGGCTTATCTATGGAGCAGTATTGCCAGGCTGTAAAGCTGATTGGAGGAAGAGTTGATCACTGCACTGGGAAAAGTTATGGAGCAAAACAGGGTAAAGGGAACCCAGAGTGAAAAATAGTTCATGCTCAAATGCCCTGAAAAAGTGTATTGCACACTCTGCTTTTTACTTGCTAGGTGCTCATACAGCCAGAGAGTGGGACCAGCAGAGCTAGTCTGCAGTGAAGGAGAGAAAAACAAGCAACAAGGAAATAACATGAGCATAAGATTTCTGAGGGCTGAAGTGGATTATATAAATGGTTGCAATGCAGGCTGAGGCTGAAGGAGGGGGTTTGTGTGATACTGTTGTTACTGGTTGCAATGTTTAAATGATTTGGATACAGCAAGAGATCAAGAGATTACCATATTTCATGTGATGACCGGCTGCTCCCTTGATCTCTCCTTGTCTGTACCTGCCTATTCTTCAGTATATCCATCACTGTCACTGGTTTCCAGCAAGAAACCAGTAGCAGGAAGCTGAATGCTGGTATGGTTTCTAGTATAATGAGATGACTTTCATTTTGCTTCTGTAATAGGAGTGGCAAAACAGAGGTAAGTCATAAAGAGCTTATCTCTATTCTAATTAACTCAGCTTTTGCTTCTGGCCTGGTCTGTCGGTTTTCTTGGCATTGGAATGAATCCTCTCAGGTGCAGAGAAAGAGGAGTATAATATCTAGTCATCATAATTACACCAGTGAAAACTGCTATATAAACAGAATTATTCTGCTAAAATTGCATTTCTCCTAGGAAGTCTATTTTACTTTTGCAAGTGGCATAACTGGAGATACAAAACTTTCCTTGTATGGCCTGACTGCACAAAGAATGCTGTACCAGGACCCAGCAATACTAGTGTGCCTGTGTGAGCAAATGTTTTCCAGAGCAGACATCACTTTGGTCACTGAGATAAAGCTCAGGATTTTTTTCCCCTTTATTTTACCTCATTTATATCTGGCTGTAAAATCAATATCTCATGACCAGAAGTGCAGCTATAAAAATTCCAATAAATCCATTTTCCAGTGCAGTTTTTGCTTCTGAAAATGATGCTGTTACAGTCATCACACGGTTCCGTGTCCACCACTGAACAAATCTGCTTCATTTTCAATTAAAATTTACCTTTTCTAATTGCCAGCTCAAGAAGCTCTCTACCTGAGCTCTGGCAGCCCAACCAGAGTCAGCCTTCCTCACACATCCTTACCAGCCACAATGACTTTGCAAGCTGAATTCTGTCCTGCCTTACACTGGATTCTCAAACATTGAAACAGCGAGAATGGACAGGGCCATAATTTCACCTTTCACATCAGTTTTGTACGGAAGGGAAGGAACCTGGCTCAGGTGACAGAGTACATGCTGAGTTTGCTTCTCTGGCCTTTAAGATTTATTCACTTACATATTTACTTCAGCTTATTCTCTCCCTGGCATTGACATATTTTTTTGTTGGGATACCACAGGCAAGGAGTCCAGGGTGTTTCCACATGGTGGTCATTTGGACATGGTCAGTAATGGAAACAACTGAAATCTTTCTTTTGTCTTCTTTTTCTGCTCTCCTAAAGGATACAGCCCTAAACTAAACTCCATTTTCCTAGCCACTTCCCAGCAAGTTAGCTATTTCTGTAGGCAAGGCAGCAGGTTATTGGCAGGAGGACACTGCCAGGCAGATGATGTCCAGTAAGTTTAATTCACTCACCACAACTCCTATACTTAGTATTGCTCTTGTAATAAATCTAAAACATCACTTGTGAAATAACCCAAGACCGTTCTTGTAATCATACAGGATTATGTTAGAACATTAAATCAGACATAATTGGACTGTCCCATTTAGAGATCATTTTAAGGTAAAAATAATAGAAAAAAAATCAGACAGTAGTGTATTATATGTAATGAGAAATTTATTGCAGTTTCAAAAATACCTTCACTGAAAGTATAAAAGAATTTATGGGCTATTTTTTTTTCCCTGAATATAAAAAGGACTAACTACAGTGTTTTAATCTGCAGCTACTGAAGTAAGCACTCTTTCTGACACAAAGGGCCTGCTTTTACTAACAGTAATTAGATCTTTAGTCACCTGTAGAAGAAAATATTCAGATGCTCTGTTCTTTGCTAGTCTTATCTCTAAATTACACTTTCTACTTGTTCTTGAAATAACATCAACATAACTTTGTTGGCTTGGATATTTTGACATATAATCAACTTCAGAACTGATTTCTCGTATGAAGGTCTTTGAATTAAACTGGAGTCTGTTAAACGGAGATGCATAAAAATATTCGTTTCCTTTCTGTAAAGTTTATTATTATTTCTAGTCAAATATATTCACTATCACCACAAAAGAGGTTGAGAAAAGGCAGAACTATTCTCAGCATTGCCATTTTCCTGGAAATTCACGTTCTGCAGGTATGTTCAGACATTTCCCACCCCTGAAAGTGAGGAAAATGATTAGGTAGTAGGAAGCTACCCTGGCCACACAGACCTCTTGCCTACAGGGCAACCCCAGCAGCCCGTGTGCGCGTGCACAGGATGTGGGCGAGTAAAGAAGCACAGGCAGGATGTACGCAGCCACGTCACATCAGTGATGCTTTCTCACAAGGCTATTGCACTGCACCAGTGCTCTCCTCTGCCACACAGTCCAGCATCAGAGCAGGGTGGGCAATGTGTTCCTGAGATGGTTCCCAGGATGTTTCCACACCCTCCTGGGGTTATGCCTTTTAACAGCTGTAGAATAACATATGTGCAGGCAGTTTTGCTTAAGATCTGATGAGAACTAAACATGATTCTGGCATCTCTCTATACCAGCCTGTCTCTTCCTTCAAACAATTTTGTGCTAATATTGCTCTCAGAGAAAATTTGTGCTTGAGGAAGAGTTCTGAGTCTTCAGTCTTTATTTCTCATGCTCTCTCTTTTTGATGTGCTTTGCATGTGTTTTAAATGAGATGGTTTGAAACCTATGGATAGTGTGCTTCCATCTGTGTTTCAGAGTCCTAAGATTTCTAATGCATACATTTCATATTTATATCATAGAGAACTCCAATAACCTTGTGTTATTATCATTTACTTCAGTTTGACATAAATCAGGAGCCAAATTTAAGGGAGGACAGGTTATTCTGTGTTTAACTAGGTTGTTTCACGTTGCTTGACATTCTCCATGACTTTATTTTTAAAGCTTCCCTCCAGCTTCATTAAACTGCCTTTGACAGACAGCAGCTTAATATACATGTGCTCACACACATATGTATATAAGTATTCATTTGAATTTGGGTCCTTTCCCTCTGGTCTCTGGTAATTATGATTTGTGTCTGGAGGGATGAACTGTCTAAAAAATAATAAATAAGAGGCCATGAGAATTGAAAGCCAGTGTTCAGGTTCATCTAGAAAGAAATTAAGCAAATCAAATTCAGGTTTATAAAGGGAAGCAAATTACCCTGGGGTCTCCACACACTGGATCAGAACTGACTTGACATATTTAATTATATTGCAGGTTCCTGCCCTTCTAAAGAAAATTGCAGCACTTTTACTATAGCCACCCAGGGAGGTTACAATGAGGTTATCAGGCAGTCTAGAACTGCTGCAGCAATTCCTTAAATACACCCAGCCAGACAGAGCTCCTAGTGCTACCACCACCTCCTTCTACTAACAAATTAATGCCCAGCTGGCCAGTAACCACCTTCATCAGCTGATTGAAAGCTTCAACCTTTTGCAGGTGTGGTAGGGTGNGGATGGGTGGGTGTGTCTCCTGAGGAGATGGCTAGGAGCTGGGAGTGGGAGAAGCTTCTGACCATACAAAAGGTGCTTTTGAAGGAGTAGTGGGCTTGTGTGGAGGTTGTCTCTGACTGCTCTGATGGCTCTGTGGGCAGCAGGTGCTGGATTTAAAGTCCACTTGTGGTTGTAGCTCTTTGTATGCTAAGAATTCTGTGTACTGCTGAGGAATGCAAAAGAGATGATTCAACACCACTCTGATCATGATCCTACAAGCACCTTGGGAATTTGGTCTTGAAGGTTAGTTGATTATTATTTTATCTCTTACCAAACTGCATAATTCACAGCAGTCTAATGTTTGCATATTTTCTTTGTAAGCCACTCTTGCTATTTCATTAGCTTGTGTGCTAAAAGAGAAAAATTCCTTTTCCCCACACACATGCAGACAGCTCCCAGCCTTTCTACTTCTCCACAGAACCCTGAGCCTATTTGAAGGGTTATATTTTTGTAGTCACCAAACAGTCTATTTCAGTTGGATGCAGAAAAACATCTTTTATTTCAATTACTTCTTAACTGATTTAACTAGAATCCTAGTTGTGAACAGACTTTGAGAAGGGCCTGGAGTGGTTTGTGAACTTAGGCACCAGGTGAGAAAGCCAAACTTGTAGTTGTTGATGAGTGTGCAGGATGCACCCACACACAGCTGCAGCCACATTTAACAACCTGTGTAAATATGACCACTCGGGTAATGACTCACTTGTCTTCCTTCCTTCAAGGAGAGGAAGGGATCAGACAAGGTATGAACCTGCATATTCTCAAGCTATCTTGGCTGTACTGTTGCATTTCTCCTTCCTTCAGTTAGTGAGTCTGATAATCTAGCTACACCCTCTTTAGGCTGTGAGTGTTCACATTAACAAATAGCAATTGGTAGGTGTTCTGGCAGTGTTGCCCTGCAGGTGAGGCCGTGTAATATTCAGCAGGGAAGTCTCTGTCATGTGGGATGCTTTGCTGCAGGATGGTAGGGTTTTTGATGTGGTTGTTGCCTGTTGTGTTAGCTCTGTAGCACAAGCAATAACAGTTCATAATCTTATGTCCAAAAACATAGGCTCAAAAGCTGTTAGCTGTAGTACAGGTGAGAGGGTCTGTATAGAGGGAGTTATGGCAGAGAAGCACAACCACCAGACTTTGCTGGTCAACACACTTCTGTTAGAGCCAGACTGTGAGCACAGCTTTGGATCAGTTGCTTTGGTGAGGTTTCCAGATAAAATATGTTGTGACATTGTGTATGCTGCAAGCAGAACTGTGCTTTTCTTCGACTGCCTGGACTCAGGATGTTAAGGTCACTTCTAAAAGAAGGTATGCAAAAACTCTTAGCCAACCTCTCCAAAGCTTGTTCAATCTGCTTATATAACAATATACATGTAGTGCCCAGACAGAACCAGCAGTTTCAAACAACCTTACATATCTCAGAAGTCCTCAAAATTCTGTCTCCATCACTGAATAGACGCTGCCTTCAGCTCAGAGCTTGGGTCTCAGCAAGCTATAGGGTTTTCTGTTGAGCCCAATTGAAGGCTGCAGTTTGAAGAGACTAACCCAAGTAGGCAGTGGGGCTGTGCAGATACAATATACTTAGAAAACTGTAAGCAGGATCACTAAGCTAGCTGAGTGCACTTGAGGATGAACAGATAGTTTCAACAGGGATGCTCATTTTAGGCCATGAAGACCAGCTGCAGCAGGATAGATAGCCTTAACCTACAGAACATCTCTCTATTATTATTATTAATGACAATCCATTATACTGATAGTGCTGAAGTACTTGTACTCTTGGAAATATGAACAGGTGCCTTTACAGATTCACTTGCAAGCATGTGAGTTGATGTTGGTTTTGCAACCTGTGTAGTCGATTCCTCTGGCCACAGGCAGCAACAAAGATGATTCTCACACTGTGTAACAGGGCAATGAACAAAGCAACAAAGTGTCAACCAATAAGTGATACTGCTGGTGTAGCAGCTAAGTGGCTGGTGGGAAGAAGGCAAGGGGAGAGTGCTGCTTAAGGCACTGGTGTTGAGACATAGCTTGTATGTTGTGGTACTGAGGACAGGCCAAATCCTGCTCACCCTAATCCTGTGAATAGAAACAATAACTGACAGCAGAGGAAATGGCCTGGGAATTAGCCTGGAATGTTTTGCTTTCTTAATGGGGACATCATTTGGCTGAATGACACTCAGATGCTGCCGAAGGATTTGGAAAGCAATCCTGTGAATGCACTGAATGCCAGTGAGAGTAGAAACAGGAAGCTCCTGTAAACTGGGTTGCACTCTGCTACCTTATTCAAACAGTTGACTCCCATTTCGTTTTTAGAGGAGTGTTTCTGCATTTTTTTCTTTAAAAATAAAAACAGAAGTAGTGAAATACATGCATCTCATCACTAAGAACCATGTCTTGCTCAGATTGTTCTTTCAACTAGTCCCTTAAACTCTGTATTTACTGTATCCCCTATAAAATATATTTGTACTGTTCCTTTGGTTTTGGAAGGTTTTTTGTTCTGAGCATTGCATTTTTGCAGCCACAGCTTGTGACAGTTACTAGGCGTTCCTACTTCAGTAAGAAATGAGACTTCAGTTTCCAATTCTTTACCAAATTGTGCAATACACATTCTTTATGAGACACTGAGTTAGCATTTTAAATAAAAAATTTTGGCAGTGGAAAGACTGTTATAGCTGTGTGACAAAATTCAGATTGGAAGGAAATAGCTCACAAAAGCATGAATTAAACATCTAATTAAAAGTGTTAAGTCTCATTTTAATTTTCTTTAAAACACCAAAGGCAGAAAAGCAGCTGTGTGCCTGAAGAATGGAGTATGATAGGATCCAGTTGGGTACAAACATAGAACTGATCTGGAGAGCTTGAGGAAACATTTATGGAAAATAGAGTTTTGGGATCTTTGAAGACATGATTTATCACAGAGTAGATGTTTGTAAGGACTGCTGATGAAATGACATCTGAAACGGGAGTGGCAGAATCGTGTTTTTTCCTCATGTTCCAAATTAAATGCATATTTAATTAGCTTAAGTTTTTTCCAGTTAGCAGATGATACTCCTAAGCATGATCTTGTGTGATGCCTTTAGTTTTGGACTAATGGGTTCATAGGGCTCTGACATAAATGGGCTCATATATTTAACTGATTACTTTGAAGATATGCAATTGTCTCAGCTCAGAGTTGAAAGCAGTGGTTTGAAAATATTAGCAAACAGTTCTGCTCCTTCTACAGTTTCAATGATAATTCTAAGCCAGAAATTTTACACAAACCTCTTCTGTAAATGTAGAAAAATACTTTTTAATCTTCCATATTACATGTCTTCTTAAAAGGAACATACAGCATAACCTAGGATTGTTATCTATTGTTCAATAATGTAACTGGACAGTCTAATATTTGCTCTATGAATATGAAAATTGGAACACTAAATTGCTTGGGCAATTTCATGTGATTCTGGGGAAAAAATCTCCTTGCCTAATTACAATTGTAATTCAAAATGTATTTTAAAATATTAAAAAGTTATCTGCCCTTGCAAAATTCAATCTAGCCAGAAAGAAATATGTCGTACTTGTATCCCTCTCTGTGGGCTGTATTCTGCCAGACACTGTGTAGAAAAGTCAGGTTCAGAGAGATGAGCAGTGGAGCAGTAGGAAAGCCAACTCTTTACTTGTTTCAGTTCCAAACCATGCAAAAAGCTTCCCTGCCCAGCCGGAATCCAGGTGCTTCTGCAAGTTGAAAGACTGGACTTGGATCTGCCCTCTAAATTAGAGTGGTTTTACACTAGATCAACTGGAATGGAGCTCCTGATTTACTCTACTTGCTAAGAATTAAGAAATGGGTTTTTGAAACCAAAGTGTTTTTGTTTTCAGGTCTGCCCTAATGTTGTGATAGCCCCTATGCAGAGCTTCCTGCTGAAATAGCCAATGCTTCTAAGGAAAAGAAACACCAGTGAAGTGCTGTGCCTGGTTTTCATGAGAGCCAAAGCACACATGCAGAGTTGCATGGGTACTGCTGTAGCTGTGTGGTCTTTCTGTGTGGTAGAAAGTTTCATTTTTTTTGTTTTGAAAATGCTTGTGTTTTGCTGTTTCTGTTTTGGAGAGACTAAAGAATTTTGTTACTAAAATGCTGGGCAGGTTGTTGGGCACATCTGGGGGAAACAGTTTGGTCTCAGCTTGAAAGAACACAAACTTATTTTGCTTTTATGTGATGGGAAGTTATAAGGCTTTATCTTTTTATCTTCAGAAAATATCTGGGGTCTGATTAAATGCACATAAATTGGTACACAATTACCACAGTAGTGCTATAAGTGTGTTTTATTCTCAGTTTTCAAGCACTGAAACCCAATGGGCCAGGGTTCTTGGGTTTATCCCTTGCATGGCTGAAAAGCTGAGACCAACAGTGGAAACCACACGGCGGAACAGTTCTGCCCCAGTTCTCCCCTCTCCCTGAGACAGGGATGCAGCCACCTAGAGCTGAGTGTTCCTGCGTGTGGCTTGGGGAATCAAGCAGAGCAATACATGAATTTCAATAAGCATGCCTTCCTCTCCATGCACAATCCCACATGCCTTTCTCAATTTAATTTCTGGATGGAACAATTAATGTGCATGGGCTGTGTGAAGCCATGGGCAGCAAGAATATGGGTGTAATTTAGCATGGCAGACACAGTACCTGCAGATAGGTATGTTGGGCAGAGAGAGTAAAATTTGGTTCTTTTGTTATGAAGTGCCTGGGTGCTAGTCTGTGCTGGTGGAATATGTGCACTAAAATGCATTTAACATTACTGTGGGCCATTCTTTATAACACTCTGGTCAAGTCTACATCTATAAGGAATGCCTTACAGTATAGCCAGGAAACATCATGCATGCCATGGATAAAGACAGGAGATGAGAACAACGTTCTGAGAAAAATCAATGAAATATTTAAGAAGAAAAAAGTAATTTTTGTTTTTGATTTCATCTGGTAGCAACTGAAAACACATTTTAAGAGCCTTTAAAGTACATCTAATGTTTCAGTCACTGCCAAAAAAAAATAATTTCTCTGGTTATTCATAAATACAAGAGCAGTATGAAGTGGTTACTCATTTGTTCAATATATTATTGCAAAACAGTACTCTAAAGCAAGAGGTCTAAAGGGGCTGGAAATACAAAGCGTGGAAGCATAGCGATGGTGATATTAATTTCAGAAGGCAGCTGTATATGGCTGTAACAACTGAAAGCTGAATTGGGGGAAATGTGTTGGATAATAAGATCAAGAACTCAAACTGAACATCCTGACTCCCTCAAAAATTTTCAAAGGGAACAGAACAAACCAACACCTGACCAAAAACCCTCAACAAGACAAGTCTGAAACTGCTGAAGTTAAAATATCAAACCATAACATAGAGAGAGGTGAGAGAGGAGAATTGGCTACATCATGGCTGGAGAAAGGGAAATGAGCTACGAGACAATGGCTGGAAAGTTAACAGTGCAGTGAAAAGAGATTTATAATTAAAAAAAGTTAGTCAGTAAGTGATTCCAAACTCCAGCCTAAAACCCAGAAATACTTCTCTGTGTGGAAAAGGAAACTTGCATGCACATTCTGAATTCTCTGCCCACACACAATATGCGTAAAACTTTGCTCAACCTTTGCTGCAGTAGTTACAAACAGCTGATGCTGAGGACCTGGTGTCTGTTCTCCAGACTTCAGGCACTTGTGTTTCAGACCAGCTCTAGCCTGGTCAGGCTTTGTATCCTGGCTTGAACTTTGAAGCCAGCCTGGAGTAGGCAAACAAGCTTCCTTTTGGTAGAAACTAAACTGAGATGTGGCCAGATTGATCCAGAGTCACTTCAAGAGATGTCTTGACCTGAGCTGCCAACAGACACGCCTTCAGCCTGAGAGCATGGTGTGTAGTGCTGAAGCTGTTGTGCCAAGGTGCAGCTGTTTGGGGTTTTGGTACTTGTAACCTGGTCTGAAGTTGATCAACAAGACCATAGCTTCTAGCTGATGAGTCTTCTGCACATCTTGTGTTTTGGGTAATCCTTATTTTTGGCAGAATGATCATGTGCTTCTTCTGCCCCTCTCACCTGCAACACAAGTAAAGGGCTCATCAAAAGGAGACTGCTGCAACAGTTCATAAATGATGATTGCTGGGGACTGCTTGTACTGGTTGGGGAATTTACCTATCTATTTGTGCTGATGAAGTCAGGTGACCCTGATAATTCTGCCTTTCCTCCCTGCGTTTATTCAAAAAGCAAGAACCAGTCCCAGTTATTAAAAACAATATGGTTGACAAGAGAATTGATTTTTAGACCAATCTGCTTTAACTTCATTTAACTTTAACTTGCATCTCTACCTCTGTTTTGTCTTGGACATTACCCAGAGGACACTACTCATAAATTGCATGGCATTTGTGAGCAGGGTATTAGTTTTGTTAAGAGTTGTGTACCCCATCAGAATTTTAATCTGTTTTAAAGTCCCTTTTGTGATTAAGAAAAACAAGAGCAAACTGAAATGTACTGGAGATGGTTAGCATCAGTGCATTGTACAGGAAACAACCAGATCTTTACAGTGCTCTCCAGGCATTTTGTATCTGTTCAGAAAAGGCAGCACAGGAGGCTCTGTACCATTTGGCACTCTTTTTATGTAAATGAGCACAGCTGAAGATTGTGGCTATTAATATATTTTTAATTGAGAGTACATTGACTAGGCAAAAAGAGATATGTTTACTCTACAGAAATGCTACTGGCAGTCTTCTTTCCACAGAGCATCAAGCAGAAAAAGAAATAAATGGTGGCATAATGGTTTCATAACTTAGATGCATTTTGAACTAGACCATAAAATTCAGGGCAAGATAATAAAAGCAAAAATTTCTATTTCATTGTCTTGCTTAGGCTGTCCCAAAGAGAATAGTGTATGTGCTGGCCTGTTATAGAAAGCAAAGGTGCCCAGGAGAATTTCCCAGCCCTACACATCTTTCATCATACTGCTTTAGTTTGCTCCCCAGCAGTAGCACCTTGTGCTAGCCCCCTGCCTTCAAGAATACAAACAGCTGCATATCATTAATACAGTGTATGGGAAGCAACAATAACTTAAATTAAGCCTGATTCAAAAGAGTGCAAAGGAGTCACTGGGTCAAAACCTGCTCCCAGTTCCACCCGTGAAAACACCAGCATCATGTGGCTGTGCTGGCCAAGTGCTTTATCACAGCAAATAAACCCTAATGAGCACTGCTGAGTCACCTCGTACACATGACTGGATCTGCTGGGATCCAGCTTCCTTTTGCCAGGCTGGCTCCCTCTGCTTTGCTGTGTGTTGCATGGCACATGTACACCTGGGGTCAGAATTATGCCTGTGTATAAAACTGAGAAGGACTTTTCTCTAGTCATTCCACATAAGGAATTATTTAAGTCTGCTTACAAGAAGTTAAATTTCTTATATATTGAATTCTTGTATCAATAAGTATGAAGATAAAATCTTGATAGCCAGTCGTTATCTGTCAGCCTCACCAGTGCCGAGTATAGGGTTCACACTATCTCTGGTACAAGCTAGGATCCTGTTGGCCATCCTGGGCACACTGCTGGCTTGTGTTCAGTCAGCTGTCAGCCAAAATCCCCACATTCTTTTCTGATGAGCAGCTTTCCACCCACTCTTCCCCAGTCTTATGTTGCATGGAGCTGTTATGACCCAAGTGCAGGACCTGGGACTTGGCCCTTTGATTGAGCCTGTCCAGATTCCTGCTGGGAGTTTCATCATTGTTATGCCCAAGTTCGCATCTGACCACCACATCTCCCAACAGTCCTTCTCTGTTCATGAGCAACAGGTCCCATGAGGTGCCTTCCCTAGTCAACACGCTTGCCAGCTGTGTCAAGTTGTCTTCCACACGCTCCAGGAACCTCTTAAACTGTTTCCTCTCTGCTGTGTTGTTGCCTGGGTAGTGTTGGTTTAAAATATGGTTGTATCTGTACTACTTTGACCCTTATAAAGTGCTATCATTTCAATTTGCACTTCTGTTTTTAAAAAAGTCTTGTTTGTTTGGGGTTTTTTTCCCCTCAGTTCAAACTCTGTCCTTCTGGAACTGATTTGTCCCCTCTGATTCTGATAGTGTCAGAAATGAATTTCCTGAGTATCATTTGTGGCCTTTAACTATCTCTGAGTTAATCTACCTCCTTGCAGGGAGACCATCTAGCTTACCCAAACTAGTCTGCAGGGAACAGAAAGTCCTGTTCATATGACCTATCCCTTGGGGCTCTGCTGGCAGGAGGTGTATTAGCAGTGCTGGTGAGGGGGATCTCCCACAGGGCCATGAAAACTTACAGCAGCAGTAGCGTCACTACCCAATTCATCCCACTCTGACTCCTAGTCAGAAGCATTCCTATGCATTGTCACTCGTCACCACAGATATTTTGCTACTCTGCACCTACATTCTGGTCTAAAACAACAGAAGGCAAGGTAAATGGATTGTTAATTTTATCCAGTGCTATGTGACTGTGTAGCTAAAGAATTTATACACTGGAGATGCCATGGGCTAAAGGTCCTTTTTAGCTCATTCTTTCCCATGAGCCGAATTTTAACACTATACTTCAGTTTTTAAGTCTTTGTAATAACTGATCTACTACTGAATGGTTCTGGATAAGGCTATATGGGGAGAAGCCACTTGCAATTCAAAAAGGTTCAAGATGCTGAGTAGGCCATAGGAACAAAGTTGCCTTGTTTTTTTTCCCTGTGATTCTAATCTGCAAAGCGTTACCTGCATTTGGTTTTCATCTATTTTTCCATTAACTATTTTTAATGGTAATCATTTCCTAAAGCAATAAAATGGTAATGTTTGTTCAATTAACAATAGGAACATAAAAAATGATACAGCAGTGCTTGTCTGAGTGATTAAATGCAGTTTGGGTTCTCTGGTGCTACTGTGTAGCCTATGACAGGTAAAGGTATGCACGATGTTATGAAAACAATTAGGTGATTTGCACTTATCCACAAAAGCTTTATCTGTAGTCATATAACATCTTAAAAGTACAGTGGAGTTAGGAAAACTATACATTTCCTACGATGAAAATGGTGGCTGACTTTACCACCAGTCACGTTAGTAGCTTCATCTCCCTAGAAGCAAAGAATTAAGTCCAGAAGTAAGATACTTGAAAAGTCAATCAAAATTAAGAAACTGCAAATCGATCAATAATACCCCAAACAGTCCTGTTATGGCTGAAAGCATAACAAGCATAAACAAGATATTCAGCTACATTTCCTGTCTAGAAATAAGATCATTGCCAATTAACTTAGGACTTAATTAACTCTCTAAGGTACTGAACTTTAGATGCATCATAGACTTTGTTTTAATATTATTATTAGTTATTGCAGTGACTGTAGTACCTTCTTGATTTATTATTATTATTATTATATAACTACTACATTTACACTTATGATGCTATTAAAAAACAAAGCCTTCAATATTACATTAAAGTTAATGCCACATAAAGGACAGAGGTATTAAATAAAAGCAGAATTAAACAGACAGTATACATTTACATTGGAAACCTATGAGTCCAGCTTCTGCTCTTTGCTGGGAGGCACCAACAGAAGAGTTTATATGTTTAGCAGTATCAGTTTTCCATCGCCCAGCCATAATTGATCTTTATTTCTGGTCATGAGCTGTTGGATTTGCCAGCCCTTTGGCAGCTCAGAGAAGTCATGGTATAGCACTGTAATGTCATCCCTACCATCCTTTGAAGATCCTTCCTGCTTGTCTCTTCTGTAACAAAACTTGGGACAATCTTGATTTTTTTTTTTCCTTTTTTCTTTCGTGACATTCCAGCAATTTCTGTTTTCTGACAGCTCAATGACCCAGTTTTCTTCTTTTGCTTCTCTTTCTGTTTTAATAGCTACAAGCTGCTCTTTTTTCCAAGGCTGAGAAGAATTTGTTCCATGTTTGCCAGGAATAAACAGTCCAGCAGAACAAGTGTTCTATCTGCTCAACAGAGGAGTGAAGAGAGAGAAACTTGGATCAGCGCAGTCATTTGAAGCTGTTCCTTTGCTCAAAGTAGATTTTAACGTTAGTTGTTTGGCAGCATATGATAAATGTCTCCAGAACACTGAGTGTCTGGAAATAAACCTACACTATAAGTAATATGCAAGTGCAGCTATCACCTTGCAAGCTGGCAATAACACCACCAGCACGCATCTTTTGTAAATGGGTGTTTTGTCTTTTTTATGACCCTAAAAAAGTCACTATGAAAGTATTCCAATCTTTTCTTTCAGAAATACTGTCACCTTGTATATAAGTCAAATCCTTTTTGGGTACTTTTATATGCTGTTTCCATCATGTGGAACAGTATGATTTACTCTTCACCTTTGGCTTTACCACAGTTTTAGCTGGCATCTAGGCTTTGGCTTCTTTACCATTTTATGACTGAACTGCACAAATGAGGCTAGGAAAGCCAATGTACCTTTTGGCACTGACTATATTTACAGCAAGAGTGGGCTAACAGTAGTATTTTGTTTCATGAAAGAATCATTTCAGCTTTAAGAAAAGCTCACAGGTCTCATGTGTATTATCTTGTGGTTTGGGGTTTGTTTGGGTTTTTTTGTTTGTTTGCTATGTCCAAACTTAGGAAGTAAAACAATCTGGTATCTGCTTCAAATCTGGCAACCTAGACATAGGTGGATTTAGGATTTGCAGGGCTTGTGTTGAAAAAGAAACAGGCACACAGAGAACCCTTTGATAGGATTGACCCCCCTCCTTTACAGTGTCTGAAGATCAGGAGCTTTCTTGTCCAAAACACTCACTGGTATCTGTTTTGTGACCAGCTTTCTAATGGTATTGCCCCAAACTACACTGAAGCTTCTGAATCTTTAGCAGTTAAGATCTCCAACTCCACAGATTCTCTGACAGGTGTTATATATATTCAGTACCTTACACACACATTTTCCTTTAATTCTTCTTTAGATTGGTCATGTAACATTTTACCTGGCTCTATGAATGTGTCTTGTACAATAAAAGGAGTGTCCACCCAGGGAGGTGGATTTGGCAGAGTCTGACAAATGTAACAGGTGAGCTATTGTTTCTGAAAAGGCTAAAGGAACCCCAAATGGGAAACTTTTGTTCTAGAGTAGAAATATCCACCATAGGAGTGTCTTATCTGGATGTTAGCCAGGAATAACTCCCTGAAATAATGCTCTGAGGGCTCACCCCTTTGTTGTCTCATGGGCTTTTCCTTCAAAACGTGAAGCAGTCAAGGTAAAACCCTAGTGCTACACATATATTTTATTATCTTAACATATATTTTTTTTCTTAGTTGCTTTTGCAGTCTCTATTAAACACTTTCACAAAACTAGTGGTGTTATCCAAATTCATTTATTGAGTACATTTTCTACAGAGACCATGTTGTTATTTCTTTGTAGGAAAAGAGCAAGCAATGAAGAATGACCTTCTTTTGAGATGTAGTCCTAGCTGCCAAGGATATATGGCTAATTAGAGTAACATTACCACTGGACAAATGGATCACTTCTTGTATACATATCTGCCTTGGTTTGTGTGCATGGACTTTCTAGCAGAAACATAGCTGGGAGAAGATTGAGAACTGATGGTGCTCCTGTAGAACTCATTTCTTCAGTATTATGACTCTTGCTGTAGTGTCTTTCTTCTAGGTCCTTCACAGAATCACAGAATCATTACGGTTGGAAAGGACCCTCAAGATCATCTAGTCCAACCGATAGCCCTACACTACTCTTACCCCTAAATCATCCCCTGAAGAAACACATCTATCCTCTTCCCTTCATCCCTTCCTCACTGTTCTTCATCTCCCAGGGTAAAAACAAATCCAGCTCTGAGTTAACTGTGACCATTGTTAATGTCAAGGATAACATCAGCCTCTGTTCTCATGTTCTCTGGCTGCTTTGCATCTGCTTGGCCCCAAAGCTAAGCTGAGCAGGGAAGCAGCTTCTGCAATGTGCTTCTCTGTGTTGGCTTGCCAGCGCCTTCCAATGTGCAGGGAGAAAATGATATTATTGCTATTGCTGGGTAGTGCAGAAGTACTAATATCTTCACAGACATTAAAGAATTGAGTTATGCCTGGGCATTTCCTAGTTATGTACTTGCTGACAGTCACGCAAAGAGCCTGTTCAGAGATGGAATAGGGCACATCTACTCTGCCTCCCTTTCCTGTGATTTAAAGGACACTCCTAATCACCACTTTATTATGCCTGCCACACTGCTTATATTTCTGAAAGGGGATTGACTGAGAGTACTGACATTTCTTAATGATATTTTGATCATTTTCTTGTAAATTATACTGTTAGAAAATGTGCCCTGAGGAATAGAGGAAGGAATGGAGGATTTTACTTTCAGCCAGACTTAGATGAGTAAACCTTGCCACAGTCCTGAGTGCTCAAGGTCTTTCTAAGATGTGCTTAAGATATTGGGGGAAACATTTGAAACTTCTGCTGAATTTAAATAGGCTTTGGGTTAGACTTTTGAACACTTAACTTTTGTTTTCTTTGGGGTTTTTTGTTGTGGGTTTTTTTTTTACATACAGAATGTCATCATTGCTTTTGTAGTCTTCAACTCGCCGAGTTCTCATAGCCTCACAAATACAAATAACATCACCATTGCTGTTGCTCAGGAGTGATTATTGTTCTGACTACAGCAGTACAGAGTTAGGAGGTTAACCTCCCCATGCCTGTGGTGAGAGGTGAGGCTGGTGGCAATTAATGGCCTTTTCATGATATTCAAGTACTTTGCTTTATTCTGGTGGTTTAGGCAGGAGAGATACTTCTGGGAGACAAAATATAAGGGAGGGAAAAAGAAAGGGGAGGAGAAATATGCAGTGTGTGACACATTGCAATGATGCAGTTATCTTAGCAGTTCATGAATGACACAGCAAATCCCAGACCCTACAAACAGTAATTCTGTGGGTTATGATATAGACTCCTCATGTTCAGCCTATTTAGATCAGAGGATCTATCATCAGCAATTGTCACATGCAGAAGCCTACGCTGTTAAAAACAATCTGACATCAATGGCAGGTGTGACTGGAGCTCGCAGCAACTTTAAAAGGTTTTGCTTTATTTATATTTTCTCTACTATGTGTGGCACCATGTATGGACTAGAATCTAGAGGTTTATTCACAGATTTACCACCTCCCCTACCCAGCAGTCTGGTGCAAAAAGACTGCTCATCTGGAAAAGAGGGAAATCCCCATCAGCAGAAATTACTTTGTAAACTGGAGGGCAACAGCCTAAAAGGGTTCTTTATCAATAACACGTACTGGATGTTAGCAAAACCACAAGCCTATCTGAAATAAACCAAGATAATCTTTTTCAAAACCTCTTTCAGCATTATCCCAAGAGTAGGATTTTATTGTTAACTTAACAAAATAGTCTTTTGCTCTCATGACACAATTTACAGGCCAGGCTACACAAGCTCACTGGGCTCACAGGTTGCAGCCTGTATAGCCAAGTCATCTTTGCTTCCAGCCCTTGAGTAACCAGGCAAAATCTAATCAAATGTGTTGGCCCATACTGCAGCCCCACTTCTTATTATGCTATGGGTCAGCACTTAGGAGTGTGAAATACTTCACTTTACCTTGTAAGTTTTTTTTAAAAAGCAGCCACAACATAAATCTTGGCATTTAAGTTCTACTTCCAGATAATTTTATAAAACTACCCAGCCCAGGCAATCTTACCAAAGTCATGTTCATTTAATGGCATTTAATTCAGCCACTTTCTTGTTTCTTTCTTCCATAAGCAAATACTGAAGCTCTCAATTTCTTCCATGAATGTGTTCTTGCAGAGCTCAATTCTCAGTTGCAAACCACAAAAAACTACAGCCAACTGCAAAGCTAAGGAGCAGCTGGAAAATACAAACTGGTACTTCCAAACTTCGTAACGGATAACACTGAGAATGTCACACCTGCAACTGCTCTATGCCTTGACAATGTACCTATTGCAAGTAGTAGTTTAGCCCTTCTGTGTCAAAATACTTCAGTTAAGCAGACAACACATTCATAAATTGAGGTTATCTGAAACAAATATTGTTTCAGCTATATATCCTCTCTAAAATCTTTAAAGATTTTAGACACATGTAAAGTAGAGCTTAGCAGAATACATATCATTATCAGTGACTAGAGCCAAGCAATCAATCTTAGAATCATCCCTGGAGTGCACTAGGTTTTCCTTGCACATGGGTGCTTTCAGAAAGCAAGTAAATTACCTGTTTAGAGAGATTAAGTGAGTTGGTGTACTAACCTGCAAACTATAATTTAAGGAGTCGAAAGCCTTTCTCTCCCCACTCCTTTTCACAGAAATTAACAACTCCAGTAGCATGATGGCTTTTTTGTACTGGCACTCTCTCTACAGTAAAATATACTTTTTTTACTATTTGGAGGCTTTATCCCTTTATGACAACCAGTATCAAGAGCAAAATTACACCAATAACTTGGTTTGCTAAGTATTAATACAAGGGAAATTATGGTAAGAACACTGTGTGAGTTTAATTGCAATTCACACTTTAATATTTTGATGCAGCTGTAAAAACGTAGAATGAGAAACATTACAATTCTATTAGATACTAATAAATTGTGTTGTGAAGGAAGATATGAGCTGTATTTGCCATAATGAATCACATTCTACTTCCCATCTTTCTGATTTGATCTTGCATCTGTATGATTTCATAGAAAGGCTCAGCAAAGGTGCCACAGAACAAGTAAGAAATGAATGCAGGGTTATATATTTTTGTTTCAAATCAGAAACAAAATAAAAATGATGTAAATCATCTTGCTCGTGAAGTGTTTGTCAAACACTTAGTTTTCCTTATATAAAATGTGAAATTGCTTAGAATGAATCCTATTTGTTTGGATGCATCTAATAAAATGGCATTAATGGCATTCTGAAAAATATTCTGAGATTGATCCTCTTTCATTTTTTTTCCTAATAGAAATTATATTTTTAAACTGCTATGCTTTTCTCACTGTTTCTATTCATAAATAAGGGATGCACTATGACAACAATGCTTCCACAGAGCCAAATCTTGCTAGCCTGTTCAATTAGTCCAATTGCATTTCTCAGGGTAACCATTTGCTGAAGGCAAAATATATATTTGGCCTTGGACAAGTAGCTTCAGCACGTAACATCTGAGGCTGTCCTGTAAGTGCCCTCAGAAGGAAATGTAATCTGTGGTGCATATAGCACAAAATTACATGAGAGATGTTTGAGTTGTTGAACCCCTTATGGTGTTTCCAAGTACCTCTTTTTGTGTGTCTGTGACAGTAACTATTTATGCTTCAGTAACTCACTTGCTTTCAATCAGCTGTCTATGCCTTCGATCAGTTGCTAAAAAGACACTAGTTCTTATGTTCGGTAATTACAGCACTCTGAGAATACAGCCAGGATCAAGGGCTCTTATGCTGGACACTGTAGAGAGCTACAAAAAGGTATGGTCCCAAGTTAAAGACATTTCAATTAATGCAAGTAAATACTGAAGAAGGTAAATTGCACTCAAAGATCTCCCATTTCCATGTATTGTGTGTTCTGAAACAACTTGTGGGTGTTAAAAACAGAAGTCCTGCGTGGTTTTCTGGTCTCAGCAGCAACTGAAAGGAGGTTGAGCTAACAGTTTAGTCTTGTGATCTGACATCCAGACTAAAACAAATAGAACAACGTGACTTCAGGCAAATCATTCAAGCTCTTCTTGGCTTCTGTTTCAGTAGATGGGAAGCAGAAATAAAGATGTGTCTCCATCCCCAATGTACTTTTCTAATTAGATAAGAATGTTACTTGTATCCATTTTCCCCCTAGATTACTGTATTTTCAGATAAGCATACATACAGGTGGGAATGATCCCACTTCCACATCACTGAGAGAGGGAACATAGTCCCCTTTAGAAACACTTTCCTTATTTATCAGTAACAAGATTACCACAAAATATTTTGGTATTGGTGCTTTGATGTCACAGTACTGACCACAGTACAAGAGTTTGTCAAAGAGCTCATAAAGACCTGGTTCATATCCTCAGGAAGAACAGCAGGGCACCACTTAACAGATCTATTGACCATATGCATATAGGTGATATTGAATAGTGGTTTACTGTGATTTTTCCTTTGCATATGTGTGAATCATTGCGTGCAGGTAGGGGATGATGCAAGATTGCTGGTTAAGTTGTCCTCCTTTATAAAGTAGATGCTTAGAGTGAAATCAAAGCTCGTAACAACAACCTTTACCTTTTCTCAGCAGGCTTGACTCTCAAAGGTCACTGTAGTTTTCCGCTGGCCTCAGTGGATTTTTTTGGGGTTGAGCACATTTTAAGTAAACAGGTATTTATACACCACATTGCCAGCCCAGGTATCTTCACCAGCAAGTTATGTCCTTTCATGTGTCCTAGCTGGTAACACCTTGCCTTTTCCCCTTCCATTCATTCCACCCCTTCTGATCTGGGTGTTTTGTTGTATCTGGTTCTCTGCCTTCTGCCTGTGCTCTTGGGCTGAACACAGTCGACCGCACATTTCGCTTTCCCGTATCTAAGCTCACCCATGTGTCTTGAATGAGCAACTTACACAGGGATCTTCTCAATTAAAATGTTCACAGAGTCATTAAACTAACTAATGGTGGAAACTTCAGTAGAAATAATGCTGTAATGAGACAAGCTTTCATCATCTCACTGAGGAAAACATATTTCATTCGATTCAGATAAATTATATGCCCCTACATATTATGATCAATATTTTAACAAGATTTAGCATTTAACTGTGTCATTTTTGAGTAATGAATAATCACACTGAGTGTATGAAGAATGAGTAATGACAGATATCACTGGACTTGGTACGTTTTCTGCTTCTGAAAATGATGTTTAAATTTTTAGGAGTATGTTGTATAAGAGATTCAATGACTCAGACCTGTTCCTTCTAATGAGTATCTATCATTTAATACTGAGAGTGCTCACCAAGTATAGGTTAACATAACTAATTCTAAAATACATTCAAATAGTTGTATATTTTGACCAAGAAAAATGGAACCCAATTGCCAGGAAATGTATGTGATAAAACTTGATTTCAGAAATTGAAGGCTTGAGCTGACTGCTAAAATTACTCTCTCATGTTGCTTAATGGCAGCAGTACTTAGTAGTTCATGGCTTCCTCATGACTTTGATCTTTTAGGAAATGTGAGAGGTGTAAAGTACTTTTATCAGAAAGAGTATCTAAAATAAATAATGATTTTTCAGTAGCATGCAGAAAACTACAGCAGCTGTCCTAGCCTAGATGTGCTTTAATTTATTTGCTTCTGCTTACTGTATCACATTTATATTGTGTACAGCCTTCCCAGTGACTCCTACTCTGATTTTTAAAATGATTATGCTTGAAACTACACTTTTAAAAGCACAAACCAGGACCAAAGGAACTGTTTTGATTTTCCTTTAAAAATGCCAAAGTGATTTCAAGCACCCACTTAGGAAAATCTTTGCCTCTTCTAAGGCCTGTTGAATGAGCCATTAGTAAACGCGTGCAGGTCTTAGAGAGATCAAGAGGTATTTGTCACAGTAATCCAAAAAGAAATTTCTCTATGCATAAGATACTAATTTTTTCTCAGTCAAATAATCAGTCACTTGATTACATTGATCTGTGGTTGACTTTTTTCTTCCAAATACTGATCTGCCATGCAGTTTTTAGGTTGCAATTGGGGTGATATATATATGGTTCTATATTCGAACCTGTAGTTGGCTGTTCTGCTCTTGATCGACTTCGTTTTTTTCATGATATCTAACAGGTGCCTAAAACTAATTTGCAAGTATGACCACAGACTTGCTCTTGTAGCTGGGTTTAGTGGTGCAATATCTTATTTCTACCTTTTTAAAAAAAAAACAAAAACATATATATATGACTATACCATATTTCAGTTTCATTAGAGATATATCATTGGCCACAGATGTTGTTTCTAGGCCTTTAAAATTAAAACAGGTCAATTCTTCTGTCAAGCAGCTCCTTCTGAAGGTTGGTGCTGTTATCTGTAGCAAGCATTATTTTGTTTTAGTCACCTAAAACATACAAAGAATTTTCTATTCCTAACAGAGTGGAAAAAAGGCTTTTCAGGTGTCCCCTCCGCAAAGTTTCAATATTTAGTTATTTTAGCATAGTTCAGATAAATTTCTAATGTCTCTGTCATTTTGTGGAAGAATAACATCAAGGAGATCAGCTATAATCTTCTCATTATATTTACATAAATATTATTTTGCTTTGAAACTCCTTGCCAAGTGTGGCTTTTACACTCAAAGTGAAATTCTCTCTTTGTCAATATCGCTGTTCTCCTTAGGGATGAGACCACTAATAATCTATACTATTTAACAGGAAAATTCACATTAATACTATCACAAGAGTGATGATTACTGACTCTTATAGGACTAGTTTTCCATAATGACAGAAAGGCATTCTAAAATGCGTTTTCATAAATTAGGTCATTTAAATCAGTTCAATATGTGAGTCACGGTAGCAAATTTTTCACTTGGCAGCTCTTCATTATGTAGTTTGGATTAATTCTGATTTAAGAATTCTTTTCAGTTATTCACTTTTTCCCTCAAAACTTTATTTTCAGTAAATGTGGTGACATCACAAAATGGCATAACATGATTTGGTGTCACCTACCTCCTCTACCTGTGGCAGTGACTTCACTGTAAACAGTAGAATCACAGGTGAAACAGATAAGTGACAAGACAGCAGTTTTTCATTGGGGATAGGAGAGAAAAAGAAAGTGGGAGCAGAACTGCACCCCAGACCAGATGGGAGTAAATGGGAGTTATTCTACTCACTTTCAGAAATACATTTTAAGAGCATAAGTCATTTAACCACTTTGAAAGACTTTACTCTGGGGTGCCTCAGTACTAGAGCTGTACAAACACATGGTAAAAGACAGTGCATGCTCCAATGAGCTTAATAGCTCTCTCAGTTTCCCCCTGGCAATGCCATTATATTCCAAGCCTCTTCTCTTCTGTAGGACGAAGGCCTCTGCCTCCTCCTCCTCCTGATTATTTTAACAGACCTCCAGTTAGCACACGGAGTGAACCCTCTAGACTTTGCCGTCAGCACTACAATCCTTTCAAAGCTCACCTGGCAGGTTTCCCAGAAAAGCAAGACACAGTCGTTTAAGCTGGTTGCCAGGAAAAAGGCTGAATAATGCTCATTCTAGCTATTTGTTTGGGATACTGGTTCTCACTTTATGAAATAAATATGCCAGACATTCATCTCTTGAATGAAAAGAAATTGCTGCACTGGTCTTGCACGGTTCTCAGCTGAACCTTTCCAAGACTTCTCAAAGGCCTTTGATGGACCCTCTCAGATGCTGTAATCCTAACACTATTTATGCATGGAGTATCAGTTTCACCAGATCTTCCAGGGCTCAGATGGAGTGCTCTGTCTTGTAGGTGGGCCTGAATATCTCTCTCTCAAGCCACAATTGGCTTTCGTGTCTTGTGAAATGCTGGGGGGTATGAACACCTACTCACTAACTTCCATGGAGTGCTCTACGCTTGCCAAAAAAATACGTACGTGGGCTGGTGCTCTAAAGGTATATTCTATTCCACAACATTTGTTACATCTTAGCAAACTAGGATGTAGTAAGTTTCCAGGATCCGTCTGTTAATGGCTGAAGTGTCTGGATGACTGGCTGTGTCTGCCCACGGAAAGAAGGCTCTTCTGTTTTTCTTGCAGCACAGCCAGAAAGAAATTTACTGACTCAAATCTACTGCACCCCCCACCCCCAGTAAAATGCTCCTGAAATCCTCTGAAATTGATCAAGTTAGTGGACAAAACTCCAGATACCTTCAGTTGGATATGCATTCTTGGAAAAACAGTGATACTGCAATTAAGTTAACATAATTCATTAATGTTTTTTACTAGAAAGGAAACATTTTGTCAACATTTATCTTGAGGGGAAGTCTCTCCTTAAATTAATTTCAATTTTGTGTGGCCTCTTCATTGTATACATGGAATGCTTCATACTTATGGATGCCATTTGCACTTTTTAGTGCCTCGTATTTATCATCAAATTCCTTAATTTTCTATTGGGCACCTAGACAAATACCCAAGCAGTTTCTTGGATTGCATTGCTTCATTGTATTACATCCTGAATGGCTACAGTATCTGTCATCATCGGTTTTTTTGAGATACCATGCTCTCTCTAATATTAGTAGAAGACAGGAAAGTCTGTTTCGCTAACACAGGGGTGACCAGACAATTCAGGGTGAAGGTGATGAACGTAAGAATGATCTTATCAGAATAACAGAAGAAAAAGGGAAAAGAGAAAGGGAACAAGAGGTCAACTTTTCTTGTCTGATATTCCACCTCCCTGCTAATGTCATCTGCCATATATTATTCTTTTTGTTTCCTTCATAAAAAGAACACCTTGCCTAGTGTTGTTTCTGCAAAGTGCATTAGAGAATATCATCATAAAAATCACTGAAGACAAGACAGTGCTTCAGCAGCTTATATATAGACATCATTGCTGTAAAGTGCTGCTGTCTTTTGAAAGTAACATGGCAGAAAGAAAGAAATGTGAAAAGCTTTTTTGCCATGCGTGTGCAACTTCAATTTTCTTGCTGTGTTTGTGTTTCAAAGTTTGTACAGTAGTTTTGGTTTATGCTGTGTGTTAGCTTTGGTTCCACTCATAAGGAACATATGGTCATGCAATTGGTTAAAAAGCTACTACAGTGATTGTTTCTGTGTGCCAGGCTAGGAAAAGGTAAGAGCTACGCTAAGGCTGTAAGCGATTGATTTGGTTAAAGGAAAGGATTGCAACAGATGGTCTCTTTAGCTGCTCACTTTGGCCCATCATTTACAATCAGTTGGTAAGCATGGAATAAAAATTTGTTCCTTAAATCTTAGAAGATAAACAGCTACTTTAAAAACTGCAAAACAAAGTATTGGTCATAAACATAAAAACAAGATTAAAAAAAAATAAGGAAAAATAGGGCAGATGGGTGAGAGAAGGATCAAATTGTGATCATCTTAATTAATTAATGAAATGGCAATTTGAGAGTAAAAGGTTTTTTTTATTTTTTTTCATAGAGTTTTTGTACTTTTGACCACTGGCACTCTCCCAATTCCTAGTTGTGTCACCCTCCCTCTTGCTTTTATCAGAATTGATTTGCACCTGTTTTTCAATAGATCTTTTTGGTCTCTTGTTTCTGAAAAGTGATTTTCTCATAGCTTTGGAGTACGGAGTCTGTCTTGTCTAGTTTTTGAAGTTTACTCTGACAGTGTTTTAAGAATTGCCTGGCTAGTGTGCAGAGTGACAGTAGTAAGTAGGAATCCTTTTATTGTTGCCTTTTTTCCACTTAATTTTTTTGTGAAGTTGTGCCTTGGTCAGGTAGGGTCACAGAGTCACAGTCTAAGCACTGCAATACTTCTAACATGATTGCTAGGTCATCTGCATGCATATCTTGAAAGCATTAGTTTGCAACACATATTAGGGAGGACTTTCTCACCACCTGAATGGAATTCCTGGGGCTTTTGTTGACATGTGGTCAACATATGGAGAGGTACCAAAAGAGGGAGCTGAAATCCTCTGTGACCAATCTTCATCCAACTATTGTGGGACCTTATAACATCCACTGTGTACCTTTTGTGAGCAAAGTGGGATGGAACTCGCTGTGTCCTTGCAGTTAGCTGTGGACACAGCTTAACATACGATATGTAAGAGCTTACTGTTATGAACCCCAGTATAATAAAAATACCAAAACACTGTGTTTCCTAAGTGAGTCTAGAAAAACTTACTGAAGAAAGGATTATTCAGTAGGATGTGAAAATATTCCCCCTTCCCATGGTGAGAAAAAACTATCAATATCTTTTCAGTAGTCATTATGGTATTAAATTATTCTTGTTTCATAAAATAGGAGTAACAATGCTAATAAAAGAATAGCTCTGCACAGTTAAATAAATCACTCAGGCAGCATGAAGATGATAATTACAATTGAGATGGCAGGAAAATAAAGATTACTTATACGTACGCACTTGCAACTGAGAAGCAACATACTTTCAGTAACTAGAATTCTTATGTACTTCCAAATAGGAAATTTAGCCACAGAAGCAGCACTTGATGGGATCCTGCTCTATATATGCACATCTCAATGGTGATTTTTTTTCTGCTATAGCAGCTTTAGTATACATAAGATTTATGCACTCATGCCAATGGCCTGTTCTCACGCAGCTGGGCTAAATGTTCTTGCACTGCCTTCAAAAAGATGCTAATGTTAACTTAATTTTCAGTGTATTAATGTAATCTGTGTGCTTTATCTAAGGTGTTACAAGTTTGTTCTCTATACATGTTTAGTGTAGTATGAATGAGATAGAGAAAGAAAAATCAATCATTGCTTCACAGAGAAATATGAACTCTGTTAGCTTCATTTTTCACACTGTGAAAATGACTTGACCTTCCTTTTCTCAGAAATCAAAATATCTTCAGTCTGTATTCAACAGCATAGCTGGGCACAAATTTTCCATTAATGTTTTCTGGATAGAAAACTGTGATTTCATTCTTGTTGTTTTGTGGAAATATAGGGTTTTCTTTGGATCAAATTGAGTAGTCTCAGCAGAAAAGGTTTCTGTGCAGGGTTGCAGTTCAGTTACTTTTTGCCTCTGTGGCTGTGGACCACTGGCCTCAGTCTCTCCTGCTCTACCCTCTGTGGCTACAGTCTTGTCACCCCTCCTTTAAGAGTAGGGACAACAGGGTGGCCTGTGGCAGCTGCAGCCTGGCTGCTGAGACCTGCCTTTGAAGCAAAGCACTGAATGGTGCCTCATTGCTACTTCTCTGCATCTTCATCATTGCCTTTGTACCTCTCTTTGCGTACACAGTACATGTGTGCAAAGCCTTTGTGTAACAAGATTAGAATGGGATGTATATAGAAAAAGGATGAGGCTGAAATGCCCCTTCCCTGCTCCAGCCTCTATGCCCCACTGTTTGCTGCTGAACCTGAAAGAGAAGGTGGGAAGTCCAACCATTTTGGTGCAACCTCAGCAGCTCCCTTGGTTGTACAGTCCTTTCAGCCTTGTGCTTCCAGCCATGGCTGCTCAGTCTTGATTGCAGTAGTAGCAGCCGCCCAATGGGGTGAGGCATTTGTGGGTTCATCACAGGGGTTCTTCAGCAGGCCTCCTCCTCCTCCTCCTCCTCTAACCCTCAGTGGAGAAGACCACCAAAGCCATCCACCAGGAGCACCTTGCTGGAAAGCTAACTATGGCCTTATAGAGCCAGATGGGCTGGGGAATGGCTTGCTGGTGCAGGGTAGGGGTGGGTAAAACGGCAGCCGGATTCATAGCTTTGGCAGCAAAATGGGAGCCTACCCTGTGCTAGTGTTCCCCTTTGTAGCAGTCTGCAGGGCCAGGTGGTAGTGAACAGGGCCAGGAGGCCTTGATGATCTTATTATCGTCATCCTGAGCTGTTGCAGGTGTTGGGAACTGCAATTGTATTTTCCACTGTAATTGTGAAAGAGGTCATGCTGAGGGCAGTTGAACTTTCTATTCCTGGCAATTTGGGTAAATGAACCCTTCACTATTCGAAGCCAGAGCTGGGACAGCCACCAGACCCCTCTCTGAAAACATGAGGAGTAGAACATCCAATTCCTGCAGGTCCCAGTGTAGAATGCTTTAAGTTATTTAGCTGAATTTAACAGTTCAAAGTTGAGATACCCAGAAAAGGCAACTTATTGAATGTAAGTGCTTAGGTGACAGGCTAGGATTTTACCTTTATCAATAGTATTTTTTTAAATCCCCTCTGTTTCTGGAGAAAAGTTCTGAAAATGTGACCCCACTTCTTGCATTGGTTCAAAGTCTTGGCCACAAATTATGGTTTTGAATAGGTTTTGAAAAAGCAGCAACGACACTAAAGAAGAAATAGAAGAGAGAGTGGCCTGACTCATGGTATTTTAAAGCTCGAGGCCCAGCACAGTGTGTTTGAATCTGTCTGTGGAGAAAACAGAGATTGCCAGAAAGGAAATGCTGCATGCACCTGCCTGCCCACAGTGGGGAGAGGAGCACTGCTTTGGGTTTTGCTGGGTGTGAGCACAGACTGTCAGCAGCTCAGCCTTGCCTGAGCTCCCTCCCTTTTTGGGGGCCCACAAGACAGACAATGCAAATGTGAATCTTGCAGTGGAGCCCAAGCTAAGATGGTGAAGTCTGTCATGTTTGACTTACACTGATAACAGTTCCACAGCTTTTCCTCAACAGTATTTTTAACCTAATAGTGCTTACAAAACAACTGTGTATTTTTAGGAAGGCAAAAATTATGGATTACATTAGTTGCTTTGCCATTGATCTAATTTAAAAGCTTGGACTTTTCTCTTAGTTTTCAAGAAGCCCATAAACATGCTTCTGTTGGAGGGGTCACTGGAGCCTGGTGTCTGTGGCAAATGAGCTAGCCACTGTAAGTGGCTGTGTGAGCCTTACTGGGGTTGAGGCATGGCTGTAGAGATGGGACCCTGCCAAAGCAAGGGTTATTTCAGACTTTGCCCAAAGGGTAATTTCAAACTCTGTCCCCAAAACTTGCTGGCAAGCAGGGAAGTTCAGGACACGACTGGTCCTGTGGCAAACCACAGTAAAAATGAGCATAGCTTTGGTCTTGTCTTTGCAATACCACTGCACATACTTGGCTGCTCAGTGGATGTGTATGTCTTTGGAATTTTATATTTATAAAACAGATCTGGAAAATCATCAGATGTTAGTTACTGTTCAGAAGTCAGTTGGATACAAAAGCATGCAGGCAGGGTGTGTGAACCTGGGTAGAAAATGCTGATTTAGAGGATGGAGGCCGCAGCAAACTGCTTTCCCCTTCAGTCGTGTGTGAGGAAGCCTGGGACTCTCCCCGGGGTAGGTTGGGGAGTAGCAGGATGGTCTCTGTAGCGGTGCCTCAGGATGTCCCTGTGCTCCCTGATGGCCGCAGGTGTGCCTCTTCCCATTACTGATGAGGCAGGCAGTAGGCAGGGATGCCATCCCAGCTGGTGAGCAGACGCTCATCAGCTGGAGCAAAACCCCAGGAGTGCTCGAGAGGACCCTTCTTGTTCAGCCCTCTCAGGGCTGCTCGGGCCTGGGTGTTCTCTGCCCCTTCCTCTGCCATCCCGCGCCTCCCAGTCAGGCTGACCAGGAGCGTACTCCATGCCACGTCCTCGCCACCGCTCGTGTTGCTGGGAATCAGGTTTGTTCACCCACAGGATTCAGCTTTGGCAAATTATTGGTACCTCTTTATTTTTTTTTTTTTTCACTCCCTTTCCCGAACATCTTTCTCCCCCTGTCTGAGCCCCGCCAGACGCTCTCGGACACACCGAGGCATGAAGCCACGCTGCTCTCCCCTACCCCCGTCCCATCCTCGCTGTTTCTCTTTTTCTGCCAAACTTCTCTGTGCGCCCCGGCCCGGGGGCTGCAAGGCTCCGCCAGATCCCGATGGTGCTTCCGCGGCGGCTCCATGCCGCGGCTTCGGGCCGCCCCGGCTCCTCCCCTCGCGGTGTGCGAGTGTGTGCGAGCGAGTGTGTGTGTGTGCGTGCGCCAGGGCCGCCGCCGCCGCCGCCGTTGCTGCCTCTCCCAGCCANCGGTGCCTCAGCCTTTTGTTGAGGGGCGAAGCGCCCGGTGCCCGCCGGGGAGCGGGTCCGCGCTGCGCTCGCGGGGAGCCGCCGCCGGCTCCGGCCACGCTCCGTGGCCGTGCCGAGCTCCGCAGCCGCGCCGCCGGCTCAGGCTGGTGGGGAGCCCCTGGCGGTCCGGCGGCGGTGGGGGGCGAAGTTGGCTGGAGGGGGAGGAGAAGCAGGGGAAGCGCTGAAATGTGCCGGGGTACCAGCTGCAATAGCGGCAGCAACCCTCTCCGGTGGCTGGAAAGCGGTGTGGAGAGGCGATGGATCCCTGGGATCGCGGCTGTGCTAATGTTGTGTTTACTGCTGTCAGTGACAATGTTCCTTTCACGGAGAGAAACGCAACTGTAGTTTTGCTGTGTGGTACAGTTCATCTGTAGTCCTGTTCAGTGTGGGGCTTCTCTTGCTGTTTTTGCTGGCTTCCTATTCTGGATGAAGCGTTATTGAAGTTAGTTTTGGAAGTGGGAACGTCAGTCCCCGTGATATTAAAACAAGTCTTTTAAAAATTTTTCTTTCTTTCTCCTCCTTTCTCTTTCTTTTCTTTCTAAAAGAGTGGCATTTTAGATTTATATTGCTCTGAAAATAGGTGCACACCTTGAAAATGTCAGTGCATCTGTTTAACTTGTTAACAAAGTGAATGTTAAGGAATTTTCGATAGGTGACAAGTAACTGGGAAAGTTAAAATTTGGGTAGGTATTTAGTCACTTCCCGGGCTAGTTAATGATTTTATGATTATTCTTTGACTGGTTTTATTGGTTCTTTCTTTACTTTTCAATTTAGCAAATACAGTTACAATTCTTTAACTATGCACAATAAAATTCAGTGTTTAGTTACTGCTTTGTTAACTGGATTTAGGCAGGAGTGCAGTTTGCCAGGAAAGAAACTAAAATACTGTGTATTTTGTGATCCTAATCTCTAAATGTTGCACAGATTAAGTGTGTGTGTGCATGTGCATTCGGACCTCATGTTTTGCAGAAGGTTTACTTTACTTTGTTGATAATATAAACGTATCTCTAGGAAAAAGATAATATATGTAGTTAATAACTATCATTTTGCCAAACAGACTCTTACAGTTGTGGTTGCAAATCCAAGATAATCAGAACCAAATACCTGTCACGTTCTATTTTACAGCACTTTGTAGTAAATCCTCGGAACCGTAAATTACACTATAGAGATGTAAATCTTTAAGCAGGCGTTTTGTGTCATGTGCATGTTTATCAGCTCTGCATAAACCATCGTATTACATCTTTTAATAACCATGCTGTTGTTATTTAAAAGCAATAATCACAGTAAAATGAATACTCAATTAAATATTATGCTTCTACCACACTATCTGTACTCTGCTACACTAATTTATTTTGCGGACAACTGATAACTGCCGTATTCCTTCTAAAATAATATTTGCATACAATTTGCCTAATTTATAGCATGGGTAACGTAATTAATTTAATAGAAGCTCTTACAACCCAATATGTGGGTGTAGTTCAAATACTAAGCACATTATAGGTATTGAGTTCTAATGTTTGCTTAATAACTTACTTTCATTTGACTATGGTTTTATGTGGATTTAGAGCTGAGCATCAGAAAGGAGGGAACTCTTGTGCCTCTGTTTTTCCATAAAATAGGAACATATTGCTACTTGCTGTAGAAATTCCATTTGCTTGCTTTTCTACAGTCAGGTTTGTTGGTTTCAGTGTTTTTAGGTTCTGTGAGGAAAGAACGTTTTTACTTTGTTTCAAAGTGTTAGATAGCTGCACAAACTCTCTGTATGGCATAGGTGTTCACACACAATTACTTAGTGCAGAGATCAACTTCAATTTAGCTTTAATAATCCAATTAGTGTATGCAAGTGCACATGTATATAGTATGTAGGTAAATAATCTATATGTATACAAAAACTTTTTATATGTCTAATAAAATATATAGAGTTGAGTTGAATTTAGCTCATCGATCCATAAATATGTGCATGTGTGTAGTATGTTATACATGCATCATCTATACACACCTAGAAATATGCATGCTTACCTGTCCAGGTTTATTAATTTTTTTGTCTATGTATCCAATATGCTGTGGTTACTTCATAATAGTCACAAGTAAGTGTATATAACACTGTGTGAACTGCTGCTCCTTATTTTGAAACTGTCCTCCTTCCTTCTGTCTGCAAGCTGGCCTTTGTAAACTGTGTTTCACAAGCATTTATAAGGCAGTTAGAGACCCTCTTCTGCATTCCTTGCAAGCCCAAAACTTCTGCTAATCTGTGCTGCAATCACCAAGAAGGCAAGCTCAGGCCTACAGCCTGTGTGGGTGTTTGTATGTATTATCTGTATGCAAAATAAAAGAGAAACATGGTTAGCCTGTGAAATATGTATTAAAAAAAAAATAACTTGACCAGAATTTTTTTTTATCTGATGGAAAGGTCTAAAGGTAGCACTAAAGGTGCATTGCATTAAATCAGGAATTGACACCCTGACACTTTTGGGCTGATGGGTGAAAAATAGTTATTTTTTTTTCCTCCTCCAGTGGAGGTATGTCTTTGTGCCATTTCTTGAAATGTGTTTTGTCAAGAGCTGTTACAGCATGTGCTGCCACTACACGTGCTCTTAAATTCTCACCTGGCATTCCAGATGATTAGTGGGAGCTTTGCCTTGATACAAACTGCAGAATCAGCCTTTTAGTTTCCCATCTTAGGAGAGATCACAGCAGTATAAGAATGAGATGTTTCGTTGAACCTTCATCAAAAATGTGGTTGGGAGGGTTGGAGTGGGGTTTTTTTGTTAATACTTGGGTAAAATAAGGCCACAGATATCACAGTGGATGTTTTGTTAGACTTGAAAGCAGAAAAACCCTATAAACAATTTAAATAAGTCTCAACTCTGACTGAGGTGGAAGGACCAAAGCCAGAGTCTGCCTGGATGAAAAAGAAACGTTTACCTGGCCTTGCATTCAATAGGAGCCATTCTAGGAGGGAGAATGGAAGGGAGATGGATATAATGAAAAGCTTGAATGCCTGTGTGCACCAAGGGGACCACTTGCTGTTAAAAATCAAATTTCATCTTTTAAATCACTTTCCACGCTTGTCTGTGGTAACCAAGTAAATGAAATCTTGAAATGTCCTGGGACCGTGTGGCTAGATTTGAACCTGCTTATGGAGTAAGGTGGTGCCATTAATCACCAGCTGGGAAACAACAAAACCCAAGAAAAACCCATCCACCCCAGAATATATAGCTCCTCACTAACACAAAGAAAGGCAGAGAGAGCCATGGTTTATATTTGTTGTCATTGGTATTAGTATTTTTTAAAGTCCTCTAATCTTTTAAAAAAAGTGGATGTTGTTAAATACTTAGTGAGGAAAATGCATATTGAGGTACATGAAATAAAGCCAGCAAAGGGAAATAAAGTCAGCAGGTACGAGTACTGTTGTAGCTGTGTGGTGGTGATGGGGAAGACTTCTCACTGCACAGAAACAAACCTCTTGTTTTTTCTTTTTTTTATATTATGTATCACAAGTAGCCTAATTACAGCAAAACCAGCAAACTGCCAGTTACACAGGAAGAGGCTTAAACTCACTAAACTGTTATATAAATAGAAAGTTCAAAGGTCTGTTTGTGGCTGACAAAGCTGAGAACAGGCCATCTGTGGGCCAGGTTCCTCTCCTGTATGAATGCAAAAACATACTGCATGCCACAGCAGCATGTTCTTTCAACATAGTTCTCAACCTGGAGGGGGTGATCCTGCTCTCCAGACAAAGATGAACTGTTTCAGTTCCAGCCTTGGGTATTTTCTCCCCCTTCATCTACCTTCCTCCTTCCCTTTTTGCCTTGTGCCTCTGCAGAAGACCTTCTCAGTTACTGTTCTTTCACCAGGGTCTGTAACAGCTTGCTAAATGAAAAGTCTTCAGAACGTGGAAACAGTGTTGTGTTTCTTATGGGAATGTGTGAAACAGAGTAGATAGGCTCTTTGGGAATTTGATTTTTTTATGTATATATTTTTTTGGTGATGGTGAGAGCATTAGTAGAGGAGAAAGTAACATTTTAAATGGATTTCTGTAAGGTTTTTCTCCCTCTCCCTTTCTTTTCCTTAAGAAATATTACAGTTAAATTGCAGTTATTTTTTGGATTTGTGTTACAGACATCCCTGGTAATTATTTGAAAATGTTTCACTTTGAATTTGCTTTGAAAGTATAAATGGATGGATTGTGTGGCTGCTGGTGGGTGGGTGAAGGGGATTAGATGCTGTCAAAACAAGCAGCTGAGGAAGACCAAAAATAGTCTTGGGCCAGAACCTATACTTGAAGTACATCCTGATTAAGTAATTCTTCCCTGGCTGATATTGAACTCCATGGAGTGTAAATCTTAAAAGAATTTGGCCATTTGCAAACACTAAACTCACATCTATCCTATGAGGCAAAATTACTATCTGTTTAACAGCATTTGAATTGTTTTCCTAATGATTCATTCAAGAATTTAATGACTTTCAAAATATACAAATTGGGATGGAAAGTAGATACTTCAGATACTATTTGGCTATTCTGAAACCAGGCATAACTTCAGAGCATTTAAGCACTTTGCATGTCAATGCCAATTATATTGTTTGGGGGTTTTCTTTCTGAGTAAAATATGGAGTTATGATGCAGGTCCTTCAGTCAAGCAGAATTATTCCTTTTGTCTGTCTTGACAAGACTGTCACTGCAACCTGGAATTTAGTTAAGTAATTTAAGGGGAAAATGTGACATTCTGTAAAGTATTAAGTTAAATAAATATACTAGGTGATCTCTGAAGAAAAGAAGTGGATGCTGCTTGTCTTTTTGAGCTTCTTAGGACTGAAGCAGTATAGCTCCAGTGTTGTGAAAGGAGTGTTGTGACACTTTTTATGTTGGGAAGCCCAAATTCTGTTTTCATCTGTGTTAAGCAAAATTCCCATCATGTGAGATAGAGCAAAATTTACTCTTGGACTTAGAAAGTGCACATGGGCCTTAATATAGCAGGGTCAATAGATATGTAGTTTTAAGCACAAAGGCAGTTCTGTTGAAACAACTTGGATTTCAAGTTAAGTTTTATTGAACTAGGTTCTTGATCACTCCCAAAATGCTCAACGTGTTTTACTAACGACTAAACCTCAGTTCTCTATGTGTTTGGTAATGGAAAGGGATGTTATTTTTGACTGTGTAGTACACATCCATTTGCTTGAAATTGCATAAATAACTGGGCAGCCAGAAAGGATGCAAATATTAAATCTCATTAAATAAAATAACCTAAAAGAATGGTAGGAAGCGTTTCATACACTTCAACCATGAAGTATGTGAAATAAGCATCTAAACCCCACCATGTATTTCCCTGGTGCCTTCAGTCTGAGGTAATGAAATCTCTTTGTGTGGAGGACTTGAAGGATTGGGCTCCTGGATGCTTGTTAAATGCTTATCAATAAATACCATAAAGTACTCAAGTCATCCTCCAGTTTGGACCTGAGCCAGTAGCCAGTAACATCAACAGAGATGCTCCCAGTTGACTTCATAGAGTAATAGATTTGATCCTGTTTTGGCCAAAAGGCAGACTTCTTGAAATATAGAGCAACTCTCTAATGACCAGCATCAGCAAGGTGCTTTGCACACACCTAATACTATGCATCTGGAAGAACTCCACAGAGCCCAATTCTGAACCTGTCTAATTCAAATTTACTGCCTTTCTTTTGAAAAGAAAGAAAAGAAATACGGAGAGGAAAGCTTGAATCTTTTCTCTTGGTTGCAGTTAACAGAATGAATTTTATAAAGCTATCAACCGTCTATTAACGCTGAAAACTGAAACTGTGCCACAAATCTGGGTTTTGCTATGTTATGAATTCTTCTTAAGCACTGAAAAAGAAGATAGTAAATCTAGTAACATGTCAAGTTAGTATAACCTTCCAGACCACTTACAGTATAATATAGTCAGGAAGTCACAACAGTGACTTGAAAAGACAGATCTTTCATCCTTATTATTGTTACTGAATGTTCTATATTGATACTTTGTAATCAAAATATTTGCTTAAATTGTTCTAATAGCTTGGCCAGAAGTCAGAAACTACCTGACTAGTGGACTGCTGTAGACGTAAGTAGACTTTAAGCTTCATTTCGAATGAAGTCTAATGATACAGTTGTTTGACCAAATTGTCTCACAAAGTTCATGTGATAATCAAGCTGCATTTGTGAGTGAAGATTTGGAGAATGAACTGGGGATTTGTTTTCAAAAGCTTTCTACTGGAGCCCTGTCTCACAGAATGGCTGAGGTTGGAAGTGACCACCAGAGGTCATCTAGTCCAACCTCCCTGCTCTAGCAGGGTAATGAACAGCACATTGGTCAGAATTGCGTCCAGACGATATTTGAATATCTCTAGGGAAGGAGACTCTGGAACCTCTTTGGGTAGCCTGTTCCAGTGCTCAGTCAGCATCACAGTGCAGAAGTTCTTCATGTTTAGGTGGAACTTCCTGTGTTCCAGTTTGTGCTGGTTGTCTCATGTCCCATTGCCTGGCTCCATCCTCTTGACACCTTCTCTTCAGATACTTATGTACATTGATAAGATCCCTTTTCAGCCTCCTCTTTTTTCAGGCTAAACAAGCCCAGTTCCCTCAGCCTTTCCTCATAATGGAGGTGCTGCAGCCCCCTGGTAATTGCATATTGCTCCTTATTTTTGACAAGACTGCTGTTGAATGCAGTTGGTGAAATGGGTACAGAGTTGGGCTCACAGCACTGAAAAAATAATATGGAACTAGAGTGCAGAGGTGGAGCAATAAACTAAAGCTTCCTGCAGTTAACTTCCCAGCTGTTACAAACTCTTTTATCATGAAGAGGCTGTTTTTCAACTTGAACATAGCAGATCCACACCATAAATTATTACGACTTTTAAACAAAGGTCTAGTCAGTAGTCTCTTCTTCTGTAAAACTTTATCTCGTGTTTTAATGACATTTTAGTAATGTGTTCAAACCAAGCCACCAAAAGAAGAAAACTCTTACTTGTGGAATTTTTTTTCTTTGTGACCTCAGCAGTTATTCTGTGTCTTTTTACTGGAGATTATCCATGAGTCCTTATTCCAGGTAACTTGAGATGGCAAGGTTTAAAGTGAGTTGGAAAGGATGCCAAAACTGTGAGTATCAATGTAATTGATGCAGAATGAGGGAATGCCATTTACTATGTACAATGTGTAAGTCTTGTTTAGTGAAGAGTTGTACTCAGCAACCTGGATTCCTGACTCAGATGCTGTATGGTACTACCAGTTATAGTAAGACATGAATAGCACACTCGTAATTACATATTTTTATAGGGCTAGGGTATTAACAACCAGCAAAGAAGAAAATGAGATTGAGCACCAAGTTAAGAATCACTTAGTTGTTCCTTTGACAAGTATTATGATTAGCTATTTTTGTATCACTGTGGGTGTACATGGTGTTGTGGGATAAGTAAATACTGTAGCTCTACGTTGCTTTCAATGCCTGGGGCTCAAACCTGCAGATGTCTTACTACTGAGACATGCTTTTTCTCTATGGTACTTAGCATGATGCTTAGTAACATGGTTTAGTGATGAACTTGGCAGTGTTAGGTTGACGGTTGGACTTGATCTTAAAGGTCTTTTCCAACCTAAATGATGCTATGATTCTGTGAACTATTGTCAAGATTCGATTGTAGTTTAAAATTTTTCTTCTTGGTCATTGAAATTTGGGCCCTGATGGTAGGTGATGGTGTCTTCATCCTACAAAATGATAGACACCTAAAAGTAAGATTGGGTGAAAACGGAGCAGTGCTTGGTGGCTTGTGATCTGTGCTGAAAAGGTGGATTCACAATGGAGTGGTGAAATATTTTTTCAGTCTGAGGGTAGCAATCTATTATGTAGACCTGCTTGTTCTTTTTTTAATCCTTTACTCTGTCATTGGATTAGGTCAAGATTTCAATTGTGAGGGGAAAAAGCAAACAACTATCAGTAGAGAAAGCAAATGAAAAGCTTTAAATACAAAATTCCATTAAGGTTTCCAGATCCCATTTATGTCAGTCTTACATCATGAAGGAAACTAAGATTCTGCAGTAATACAGTGTTTGGATGAGTCTGTCTCTATGCCGCTGTCAGTAATCATGCCTATATTTGAGAATATATTATTCAAGACTTGGGAAAATGTATGCCTATTGATTATGGACCTCTTTGTCTACATAGAAGCCAGTGAAAGAACTTCAGGGGGCTAAATTTCAGGAGGCTGCACACTTTTTAGGTCTCTCTCCTTAGGTAAGACACCCATAGCTTGGGGCAGCCAATTCATGTATAAAAAATTTGGGCTGCTCTTTCAAATGTGGGGGTGATTTTTCTTCCAGTTGCTTTCCTGTAGAACAATGGAACGACATTCTTCCTGGTGTTTCCTATGAAGAAGAATGATGAGGAATTATCTTCTCTGTCTACAAGTGTTTAAAAACTCATTAGTTAGGGTCTCTGAAAGGATTCCAATACAAGTCAGTGGGTGTGGTGAAGCTGATTGTATTGGGAAGTGGACTGGGCCCTGGGGCTGGTGGTCAGCAGGGAGGCAGAGCTGTAAAGAATACTCTTCATATGCTATAGTAAGCATTTTCATAGATCTCCTCTGTGGGAGAGGACAATGGCTTTGGAGCTCATATTTACTCAAAAAGCAGTCCTTTGATTTTCATGGGTTTATGCTTCATTGCACATTGGAAAGCCCATTTGTCTTCACCAGTCCTTTGAAGAGGGATAGGTGAAGGGATTGAGGCATTCACCAATGGCTGAGGGTAGCAGTTCCTTGGAGAAGGAGTTAAGTTGCCTTACTTTTTTTGCTAATACTTGGCAGGCTTGTCCCTTTTAAGTTTGCTGGCTCTGCCACTAGCTGCTTTGCTGCCTTTGGAAAGTAACTTTGTGCCTATCAAAGCCGGGTAATGATTATCTTTGGTAACTTGCCTTTTTTGTTGTTGCTGTTCAGGTGGAAAGCGTGAGATGAAAAGGCCATCTCTGTAGGTACCTTTATCTGGTGTTTCTGTTTACTTTTTCGTCTTTCTGGGGGCCAGCTGGGAACTTCTTGATGTTTTTCTCTCCTCTGAACTTCACTTTAGCTATGTTGTCCTTCTCTAACTTGCTTGTATTCCATTTTCTACAAGAAGAGCAGACAGTGTTGACACACATTGTCTATGGCATAGCTTATGCATTGAGGTCCTGTGTTGGATGCAAGTTTTGTGCTGATGATATAAGACACATACTTAGAAAAACGGGGTGATGTTTCTCACCACAGAACTTTCAAGCAATATTGATTTATGTCTCTCTGCTTTACCTCCTTTTGTAAAGTGAGAAGAATAATACAACAGAATGTTGTTGTTAGACTGAGGCATTTTGGACAGGAGTCGTTGTCATTGCCTCTTCTTATACTCAAGGGAACAGGAGATGAGCAAAGTGACTTGCAGAAGGACATGGCTCTGGTCAGGACTGCTGTCAGCTGAGTTCCAGTTTGCTGCTTGCCCACTGTGATGGGTGTATTTTCCTATTCTGCAATGGTGTGATGAGGTTAAGTCCCTTAATGTTTATGAATGTTTATGGGGATAGAGCAAGACAGGAACCTAGGCAGATACATCAGTAAGGGAAAGGCAAGCCCATAGAGAGAAATGGTAGGATTTGGACAGAGCCTATCTACAAGAAAAGGTAATCAAAGTAGAATTCATTTACATTGTGCATATTTGATATAACTTACCCTGCTCTCAGCTGGACAGTGAAGTCTGTGGACCTTTCAGAGACAGAACAATCTCATTACTCCAGAAGACTTGTCATTTCCCGGGACTTATGGCAAAGCTTTGTATATGCAGCTGTAGCTTAAGTAAACATCATGTCTTGAATGCTTCACTGAATAGTACATCCACACTTTTTCGGAAGCATTGTTGCACTTTGAGCCAGCTGCCTTTGTTTCTAGCATACTGCTGCTTTGTTGGTTAACCCTGGGCATGAGTTTTCTTCACATATGTTATTAGACTGAACATATTTTCTATTTATACCACTTGGGGGTACAAATTACTGTGTTGCATTTAGCAAGTGCTAGGAAGAGTACATCTTTGTGATGTAAAAAAAAAAAAATTAAAAACTACAGAGGCAAAAGTTATTCAAAGATCTTTTTTTTCAAGGTTCAAGGGAAAGCGGTAGCAAAACCAATATCCTATGATCCTATTTTTATGTCTCAGAAAAGCAGGAGGTATTTGCACATGTGTAAATAGCTTATATTGTTGGAATTTGGTTCTGAAATTAACAATGGGCTTTTGAAGAGAGGAATGAATTTTGATGAAATCCTGTGTATCATTTTAAGGCAATTAGGGAGATTATTAGTAGCATACATACTTAGAAGTATTGTCTTTGTGGCTTTGATACTTGTCTGTGGGCCAGTAAAGTTGCACTAGAGGGCTGAGCTGAAGGCCAGTGCAGCCAGTTGAAGTTTTTCCTTGATTTATTAAGCTCTAAAGCATACTTGGTCAGAGCTTCCTTTGCTTTCTCACTCCATTTCTGGAGAAGATGACCTTTACCTACTCTGTGGTAGAGCTCCAGAAACGTTATGCAATCTATTGCAATATTTTTGTTACAGCTTAGTCTTTCCTTCTCTCTTAAAGAGCCCTTGCCCAAACTGACCTTTAATGTGTACATGGAGGAATCATAGATGAGGGAACATAATTAAAGAGGGTTTTGATAGTTGTATGGGAAGCACCTCTGTGCTCATTCAGAATCATATAGCCCCATCAGCAGGACATTATGTTTGGATCATACACCATGACTAGGTGTTATCCTTATCAGGATAATAAATAATACACTTTCATGTCACATCACTCTGCATGGTTCTTTCCCCATTAACCAAGACAAGCTGCTGCGTGAGAATTTTGCCTGGTTGTAGACTGCTCATGAATCTTGTAGTACATGACATGCAGGCACCTAGCAGACGTGACTAGTAACTGCATAAAATACACAGACATAACACAGAAGTCATATGTCTAAAAACACATTAGAGTTTCACAAGTAACCTGCTGTCTGGAAGGTGCTTTTCTCCTGTATGTCCATAACCAAGGGTATTCTTCTAGTTCCATTTCAACCAGATCAGAGTTATTTTAGATTTTTGTAATGATTCTCGCTTGTGTAAACTCACACAATCTGCCTACAAATTCAACTTCCATGCTGAAGTATCTCATCAAAAAATTGAGGCAGGCTAGAATGTTTGGTTAAGATTTAATATCTTTCTAACTAATTACAATGCAGTGTCAATATATGCTCTAATATCTGTGGAAGGAAGAGGAACATAAATGATACAGTTCTATTGTAGCAGGTCTTTTGTAAACAATTAACGGTTAGGTGGATGTTTGATGGGGAGAGAATTGATAAACCTATTCCAAAGGGCTTGAAAAGTTGAAGTGAATGCTAAATGTAGATTAGGAGCAAACGATGACAACCAAGCCAGCATTACCTCAGTTGATTAATTTATAAGGAAACTGGTCAATGATTTTAACCAACAGCTATGCATAGTAGAATCCTAATGGGATCTGTCTGTTAAGATTACATGAAGTAGAGCATTTGATTTATTTCATAGCTTTCCAATGCTCCACTTTAACTTCATACAAATAATGCATTAGTCACACTGGATAAAATGGCGTATTGAATGAAGTTTGGATTTTGTCTGCTGCTTATAATCTGATTTTTATAAAGGATTAAATCTCTTTTAGTAGTTTATTCATATCATAAAAGAGATTGTCAGTTGAATGAAATCTTTACATCTGCCACTTTCTATCTCATTAGAAAAGACAGTAACATAAAGTTCCTCATTTCCTCCCAGTCTGTTTTATCCCCTGGTATGTCTGAGTGTGTATATTTTCTGAACATGTTTATATATTATAATGTCCATGTGTTTTGGAAGTTGTGGTTAAGACTGCATCACAGCTGGGGGAGGGGGGAGCAGGAGGGTAGTACAGGTTACAAACATTCTGACAAAGAAAATACCCACCCAGAAGCAAATGGGGGATGCAGCAAGAGGTGACTGTCAAAAATCTGAAAAGGATGGCTTTTAGCTGCATGGCTACATGTGTGTGTGCTGCCAGATTCTGCAAAAGGTATTTAAGTCCATGGAGTACTTCACTGGGAGTATGCCTACATCAGCGGACACAAGTGCACGCTTAATGCTAAGCGCATGTTGACTTATGGCTGATTTAAGAGGACATGAAGGTTGGACATTCTTCTGAACAGAAATGTGAATTGCCAGTTGTGATCAAACTGTCCAACTGTCACTCATCTGTCAGAGTACCAGTGGTTTTTAAAAAACATTCTTCAAATTCAAATGCATGATTGTTGGGTTAATTGAGCTGAATATTTAATGCAAAATTACAAAGTTGTTACCAAAATGTTAGCTTAGTGTTTATTTTATTCCTTTTGTTTAAATGTATCACTGGCAGGATGCTGCTGTTACTACTGGCAGTTGTTTTCACATAAACCTTTAAAGTCAAAGCAGCAGATGATCTTTCCTTAGATATTTTTTTCATTTGTATTTAAGGTTCTTGCCATTTCAGTTTAATCCCATTAAGTGTTTAGGACCAGACTTGGTCTTCTGAACAGGAGGTTTTCTTGGTTTCTGATGATGAGCAGAGAGATATTATCCAGGTCTTTTAGTTTCCTTTTTCATCAGAAAAGCAGATTCTGAGGGTCTCAGTTCTGCCTTCCTAAGACTTACTGAGGGTGAAACTTCTTCATTCACATTTTCATTTGTTGATATATTTTGCAGTTTTACTGGCTCTGGCATTTCAATCTTGTCTCCTTTTCCCACATACTTTGAATCAGTAGGAGTATTTTGATATAAAATGTGTAGGTAGTCAGCCTCTTCTGTAGAGCAGGGAGCTACTTGCAAGCTTTGGTTGCAAGCACAGTTGGGAGCAGCTGTAGTGCCTGGGTGGGCAGAGAGGCTTGTGGTGGGCTCTGCCCTTGCAGACGGCCATGGGTTGCTAAAGTATTAATAGGGGATTATACCCATTTGACTCCCAGTGCATGACTGGGCCTGTCACTGGCTCCACAAGCTTCTTGAACGAGAGTTTAAGAACTGCATATCATTCATCAGCCACTTTGTTTTGGGAGAAATTATAACGAGATGGAGCAGTTTGCTCTGCACTGGCCGTTTTCTCTGCAGCAGTGATGCACTCGTTGACTGAGCTGTGCAGTCACAGCTGAGTCATTTTTTGCTTAAATTGTGTTCATTTTTGAAATAGAGAGGAAAAAACCCTTTACTTGTCACAAAAATGGTTTTGGTTGTGAGTACATTCCCATGGTGCAGAATGCTTCTCAAAGGAGCAGTAATGTTTGCTGAGTTGGAGATACACCCTACTTTGTTTTTGGGGCTAAATCCAAGGATTATGCGTGAGTTTGTTTGCTGAGGGCAAGTAGTTTCCATTTGCTATTACTGAATGAACAGTGCCCTCTTTCTCAGTTAAATTTGAGTATCCTCTGCGGCAGGTTTACGTACACACATGAAGCAGCTCTAATATCTCTGGCCTTGGTTTAAAATTGGATAGTCATAAGAAGCAGACACAGCTCCAGTGTATGCTGGCGTGTGGCTCCAGTGACACTGGGAGAGGTGAACATTGTGGGTGTCTTGGGAGCCAAGGGAGCCTTTCTCCTCAGCAGACCTCACGTGTTGGAGGGGTCATCCTGGAGCTGCAGATGGCTGGAGCACGCATCCATCACTGCTATCAGAGAACACCCAAACATGGCACCTTGTGTGTGTACACTTACATTTAAATAGAACTATTTGTCAACTTTCTCATATATATAGTAGCATAATTTCAGGAGTGGAAAGAAATATGCTGCTTCCATACAGATCTAGTTGCTATTCAAGAACATGAGCTGATGTTGGACCCTAAGTTCCATAATACACTGAGGACTAATGCAACATTCCAGCACCCAGTTAACAAATTATCCTGTGAAATGGTTATGGCAGTAAGACACAGCGTAACTATTTAAATATGAAAAAGCAGTGCCACACTGTTTATTTTCTGTGAGGAGAACTAACTCTTGAGTACATAGACAACAGCCTTTTATTGGGAGATTTTTGTTGTATTTTATTTGGCAGCTGTTTGTCTTAATAGGAATACTTCAATAGTATTTATTGTATCTTGTGCTGGTAGGGGGGAGAGCCAAAGCAGAATCTGAGCAGTTTTACTTGCTTTACTTGTGAACAATAAGAAAATATTGCTGTATTAATTACTGTTGTGCTTTATTGGCAAAAATAAAGAGATCCTATAATACAAAATTGCTAATATAAGAAAGGCTTTGATTTTCTCATTAGCACAGGATATTTTGCATCTGTTCTGGTTCATGAGTGCATTGTCGGCACTTAAATAATAATAATGACTCAGTAATGAATAAGAATAACAACAAATAGGCATGTGAGTATGCAGGCAGTCAGGCACCCTCCGGTGTTTATCAGTAGGTTGGTTTTGGAGGTCTTGCAAAATGAGCTGTTCCCATATACCCATTCAGATTTTCTTAGATCATTGCACAGCTCAGAGATTCATTTCACTGCTGGTATAGCTTGGTTACATACAAGCACTTTTTTCCTTCTGTGTCAGGAGTAGTGTTAAAGTTCTCCTTAAAATGGAAAAAGTATGTTTCTTCCACTTAGAAACATTTAACTCTCCATTTTTATCTCTGTTCTATTTGTTCTTTTTCTTTTTTTTTTTCTATGTGTGTGAATAGAGTCTTAAGTATCTCATTGTTTTGAATTCATGAAAATCTCAGAGCTCTGGATTATTCTGTCAGTTTTTCAAGTATGTTCTTAAAAATGGCCTGGAAACACCTTCACTACAGTTCATTTTGGTTTGTATCAAGTTGTCCTTGCTTCTGTAGTTACAATTACAAAAACAGGTAATGTTAAACTAATGTTAGCAGTCTGTCTTGAACATTGACGAGCCCATGACTCTAAGGTTCATATTCTGATCTGACTATTTATAGTACCATCTCACCTTTTATAAAGTCACCAGCATGCCTGTATAATATGCCACACAGTACAATTTATGGATTTCATTCTTTTCCGGGTCTTATCTAATGCTGAATAGTTAAGAGCAGTGACAAGTGAAGGACAGCACAATACTCCATTTGTTGTTAAAGCAGTGGCTAATTTAATCAAAGAATGTTAACTTTTAGCCTTATTCTCAAAATAGTTTGGATTGATCCCATGGCTCGGTGGTTCTGAGTTTATTTTAAGATAAAAGGAAGATGTCTAGTTCACTTTGGGGGGGAAAAACATCAGCAAGTATGTTTTGAAGTACTATTTTCTTAACACGCTACTCTGCATTGTAAATTATACCCTTATGACCCTGCAGCTCAAGGAAAAGTCACAAAAAAGCATGTGTGTGTGTATAAGCAATGATCTGGAATTTGACAGTTCTGTTCAAAATACTTCAGGTTCTGGGCTGGCAGGCAAAAGGGCATCTTCTGTGTGAAGGGTCTAAATTGTACCTCCCATTTAATGCCATTAAAAAACTACCTTAAGAAAAATTAAGAAAAAGTGGCCTTACTGATTGCTCCAAGTGATACTTGGTTTAAGAAGTCTTTGTATATTAGTGTGCACTTTAACAGTATGTGTGAAGCAAAGGAAAGCAAAAGTGGATTTTGGTTTTCCTTATTAATTAAAACTATTTTTCAGTCCAATGGCTCTTAATGATAATGCCACAAACGTTACAACACGTGCATGTTTAAAATAAAATAGCAAAGGAGGAATTAAAAACAAAAGCAAAACCAACAACAAGAAGAAACCCCAAATAAGAAACAAACCACAAAATAAAAACAAAAAGCCTTTCCCTCCAACTAAAACAGTTTAGCCCTTGATAAGCCAAAAGAAATTGGTAAGGCAAGTAGTTTTATAGCAGATGACCTGTAAAGTACTTTAAGTGATCTGTGGATGGAAGCTACCCTGTGTCTGCTGCTTGTCACAGTAATTTGTCTGACTTAAGGGCAAGGTAAGTGTGTCTCCTTGGCAGTACAAGAGCAAGTAGATCACCAGGTAAGATCAGATAGGGAGTCTCTGGTGGTAACAGCAGAACTGTAACAAAGCTCATCTTTTGACACCATTTCTGCTGCTGTTACCGCTGTTAATAAGTGTGCTAATTATCATGAACCTGATAAGGCATATTAATTGACAGAACTAAATGTAAATTCTGGTTGAATAGAGAACAGTTCAGTAGACTTGGCAGGTGCTGGTTTGCGTAGCCACTGTGTTCATAGAAAAGGTATGATTTGGAAAAAAACTATTTTAACCCTTAGATTTTGGGGAGGCTTGAAATGTTCAGATTTGACTCCTAAAATAGAAAAGCTTAAGGTTATCAGAGTATTTTCTGCCTTTCTTCCCTTCCTGTGATACTTTATGCAAAGGCAGTTTCTTAGTTTTTGTATGGCAGTAAAATCCCCATGTAGTTACTTGTCACGTGTTTGCATGGCACAGAATAGTGTGGCCTAACTGTTTGGTCTCCAGATACTATTACGATAGTAAATGGTGGATAATAAATAGCAACAACAAAAAATCTGCTGGCTGTAGACTAGATGTGGAGTTCCAGTTAGAGGGCACTCTGCTTTGGGCTCTTGGGCAGATCATCTCTCTCTGCCTTACTCTACACGTTTGCAAAATGGATGCCGTAGTATACACTTGTCTTTAGAGGCAGTTTAGGGCATGTCTGGTTGTTGTAAAGATACTTTGAGGTCTTTCAAATATCTTTAACATGTCAAAGCAAAACAGTATCGGTACTGAAGAGCTCTTCTTTAGCCAGGGAGAAGGGTATTTCCTGATCTACAGAAGTGTTTAAATGCTCAGTGTTGTAAGTGTAGACATGGAAATGGACATGAAAGAAACAAACTTGATGCCTCTGGTGGTAAAAGTCACAGGCAGTCTTTGGAAATGCTGGAATATTTATAGCAATTTTATGTATTCCATAATGAGACATTGCCTTTAGTGCACATGACCTCTTCATTTTAATTGTCAGGAGAGCTGTCACACAATAACACATGCTGAAGCACGCAGCAAGAGCAATTGGCTTTTGTCATTTCTTGGCTACATTTTATTACTTTAAAAAATGTTTTCATTCTTTTCCCCCTTCTTGTCCAGTAAACATGTTTATGTGTAAGGCAAATGGCTTTGGAAACCAGTGTCCTCTGCCTATCGGGAAGCCTTGGCAGAATGAGGTTCTTCCTCTGTGCTCAGCTCTGGCCACTTCCAGGAGGAAGGGGGTGTTTTAGTCCCCCTTGTACCTGTACTTGATGGCCACTGTAATCTGAGTCATACTTGCTAGGGACTGACTTTTGTATTCATTCTTGCTATATGGTACACTCCCTCCAAAAACACTCCTATAGCCATCTTCCCAGCAACCAAACAAAAAGCAAACCTGTGTAGAGTTTCAGGATTCTATAATCTCAGTATGAATGGGACCGGAATGGTAGCTCAGAGTTAGTTTTGATGCATGTGAAATAAAAATAGCTGAGTGCTTTCTGCCCTGTGCATACCACCTGTTCCCATGAAAAGAGGAAGCCTTAGTCGCTTATAATGGTCATGAAACTAGCTGCATTTTACTGAGACATACAGGTGCAAATAACCCCCTATTTTAAAATATATAAGGTGATAAATTGGCTGTTGAGAAATCAGAATGCAGCTAGGCTCATGTCCAGGGTGGAGTGGCTTATTTCTCTGGGTGCTTCCTTTTCTATCAATGCGTGGTAATTACCAGACATTATGCTTTATTTTGGATTACAGGATCATCACATGCTTTTACTACATGCAGTGCTTTATTGAAACTATCCTGCATTATGTCTACAGAGTTTAAAAGAAAAAAAAGAAAAAAGCAAAGGGAAAAATTACAGTGACTTCCTGCCTGAGGAACATGCTGCAGGCTGGGTTTTTGTGGGGTGTTTTTTTGGTGGTGGTTGTTGGTTTGGTTTTTTTTTTGAGGGGGGGGGCGGTGTTAAGGTTTTTCTTTTGTTTCTGTATTCAGTAATTTACTGTTTGTTCTAGAGAAGCAGTGAGTGGGAGTTAAACTTTAAGTGCACATTTGGCTCTTTAAAAAGACATTTAGTGTACAATTACTGCTGTTTGCTGTCTTATAATTGTTGTGTATTTAGGCTTAGTCAGGCTTAGGAAGATGGGTGTCTATAACCTTTGAGGGCTACAACTCCTTGTCCTAGTTTTTAGAAAAGAGAAAGTAATGATAGATACAGAGGTAACACAACAGTTTTTGCTGTGATGTTTTAGTGATTAGTGTAAAATAAACACATAGTCAAAGAAAAAGGTTGTGGTAGAAGATATTGTATGTGACTGCGGTTTCAGTCAGTGGTATGCAGTATGATGCTCAAATCAGATGTGGGAGTCAAGACTTCTCTTCATGGAGTCCCCAGATTTGCTGTTGTGTTGTTACACAGGTGCACAGTTTGCAAAACCCTGGGTTTAAATAAAAGGATGTATTTGTAGTAACAACTATATGTTACACCACATCAGAGTAACCAACTACAGTCATGCCTTGACTGGCAGCCTGATGAACAGGGGAGTCCACACATCCAGTGACACAGAGCAGACAAATCTCCATCAAACTTTTTTTGGTGGACATTTTTGTTAGAAAGGAAATAGCAGAAAGGTGGATGAGTATGTATTTGGGAAGACTCAAATCTGTACCGGGTTCTCAACAGTGTTTGAAATCAGTTTATGGGAGCAACCAAGTGTTGAAAGCTGCACCTTTACCAGTTTGAGGTCTGTCATAGGAAAAGGACAATCACATGTTCCAACCTGCCATGTAGTTTGTTGCTCAGTTTGTCTTTTCAATACTGCATGCACAAAGCTCTTGAGAAATAGGTGTAAAATACATAGACGGTGGTGTTTCCACTTTACAGGCACTGGAATGTGGTCTTTGTGACTTGGCAAATGTTACTCCGCTAACCTGTCTTGTCTGGATTTTCTTCATGAGCAAATATATCTCTGAGGAATGGACCGAGATGGGGATGTGATATCTGTAGTGAGAATATAAATTAAGTTGCATGGGTTGATTTTTTTGTTTTTGTTTTGTTTTGAACTTGCATTGAAAAGACAGTTGTGTGGAAACATGTTATAAATGTGTAACATTTGTGAATGTGAAACAAATGTAAAAAATGTGGAAATGCCATAGTACTTGAAAGGGTTGTGAGATAGTTAGTTAAAAAGCATCATTAGATAAAAAGTATCTTCTTCCTTAAATTCAATTTTATGATGCACTGTAATTGGAAGATATAGCTCCACTGCTTTTCTTTAAGTAGGAGAATATTACTGGATTTCAGGCCAGTCATCTGAAAGTTTTCACTTGTAAATGTAATGAATGCTTTCAGATGTAGTTGTGAGAAGTGTTTTTGGATTACAGATGCTCTAGAGAAACAAAACTGTTTGAGGGCTATTTTGTAACTGAAAGCCTTTGAGAAAATGTTTCTATCTTTCATAAAAGATCTGAAGCACTGAGTATGTATTGACTGTCATATTAACTTTCATACTCGGAATGCAAAGGACAACTAATCCTTCCCTCCTTAGTAGGAGTCATATGCTGCTTTTTAACTTTCATCACCATTTATGTAATTTTAATGAAAAGGTGGATCTGGCATATAAAGAGGTTGTTTGTTGCTTATCTTCTGATGTCACAGTGATAGAAGTTCCAGCAGCATTACTTTTTTTGAATAATATTATATATATCCTGCACTTAAACTTTGATCTTTTGTTTAGTCCTATGACTTGAAATCCCTGACACTCTCTTTGGGCTTTATCTCTAGCCTTTTAAAGTCAACTGATATTTTTTTAACAGATTGTAATAGTCTGTGGGTTGAGGCTGCAGAGCTTGAGCACTTGGGTGTTACAAAGGTGGAATATGAGGAGGGAGGTGTTGAAGATCAAATCCACCCTCCCATTTAAGGCTGGAGATAAAGCCTGATATAGTACCCCACCTCTCCTTGATAAGGCTGCTCTGTCTGTGTTAATGCTGTTCCTCCTCACTGTAGTGAACTTCACCCACTGACATTAAATCCTCTCTAAGTGATTGGTGTACAAGCCTATTCTGTGATTTCCAGGCGTGTCAAGGGATTTAGCTGTACAAGCCTTTTCTTGTATTTGAAATACAACTTTTTGATAGTAATAGGAAGCGTGGATCAAAATGTGTGATTCATCCTTTTTTTACCCATGAATCCTGTAACAGTAGCCAAGATAATTAATATAGTTAATTAATTTGTTCAAACTGCTAACTAGTAGGGGGCAAATAAAAAAACCAAACAAACAAACCCAAAAACCCCCAGAACCAAACCACCACAAACCAGAAATCCTAAAGCCTACCTATTTAAAAAAAAAAAATAAAATTAGGTTAATCCTGTATTTTTTATAAAAAAATTTTTTTCCCCACAAAGTGTAGAATTTTAGCAGTTTTATGTCAGTAGTGGTGGAATTTTTTTCTTTAATTTAGGAAAGGATCATTTTTGCCATTGGAGGAAGAAAATATTTTGCTTTAAGAAATAAATCTGAGCATCTCTTAATAAACACTAGCATTAGGGTGTGTTTTATCTGTATGTGCTTTCATAAAAGGTTCTTTTTAGTGCAATAAACATTTGGTTAAATCCTGCAATACCTTAATGCTTTTCAGGCTAGTGCATCCCAAGGCACTTTACAATCTGTAAAGTTAACATTAGAAATGTAGCACATAAAATTCCCTAAGACAATCCTTTTTAAAATGCTGAATAAAACATCTAAACTGTTGAGTTTGGATTAAATGGCCCAGCAGTTGGTGCATTTTTTCCTTCTGTGGAAAATGTTTGAAACAAATAACTGAAATGAATAAAGGCTCTGTAAATAATATGACTTCAAATGATATTCATGAAGGCCAAAATCTATCATTCTGCAGGAGGAAGTCTAGACATGTACAAAGTTCAGCTCTGTTAATTAAGAGGGAGCAATACGCTGCAGTGAGTCAGAGCAATTTTATAATCCAAATGCTGCTAAAAGGGACTCTTGTCAACCTCAAAATCTTATTTGTTTTGTAATCACTGTGTAAGGAGACTTGCTGGCTGAGGAGATACATGTCTCTCTTCGGTTTGAATGCAGTCCAGCTTAGTAGTGACCAAAAGCAGTTACCATCTGATAACTGTTTGTTAAGCTATGCAAAATAATTGTAGTCTCCAAACAGTTCCTACTGTCAACGTCAAAAAAACTACCCCCACGCTTGGCACTAATTATTGCCCTCGCTGGCAGCCCTGGCGAGAAGGCCAAGGTTTGACTGTTATTTCCCCTTTTAGTGCTTGCAGTGGTCCTGCTGAGAGTGTGTGTGTCTGGTTTGTGGTTAAACGGTGTATGCTCTGTTCTCTGCAGGGCTGCCAGCCTGGCATCTTTTAGAAGTACTGATTTTTATCATTAAGAAAACAAGATCCTTCATTGTCTTCTCACTCCATCTTTAGGTCTACTGTGAGCCGATTTTTCACATTGATGCAGGTTTATTTAAAAAACAAACAAACAAAAAACATACCCAACAACAACAACACCAAAAACCCCAAAAAACCACCAGCCAGCCAACCAAACAGCAACAACAAAACACCCAAAAAACAAGAAACCCAACAAACCAGTGGAACAAAACAAAAGCAGTAGCAGGTATGAATTTGTTGTGCAGGATAATATGAGGCCAGAAGGAATCAATGCTTTTAAAAATAGGGTTGCTTTCACATTAAAAGAAAGAATATGTAGACTGAAAAATAAAAACCAAGAATAACAGCCAGCTGATAGCAGTGGAATACATAAGAGAAAAAAATCAGGATTATGCAGCCTCAGAAAGAGCCAACAGATGTTCAGGGCGGGTTAGAAAAACATCATGATCAACGGTATGAAAGCTGTGACAGATCTAAACAAAACCCCAAAATAGATGCAATTCTAGAATAAGCCTGAAAAAGAGAAAATCATTATAGGCTTTCCTCAGTGCAGCCACCAGGCTTTGATAAAACAAGATTGAAACTTCTCAAAAAGGAAATTTGTACCAACATGGGTTTGCAGCTTCATTGCTACAGATTTCTCATGCACCTCTGCCAGCAGATAATTTGGACACAGAATAAAAACCAGCAGTCTGTTCCTCAGGCAGGAAAGGTGTCTGAAGTACGAGCTAATCACTGACCCTGTAGCAGAGGGGGCACTTTCTTAGGAATTGGGAACATAGTTGTTGTATCACTTAAAGTAGGGGATTTTTTTTAAATTTTACTGGACAGCTCGAGCTGGAGGAAAGTCCACACAAGCCATGTAGTTGTATAAAATTACCTTCCGCCCCCTTAATGTGGTGGTGTGCATTCCCATAAAATGAAACAAATCTGAAGCATGGATGAAACCAGATCAGTGTGCGGTAGCGTCAGGGATGCTGGTGTCTCTTGCTGTGGATCATGACCTCTGCTCTAAGGCTCAGATCAGTGTCATTGCTTGACTTAACCATCCTCTTCCCTCAGCACCAGAAAGATCACTTATTGGGACAGACTTGAGGGCAGGCTGTTTCAGAGGGGTCTGGGCTGGTATGAACCCAGTCGTGGTCTCATTGATGGCCTAACAGCTTTCCCTCACAGGATTGAGCCCTCTGTGATGTATTTAATGGTGTGAGGCCCTTTCACTCTGACTTCAGGTTGTTTCTCACCTTGCTGGCGAGAAGTGGCTGGATGCCCCTTTACTCCAGGGAGGAGTAAAGTCAGAGACATCTGATGCTGCCTCTGAGAAGAGGGGACACATGACCTGGTGTGGGCAGGGGTCCTTTGGTGGGCGGCAGCTGCGTGTGGCCCCACGGGCATGATGGTGCTTTGTGGATGAGGGGCTTGGACAAGCCTCAGCCCAAGCACCGCAGTGGGGAGCAGAACTAAGGGCCAAAGGTGGAGACTGCAGCTTTTTCAGGAAGCCTCCTTTATTGGATGTCTTCTGCTGCCTACCCCAAAGTGAGACCACAGCTGTTGGAACCAGTTAGGCATCTTACCTGTGACTAAAATGAGCCATTTTGAAAGGGCAGGTATGTATGGGTTTGGTGAAGTTCCTGTAGAATTTAATAAGATAGACTATCACTCTATTTTTATCATGAGAATGGAGATGCACCAGAGTGAACTGTCTTGGCTCAGGGCTACAGGAAGCATGTGATGCCCAGGTGGGTGCCTGCTGCCTGGCCTGTGAGGGAGGCTGGCTGCTATGGCAAGGGTGCTGTGTTGGGGTGGGTGCACTCCTGCTGCTCGGGCTCACACCAGCCATCTCTGGGCTACAGAAACCCTTTCAAAATGCTAATTAGTGAATCTACATTAATTTGTATAAAATATGCAAATAAAGTAGGAGTTGTGCATCACTGTGGTTTAGGTGCATCTTGTGCTGTACTTAAAACTTGGCATTGTACTGACACAGGTTTTATTCAGGACAATAAATGGTTTTGCTGTAGAATGTTTAGAAAGCAGCTGCTGGTGGTAAGTGGTTGTAGGTGACACTGGTGTGCTCTATTAAGATTTATTTTTTAACATAGGACAGGAGGAAATGGCCTCAAGTTGTGCCAGGGGAGGTTTAGGGTAGTTATGAGGAAAAATTTCTTCAGCAAAAGGGTTGTCAAGCACTGCAACAGGCTGCCCAGGGAAGTGGTGAAGCCGCCATTCTTGGAGTTATTTAAAAAAAGTATATATGTGATACTTAGGGTCATGGTTTAGTGGTGACCTGGCAGTGCTGGGTTAATGATTGGACTTCATGATCTTAAAAGTCTTGTGCAACTAAAACAATTCTGTGATTTGATTTTATTTTTTTTTTAAATCCTTCAATGAAGGAATCCAGAAGGTCAGGGAGCTTAACTCACTGATACACATGGTTTGAACCAGCAGTACTTGGGCCATTTTGATGTAGGGGGATATTTGTGGAAACATTGAACTGATCATGTGCTCTGTTAAAAATAAGTAATTTCATTATTTTTCCTCAGGTTTAGGAAACTGTGAAATTAGTGTTGCATTGCACAGAGTTGGGCAGGTTCGACAGTTGCTGTTGCACCTTGCTTTTCAGTGTTGCCTTGTTTTGCAGCCCCGAGCCACTGGCTGCTCTCCCCTCCTGTTATGTCCTGCAGCAGCACACTGAGCAGAGCTGAGCTCTGTACATATGTTTCCAGAAGGAATCCAGCTCTAGCTTTCCAGATGAAAAGGTTAAAGACTTTGACACAAGATAATTATAAAAGGGAAATGAATCTTTTCTCGGATCAAAAATTATTGTGTAAAAGAGTGTGTAAATTATGGCGTGCAAGTTAAGTAATGGCTTTTATACTGAAATCTGGAATTACTGTGATGAAGGAGATGGTGTCAAACTGCAGTAATTTATTTCGGTTTGGTTTCTCAGATCTGCAATGAATTTAGGAAATTCAAATTTATAGCAAGTGGATCTTTGTAAGAATTTCTCTGCAAGAATGAGGATACTTTATGGAACTTCCAGTGGGGTCATACTCATGCCATTATTCTAGCTAGGACTTCCAGTTAGTAGGTTCCCACATATGATTTGTTCCACTGGCTTCTGTAAGTGGATTTTTCAAACTTTAAATGTTACTTCATTTTCTCATTTACCTTGCATCACTGGTCTTCAGTGTTTGAACAGGGATATGGTAGTGATCATAATGCAGTGTTTTGCTAATGAACCATAAAACCTTCCAAGCACTGTTTACCTTTTTTTTTTTTTTTTCCTAAGGTTTGGATGTTTCATAACAATGCATAATTGTACTTTGTTGTTATACTAGAGTACTAAGAACCCAATTTGAAGTTTCCCTGGAAAGAAAATTGAAGTTCTTAAAGTTTTATTTTTGGGAGATTAAGTCAGATTAGCTACAAGGGCTCAATTTTATTCCCAGTGGAGGATGGTTATATGTTGGTCATAAGCATAAGTCACCTTTGAGTTGCAGAACTTCATACAGAAAATATTGTTGATGCTGCACAGCATATAATCTGCCTTGCCATAAATCAAGACCTGGGGTGTAGAGTCTTTCTGTGTGTGTTTAAAGAAAGAAATGAACAGGCTATATATCTGCTGTATCTAAACTGTTCTTTTGTAAACAGAATGGCTATTTTTGAACCTCTAACAGGGTGTTTCTGGCAAGGGACTAAGTAATGCAGATGGATCCTTGTGTGCACACAGGCGTGGACCCGTGTTTCTCACTCGGGGAAGGGGCTGTGCGTATCATTCATTTAACTGGCACTTCTTTGGTGGTGTCAGTATTATTTCATAGCAAAATTGGCTAAAGGAATTGTTTCAAACACGAAAGTTGTTTTGAACAGGCCTAATTACTTGCTCAACAGCCAATAACTTTGGGAATTGTTTTCTATGTGAATTCTAGATACAAACTGGGATCTCTTTCCATTTGTTTAAAAAAGATTAGGCCAATAGAAGGAAAAAAAAAAAAGATCTTTAACCCACTTTCACTGAGCAGTGAAGTTGGAATATACAGCTTGCAATTGAAACTATTTTTTTCCAAAGCCATTGAGGGCTGTTTCTCAGTCTAGTGTAAACAATTTATTGTTAAAGTCCTAGAATATTTGCATTTTAATTAAGGACAATTTTAATTAAATACAAAACTTTAATCAGAAAAGCAGAGTTTAGACAGATAGTGTACTTGCATGCTAAGCCAGCTTACTCTGAGGGGACCTGTACTCTGTGTAAAACTGGTTTGTGTGGTAGTTCAAGCAGGAAAGTTGTAAATGGATCTTTCTTGCCTAACTTACAAATAGTAATCTCCCTCCTGCATCTTTTAACTTGCAGGAAGATATTCTTCCTACGGGCAATTAACCGAAAGAGAGCATGATGGAGAAATCTTAAAGGGGCAGTAACCAGAAAAAAGTTTACTTTGAACTCCTAAGGCTGCCTATTAAAGTAAATGTTAGAATTACTGTTACATTATTTAAAATGTTGTTTCAATGATATGTTCAAAGTTGCTTTTTTAAAAAAACAGAGCAAAACCTTAGACAATGCTGTGGCCATTTGATGTGAAATAAATGTCACTCCTGGATTTGCCTCTGCTTGGTAATGCTACGATGGTGATGCTATAACAGCATCTTGAGTTATGACCCATTGTTTTTGCCCTCTTTGTAGATGAAGCTCTCTGTGCCCAGTCACAGAATTAATTAGGGCCCTAATGGGCACGCTTATGGTAGAAAGTTGTGTTTTACCATGATGTTGTTAAGTAAGTTGAGGTCTAACAGGCAAATTTATTTGTGGAGCTTTCCTCCTTCATTCTGATGAGAAATTGCTTAGGTCAAGACCTCACACCTGGACATGGGCAGTAAATCCTTCCACAGTGAGCTGTGAACTAGTCTTCTGAGAAGTACAATGGTAGCCTGACTGAGGTTTTGAGTAGTGGTTGTTGTATGAGTTTATATGTATATGTAAGATTGTAGTATCTTAAGGGAGACAAGAAGTAGGTGATCTTCTGTGCCCCTTTCTCCTGTCTGCTGAAATTCACTTAATCCTTTGTAAAATAACAAGTAAGAACTAAAATGGTAAACAGTCATAATATGAAAAGGGGATATTTCATGTTTAGTCTTAGCTACGTATTTTGAAAGTAGTACTTCTCATTAAGGTCTCATCATTGACAAACTGCTCATAAAAAATTAGAATGCAGGTGTCTCTCAAGTTCTGTTTAAGACTGAAACTTCAGCTGTGATTTATTATAATATCAGCGTCATGTTTTAATTCAAAATGGATATGGAGCACACATACAAAAATATTTTCTCATAGGCCTAAAGTTACTTGCAGTAATGGCAAAGCAGTTAATATATTACCTTTGCTAACAGGAAAAGTGCTGCATATAAGTATTTTTAGTCAATAATGTATTTTAAAAAAGGTCTCAGTGCTATCAGATTCATGTTGTCAGAAAAAATTATATTCAGCTGGCAAGTGCAGATGCCCAGCAGATCGTGTATTCAAAGATTTACAAAGCAGTATCTTCCTGGAAGTTAGTTGGATGTGGTTAAGGCAGGGTTATGTAGAGAACTGGGGAATCAGTCTAGGAACCCTTTTGTGCAAAATCCTGCCTTACATTGGTATGATCCAATAAACCTCTGCCTCTACATGTCCGTAGCAGCTTCTGGTAGCGTTAGATACTTGGGTCAAGAAGGGGCAAAGCACTGGAGTCAGGATCTGTGGTATGGATCTGAGAACACAATTTTGCCTGAAGCATTTGAGATTTTCCTTATATATTAAATGGGCCATTTTTCTCCCCCTATTGCTTGTGTGTTGCTGCCAGCTGCAGTTCAGCAAGGTAGAAGTTGGAGCTTGCTTCTTTGGTTTCCCCAGATAAAATATAGAAGATAATAGTACTTGTGCATTAGATTTTGCCAAGTGTGCATGTTTCAAACGCTATTGTTTGAGCTTGCATATTGTTTGTTGTACAAAATACGTACATAATGAGAAAAACATGCTTGAACAGAGATTTCATGTTGCATAGAGTAGCCAAACCATATAATGAGTAAAAAAGAGCAATACTGCTTAAATCCAGTTTAAAAGTAATGATTACAAAATAATTGAAATTCAACTCATTTGAAAATTGTCTGTAGAGTATTTAAAAGTTATAATTCCCACTTGTGTTTGCAGTTCTAAGATCAGTTTGTGAACTTGTTGCATCCATCTTCATACCTTTCTGTAGAGCTGTGTTCAGATATAGTGAATTTTTTCCAAAAATCGTAATTGATTGAATAGAATCTCCTCTCCCGAGATACAGGTAGCTAAAGCCAAGGAGGATTTTAGCTGCTTAATTAGCTCAGTTTGTGAAATGATTTGGTATAGGGGGTGTCAGGAAGAATTTGACATATCTGTGGTGAATTTAAAGTAATTCATAGATTTTTATCAAACAAAAAGCTGGAATTTGGGGTGGGTTTTTTTTTTTGATCAATAGGTGTAAAGTAAGCAGGATATTTTTCCCTTCATTTTGTCATTTCTGAGTAATTATCTAATCAGCATAAAATTTGCAGTATAGTTAAATAGGAATGTGTGATTATACCTGGTGATAAATGTCTTTTTTAAAAAAGAAAAAGGAACCTAATAACAGGATTCTGTATTGATTGTGCTGCTAATTCTGCCTTGTAGCACAGACTGGCAGAAGGCAGGTAGCTGAATTGTATTTAACGGTTTTATTGTGATGTGACTAAGATGGATGTGACATGGTCCTCTATTATTCGTTTGAGAGTGTGGACACTAATGAAGCCATTAGCTGAGCTAAGGCAAGTGAAGAAAATAGGGAAATTACCATTATTCTGAAGCCATTAAGTTGTAATCTGCCACTTTCTCTCCTTACTCAAAAAGGCATCTTCTTTTTAAGGCCTCCCTGACTGTCCTTTAAAGATTCATTAATTCATTAACTTTCCAAAGGAGATGGAGGAAACACAATTGAAATTTTAATCAGCTCAGCGTGTCATATTATTAACATTTTGAGTGTATCTGTATTCACTGTTGCACCACATCAGGTTAAGGTTAAATAAACTACATTACAGCAAATAATGTTCTGTTTCATACCGTAAAACATAAAGTGTTGAAGGCAGAAATTGGTTTCATGGTTAAATTAAATTATGATACAGAACTCATAAGTTCTGTTACTTAAATGTGTGTTCTTTGGAGAAAATGCAATACTGCCTCTGTTTTATCAACATAAATGTTTTCAAAATATTAATGATTAGTCTATTCTGTCTGAAAGGATATAAAGCACTGCAAAACTTTTTTACAAAAGTCTACTTTTACTGTGTACTCATGATCAGTACTTCTGTAAAGTGACTGATTTTAATGTCTCTCTTCTAATGGGTCATTCAGACATTACATACAATTACAGCTGTAAAATTTTCTCATTGTTATTACTTTCATTTAGCTACTATGGAGTGCTCTCTTTATCTATACTTACTGAAAAAAATTCACTTTTCACCTCAGTTACACTGGAGCCTTCTGGAGCACAGTAAGCAGCTTTTGGCCTGTGCTGTTAGAAATGATTGAGATATAGTTCAACATGGATGAGTGCTCTTTCTTAACAAGTAAAATACTTCAAATATACAAAGAGGGTGATCTCAGACCTGAATATGGGGACACTATTTGATTCCAGGTAACACCAGGAGCTCAGTTTTGGGAAAAAAAAGTCTGTTTCATTTTGGGCTTTCTAAGATTGGTTTTATTAAGGCCTCAATTAGAAGAAGGCTGAGATTTAGACACTTTGTGGAAGGTGCATGTTCTGAGGGCTTGCTTTTAATCCTTTGAAACCATTCTGGGAGTAGGGCTCATGCGCGCACAAGGGTATGGTAGAAAAAGGGTGTAGGAATAATAAATAGAGGGGTGCTGACAGCCTGCAAGCTGGAGGTAAGATGAGGCATGAAGGTGAAGGGAAGGTAATGGAGGCCTGAACGTGCTGTTGTTTCTCTGAACTTAACGTTCCTTTCCAGGTTCATCAGATTTCTTTGTCTTCTTCCTATAATTTTATGTTTGGAAACAATCTCTGTTACAGATTCTGGGCTGTTTTGCCCTTGTGCCGTATTGCAGAACTTTTAAGCAGTGATATAACAAAGCCTGCATAGCTTGATGTTACTATTTATGCTAGGCAGGCAAGCCTGGTGTAAATCTGAGGTGGTTGGTTGTTTGGTTTTTTTTTTTTTTTTTCTCTAGCTATGATAGTGTCAGTTTGATATATCACCTTTCATGTTGTGTTTGTACTTGAGGTCAGGAAACTTCTGAGTTGTGCGTATCATCAGCATTGTAAATACAAAGTAGCCTTTGGCACCTTAGTGTGGTGCTTTGCAGTGGATTTGTCAAAACAAAACAAAATCCCCTCTTTTGTTTTCCCCTGGAGTCAATTACACTCAAGATGAAGCAGCTGGTGACACCAGGGGTAGTAGTTGAAGCAATATAGGTTAACCTGCTATCAGAAGTGCTGGCATTAGTGTGTTCTGGTATCACTGGCTGGTTTTACTAGTTCAATGCTTTCATCAGGACTTGAAAAATTCACCAATACTGCAGATTTTTCAGCTTCCAGAAAGTAACCACCTCAATAAACCAATTATGCTGTGTCCCAAGTGTGTGCTAGGGAGAGTTTTGGGCTATAGAGAACTCGTATGTAGCTGTGCATATATGTGTGTACATGCCTTTGTGGATGCTGGTATTGTTTGTATGCTCTGTGATAACACAGGAGATTGTATGTGCATTTTGTATACATATATATGCACAGTGCATATGCATGTATATTATTACGTGTGTACAGTATGCCTGTATGTTCTTAAGACGCTTCTTTGTAGCATCATAGAGGATGATGTTTTTGCAGCTGATTTCTCTACACACTTCAAAAATGGGCTGATGAGCTGTAGTTTTCCTAGGTTGAGTACAGCTGTGGCATAGTAATTTAACAGCAGTTGGTTTTCTGTGTTTTGGATTTCAAAATGTTCTCTCTTATGCTTAAGTATATATAGCTCTGTGACATGAAATAATCCAAATAGTCCTGTTTCTGAACAAAGCTTTCGCTATTGTGCAGAAAAAGTTTGGTTTGACTCCCTTCTCAGATAGATCAGCTCATTAATTTTGTTGTAAGCGCAGTAGCACAATAAATGTGGCTCATGTGTTCCCATACTGCTGTTGCATGTCAGATACAAACTGGCTTTTGTAAGTTGTTTATGTATGTAGGATTAGGTTTTAGCAATGTTCTGAAAAGAAAAAGGAATTAAAAATCAAACGAAGAAAAATAACTGCATGCCTTAGAAGCAGCAGAACGTGAATTGTGTATTGTTGTTTTGATTATGAGATCAGTAGGTGCTCGTTACATATCAGTATATTAAGAAACTACTACTGGTTTGGGATGGGGTTTCCTTATCCGTCTGCTGACAAATAGGGTTTGGGACCCAGTCACCCCTTCTGTGATGTTCTTTGCTTGGACAGAGTTTTCTTCCCATCTCCTCTCACTGGCTGGAGATTGTCATAATATATTGGAGAACAGAAAAAGGTCCAGACATCCTGGCCAGGAACCAAAATGTTCTCTGTACTTACTACTGCCTCAAATTTCTCTTAAATAGTCTGTGATTATTCTAGTCACAAATAACATAGGCTTTGAGATAGACTTTGTCATATTGGTATGAGTTCTTTGGCTGATCCTGAAAAATGAGGAGTAGGACTGTGTTTTGAAGCTGGGTGAAAAAACCCACATGTTGTAATTTATTTATTTACTTCCAGTACTCTGCACTTCTCCAAGCACTGAAACACAACCAGAACATGAGGACTTATTGCAGATAGGCAAAGTCCTGTGCAGTGAGGACTGCTCTTAGTTATTGCTATCAGCAGCAATAACTGTAATAAACATAAACTTCTTGCAACAGCCTCCTACATCACTCAGTCTGGCTTCCCCAGTGGTCAAAAAATAGGTGAGCTTTTCATCAGGCCTGAAAGGGGTTATCAGCAAACTATGGGCCTGCAGACTTGAAGAAAAGATCAGGTTTCTGTGTCCCATGTTCTTCATGGAAAATATTCTGTCATCAGGACCTTGTAAATCTGGCGGGGGGGGAGGGGGAAGCTGTGGCCATAATTACTGCCATGTTCTGTATAAGAACTATGAGACTTTTTAGTAGGCAAAATCCAACTAGCAGATGTGTTAGGAGCTAAACTGAGTGTAAAAAGCCTGTGCCAAAAGTAGCCAGCCAGCTGCATAGACTTTGGAGCACCAGAGGCACATGTGAAGTGGGACTACAGAAATAGGTAGCCCCAAGAGTGTACATCAGTGTATTTTTCAGGGGTGAAAAACACAAAGCAGAGCTGAATCTGAAAAACTTTCAGTTACAGATTTCCTGAATCTTTCTGAAAATCATTATGAAAACTCAGACTTGTGCTTGTCTTCAGACTATGTGTCCATGGTGACCTCACCATTCCTGACTGTGCTTCAACATAGTCAACAAAAGAGAGGTTTTGGGATTTGGTTCTGTTCCTCTCTCCTTTAAGCATGTTTAGGCAGAAATGTTAGTGCTGTGGGGTGGATCACCTGGGTATATTGATTTTAGGAAATGCACTTCTTATGAGCTTGGTTTGAGAAGGAAATAAATGTGAGTAAACAATGTGTATAATTCAATTCTCCCTCTCGTGGTCAGATGAGGTCTTTCTCACAGCCTTAAAGTACAGATATATTAGATGTTTCTGCTTGTTTGATATAACCTGCATTTTTGGAAGGCTCCCATGTTCATAGTACAAGCAGAATTTAGTGGGGAAGTTACTGATGGTTCTTGAAATACATATATTGACTTTTTGCCACACTGTGAGTGGACAGATTGGAGATCTGAACTGTGACATTCCATGGAATTGTATTAACCTTACTTATACACACCTCCCCTAAGTGCTTCTAATTTGTCTCTGTTTAGGTGTTAAAGTACTTCTGAAACAAAGCTCTGTTTGTCATCCTCTTGGCACTCTGTTGACTCCAGTGGGTGATACAGTGTAAGCTCTGTTGCTTTTGAAGGATGCTGCAGTGTCATTCCCTCTGATAGGAACACTCCTAAATAAGGAGAGTAGGATTTGCCTCTGTTAAAAATCCCCCCCTCTTTGGTAGTAGAAGTCCTGAGGATTTCGTTCAATGATATTTAAGTCTACGCCAAACCAAACAAACAGAAAACTAACCCCCTAAAAAACCCCCCAAAAAGACAAACCCAAACGAAAAGACGCAACCCCAACTTAAAAAAAAATGCACAAGTAGCAGGATTAAGCATTCCAAAATAAATTCTTAATTATTATTTAATTGATTTCAGATATAAAAAAGAAACAAAAGAGAAGATGATTTTCAAAGATGTTCTTTACACAGGGCTTAACAGCCATTTTCTGTCATAGTAAATATTAGAATAATACCAAAATTCTGTCATGGGCAAAGTCACTGTACAGAAGTAGGCCTTCTGTTTAGTTTTAGCACTGAGGACCAGAAGTTTTACTGTTTTATTTCACGAATATTTTCTGTTGCATGCATCATTTTTAAGTGCTGCTAACACTTGCTTTCATCCACTAGTGTGAGGAGATAATTGCCACTGATTTTAACACTCCTGTTAAATTCTGAATCAAAAAGTTTGGCTATTATGTATTTCTAAGTAGTGAGTTTCCTCTAAGAATTGGCTAAAGATTTTCCTCGCACAGATCTTGACTCAAAGATTGTCCTTTAGCTAGAAAATATTGATTTGCTTTTGTTTGGCCCCTGTGGAGAGCACCTCATCTCCAGGACTAGGTTTTGTTACGATGAGAGGTGACAGAATTCAGATATAGCCAGGTGAAATCTGTCACAGTCAGTAAAAAAAAATAGCCACAGTAATAAAATATTATCTTGTGATTTATTATTTTTTTCTAAAATCAAAGGCAATTTTTAGTGATGCAGAGATTTCCCAGAGACATTGGGAAAATATCCAGAGATATTTTTAGTGATATTGAGAGATCTCCCAGAGATTTTGGGAGTTTGGGCTTACTGAAGTAATTCATACTAATTGTCTTATCTGCTTAGTATGTAATTTGTCTTTTATGAACATCACTGCCTACATTAATTTAATCCGAAATCATTAATACCCAAACAATTAATGATGAGACAGAATCTGAGTTGGAAAAAACTTTACAAGATGGTTAAATATATTCATGATTGTTAAGGCAGAAGATAAATATTGCATCACATTTCAAACTACTTTTTTAGAAAAATTATGTGAACAACTAATACAAAATTGTATGCATCTTTTTGTTATACATGTCAATTATTATTTTATTAACAAGTATATTGTGGCAGGTCAGGGATCAAGCTTAGGTGCCACAGTTCAGGCATTGTGCAAGCTTAGTAAAAGGGTACTGGCTGTCGATAGCCAGCTCAGATTGTTTAAGTGAAGTGCGGTGGCTGCCCAGCTGATGTAAGCAGGGAGATAGGTGCCTTTGAAGAGTGATTCAGCAGCAGTCTGTGCTGACTAATCACTGGATTTAGCCACTAGCAAATGCAGGATGCACGGTGATGTCTGAGCTCCTGCCTTTTAGGGCTGGCATAAGGCTCTGACTCAGGCTTGTATCTGCCCACTAATGATCTAGTGCCTACAGCCCTCTTCTGATGCGAGACAGCTGAACCCATCTTGTTTCCTTAAAACTAGCAAAACCTTCAACAAAATGTTTCTGCCTTAATAGTACTTTGTGGCTTTTCTGTAATAACCTGGTGACAAAGAAAGCATGACTTCAGGGGTCTCAGCACCCTGAGGGGACAGAGCCTGCTGCCCTTGCATGGGAGAAGGTATCCCAGCAAAACCAGCCTCTATGCACCTGCCTGAAGATGAGCTACAAACACAGCTGAAAATGCAGCAGTCACAGCACCACAAGTAAGTCTGATCCTGCAGCCTTGTGAGCTGGGAATCACCTGAAGGGGGTTGGTTTAGTCTTTGATCTGAAGTGTTTATATGTTTTTCTAGCAGGTGGGAATTCAGCAAAATAACCAGGATCACTACTTCTAGTCTTGGTTGACAGATGTGAGCAGCTGTTGTAACATGGGAGTGTGCATATTACCTGTGAGGTTCAGCAGGACCTATGTGACTGTGGCTTCCATGCTACAGGGGGGTGCTTTGTGTCTGAAACACTAGTTGCTCCATGGTGTCATTTGCGGCTTTTGGTTTTAGCGGATCCTTCACACTGCTGAGGAAGGGACGTTAAAAATGTGAAGGTGAATTAAGTAGATGTGGAGGCGGTAGATGAGAACTTGTCTCTGGCACCCAAAACTTCCTGCACTCATCTGTGCTGTAGGGCATACTTGTGACAGGGTGCTGAGGTCTTCCTTCAGTCAGCAGAGGACAGCGTGCCCACGGTCACCTCTTTTCTGAATGTTTCAGGACGTTGGCCCATTGGCCTCAGATGTTCTTCCTCAGCAGCTTTCTGGTGGTTTCTATACATCAAGGAATTTTCTCACCAAGCAAACTGGTGGACTCCATGAGCATGTTCTGTGGATGTTACTTAATTTTTCATGCCTACAGGCTACAACAGAGCTGGCATAGTTTGGCCATTCCAGTTCCATAGTAATGGCCTCCTGTGCTACTGCAGCCTGGCACAGAGGACATGGTAATATTGTTAGTTGTCACAGTGATATATTTTATGTGTGGCTATCTGAGCCAGAGGTAGTTTGGATTTCCAAAGGTGAATGGACAAAGGGAATAATGAACCTTGGATATTTTTTTAAGCATCTGTAAAATATCTTCAGCCTGGACACTGTCAATTGTAGATGTGTTTCTTCATTGATTTAAATCTGACACATACACAGGCTGCCAGGATGAGTGTGACCCTGCCTTCTAGTCTTACCCCAACTATGCATCTGTTCTGTCTGCCTTGTGCTGGTACTGGCTATTAGGATGTCATGTTGTGAATCAGATCAAGCAAACAATCCTGCTGAAAGCATTCTTTTTTTTGTGTGTGTGTGGTGGGTTGGGGATGGGAGGTGAGGAAGTTACTTTGCAGCCAGATTAATTTCCTGGTCTATCTGCCTGTGCAATTCCATGAATGGCACTGCCAACACAGAAGGGAGCAAATGAAAATATTTGTGGACTGCCATCTTTAGATATGAAAGAATAAATATGATTATTAATTACTTTAACTTTTGCATGCTACAGGCTAGGATTGTATGTCTCTAATAATTATTCAGTCTTGAAGTGTAGAGTAGTCATCAAGCCATGTTTTTTGACTTCTCTGAGTATATATCTGTTTGTATGTATATGTACTGCGAGTTTTTTATTTTTTTACTAAATAGAATACATTTATTGGTGTAAAAACATAACTTGACTTTGTACTACAGTAACCTTAGCATGGACAGTTACGTTACACCTGCTTGATGGCATTAGTGCCTTTAAGCACATGTTGTCCTAAAGATGTTTTACTTAATTCTCACTTTTGTAACTCTTCTGTCTGCAAAAGGTGAAGTTGCTGACTGACTCATAGGTCTGTGCTGGCCCAGTGGCTTTGACTTCTGATCTTGCCATTGACTTGGACTGTGTATTTTTTCAGATTCTGTATATGAATCTACCCAGCACTACACTGAAGAGTCTTAACAATTTCACCGACTGACATTAATATAGCATACCAATTCCATGTTAATGTTGCTATAATAGAAATCCTGTTGTGGAATTCTGATTGGTCTTTAATCAGTGACCTGCATATCAAAAGTAAAGAATGAGTGATACTGGTTTTTTATATATAATATATTTTAATTCTGTACACATAATCATGGTATCTTAATCATAAAGTTCCTGAAGCAGAGAATTGCTTCAAATATAGCTTATGTTTAAGTAAAGTGAATATATTCTGGATAGATGTCTATCCATTATATGTTACCAGCTTCAGATAGATACAGTGAAGTACTTAAATTCATTCTATTCCCATATTTTCTTAGTTTATTAAGGCAGTGTAACTTCAGTGGACGTGGGAGGCAGTATGGGAAGAAAATGCATGTGGAGAAACAGATTTTGAGACAGGATACACTTTTTTCTTCCCTTATGTATATCAAAATATTAATTCACAAATGCATAATAACTTTGTAAATGCAGTTAGTGTTTTATATGCAAGTTTCTACTTTTTCTCTTTTAAGCCTTTTGTGCAGAATTCACTCAGTTTCCATGTATCTCATAGCATAAATACCAATAATGCTTTAATTTATGGGTGTTTGCTGTTGGGCTTTGTTTAAATGAGTTCCATCTAAAAGGAATCAGAGCCTTCTATTCTTGCAGAAATGAATAAACCACATGAGGTGAATTTTCATACAACCCATTTCAAACCTGGAGTTTTCAGGGTGTAATTTAGATATTGCATTGGTGGTTTATGACCATATAAAGTGTAGGTGTGTAGGTAGGAGGTTAGATAGATGTACTTGTAAATGGCTAGAAGCAAGGAGGCTGAGTATGGTCTCCAGCAGTGCATTTTTCAGCTCACAGTTTCACATCTCTATCCTAAGGCATTAGGTTACTAATTCTCCAAAAGCCAAAGATTTGTTTTACAGAAGAAAATTCTGATTTGATAAAGATATTGCTCTGAGACCTAGTGTTCCTTTAGCGAATCATGCCATGACTGGAAACGTAGATGATTGGAAATAAACTGCATGTTATCTGAGAGAGAGAGAAGGCGCCTCATGATGTGGAATGATCCTGCAGAAGCAGCGTTTAGTGTAATGACAGTACACTTAGATTAATTATAGCGCTGCTTGCAGGCGCCACTATATACTTACTGTTGTGTCAGCACTTTTGCTGTTAACCCTGTGTTGCAAAAGTTTCTAATTTGGCTCTAAAAATGAATAAATCTTCTGGTTTGAATTCGGGCTTTGTGCTGCATGCACAGAACCAACATTTAGTTATGGCCTGAATTTTATTTTTGTATCCTTAATCTTTCAAAGTATATAGCTGTAGAAATAGACAATAATAAACAGATACGATTAGCTTTTCTGCTGCCCATTTTTGATGGAAAATTTAATCTCAGTAAATGCTGAGACTGTGGTGTTATCACTTCAGATGGTCTGAAATAAAGCACTGAGGTATTTAACCTTGAAAATTGGAAGGTGTAAGTATGGAGCCACCCTTTTGCTACTTGGTACATGAGTTAAGCTTAAATTTGGCTTAAGGTGTGTTTGTATGATTAGCTGCAGTGGCTCCATAGGATTGTTAATGTCTGAAATAAGCCTTGAACATGGCTTAAAAGGCTGTTTACATGAATATTTGGAAATTCTCTGAAGAAGCTACTATAATTAGTAATGTAAACACTGCAGAGTGGTTTTTAAAATAAAGTATACTGAAGCCATAGAAGTGACAGTGAAATTAAGTAGCTTTTTGACTAAGTCATCAGAGTGCTCTATATCTTCATTTTACTGTTGATAGGACAGTAATAAATGCTGAGCAAATAAACTTGCTTGTGCCTAGAACATCTCATCCTGCAAATACAGGAATCTCTGCCCATTTTTCTAGCAGTTCTTAGTCTGTTAGCCTCTTTTCTTTCTAATTTCCACTCTTAGATTGTATTTTACTTTTTTTCTGAGTAGTGCTGACAAGTGGCTCTTATCAAGAACAAATGGTACCATAAATCAGGACCAAAATCAATGATGCTGTGGGGCTGTAATAGCGAGATGCGGTTATGTGGGCCTGAGTGTTTCACCTGCCTCTGAAGCCAAGAGTGAGGCCCTGGGTACTGTTCCAACCCTTGGCTTCAAATTTACTGGCAAGTATATATATACAGCTGTTCTGTCTCAGTCTTGGAGTGGAGATACCAATATTAAAATCCTGTTTTAATATGTCTTTCCTCATAATGCAAACAGTAAAAAGCAAGTGGACATTCATATTCAAGTAGAATTGCATAGGAATACAGAGAACACTTAATCCCTTCGCTCTTAATACTACTAGAGTAGGATTTAGGACTGGCAGGACTGGCTGAGCTGCCTGGCAGCATGTTGGCTTCCATCTTTTTCTTTCAAGCATGTGTTCTCTGTAGGTGCAAAGGGTACAGGATATTCAAAGAGTAGGACTGATTCCTTCAGCTGGAGGAAGGAATCTGCCCAATCCAACAGGGTCCTTAATATCATGTCTGGCCATTTTTGGCTGTAGTTGCTGCTCTTCTCTGTGATAGGTGGTAGTATAAACAAGGAGTGATTTGTGCCGCTGGAATAAGGCCATGTGTGTTATGCCAAATATAAAATGAGAGGGCTGATATGAGTGCCTCTTGGACATGTCTTTCATTACCCTTTACACTTCTCTTTCCTAATAGAATTTGGAGGAATCAAACACAAGCTGTATGCAGGGTTTTATTAGAGTACTTTGCCGCGGGCCCTTAACTCCTTTAGCTGGTCATTACCTGACCAGTAAAGACCTCTAAACGGGTCATTAATGCCTAAGTAATAAACTGTTCCACAAGACTGTCTAGTACAGAACCTCTTCTATCATTTTTACAGTTTGAACTGCTGTTTTACAGATAAATCAATGACCAACAACTGGATATTCTTGTTTTGCTACATAGTCTTGTAATAGCAGCCACAGTAAATAGACAGTGGGTTCAGTTAACTGTGTTCAGGAGAGCTGGAGATGGCCACATGTGAGTTGGACTGGGAAGTATATGTAGGGTAAACCAGCAATAAGGTAAAGAATGAAGCCACATTCTGCTGTTAGCAAAATAAAGAATATCTGCTTATAAAGTGTGTGTGGGGGGTTTTCCCTTCTAGAAGTTGTATAGGTTCAATAACGTGGCTTTTTTTCCCCCCACTGCCCCAGTAAGGATGAGTAGACCTCGGAGAGATTTCCTACTTTTACAGAATTTTTCTGAACTAACAGTAAGTTAATAGTGTAAGTCTTGCCCTTTTCTATACCATATGCCTGTTGACTCTGAGTTTGGCAAGTATTAAATGTTTTCTGCATATGATAGTAAAGGTCAGCTGTGGCACACATTTTTTCCCCCTCATTCACCACATGAAATTCTCAGGCCCTTACTTTGACCAGCATATCTCTTAAAATAGCTTTCTCTGTGTGAAGCTGTGTGAAGCTCTTTCTAAGGAAATGTGTTGTAGGTGCCATACAATTTTTTGGCAGTGTATCATTGATTGACTGCTGAGTGCTGCAATAAACAATGCAGTCATATACATCTTTTCTTATGTTGGCCTTTGAGGAGTGCCAGACTGTTGTTTGAATTTGGGGTTTGCTGCTTTTTTTCATAATGCATGAATGTTCCAAAGCAGAATGAAATTTAATGCTTAAAATGGTTCTTGGTAGACACACATTTTTAATATGGTAAAAAAGAACAAAACCTCTGCAAGTTGATGACTTCTAGTGCAATTAGCGCCCATAGAGGGAACACTTGGTAATCATTCTTCTAAGAAACTGAAAATGTTAGTTATGGGACAAGTTGTCTCTGGCAATGTAAAACAATTAATATCGAACAGCAGTTTCTGTGATGGGCCTATCCTTTGCAAAAGGTTGGCAAGTTTCTCTACATTCTTCTACATTGAATTAGGAGTTGTGTCTGTGGAGCAGCTATCTTGAGTTTAACAAGAAAGAAGATGAAAAAATATGAGAAGTTATTATTGAAAGAAGCAATACCCTAAGTATTGTTTTCCTTCCCTATTTGAGGAAAAAAATACCTTTAGAGTAAAAGCCTTAGTCAGACTCAAGGGCTTTTGAAGAGACTTCAGTCCTGCACTTTATTGTGCTAGATCCTCAAAGATGGTGCTGAAAGTCATAACATTATATATAGTGGTACAGGAATAGTGTGCTGACTTACAATTTAAGTAGGGATGAATCTGACACAGCACTTTGTTCAGTTCACAACTTTCATAATATTCTTAACACCTGCAGAGGGATTTTAATTCCTTTAAAGCAAAAATACACCAAAGCTAACATAGGATTAGAAAACAACACTTCGTAGATTGCAACTCCACGATTGTCCCATTGTCATCTTCGCTGTTATGCAGACAGTGCTGCTGGGATAGCAGCAGCAGCAAAACCATTATTTGTCCTGAATGCTTTCTTCAGACTCTGGACAGAAGGTGTCCTCTGTGTTATTTTGCCATGTTAGAACAACATCAGGAATCAATTTGTTCCCATCTGCAAGCGCCTGATATAATCAACCTCTATTCTGTGTAGTTCAACTCACTACCTACAGTAGGTGATTTGTGTGTGCATGAATATTAAATTTTAAACATAAATGTGTGAGTAAATAGGAGTTGACTATAAAAGAAAGTTATTTGTGTGCACTGAAAATGAGTGCCTGTTACTGTTTTTATGAAGAAAGTGTTATATTGCATCATCATGATGTGAATAATGATTATTGCTTCCTTTTTTTCCGATAAGAAAGAACAGTGGATCCCAAATAACATCTTAGTATTGCTGCTTTCGCTTCTGGCTAGTAGTGTAGTCTTTGTTACCATTTGTGGTAAAGATTTTGTTCTGTAATTTTTTTTAATTCAAGCCTCTGTTAGAGAAATTTTTCATAGCTGAACAGCTCTTATGTTTTTTTATATGACTGAGTGCAAGTATATTTGCCTAGTGATTACAACAAGGCAGATACAATATTTACAAGCCTTAGCAATTCCTGTGCAAATGCAGTCTCCAGAGAAGGGCACAATAACAAAGCAAGCAAACATCACAGTTATCCAAATAATAAGAAGTTGCAGGCATTGGGGTGATGACTCACAATTTGGATGGGAACCCTGGAGTTTGAGTAATTTATGGGGATGTTGAGGAGATGGATTTCATTCAAATACAGTAACTGCTGAAATATTTCTAAGTTAGAAAGTCAACTAGTGGTTAAGTAAATATCCTCTTGACCCCTTTTAACTCTTGTGATGTACTGTTGTTTTACAGTATTTACTTTGAAATGCTTGAGTCATAAAATGACCCATGAGAGATGAATTGACCACAGATAGTTAATAAGTAGGATTGAGTTGCTTAAAATTTAAACCCCATACCCATTTTTTTTATCTGATCTGTTGTTCTTTAATTGGATGAATGAGGCTATAAATGGAGGGCTGTGGAGTCTTTAAAAAAATGTTTCATATAGTACTGCAAAAAGCATTAGAGGAAAAAATTTAGAGAAGAACAGAGATTCCTTCTTGTTTCTATAGAAACCAATAGTGATCAGGAGGGGAGAGGATTTCTTTCAAGTGTACATTTTAGTGAGGCTGGCTCAATAGCTCAGCACACTGGAAGGCCAATGTGGAGAAAAAAATAAAACCAAACCAAAAACCTCTTGTGGCTTGAGCTGCAGTGTTTGTGCCTCTGTGATACCAGTTGGAATGAGGGTAACGCATTGCTGAGAGTTCCTGGTTGTTCCTGCTGTGGGCAAAGGGAGCTCTTTGCAGTGCCACATCCCCCAGGGAGTGCAGCCTGGCAGGAGGGCTCCCAGCAGCTGAGCATCACAGAGATGGGAAAGCAGCCTCAACGGGAACTTAACCTAAATCGGATCTTAAAAAAGGGAAGAGGACAAAAGAGGAGGAAAATACTGAGGGAGAAGTGTGCTGTCCTATGTCAAAATTAACTATGCTAATTGATTTGAAGCAATAATCTCCTTTAGTTTTATCATGACAGAATCACGGCCACTGAAATCATGTGTCAAAATGATTACAGCATGGATTCATTGACTTGGCTTCTGAATCGTGATCTTCTTCTCAGTATATGACATAATATGTAATCCCCTCCGCAACAGAATTATATTCTTAATTATGTTCTGCTTTCCTAGTAATCACCCAAGTGTTGCCATAAAGAGGAGATCAGGGAAACATTTGAAAAACAAATTCTAAAGCAAGTCTAAGTCTTAATCAATACTGTACCTTTAAAATAATTGCAAGATTCCTCTAAATGAAGGTCAGGTCAAGTGCAATGTCAAAAATAAGGCAGTTTCAATTTGCTGCAACCTGACAGATCTGAGAAGTGACTGAGGAATATCTAGTAACTGGCAAAGACACCTCTGTTTGACATTTACTTTAGCATGTAAACAATGGAGCACTGTATATTGGCATCTGAATGTATTAGCTGGTGGTGATCCAAACCTTGGTATGAATGTAGATGGTTTTTCTTTCTGTTTATAAATACATAGTGTTGATAACAAGGGAACATTTACTGCAATCTTGCTCTGCATTTGTCAGAGCAAAATGAATCATTTTGAAACATAAATCTCCTCAGATCTCAAAAATATCAAGAAAAACATAAAACATAGGGGAAAAGGATTATAAAATACAAATAAAAAAGGGTTCTTAACATATTTAAGGGCCTATGGGCTGTAAACACTGTAGATTATCATTAATGAAACTATCTGCCAAGTACACAAACCACAGTTCGGTAGCAGCTGTTAAGCAAGCATTGTTCAAAGCTGGATAATCCCTTGAACGTTATACATTGTGGCTCTGTACGTCTTCCTATTAGTAATCAGATAATTGCCTTGCATTTTCTGTTACACATTTTTCTTTTAAAATTCAATTTCATTCCTCTTTATGTCAAAAGGCTTTATCTTTCAATAATCACTTAGGCAAAAATCCCGCAGAGGTCAACAGGCAGGGCTCCGCTCTCCTTTATTTTCTGGAAATCTGGTGTAATACAATTCAGTCCTGTGGTGCTACTTTGGCTTTACAATGGCAAAACAGAAAAGAATCCCACTCTATAAACAAGATACTTGAATTGTATTGCAACTTAGTTACATTTTTTCCTATAAGATGGACTCTTCTAAGTAATTTGAGAATTGACTAAGAATACTTCCTGCCACCGTTCTTTACTTGAAAATAGAGTTTGCTGTTACAAGATGGGAAGAGAGGAAAGTAGGGGACTTTCTGATTCCAATTGTCCCAGAGCTCAGGCCTTATAGGAAGACTTCCGAGGACACATGTAAGTATCTTGAAGAAAGAAATTTGGAAATGATGGCAACTACTTTTTTTTTCCCCTGCATTAAAATATCCTTAAGTCATAACAACAGAGAAATAGTGAGCCACAGCCTTGGTAATTGTGAGTTCCCTTGAGCTCCGTTGGCTATTAGGGTTGAACTGAGAGAGTAGCTTATCTTGCACTTCTGGAATTTCTCATAACCCTACAACAAAGCACTATTGATTTTTCTCAGCCAGGCAGGAGGGGAGGAGGGATTGAAGAAGGTCATATGTAAATGTGCTAAGTTTGATAAACAGCTGGACCAAATATTATTGAGTCTAGACCCTCACCTACGCTATGCAAATCCATTTTTATAACCCCTGAATTATGCATCTGCTGTTTCCTCTCAATTAGCACATCGTGTCTCTGCATTGGAGTCTTTAGCCTAACCATACTTACTGACACGGGGTGTTCAGCTTAAAACCACCACATCTCTTTGATGGGCACTGGCATCACAAGCTGTTGGCATCAACTTTCTTAGTTCAAGATCTGGTTCCAGTCCCCAAAATGAAAGCAGATGGAGACATAATTCAGAGAGCACAGAATGATTCATCCTGTACATGTGTAAAAAGAAAAAAAATTGTTTTAAGAAAAAGCAACATTTTTGTTTTCAAGAGATTCTAATGCTTTCTGTTCATAGCAGAAAAAATATTATTAAATGCCAGTCAGCAGGAAAAATGAGTAAAAGGATGGTCTGAAAGAAGGAAAGAAATACATTTCCCCCTCCTTTTTCCAAAAAATAAATTACTAGTGAAGCAGGAGCTGTCTTTAGGCAAGGTTTCAGGAGGCAGATTAGATAGCAAAACTATTTCCTTGTTCTAGAGAGAGGCAGTTTTTATTGACGACAGGAATTCAGGAGTATTTCTAAGGGAAGAGGTCTTGCAGCAAAACTGCAAATTGGGCAGCATTGTGGATAAAGCAGCTAATTCACTGATCCTCCCAGCAAAGTAATACCAAGTAAAAAGGCATCTGTAACCAGCAAAAGTACAGGTATACTTATCTCAGTTGCTGTGAAAAGGAAACATGCATGAAACAGTATTAAAGTGCAACTAAGAGATTTGGAGAAAGTGTTCCTCAGTTGCTTTGTTGTAAGAACCCCCACTCTGTGCAGAGTGTCTCCTGACAAAAGTCTCCTAGCATATGCATTAATTTGTAGGATATTCTAGGGAAAAAAAAAAGCAGCTCTGCAAAGATTCTAACTTTTGGATGAATTTACTGAGATTAGAATGTTAGTGTTGTACATTTCCAGGAAAGCACTTTGACCTCTGTAAGAAGGTTGTGTGACAGCACCGTTTTCTGTACTCTGTTTGGATACAGCTATTTGTGGCTTCCTGGAGTGATTGTGGGCTTCAGATGGAAGGTTTTTTTGCCCTTAGTCATCTTTACAGTTGCATAAAACTCTTGCATTATCTTTGGTAGTTGTATGTTGATTTGGATTTGTGTTTCTTTAGAATGCAGAATGCATCAGAATCTGCCAAACTCTCTCAGCAGCATTGTGACCTGGGCAGGCTAAATATTCTGTGATTAACTCCACATATATAGAGGGTTTAGTGTGCCACTGGCATGCAGTGGTTGGGTACAGAACATCAGCTGCAATGCTAATACTTCTGAATGTTAATTTATGTTCTATTGTTAGAGATAATGTTGGCCAACTACAAAGACTGTCCTGTGGTCCAATGCTCTCATTTTAACTTACAAGAGCACGGTCATAGATGGTCTCTGAAGTTCAGATAGATGGACAATTTTGAGGAATGTTAATCTTTGGGTATTGGGCATAAATATGAAAATAAACCACTTGGATTCCGTAGTCTGTTAATTATTGGCATTTTGCCTTTCATACTAGTGCAAAGGGAAGAACAGGTATGGAAAATAAGGAAGGGAGAAAGAGGGGTAAGAGTCAGATCCCACAACTAATCCTGTTGTAGCTTTTAGAGAAGCTGCATGAAGTTGAGTAGTGGATTGAACAGTGGTTTCCACCCTTCCCTCCCCCTTACCTAAACATATTCTGGGATAAAACATTGTTTCTGAGAAGTCTAAAACACAGCTGACCTGGTTGCCAGGCAAACAGAGGGTCTGAGACTCTTCTTATATTTTAAAAGAAAATAAACCCTAACTGTTCACAGTTCCCCTCAAGTTGAATCCAGGAATGCCTTCAGCATTTGACTTCAGATAATGGAAAGCTCATAGCTTTGACTAGAACCAAGTCAGCTGCCATTTGTGATTTGGACAGTATGTTTTGGGTGAAATGAAAGGATTGAAAAATCTTCATCTTATCCAAGAGGAAAAGAACACCAGTCTTGTCATTGGCTAAATGCAGGGACTTTGAGTATGGGATTCTTATTAAAAAATTATTCAAATAAGAACAAAAAATGCTCTGGCTTTGCTACAGGAGAAAATTTGCAAAAGCCAATAGCTGTCATTGAATTGGATAGATCATACAGTTTTGAAGTAAAAGTGGAGAAGATCCACAATAAAATTAAGATACTGTTGTTGGAAGGTGAAATTATTAAAAAAACAAAACAAAAAAACACCATGGGGGGAAAAAAAATCTAAAAGGAAATGGGAGGGGAAAGCACTGCTTTCCTACTAATTTGCCCCCTTCATTCTGTGTTTAATTTAGTAAAGCAGTCATAAATGTTGCTAAACAGTCAAAAAATTAAATTTTGCTGTATAATTTATGGTGGTTACAGGATACATGAGAGTGCACTTTAATTAGCAAATTGCTTGTTTATTTTATTTGCTTAGCATATAATTTAGATCAGATAAATGCACTTTGACTGGCTATGGCACCTTGGTATCCTCATTTGGTATAATTTTTAATCACATTGTTTTGGAATTTTATTGCACCATTATACAGTTGATATAACAGCACATAACACACAATTCAGTATGCTCAGTTCACACCTTGCTCTTGAAGAAATTACTTTTTATCTGTATTTGGATGGAGCACTTTGTATGGCAAGTGAGATCTCGGGAGTAATAACGAATGCGCACTGTGGGTGCTAGAGCTGCAATCTGAATAGTAAATAATAATAGTAATGAATGTGCACCGTTAGTGAAATGTGTTTGGGAGGAAGATAAAAAACCCACAAACAAACCCTGGAAACAGGCAACTGAAAATTGTTATTACATGTAATAGTATATTACCTGTATTTTAAGAATGTCTTGACTTTCCAGCTAAACTGGGGGAGCGTCAGGATTGTGCTAGGTGCTGTACATAGCCACAGGTAGAGAGATTTTCATTTTGCAGACTTTAGGAGAGGAGGCTGATGTTGAGTAGAGGGTAAGTAGATGATACAGGAAGTGGAAGACTGAGACAAATCTGCTGTCTCAGTCCTGGACACTGCTCCTGCACTGATGCTGTACTGTGACCCGCATCAGGGTGCAGACCAGCTTGTAAAATGTTTTCAGTGTGAGGAGTACCGTAAAGAGACTGTGCATTGGGAGAGGCATGGTGTGCGTTCCCGTGGTTCTGAGACTTAAAAGTATTTCTGCTCTATTTGATTTGTTTGCTATTGTGTATTTGATCATGCTCAGGGATTGTCAGTCTGGGATCTGTTCACAGTATTCTGACTTCACTAGGCTTTGAATCTGGAGCTGTGTTTTCCCTGTTGTTTGCTTGGCTTTTTTATGTGGTGACAGGACTAAAAGAAGGCTGTATCCATGCTTTGGGGAAATTCAGATTCACCTTACCTTTTAAATCCTCACTTTCGGTAAAAAGGTCAGCAGCATGTTCAGATATTCTGTAGATGTTACTGGAGAATGTAACAGGGCTGTGACTTGGAATGTCTGGAAATTAAAAATAAATTGATTTGTGTTTTTTACAGAAAAATAGTCCCTAAACATATAGCCTTTAATAGAGAATATTATCTTTTCAGCTGAAATAAGAAAAGAATATAGAACACTTAATTGAGATCTAGAATATATCTCAGCAGTGGCATTTTATGTAGTTGTGTGACTTAGAAAATTCTACAGGGAAGCTATCACTTTCTCTTACGTTCTGTAGATGTTTTCCGTAAGGGCTGCCTGGGTACAACATATATGCCAGTCTGAGATCCCAAGTGACTCTGTGTTGGGAAGATTGATGCTGGGCCGGATTATGCATTCAGTCACGCAGGTATAAATCTGGGGTAACTCTATTGTCTTGTTTCCACTGAGAAGAGGATCTGGGCCTGCTCCCCTTTCTTCTCTGCCTTTGAGTAATTGGCCCCGTAATGCACCAGTGCTGCTCTCATGTGACTGGCACTGATCTCTTTGCTGCAACAGGACATCGGCAGTGGTAGGTACTGCTTGAACACTGACGTCCTGTACTTTGTTATGGTGTGTTTTGATAATGTTATCTGTAAAGAATGTTCCTTGCACTGATTATGGCTATTAAAATATACAGAGATCAACAGATATGGCAAACAGCTGCTCAGTCACAGCTGATGTGAGAAATTTGATTTAAGTTTCACAATTTGAAACCATATCCTCTAAAAAAACACAGACGATTAATCCATACTGCAGGCAAGGTTGTTGACTTTGTTTAAAATAGTATTATATCAGGATGATAAACAGAGATTAGCACTTTTTTGGAAGATTGTTGAGATACAGAAGCAACAAAAAAAGCGAAGAGGAAATCTTATGTGTTTTGGTTGTATGGTTTGTTTTTTTTGTTTTTTTTGTTTTTTTTTTAACTAATGTACTGGAATGTTTGAATAATATTTATGGGACCTGTCATGCAGATGTCATAGTGCTGTAAGAAAATATCTGTGGTATTTAGAGCCAGTGAGGTAGACCTTTTAAATATCTGTATTAGTCTGTAAAGGCAGTGCTTCCTAGCATTCCTTATGGAACATAGGGAGAATGGCATGGACCTCTTGAATAATTAATATGGTTTTCAGAGCAGTAGTCATGGAAACCCAGGCAGTGTCACATACATGGATTTTAGGAATTAGGCACGTTTTGAATTGCACATTTAGCCAAAAAGAGCATGTTATAAGTCCTAAAGATCAGCAGCATTTTCTCAGTGAGTCTTTTGTTTACACTGGCAGATACACATCTTAATGTATTTTTACATTTAAATAATATTTGGATGTTGAAAAATTTACATGGTAGTTATCTGAAGGGCCATTAAAGGCACTAACTGCCATAAATCTTCTTTTAGGTGTTTACTCTTTTTTTTCCTCTTGTTTTCTTCATCCCAGACTGCTGAAGATATTAGGATGTAAGTTTTCAACTGTATAGCCAATTGCTATTCAATTAAAGCACTGCAGCTTTACCACTAAGTTGCTAGGCCCTTTCTATTAGTTCAGTTATGTGGCTTTTTTTATCTGTCTCAAAAAATGTCTCTTCAGGATCAATATCGTCATTACCTTGGGTGTGTATGTGGAAGAAGTCAACCAGGCAGCAGTGAAAACCTATCATCCAGTCCTCAGTAATATTGTACGTGTAAGGAATAAAAATACGTGGAAGTTATTTATAGACCATAAACCCTCTGGTTTCATAAACCATTTTATACTATTATTTGTCCAAGACTACAGAGTCTCTCCTGAGTTCACAGCACACTCAAAAGCCTCTGTTTTTTATTTCTGGCTGTTTGAATTGGGAAATTAATTAGAAAGACACTTAGCAATTTATGGACATGAAAAAGCAATTTGGCCCAGTAAGCCTGCTTTCTTTTACCTTTTTTTATCCTCATTTTATTTTGTAGCTCTCTTTCAATCTATTCTCTGATAATAAAAATATCAATCTGTTTCATAAACTCATTGAGACTTTGTGGCAATAATATTACTTGGCACCGTAATATAGCATATTCATTACTCTCTAAGCAAAATGATTTTTCTTTACATTTTGTGATCCAGATTCCTCAATTAGACACACACTTGCAGCTTTCATTGAAGTCACTGGGGGTTTTATAGCTGCTACTGACAGTAGATACTGGCTGTGTATTTCCAAATGTGAAATGCCCACGGTTTTGTTTTGTATTTAAACTAGTGATGAACATGTTCTCCCCCTCTCCTACATCTCTGTGCTGCATTTAAAATATTCCTTATAAGTAAGAAATGAAATATATGTCTTTAGTTATATCAAAGTTATCTTTTTCCTAGCAAGAATAAATTCAGTCACATTGGCCTGTCTTGACAACAAATCTAAGTATCCAAGGCGGCTCAAGGTTTTTAAAGTTTTTAAAGTCTACTGTAAAACTAACTTGAACTGTGTGATGCTTAAAACTGTAGACAGAATTCCAGTTGTGAAATAGTTATTAGAGAAATCATCTCACTTCATATGATTTGTATTGCAGCCCTTTGTTGATGTATCTCTGTGTCCTTGTGACTTTTTCTTTTACTGCAGCCATACACAGAACAAATGGCTTCAGAGGTTTTTCTACACTAAGCTCGAAATACCTTCCTAGTTGCTCTGAGCACTGTTGAGCTGTTCCTTTTCTCATGTATTCCCTCTTTCCTGGCTTATTATGCTACAGCTCTCCCAACTAAGTTGCCCATTTGTAGGCCTTTAAAAAGACGTATGTTAGTGATGGAAATAGTCATAAAATCAAGAGGACCAACTCAGAAAGATATGTAAATATCTGCTGCCTATTGGAAACATCTCCTAATTGCCCAAGGACTTTCAAGACTTGACCCCAGAAATCCCATGTAGTTGGTAATCTTCTCAACTGTAATGTTTTCAGGGAAGAGTCGTATGGAGTTAATTAAATGCTGAGGGTCCTTCAGTCTTTTAGAGTGATTAGAGAACTTACAGGGGACAGGAATATGATTCAGGACTTCAGCTTCATGCAAGACAATTTACTGATGAGTCAAACTGATATTCCAACAAGAGCAGCATGGGTCATGTGGGAATTATAACCAACCAAAAAGTTTATCTTCTGGGCATATTTAGCTCACTCATTTCTGCTGTCTTTCAGGTAGGACTCCAGTATGTTAGTGCTACACGTTTTTCTTCTTCCATTGTGAACTGACACATTCCTGATACCACTACTATTCTCTAATCTTCTTCCCATTCAGGATTGTTATGCTTCCCTAGTTGTAGAAATCATCTTAATGAGAACTTTTTCAAAAATCCAGTTGTATTCCAGTTGCAATGGAGCTATATAGTTTTCTTTTCATAGAACTATACGTATATTCTTGTGTAGAGAGAGACACACACAAACACTTGATACTGGAGTCTCAAGCGATGCTGCTGTCATATCAGCAAGTAATCTGCAGTACCATCATTGCTGTGACCTTTCAGACCACTGAATGTAAATCAGGTTCTTACTCTGGTGGTCTCTGTGGCAAAGTAAATTACTCACAGATTGTGTTCGAACATTGCCTATCAAGTCAGATGACAATGCAAGAAGCGTATCATCATTCTGGTTGCGCTGGCACATTTCCAACGCTACACCAACTGCAGTGTTATACAGTGCAATCTGTGGTTTGTCAGTGGTGTGTGCACCTCTCCTAGCTGTCACATACTTGCTCATAACCGTTGTGTTCTCCCTGACTTCTTACCCCCTATTGATGGAAATCCGTATTTTTGTTCTTGAGCCATCAAATCCCTGAAAACTTTATTGGCTTTGTGGATTTGGGCTTTTTAGACTGACACGTTACAGTAGTATCATGCCAGGTAATTGGTGGAAGATAATTCACGTACTGTAGTCTGCCAAATTGGTATCTTTCTTTACATGAACATTTTGAAGTTCAAGCAGGTGTTTTAGCACTTGGAAATTTTAAGTAGGATGCACTGCTAGGCCCTTGGGAAGAAGGCAGTATGAGAAGAAGCAAGAGCAGAGTAGTACTGGAAATTCTCTTTGAGCTATTAAAATCATAATCTCCTGGCATGATCCAATGGCAAGATATATGTGGGTTAGGTTCTTTTCTACAGAAAGCAAAGTGGCCATGATCACAAATTTTGTTCGTTCCTAAAGAAAGGCTATGATTAAACTGAGAGAATAAGAGGGATCAGTAAATATGATTTCCACAGAAATTGGCAGGTAGATGAATGAAGAGCACTGTTTTTCAGTTCATCCGCTGGCACTTTGCATGTGACTGTAATAGCAGCAATCATATCATATCTTGCCTTGGTTAGGCCTTTCTAATTTATGATTTGTCACATTTCACCAAAACATCAAACAAGGGTGTAGAATACTTTTGTAAGCCAATCTAGATTTTGACCTCTAGAACCTTGATTCTCAGAGAACTCATGTGCAGTGGGTGGGCTTGAACTGTAGTTCTTAAAATGGCATTCACCACGTTGGGCTTTCTCCAGGATTCCTCTCCTCTCTCAGACATGTAGTGGTGAAAATCAGGTAAGAGATTAGTGGTCTGTTTTTCTGCTTCTCTGAAGTTCTACATTTAAGTAAGTGCAGGAATATCAAAACTTGAAACATTTATTTCTGGCTTAACAGAAGAGAAAACGTGTTTGTTTGGATATCTTGGTATTCATAGTTGGTTTTCATCATCTGTCCAGGACTCTGTAAAAGGGGCTGGTATAAAGCTAGATTAAAGAGACTCAAAGCACAGCTGATCTGTCTTTTACTGTCTCGTCAGTACAAGAGATTGTCTGAATGCTGCAGTGGGCTTTAGATCTTGATTCCATCATCTCACAGTGGAGATCAGGTGAACCACTGTACCTCATAGAGTGAGAGAAACTGAAACCATGGATCTTTGTCACAAATCAACATGGCACATGGTCAGTTAAGAGCCAAAATATTTGAGTATTAGTGGCAGTGAAGTCTGAAGATGCTCTAATCATACCTATCCCAGCAGCACTGAGTGCAGTGACAGGATGATTGTCTTGACAGACTTTGAGAACTTTGTTCTTTAATCACACACAAATTTTAAAGGGAGGAGGGAAGGGGAAGACAGAAAAAGCTTTAACTCTGCTGATGTGGCTTCTTTAATTTGCTGTCAGTGATGCCACCAATGTTAAATCTGGCAGGGTTAATTATGAGAAATTAAAAAGCCGCTCAGAACAGACTGTACCCTTCGTACTCCAATGAAGTGGCAGCTCTGGCGTGAGAAAATTTCTTCATTAATATATATCCCCAAAGGGCTACTGCATACCTCTTTCTGAATATGAATCATAAACTCCCAGGGACCCTGCAGGAAGCCAGGGAGATAGGATTCAGAGGAGATTGACTGTGTTACTGTTACTGCTTCAGGAGAATGACGCTCAGGCTGGCAGGAAATCACCATGCCAGTGACATTTGGAAAGAAGAATTTATTAATTTGCATGTTGGCATGTTACAAGCTTTGAAATACAGTTTTAAATACATTCTGTACAGACACTGCTGTATCAATGTTTGGTATGTCAGTCTGTAATACATGCAGCTGTTAACATGGAGCTTAGCATAAGCATTGTAATTGTTTACCATTTAGTATTTTGCAAAAATGGCTTTAGGGCATGCATTTATTTCTCAGGAAAATTTCACTGGCTTCTCACAAGCTAGGCACTATATATCCTTAACCTAATACATTATACTAAATGGCAGTGTGGTTATACTAGATACATTGTAGAAAGTAAACCGAGAAGAATACCACATACAAATTGTGCAGATCTAAAATATAAGCTGGAAAAAGAATGTGTCCCAAAACTATAATCTGTAATTTATATTAGTGTAACTTGGCAAAGCCACGTTACCGAGCAAATATAAGTATGAATGGAGCTAGATAAAAGTGAAATACCTCAATGATATTTACTTTCAGCAGAAATAAAGCCCTATTGTTAAAGAATTACATACTTAGACCATTTGCAGCGTAACTCTCTGATGCTGACAGGGTGTTCCAAAGTGCTGGTGCAATTTTGAAGTCTCTTCCTGGGAAAGATATTACGGTCTGTAAGTCATTACTGCAAAGAAAGCAGTTAAAGTTAACTTACAGCACAGAGGGCTAAAAGGAGGCCAGAAAAATAATTTAAATAATTTTGTTCTCCTCTAATATACAGTAAAGCACTGGTATACAGCATGTAACCCTTCATACAAGAATTTTAACAATCTTAAGAAACATTAATTAACCTTGATAGCATCTGTAGTCCATGGGTATTATTTTCAAAATTGTTGTAAATAGTCATTCAGAGGACTGATAGAAGACTATTGGGGTGAACCTCTGTGAGAAATGAAATGTTACTTACAGCAATTGAGAGAACTTGGAGACAACCTCTTAGGAGGAGTTACTTAAGCAGGTTGCTTTTTCAGACAGGTTTTATTGTATACTTTTGGTGCAACTGGCAGTGTAACTTTGGGCAGGAACAGTCTGGAGTAGGGTGTTAGGACTCAGGGGAAACTTCTGCACTGCTGCAGCCCCAGTGTACTGGTATCTGTTTGGAGAGCTCTTTGTATACCAAGTTAACCCTGCTTATCAATGCCATTGTATTTTTCTAGTTCTTTTGCTAACATGGAGCTAGAGGTACAGGTAGACTAAGTGGCTCGCACAAGGCTACAGCACAACATGATGCAGTACTGCTGTGGCTGAGGAACAAAGTCAGAAAACCCTGATGGCCATTTTCTTTGTTCTAACACTGGAATCTTACTTTCTACCTATAGAACTAAACATCTGCTATCAAAACTAAGGGAATGATTAGGTAAGTGCTATAAAAATGGCATTTCCTTTGCCACTGAAAAATGACTTTAACATTTTCAGGAATAAAGACCTCCTTTGTTTTCTCTGATTCTAATCCCCGTCTCCAATTTCGCCTTAGAAGTGTGTGTCCCTCCCAAACCCTGAATCCCTGCTGTCACCAGCTGTGCATTTCTTGGCAGAAGCCCACTTATCAATGTTAAGGATGAACTTTGAGGCTCATTGAATCATTCATTGTAATCCTCATGTAACAAACATAACATTTCAGCAAGATTTCTAATTACCTTTTGACTGTTTTTTTTCATAGTGCCCTGTTTCTGTTGGAATGGCTCTCATGGCATACAGAGAAAATAATGTTAGACTGTAAATCTACTGGCTGGAGCAGTGGTAGGAAGAAAAAAATGTAGAAGGGGATAAGGTCATTTTTATAATTAGTGTAATATATCAACATGCTAGGAAGCTGAAATGGAAGAAGTTGTTAGAAATGGAAATTTGACTGAAAGTGAAAGTTCATCCGTGAGTCTCTTCTCCACTTCCCTTCTGTAACCTTACTCTGCAGAACAACTCTTCTGACAGCTCCTGGGTATCTTGTTCTGACAGTCTGAATCTGCAATCCAATACACAGGCAGGGTTAGCTGCCTGTACCCTCCTGGAGGACAACTGCTTTAAAATATTCACATAGTAGAGGTGGACATTGTTCTCAAATGACTCCGAACCACTGCTTCCAAAGTCCTGAGGGAAGTAAAGCAGAAGACCAGTGCAGAACTGGGCTGTGCAGCTGTGTCTTCACTACTTCCCATCCAGGTCTGCATAGATCAATTTAAAAGCCCAGTTTGTGCCCAGATCTCGCTAACTGGTGACCAGTGGACATCCAGTAGTTCCCAGCGTTAAAAGGAGGAATAGCAGCCTGTGTGAGTCTGAGATCCATGGTAAGGATAGTCAAAGTCTGGTCAGATGAGATAATCCTTGTGTATTGATACACATGGTATCAATTAGGAATTAATACACAGGCTACTGTGATTTGGAATGGCTGCCCTAAAACCCTTTCAAAAGCTTTTCATTTCTAGGAGTCTTTGTGAGATATCAGCACATTATCTAGGCAAAGATAATGAAAACTGTTCTGTTTTCAACTGGATTTTTCATCTGAAATGCAGCTCACTCGCAACTTGTTACTGTCTAAAGAGAATGCTAACACTGCCACATTTCCTCATTAGCTTTGCATAAGACAGACTCCTGTGTCACAGCTGATGGAGCCTTTATGAGCCTTTTAGCCAAATGACTGATGTTTCCCTCGTTATGTCAGATCTGAGGGCACTGCTGGCATCTTTCTTTATTCGCTGTCTAACACCATCAATCGAGCAGCTGCCATGCACCCATGATCAGGCTGATTATTAAAATGTGCTCAGGAGGCTGCCGACACCAATTTTCTTTCATCTGAAGAGGCCAATATACACTGGCTCAAGCCGACAGTTATGTACATGGAATATTTAGTGCAGGAACCAGCAGGTAAGACTGAGGCTGATTCCTTACAGTCTGGGTCAGGTCCATTGGGATTATCATTAAGATGTTATAGAAACAATGGTGATGTTTCTTTTGTGTTTTTCTCTCCTTTTTTAAATCAAGAAGTCACTCTTTTTGTTGGGGAATAAACTTTCTGTAAAACATAGCCCTTCCTTTCATGCCTACGTGTCCCCTTGTCATAGGGGCCCACAACCATTGATGAGCTCGTTAGAAACCTGAGTCCTGCTAAAATCAGGCTTTTGTGTGTTTACTCACTCAGGTTTATAATACTGGTTTTGCTCTGTTCTTCATTCACTGATATGTCAGTCTCCTTCAAAGGGAGACAGCCCTTACCTTCTTTCTGATGCTTATAGCAAAAAAAAGCTTTAAGCAAACAGTGTAGTTCAGAGCCATGGGCTGACCCAGCATGTCAGGGATTGATCAGGAGCTCAAGCTCACCTGGAGTTTCCCTACCAACAGCGACACAGCAGCTTGGCCACATGTTTAGGTATGCAGCCAGGAACTTACCTGTTAACCACGTCTGCCTTTGGGGTGCCTAATCTTGTATGTCTTCATCTCCAAATAGTAAGTTCACATCTTTCTTTCTAATGTGTCTGTCATTTTGATATTTAAGGATGACCTTGTAAAGATATGATTGATTGTTGTGTTTTGTTTTAAGCTCAGGGCCACGTTGTTTTGGGTATTTTTTAAAGGAATATTACAAGTTTACTGGTTATCAGATGTAGTTTTGTTTAGTACAGCAATGTGATTGTGTGTGACTAGAAGGTATAGCCCAATGCATGTCAAATAGATGTTTTATAGATAGGTTTATGTGCATACTAAAGTACAGTATAGCACAAGGGTGAAGGAGGGGAAAACCTCTGCAGATGCCTGGACAAACTAGGGTGCAGAGCAAGGGAGACCTGTCACTGACAGTCACCAAGTTCTTGTTGGAAAAAAGGGGGCAGAAGTTTTATGCTCAAATGTGGTGGATCCCCTCCTCTTGCACTTCTCCTGCCCAGTCTGATAAAGTGCCCAGGCCTCCCTTTCTCTGTGTTGTCTTTGAAATAGACCTGTATGCTCTGGAAGTGGTTTCTGCCTTTGGGAGACTGTTCATTCTCTCCGTTTGCTGCAGTGGTTAGACCCAATCTATAGGTTGGCTAGAGGGGAATTCTAGGGGCTGTGCTGTTCCCTCAATTTGAGTAATGTTTTATCATCTACTCTTGTCCTACAGGAAGTGCAAACCCAAACTGTATCACGGTATATAAATACAAATATTAAGCTGCCTGTATTCCTTGGGGATGGGGATCTCTCATAGACATGATGATAATCAAAGCCACCTTTAAAATCTTAGTACTGCTAATTAGCTACATAGAACTGCTGAGCAGTTAACTCTTACTGTCTGTCTCAGGTTCACACCCAAGAGGTTATTTCTCTTGAAGAAAGCCCTCTAGTTAGGGAGAGACTGGAAAGGACCAGATAAGAGTGACTGAATTATCAGGATACTAAGTGTAAAGCCCCAGTTACTTTGGAACCTGTTTTGTTCCTGAAGTACTAACAGGAGGGTTTGCTGAAAGAGTTTGTGTGGGGACATGTCATAAAGAAGACAACTGCAAAAAGAAAAGTGTTTGTCTATGGTCTTAAATCTACAAGCAGCTGTGTGTCTGTGTTGCCTTTAGGACAGTAACTTAGCATGACTGTGTGTGCATCTCTGTAATGTGGTGTGTGTGCTGAAAATTCAGACCATGGTCCTGTGCAGTTTCTCAACTCCTGTTCTGTGAATGCTACAGAATTAGCGCAAATTCTAATAGCATGATATTCTATGGTATGATGTGAATACGTTTTTCATGGCCCACCTGCTAGTGTAACTAATTAACAGCCATTCTCATTAATTACATTGGTCAGGATCATAAAATAATTTCAAATTGCTGAATATGATCAACAGGAGTAAAATGGTTTCACTTTAATCCCTTAATGATTTTTTTCATGATTAATCAAACAAAATATATGTAGTTATTTGATCCATTTTTTCTTCTTGGAACTGCAACTCAGAGCAATTACAGTAGACATAAAGTTGGTGCAAACAGAACTACATTTCATCTGGTAGCTAATTAAGCAATAAGGCATAATAGGATGGGGGTGTGTGAGTGTTGTAAGAAAATCACCCCTCTGAGGATTAAATAAAAAAAAGTACACATGAGGACCTCTAGTCCCCCAGGAATCTGATTATCTTCATATAACCACGTACCCTGCAATTGCCTTCTTGGTAGCAGGAAGTTCTTTTAAGTTTGGTTTTGTTTTGTTTTGGTTTTTTTATGACACTGAATTAGGGGGGAAAAAGAAGTCTTGCCAGAGTGTGATCAGAGAAATGGTGAACTGTAGTCTCAGTGTCTAACTGGAAGGCTGACCAAATCAGAAGTGATTTAAAACTCATAAACACCCAGTCAACAGCTTTTCTCCATAAACCCAGTGTTTACTGCCAGTTCTTTGGATGTTGTATAGGTCTGTCTTGGACAGTGTGGTGTAGCTCTCTTTTGATGTGCAAATAAATATGGCCTTTGTTCACATGAGCCTCGGACAGTTGCTAAAGCCTCTACTCAGGGTATCGAGCTGGGATGTTAAATATTGATGGTTAAACTATAAAGAAGCTTCATTATATGTATGTGCACAAAACATGAATCTGAAAAAGGTTTACAATGATGTTTGTCATAATTTATTACACTGTTGCTACTCCTCATAATGCCAAATTACTGAGACATTAACAATGTTTTTCATGGTCGCAGAGCTAGAATGGTTTATATCCATACTGAGAAACCAGCATGTTTTTGTACTTGGTAATTCATAGATATTAAACATATATGTGCATATACATATTAAGAAAAAGGCATAATTTCTGATAGTTATGTGCACGTCAGCAGAGTTGCCCAGACTCTGAGACCATAATGTTCAAGTACCTTCTGAAGACTGAAGTTTAGCATCTCCTGTCATAGAGAAACGTGCCTGCTATCTGTGATATTCATGATTGTATATGTGGTAGACTGCTATTGCGACCCCTAATAGGAGAGTTTGAGAGACCACATGGTAGAAGCACCTTGTGTTCCAACTGTCCTCTCCAGCTGGGGACATGGCAGTCAGAAGGGGGAGCAGGTTGTTGATCACCTTAGAGGTGCTGCTGGTGAGCGGGGCGGGTTGCCCTTAGCTTGCTGTGCCCTGGTGTGTGCCAAGGAGAAAGGGGGGGATGTGGGGGTGTGATGGGCAACGTTGTTACTGGACCTGAACAAACAGGCAAGTTTAGTCATTTGTTCCTGTGAAAACTTTACCAGGCAAACACTTAAGGCTTGGAGATTTTTTTCCTGATCTGATAGCTGTGGTTGGATTTGCTGTGGCTTACCCAGCAACAGAAATACAATAGTGTAGTCTGTCTTGATAATGCTTTCTGTGTGGTCATAAAGATCCACAGTATTTAACCTCGTTTTGCATGAAATAACTAGATTGAGATCAATCACAGTCATTTTGTAGAAGGGAGAGAGAGAGAATATTAACTTGGTTTTGAAATGTGATTAATTCCAATTTGCCATTTTCAAAGATAAGCGATGCTTACAATCCTGTTAATTAAAAAATTTGGAGTTTTCCATTTTACTTCATGCACTATTTTTTAATGAAATAAGTTTGTCTTTCTTCTTATTATGACTGATGCCTGGCTCAACATGCCACAGACTTCCTGAAGGAAAAGTGGTGTGTACTTGTTGTGACCCTATGCAATGAAGATAAATGGTCTCATGGAAGATACATTATGGGCTTTATGACATGCATAAATATACAGTAGATTGTATCCTTTCCATAAAAATGTTCTTATTTTTCTAATATTGTGGTTTAATGCAGTTTTGTTAACAGGATGACAAATAGTAAAAATATGTAGGTATTAAAATAGGATCTCAGATTTGTGTGCTGTTCATTCAACTGTCAGCAATTGCTGCTTCTCAAAGAGCAGTCTGACTTTGACCTTGCTAAATATTCATATCATGTCTCCACTATTGCTTGATTAAGTCAGGCAACTTTCTGTGTGGAGCTGTACTTGGCATGAGTCTGACTGCCATGTGGAAACACTTTTTTGGTCAAGGTTAGGAATGAGTAAGACCTTGTTAAAAACTAAACAAGCACAGGATTTAGGAGATTTGCATGATCTAGAAACGCTGGTTTCTTACCAGAACTACTGGTTTCGCATCTTATCTTCAGTGCGCAGCAGTTATCGGACCTGCATTATATATTAAGAAGAGGAAATGTCAGTTATTAGTGTACTATAAGTGGCCTGGCTAGGAATACAAAATGACCTTTAAACTAAAAACCACAAAAAAGAGGAGGAGAAATAAAATGTAGATTTACTTTATAGTTGGCTTTAGTATTTTTACTGAGAGTGTTTGGCATTTGGATTTTATGTCTTGCTTATGCTACTCAACTCAGCTACTAATAAAAACAACGATGACAAAACCAATAGTCATTCTTAAATAAGTTTTACTACACTGTGTGGTGTATGTGTGTGGTGTGTTTTGTCTGTGCCCACATTGCTCAGTCATTATTTCTAAAGGCCTGATTGAAAACCACTGTTGCTAACAAGCTGCACTGTGCTGAAGCATTAAGTCACCCATTAATTGATAGGTTGTGGGACAGATTCTGGATGTGCAGAAAGTTGTGCATCAGGTACCCTGCAGTAATCAGCTGTGCAGTGTTGTTTGACATGAGCTTAGTGTCTGATCCTGTACTTTATTTGGAAAGTAAATCTTAGAGCAAATTGTGTGTTTTTTAAAATTGGATTGTCTAATTATTGTTGTTAATCAAGAAGGTAACAGGGTGTGGGAATGTTTATACCTGTAAATGTCCAGGTGTTTTGCTCTTTTGAAGTAAGTAGCAGTCAGAGTTGATAAATGTCTTGGCTAGAGTTTAGCAACACAATGAATCTCTGTATACATATCCCACATGGTATCAATTGAAGCTCCATTTAAGACCTAATCATTGGCCCATACAAGCAGAGGAAAGCTTGGCTAGACAGATGGAAGGAGCTGCTTTAAGAAGGGATCAGAAAAGGCATTGCTACTCGGCTGGCCTAAATCCACTAATCTGATGTTATTATTAGCGATAAGGAGCAGCGACCAGGATAAAATCTTATTCTCTGTAAATGTCATTTAAATAGGACTCTGATATTTTCCAGTCAAGTAGACAGGCTTTAGTCAAATAGTGAGTACTTTATTTGTAAATGCAGGAGGAAAAGAAAAGCTTTAGTTCAGCAAGTTCTTAAGATGTCAGCTTACCAGTATTGATTAATCGTTCAGCAGTGGCAGCTGCTTCTTTATTAAAAGGGTAGCTCTCCATACAAAAGATATCAGATGTAGGAAATGTTTGTTGACAATTTACCTTTTCTCACAATGTGGCAAGAGCTCAGTCTGCTACACATTCCCCTGCTTTCTGGCCCTGCAACTCAGATGATACCCGTGAAGGAATGTATTAGTCCCATCTGCATGAAGTAGATTGTGAGAACTGAACTCTGTTTGAAACAGACCTGCAGCACCAGTTCCCAGCATGGGAATTAATTCATGTAGAGCCAGTGCTGCTTAAGGAAAAACTTTAGTTTGGCTGTGTGTGGATGTGTTTGGAGTATACAGAAAAATGTGACCTGATGAAGCTGGAACAAAGAATGAGCCAGATGCATGAACTTCACACAATGAGGTACATGACCTAAGATGCCTCACTGTCCATTTGCATTTTGAATGTTTTAAAACCTTTGGTTCTACCCACTGCTGAATCAGATGGTTGATCTTGTAATTTGTCACACCACAAAGGCACCTGGAGGGGTGTATGAACAGGGATACTTCACATAGCTGTGCACAGACAGGTGTTCCAATATGAGTATTTTCTCTTTTGAATATATTTCTTCTTAGACTTCGGACACGGCTCCTCTTTCTGAATTTTGAATGTCTGATCGTACAGACTCTCTCCATGGAAAGAGGTAGACAATTAGATGCATTTCAGGCTGAAATGATTCACCTTTGGAGTCCCCCTTTTGATAGAACAGGGGAAGCCTATGTGTTTAGTGTAGACTGCTGTACTCTCGTTTCCTGAGTGTGTTTCTAGAACTAATAAGTTGAATCCCAGTATTAACTGATTGTGGAACAGAAGCAGCGAATATCACACACTGTTCTAGGAGCACAAACCAGACTTATCGGATGTATTGCTTATATCTTCTTTTCTTGCCAAATGCATAGCTGAAGAAAGAGAGGGTTGCTTTTCCAGGGGATTAGGAGGCATCTTAAGTCACATCAGAATACATAATGTCTTTTCTTGCAGTGTAAGTACTGTTAATAGCCAAATACTACTCTGGACATTTGAATAGTTGCTTTGCTGTACACCAGCCTTGACTGAATCTCCTGTCTCCTTTTTTCTCTTTTGGCTTCCTCTTTCAATCTGAGCTCCTTACCCTGTTCTTCAGAAGTAAAGCATGGCTGGTAGCCTCTGATTTGGCCGCAGCTTTTATGAAGCAGGGGAATTAAAATGAATTAAAACCCACAAACTCTTTTCTCACCTTCAACAAATACATAGCTGTGACATAATGGTTTAAAGACTTGAAACACTGAGGCAGGCAGACTTCTGGGTTGGGCTCTTGCTTGTTAATGGGACAAGAGATATAAAAAGAAAAGGGGAAAATACTTGTTTAAATCCTTGTACTTACTGAATGCTGAACACTTCTACTCTTGGATTAGTATACATGTTTTTTGTATGTCAAATATACTTCATGACAGAGCATGCTTGATAAGAACGTGTCCAGCAGAGCCAGTCATATTAAGTGAGGTTTAAGCTATTTGGTATTGGAGTTATGGCTGAGTAAACCAGTTAAGGATGTGTCCAAATCTTCACTGTCATGTCCAAGTCCTTGCGACATAATGAATTATTTGATAACTTATGCTTGTCCTTTTCATTTATATGTTTTTGCTTTATACAGCAAGCTAGCTTCTAGTAGATATTAGATATATAAGCTTACTCCTTGCAATCCTAATTTGTAGTTTTAAAAGATTCTGTTCAGCTGAAAACCCAAATTAATTGGAGCTTTTTGAGATGTTTAGCTGTGACTAATTGTCCTAAGCATTTTTGCAGTAGATGATGAAATATTCACTACTAGTCCCTGATCTGATAACTGCAAATTTTCATAACAATTCTGTGAGAGCATTTATACTTTTATGGTTTCAAAAAATGAAGTGTCTCTGTCAAACACTCAAGCAAACCAGATTTCACTTTTCTCTTGTTACTGAAACTGCAACGTTGTTTGTCTCAAATGCCTGTAGGTATAGTTTGGATTTTAGGTGTTCTGAATTAGTAATTTATGGAGTCATCCAGCAGTAAATTCACCCATTGACCTTTATTCATGCTGTCCAACTATTTGTGGTTAAGAACTCAATTGGGGTGATCCAGTGGGTAATATATGTTACTGTGGTGTGTCAGACATTCCTTTTCATTTAGACATCAAGATTCATTTGTAAATGGTGTTTGGAAAACGGCATCTTCTATGCTTTCTAACTCTATTTACTTGCTAAGCTGTTGTGTAGAGGTCAGTATGTGACTGCACCATATATTTTTCTCCAGATTTACATTTTAGAAAGAGAAAAATATTAATCAAAATGCCATTACAGCTGTTCACTACTGATATGATGCTAGATTGAATGAGAGTTCCTTAGAGTTGATATTTCTTTACTTCCTACAGTAACACTCTTAAAAGCATATACAGACTCATAGAAGCCAGAGTTTGCTACAACTTGATATAGAAATGACTTGGCAGTGGCTGTATAAATTTCAGTTGTCTTGCATAACTGTTTCTGCTCTGTTGTTAGCTGCTTTGATCACAAACTGGTATTAAATCTCTGTAGGGAATATACAGTAGTGCCAGTGGTAGTAGGGCAGCCTGACCCCAGAAAGTGTAGTGTATTTGCACTTGTGATTTGCCATCCTTCCTCCAGGGTAAAGCTCTGAACTCCCCAGATACAAACCGTATTTCACTTAGGTCCATTACACTGCTTGTATAGTCCTTATTAAAGCATAAAAACCAAAACCAAGCAACAACAGACCAAACAAAAACCAACTTTCTCCACCAAAACCCCCCCACCAAAAAAACCCTCAACCCTCCCAAAGCCCCCAAGCAAACTAAAAAAAAACCAAACAAACAAACACCATCAAGTGCCCCAAAACCTCGAACCTACAATGACTTATTTAAAAAGACAAAGCTAGAAAAAATCAAAGTTGCTGTAAGTCATGATAAGGTAAAAGATCTAATTTTGGCTTTGTACGGAAGTGAGTAGAATTTGAGGGCATTCAAGTTGTATTCAAAGGCTATAATGTAGAAAATTTAACTAATCATTTATCAGTACAATAATATTTAAGCCAAAGTTTTATTCTCTGGTACACATGGAAGTCCTTTGTTACTAGCAATACTTGCCTATAGCTGACTGAGGGCAGCATTTGGTCTGTTGTTTTGGTAAGAGTTCTATCGATGTAAGTCAGCTTGTTATCAATCTCCCCCCCAAATTTCACTCCTAATACAAACTGATAGTTTTAAATTGTTAAGAACAGTTTTTACTGACACTAGTTACATATTTTTAAACATCCAGTATTTTAAGTACTAAGATAATGAAATGGAGGAGGCAGAAAATGCAACAACGTGTGGCACCCTCAAATACCATGCATGAACTCACCTTTTGTAGCTGATATGGATTCAAGAATTACTGAAGTTAAAACCCTTTTTTCCTTTTAGTTAAGAAACAGTGTTTAAAACATAACAGTATTTTGTTGGCTTGGGCACCATCTGACAAATACTTTCTGCCAGCAATGCCACTTTTTAATGGGAGGTGCTCCACAGTGTCCAGTAGGAAATGACTGCAGGCTTGGACTGATATGAGAACACAGAGGGATCCTTTGCATGGACTTTAAAGATGCAATTGTGTATTATTTTCTAAAACACATCTAGAACATAAGATGGTTTTGGTGTTGGCTTCTAGGGACCAGAGGAATGCAAATTGAGAGTACTGTATTTATAAAATAAAAATAGGTGCTGGTCTGAAGCAGTCTGCTACAGTAGAAATGAATTTTAAATTATATGTGCCTGAGGCTTTACCTTACTTGCCGTGGGCAAGGCATATCTTCCAGCCATGGCACTGTATGCACAACTATGCTACTAACAAAACACTGCTTTGGGAATAACTGAACCTATACATTTTGTAAAGCTTTTCCTTCTGCTGAAAAAATATTACCAGATTTTTTTTTTTCCATCCTTCCTGCATTTTCACCCTGTCATGCTCAAGTTAATGCAGAGCTAAACGCAAAGTTGAACTTCCACTCTGGCTGAAAGCAGTGCTCTGCTAATGCCATCTATGAATCTGAAGCTATGAGCCAGATTAATGGAAATGAGATGTTCCACTTTTTCACCAGCCCTAAAAGTGATTCCCCGCCTGGCAGGGTGAGTACAGAGGAGACTTCCTTTCTGCCTAGTGTAATTATAAAATCCAACCAGACTCACAGCACTTGAAAATACCAGCTTCCAGAATCAATATATCAGCCCAGTCTTCCACATCCTACTTTTTATATTCTGGGACTTTTTTGGTGGTGTTTATATTTTTGAGTTTTCGTATGCTGATTACATAGACTTTTGAGCAGTAGGTGTATGTGGAAGGATGTAGGCAGGAAAATAATTAACACTTGGGGGGGGGTTGTTTTGTTTTGCTTACATGCTTTTTGATGCCTGGTAAAAAGTATCTGCTTAATTGGAAAGATACTGCAGCTGCTGAATAGAGCTGTTGGCTTGAGTGGGATTGCTCCGATGAGTAAGGGCAAGTTCAGGCCTTTTGTGTTGCTTGTGCCTCTGCTTCCTACGAATACAAAATGTCTTTTGGCAATGGTAGTATCAGATGAAACTAACACTGGAGAGTTTAATATTTACAAAAACTCAGTAAAATAAAGAGCTGTAGAGATTTGATTCCTAAGTCCTGAACGCAAGTATAAAAAACTCCCACATCCATGAATGTGTGTTGAGCAGAAATGAAACATTTAGATTTTGCTTCTCTTTTTCTATTTGTGCCTTTAGGGGGCTGTAGTAGAAATGGAATACATAATGTATTGACAGGAGATATATATTCCACTTGTGAGTAAGGCTCTGAATCCTCTTGGCTTCACTGTTTCTGAATCATCATGTCTTTCCTCAGTGGAGAGATAAATATGGCATTCACTTCAACCCATTTAGCCCATTATTCATTTATATAAAGCAGGACCAATTAAGACATTCTTTTGTGTATTTGCACATTCTACATATGGAGCATGAGGGAGTTAAAAATATCTGTTGCAGCAAATGTGACAGGATGCTCTCTGAATACTGAACACGTTACTCCTGCAACTCCTCTGAGCAGTAAACTGACATTTGGGAACTGTTGAAATATACAAATAGACACTTGTTTGGTTTTGTGTTTGCTCTGTTTCTGATGTATAAGATGCACAGTCACCCACTCACTTCTCTTAAAAAAGTGAATTCCTTTCCACTCTGACAGCTGCCTGCTACTGAGTAGACAGTGTAGTGGCACAGCTCTTCAGCCATGAACAGAGGCAGAAGTGACCAAATAGTTTCTGAGGCATATGTCCATATTCCAAGAGGTAGCACTGGTGTATCAAAATGAATTATTTCATTGATATTGCTGTTTTCTTTCAGAACATGTGTTTTGACTTTTTGTTCAGTCTCTGAGAGTTTTAAGAGAATGAAATTAAAAATAAAATAATAAAACCCCCTAAGAAATTCCTGCTATTGCAAACTTAAGGAAATAAGCCAAAATACACATTTTTCAATTCCAACAACATTTCAGAATGATATAAGTCTCTGTTGGCTTAAGTGTTTCTTGGCACAAAATGCTGATTATATATGTCTCAAGGAGACAATCAGCTTGTTCATACAAAAGTCTCAATCCCTAAAACACAATAACATGTGGCTGCCACTAAAGATTTGCTGTTGAAATAAATAAGAAAAGTTCTTCTGGATTACGATATGGGGCTTTACATTGAAAAGCTTTGTTTTGCAATAAAAGGTAGTTTGTGGTATTATGAAGTGATGAAATGGTATGTAGCACAATACAGTTTGAATGGAAAGGAAATACAGTAAGATATAAACTGGTTTGATGGTATTTCTCCAGCGACTCAGTAATATTTAACTATTGCTCACCTGCTGGGCCACGGAGGACAAAGGCAAAGTAGAGCTGTGATGCTTGACTGGAGAAGGCTTCATTTTATCCTTTCTATCAGGGCCTATGCCAAACCCCATGTGCTGTAATGTGTCTTTAAGAAATACTTCCAGTGGTTCTTTAAAAGCTGTAAATGGCACTGAATCCACTGCTTTTCTAGTTAAGTTAGAATAGTTATGATTTTGGGTTTTTTTGGAAATTGATGCTGCATAAACTGGTTTGAATTTGACTGGCTTCAGCTTCCAAGCACTGGATCTTGTTACGCCTTTTTCTGGTAGATTAAATACCCATCTGCTCTCAGCAATCTCTTTCCTGTGAAAGTATTCATAGTCTGTGATCAGATTGCTTCTTAACCTTCTCCTTCATGAACTAAATAGACTGAGCTGTAGTCTGTCCTTGTAAGGCAAGTTTTTCCAGGCACTCTAATTGCTCTTGTAGCACTTGTCTGAATCTTTTCCAAGTGTTAGAGGAGGCAGGGAATAAACCAGCTAAGCAGGGGAGGCCAATATTGTTTGATGGATCAGTTTGGTATCAGGAATTCTTCATTCTTACTGAGAAGGCTGAGAGGTATATCATGATGAAGAAGAAAGATAAACAGTGTGTTTCATCTGGCAAATGGAGGGAAATTCATGTCTTTATGTCAAGCGTTGCTTTTCCAAAAAGCCCTGTTTTTTTCAGTCATTAGCAGAAATTCAAGCTAAACCTGTAGTTGTCTTTCCTTTTTGGTCCCTCTGTCATATATATTTCTCAACATGTCCCAGCATTGACCTGTGTGGATCAGGTCTCGTGACCTCTGATCCTACCTGATGTCTAGGATAATGTTTCTATATTTGCTTTGTCTAATGCCAAAATAAATATTAAAATGACCATGAGAAGTTCCCAGTGGAAGCACCTTGATAATTGCCTGATTTTCATTATTTTAAGAAATATTTTAATATATTACTTATAACCTTAAATATATGTAATAGACCACTGATCTACTTTTGCAAAACAAGGTATCTGTATGCACAGCTTAGCTGACCTATTAATATGGCTTTTCTGGCCTGCTTTAGGGCACAAAAGACAGTCATAGTTTATTATTTGATATAACAGTAAAACAGCGTGTTGAGAAGGAATGTCTGTCTCCATCCGATTCTCACTTTCTAAATAACAAAATAACTACCTACAGGCAGAGGTGACTATTTCTTCATGCCATACAATTAAGTAAGTTTCTGTCATATTGAGATTCTATTTAGTATAAAAAACAAATGTGAATAATTTAAGACCTTGGTGAGGTCTTCATATTGATTGCATTTTCAGAGGTTGGTTTGTGCTGAGCATTTGGGATTCAATAGAAATATGTTGTAAATATGTTCTGCTTTAATGCTGCTCATATTTAAACATGGCACATTGTTAGGATGAAGCTTGAATTATTGAAGAATCAGAACAACTAATCCTTGATAAAATCAGAATGCTTAAAAAAGTTCAAGCAAATCCTTTGTCCTTCAGGTTATATGACCTGAAAATAAAAGTATGCAAGAGGTTTCAATAAAACATAGGCTACCCTGAGTAAGAGCTCTCTCAAGGCTTTTCAAGGAGTAAATGGTTACCATTACCAGAGGTAATGTACTTCATTTGCTTTCCTAACAAGCTACTTTGATATTAAGAGAAACTCCTGAGCGAGGATTGGAATTTAAACTCCTCTAGGGTATTTCATCTTGCACCCTAACAGAACAGAAGCTTGCTTGATTCTGAGGTCAACTGTATTACTGGGCATCAAGCTGGCTTGAATAATTTCAGTGTTATTTCTCATTTTTTAATATTTTTTTCTAGTTTGCACAGCTTCAGTAACGCTTTTGAGCTGTTATGTGCTATCATTACAGAGTAGCTGTAGATGGCTCTGTTCACAGTTTCCCATTTAAAAAATCCTATGTATATTAATATCTTCTCTCTCACCAGTTCTGCATTTTAAGTGCAAAATTTTTCTTTTTAATATAAATATGAAACCATACATGGTTTCTTTTTTGTAACACAACTGTTGTTGGCTCCCTAGATTCCTCCTCTGAGCAGATTTTCCCAAGGGAATAGTAGTACATAGGTGCTGTGAGGGTGAAGAGATTGTCTTCCCCACCCTTTCTTAATAATGATTCAGTGGAAATATATATGCAAAGAAGCTACTATATATGTGTGTGTGTATGTTTAAAAATAATTTACACTTGTGTGTTACATTATGTATTTTGATAAATACTCTATCTGTTTGGAAGGTAAAGCCATCATTTGAATGCACTAGGGCCTGATTTAGTGTTTGCTGAGGTCAGCAGAGAGCTTCCACTTCATTTTGAAGGGATTTGGTTCTGGTGCACAAAGAGGAAGAGTTGATCCATGAGACTGTGAACTTGCCTCTAGGCACCTGGAGGAGATGATGACCCAGTGGAACTAGAAACAAATATATTCTTGCCGTTTTTGCAATTTCAATTTCCATGTTGCATGAGGAAACTGTAGCCCGTTAAGCTCATTGCTTCATCTCTGAACCACTTTTCCTCTCCTTGCTTTAAAACACTGCAACAGTTTCAACATAAAAGATACCTATTCACGCCCTGGGTTTCACAAGCACTTACATGTACGGTTTTTACATAATGTTTCTTTTAAATTCCTCTCTCTGATAGCCCAGATGATGGGAAGCATAAGCTGGGGGCATTTGAAAAACTGATGCAGTGTGAACACATCTATACATACATACCTACTCTGAAATCTGGCTCAGTTTAACGACAAAAAATCCTCACCAAAGAGGTCCTCGTTGCTGTTTTAACATTGGAGTCTTGTGTTGGCAAGTGAAGGTACAAACACTGAACATAAACATCACCTCTCCTCCCTTGATTTTGGCACTAGGAAGCACCCTTGTCTTAATGGATAAAATTCTTAGGTATCCCATGGCAGATGAGTTTCATTTTGAGGCAGAGATATGGCTGCTTTTTGTTGTAGTTATACTGTGATTTCATTTATTTGTAAGTGTAAAACAGAGAGCAGAATTTCATTGGGTAGCATACCTGCTTGAGTATGTTTAACTGGACTTGCTGTATGCAAAGGACTGGTAGGTAAATGCTTTGAGTATTCATATTTGATGCTGTTTTCTTAGGTAAAAAAAAAATTGAAAATTATATATATATTTGACTCCTAGTTTATCGTGATCAAGTAGTATGTAAGAAGGTTTACTTTTAATTGATGAGTCAGGGTTTGTATTTTGACCTGCCTTTTGTTTTGTGTTTGTCAGTTACTTGACTGACAATAGGTGTGCTCCAGTATTTCACGTTCTATGCTACTGTACAAAAAACAATCATATTTCCACTTCTCACAAATTCTGATTATTACCCAACTGCTAATGACTGTTCTGTTTTCCTAATCTTTTCCCTGGAAAGCTCTTTATTTTTTTTTTCTGCAATAGGTCTCTGTGTGCTTCCCTACAGTCCTGCTGCTGTCCAGTAGGGTTCTGTCAGTGTTTGCTGGATTAGCAGGGTAATTTGCTTTCGTGGAATGTTTTGCTTGTCCATAGGGACAGGCTACTCAAAAGAAGAGAGACCTGCCCCCTGTGCATCAAGATGCAGAAACTAGTAACTATCATTAGTTCTGAGTTCGAACCTCCTGGCGCTGAACTGCATGGTCTTCAAGAATAGTAAGATTGATGTGTCTGTTGGTAGCTTAACATGCCAGCCTAGCCTGCTTCCAAACTGAGTTGTAGCATTACTGTCCTTTGGTGACAGATATGTGCAGCGATAGTGATCTTTGACCTGCATAAAATAAGTCAAAGGAACAAAGCAAAACTTCAAAGAACATGCGTGTGCCCAGCGCTTTCAGGCTTATGAGAACAATCTACTGTTAGTGTGAGTGTTGTGGGGGTTTGATTGTTTCATCTGTACCTTAGCACAGTTTTGTAATTAGAAATCAGACAATCTTTTTAATTTTAGAATTAGAATTTATTTCCCTTTTCTTTCTTTTTCTCAGAAATCAATCCTATGCTTTGATTTTCTTTTAGCATTTTGTGTATCCCGTGCTCTGATTTCTCACAGGAATGTATGTTGCATATAGAGCTGGTAAAGAGCATTCACAGTTGTGTTTTTGACAGAACAAGTTGTTTGAGCCAGCTGCAGGAAAGTTTTCCTGATGCAGACTAATGAACAGGAGAGGGATTGTAAATTCCAGAATTTTCTGATGTAGGGAGCCAGCAAACAGCTATAAACCCCAGAACAAATACATCCTATAATGTACTTTGTTCATTTATTTCATACTATAAGGATATTTTTAATTATTTATGATAATAAACTTCTGAGTAAAGGCATTCTGCTATATTTTGTAATGATGATAAAACTTGCACAATGCAGAGCCTCTCCACAACATCCTGATAGTAGAGGTGTCTTGCAAGTAAAGTAGAGATGGTCATATGCTCTTTTAGGGGGGTTTTGTTACTTCAGTAGGGGTTGGAAGCTTGTTTTCTCCTTCTCTCCTGTCTTTCCCTTCCCCTCAAAATAAAACAGGGGCCTAATGCTGTTTCATGTATCAGAAATTTACACTGTTAAAAAGGAGCTCCTAATTAAGGCTCAGTATCCTGCACTTTTTAATGTGTGAGAGCTTGTGGAAAGCATCTTAAAGAACCTTTCCAAACATTCTCTGCAAGCTTTTATAAGGAGCATCACAAATTTTGTCTACTGACTGCCTTTATTATCATGCTAAGGGGAGAAAAAGGAGAAGTCAGAAATACAATTAAAGTCCTTTGAAAGTCACCTGTAATTTCTTTGTGTACAAATTATAGCAGATGCAACTCAGAGGCTCTACAGTAGTTCATTTCTAGTTGTGTGTTGTGTTTGTTTTTTTTCTCTCACTGGTGACCAATTTAAGCAAAAGCTATTGAAGCAAAAGGCATTTCCTGGAAAATTAATGATCAGATGGGAGGAGTTTGATAACCTGAAGTACAAGTGAGTGCCATCTATCCCAGCCCATCATTAGTCTCCAGAAAATGCCCTGTGCTGATGTCACTGAGTTAGTGGCTGTTTTTTGTGGTTTTTAAACTGTTTTTTTATTATTTTGTTAAAAAAAAAGTAAAAAGGATGAAGAGCAATATCAATTTGCTGTCTGCATTTTTAATGATGCTCAAATATTGTGCTTATATTTAATCTGTTTTGACCTAGTAGATTGATAGGATGACTATGAAGTGCTTAAGAACCTGATAAATAACAGTATCAGGAACACTTCTCAAGAATTAATGCCTCTCTACTAGCCAGTTAGAGTACTTCAAGATTTGTTAGCATTGTATCAATGTGGTAGTTATGAGCCTCCAAAATGCTAAATTTGAAATGTTTCTTTGCTAGTGGTGGCTGTGGTGGTATTACCACTCGAGAGAGACAAATACTGTATATAGTGTATTAATGGTAAAAAAGGGAGATTAATCAAGTTGTAGGTAACAGGACTAAGACATGGACAGTGGGAAGTGGTTCCACGCCTGCTGCTGCCCTACTTGATCCTGTGGCCATGAGCAAGTCTTTTCATGTCTCCACGCTTCAGTTTCTCAATTCAGAATCCATGTTGCTGATGGCAATTAACTGCTTAACTAGTGTTTGCACATTGTTCTCAATTAATAGTTGTTGAGAGAGTCTTTGTTCCCTGCTGTTGTTGCCAAATTTGTCGATATTAAGAGTGGAAAAAAATGAGGGATTTATCTGGTGAATCACAGGTTCTCTTTGTTCAATGTGGCAGGCAGGCTTGTCTTCTCCCTCTGCTTGTTGATTTCTGTCAGCATTATGAAATGGAGGCCTGTAAAACATTAAATCTTCTAGATCAGATCTGGCTACAAAATCCTATTTAAACTAATGCTCTGATGTGATTGTGCCATAATCCAGTGAATTAACAGGATGATTTTTAAAAAGTGGGCAAACTGTATTTTATTGAAGGAAATACTTAGCCAGAATCTGTGCAGAACTGAGGAACAGAATTGTTATGGTTTCCTTAGGAGGGCTCGTCCTTGACAAGCAGACCTGGCAGAAACCCTTGAGATAAGTTAGTAGTGTGGCACCTGCTCTCTGTAAGGTCAAGCTGAGGTATGGAGGGACCAAGACTATTGCTGTTCAGGTAGCAAAACACTGACACAGAGGAGAAAATAATCCAAGGATTCATAAAAGCAGATGCTTTTATTTTTATAGAGTATATTCCTCATGATATTAATTTGGTACAATACCAGTTAAAAGAACATAAAACTGTAGTTCTCTCTTCTGACTGCTGCTTAATATGTTTAATACCTTGCCCGCAATGGTGAAGAGATCCACATGGCCATGGCCAGATGAACTCCCTTGAAGCTGAAATATTTAAATCATCAAAATAAGTAAAGGTAGATGTGAAATGTGGCTATTCATGTGCAGTCATGAGGCTCATAGCTCATGATATGCAAATTGCTGTGGAGGCTGTTAGTGTGAAGCCCTGGGCTGTCATGGCTGATGAGCTGAAGAGCCACATTTGGCTGTGGCTGACCCATCCCAGGAGTGCTGGCTGGAGGCTCCTGGTGCACCTAGAGGCAGCCAGGCCAGGAACTCCTTTTCTCAGGGTGTGGGATGTACTGGCCACAGAGATGAGCCACCTTAAAGTTTGACCCTTCCTATGGGAACTTTTTACTTGATGTTTAACTTAATGTTAGCCTTGGTTCATTTTGCTCCTTCTGTCAGCTCTTTTAGGGTGTTCTGATGTGGGCATTTGTGGCTCAGGAGGCTGTGCTGGGCCTGTCAGGGCCCTTGGTTTTGTTTCTCAGGCTTGTTTTAACCATAGGTGGGTGTTATGTGGCTATAAACTCCATGCTGTAGAATTGTTTGCTTGAACAGATGTTACATTGGCTTTACAGCTGCAATTATTCTTTATTTATGTCTTGCTGCTTGAAACTGGCATTTAAAAAATGACAGGTTCTGGGGTAATACTGAAATGGGGGGAGGTTGAATTACATACGGTATGTTAATGCGAGGACAATAATCCACATTTGTAAAAATCAGAGAATCCTTCCTAGAATGACAGTTAAAATATAGACTTTTTTTCCCCACTTTCAGTGTAGCAATGCAAGACTTTCAAGTGGAAAATTGTTAATTTACTATAATGAATTGAAATGTGAAAAAACAAATATTTAGTTAATTGCCTCATAAATCTGTCTGTTACTATCAGTGGAATTAAATTGATAAAGCATTCTTTAAAATTAATTTCTACATGGCAATGTGCAGATTTTATTTTATTCAAACCCCATTAGGTATTTGTATGAAATAAAATATAACTTTGTATTTCTGTCACACTGGAGTGTGTGTGACAAAACACACATTTTCTTCTGTGGATACTGAGGTTAATATGTTTGGCATAATGAGGAGAGCTCAACACTAGCTACTTTCAAAGGCAGTACCAGCTGAAAAGTGGAAGTACATCATACTTCCATCATTGTATCATCTCTCTTTTCTGTCAGTGCAGCTTAACTCAGAGTCCTTTTGCTGTTGAGGTCGGGGACCAGGGACATGATGTTTGACAGTCACATGTGGTTTTGGGCTGCTGCCAGTAATGAAAGTGCTTCAAGAGGCTGAGGGGGCAGCAGGCTTTCTCAGTGGGACTATGAAGTGTATTTCTGGTCCCTACCAGGACGGGACTTTCTGGTGAGAGGAGGAGGTTGATGTTTTGTGTTACTGGGCACATACTGCCCCTGCAGCCACAGCTTTTCCCAGTTTTGAGCCTGCTTGCAGTAGAACTTGCAGGCAGTTGGTATGAAATGAGGTGGGAAGCTGAGTGCTCTTACACTTTAATCACCTAATGACATTATGCCCTGTGCAGTATCAGTTTGTCAAAGTAAGTGGGGCACTACACACAATTAAATAATTTGATACACTCCATCCTTCCAGCAAATGTAATAAGAACATCCTTGCTGACCTCTCTCAGTGACATGCAGCAGGAGAAAACTTGTCTCATGGTGTATGACCCAATGTTCTGGAAACGCACATAAAGATAATTCCTTCTTGCTGTACAGTGTTGTTAGATAGTCTTAAATTTCAACTTGATGGTTGTCATCTCAGAATTTAGTGGTGGATGAATGGTTGCAAGTTACAGCTGGTCTTAGGGTGAACTTTAACGTCTGAGAGTAGGGAGTCCTCAGATTTCTTCCCACAGCCATCTATTACTTCTTGAATGACTGTCATCAACTCACTAATACTTTAATTCTCTGTTGTTCTGCGTGACCATGGTTGCTACTTCCCAGAGATGTAATTGGCATGATTTGCCCTGATTTGTAAAGAGCTTTGAGATCCCTCAAATAAGCCAGCTAAAGGGGCAAAATATTAGTGATAACAGTGACCTATAAGACTTCAGAGGAAGGAGGTTGCAAATACTTTTTGATTTAGCTTTAGTAATACTTCAATAATCAAAAGAAGAAATGTAGTGTTTAATATTTAATATTTAAACAAAATTGCACTCACTTTCTTCTCATGCTAAGTGAGTATTAAAGCAGAATGGAAGCTAGTTTACATATTTTTACACTAGACTATTTTATTATTAAATACTGAATTGTGCTGGAGTTGGCCAGTCTCCAATGAATATGACACAACTTACATTGCATTTTAAAATTTGCTTGTTACATAGTATGGTATTTCTATTAGACAAATGTTTGATAGCAGGGAATTTAAAAAGGATGTACTTTTATTAACACACTGAATTTATGCTATGAAAATAAGTGATATTCATTTTGATAGCAGAAGAGACAAAAATATAAAGTGTTTGCAGTGTAAATAGCTATTATTCAGGATCCAGTAATCCATGTGTCTGCTCTTGAAAATGCATGATATAGTTAGTGCCGCAAGTTGTGCACCTGAGATTCTCCTGTTTCTTTGCCTGTCGTTAACTGTAGGTGCCCCCCTAAAGTGCATGTGAATTCTTTTATCACATACTCAATAAAATACAATCAATCATGCTAAATCTTCAGACCTCTGAGTGGTAAACATAGTTTAATATATGACAATTTTCAGCTGAGTTGTGAAACATCTTGCCACAGTGTGTTCTATTTGGGAGCATGCTTTGGAGAAGAGTTTTCTAGAGATGTTAAATACAAAGATACCAGGTCCTTTGTACTTAGGACGTTGCTTCATGTGCCAAAAATTTCTCAGGGCAACGTCAGTATTTTGGGGAGCACTTTGCTTTATTCCTAGGGGCTTTACTGAGTATTTGCTGTTGGCCATTGTGAAAAGCAGGATGGGTTAAACTGAGCTTTGATCTTTCTTCTGGGAATTTGGCTTTAATGGCCTTGTTTTCTTCACTGTGATATTTCTGTCATTCATGAAGTCAGTTATACACGTGAGATTTCAAACACATTCAAAACATAATTGGAGAAACAGATAAAGTTTCTGTTTGGCTCTGGAAAATACAGTACAGGGATAATCATTTGCATGATGTCTACTAAATATTCAAATAATTCTAGGCATGAAGCTGCAGTTTTGACCAGTCTAAATAAGTCAATAGCTGTTGTAAATAATTACTCTAGAAGGTCTGTAGCTCTGACATGTGCTGGTTTGTACTTAAGGCTTTTTAAGCTCTTGATAGTGGATAAAATAATTCTGTTAGCATGAGGGATATAACAGAAAAACTTGTTTAAATTAATAAGTTGCTGCTGCTTAGAGCTGGCTATGTTATGAGACCTGGCTTCTCTGTCATTATTAAATGGTGAGATCTCATCCAACCCTCATTGAATTCACTGGGAAAATGGCCAGTAGCATCAGCTGAAGTTGAACTATGCCCTTAGAGAGGATGTAAACTCAGGAATGCTGATGAACTTTGTGTTGCTTTGGTTAAATTATTTTGTCATACTTCATACTCTTTTTATAAATGAGGAATAAACATTACATGTTTGCTGAAGACATGAGAAGTGTTTGTTATAGATTATCTTCCTCACTAGAAGGCAGTGATGATGGCAATTCGTTGACCTGCTGACTCTGAATCTTTTTAGGAAAAATAAGTACAAAATATTGCTATTCTTTCCTAAACTGTGTGTAACAAGCACCTTGTTGCTGTGAAAGCTTCTTAAGGTCTAGTGGAAGAAGGCTTAAAATTTGGACTTTGAAGTATTCTGGGTTCTTTCCAAGCTGACAACTGTTAAGTTTCATGAAGCTACAAAATCATCACATCTCCTGTGATTTGCTAGTGCCTGAGATGGGCAGTGCAATTCACAACAGCACTGAAAAAGGGATGCATCTTTACTTGAATTTGAAACAAGAGCACCTTGTGTTTATTTGATCATCTCTTTCCTTTCAAGTAGATATTACTGCAACAAATGGAGGTAATTATTTAGGATGTCAACTAAGAGAAAAATAATTTTAGAGGATAATTTTTCTAGCCAATGTCCTAAATATCAATCAATTAAGTTGTATTAGGCTTAGAGCACTATTTTTCTGTGCATTGGAGTCTGAATCAGTCTGTGTGAGTGCACTGCACAGAGACCTGTGTGCATTTCTCCTTCAGTCTAAAATTGATGAATGAAATAGTCATCCTGCTGAATTCTTAATTTTCCTGTGGTGGTATACTTTAGCACATGTTAAGTTTAAGAACACAGGGTTAAAGAGCTGAGCAGCATGTGAAAATGCTCAAGGGAGTGGAGGATCCTGTTAGTAAATGAATGCATTTATTAGAGCTGTAGGAGTAGCACGGAAGCACTTGATAAATGATAAAATACTCAAGCAGTTGAGTCTCCTAATTCATCTGTCCCTAAAAGGTTGTGTTAATCAATGATTGCTTTTTAACATTTTTTAGAAGGCCAGATTTATTTCTGTTTCTTGTCTATTGCATAGCATTGCCATATTTCAAGAAAATACAAATGTGTGGACTCTGTTAAAGGAAGCATCCTACAGGTGCGCAGGAAAGTTTTCAATAGCAATAGTAAAGAAAAAAAGTAAATACAAATTTGAAAAAAAGATAAAGTAGAGTTCTAAAGTGGTTTTCAGCTTAAATGGAATAATGCAATCTGTACACATTCAGCAATAGTAAAGATTTGGGGGTTTTTCCATACAGTAAAATACATTTTAAAAATTGTACCTGTGCAAAGAAAACTTGGACATTTTCAAGAATTTTTTCATAATTTGAAGTATCTAGATGAAGTAAAAGCACACTGTAACAAGCATTGTCAGATCTTTAATTGCATCAAATTAGTGTTTATGCCTTGGGAGTAATATATTTAAAAATACACACTTTATAGCAGCACCGTGCCATGTTTGCTGTTGATGTGTATGAAGACTAATGCACAGCACGCAACTAAACACAACTCTTCCTTTGTAGCATATTAATACATAGAATGCTGGTGCTGATGGGCATGTCAAGTATGATGGCAGCTAGGAAGCTGTTAGGAGTTATGTTGTGAAATATGTTTGAATTAGTGTATCCTTTGCCAAAGAATTAATGCCTTCATTGTCAGCGCTGAATTTTGAAGAAACTTCAAATCCCAGGAGAGATCAAAAGACAAAAAAAAACCCCCAAACAACCCAAACCAAAACCAACCAAACAAAACTACAAAAAACCCCAGACCTGTCAAGTCCTGCTAAACTCATAAGGGCCATGAAATTCTGAATTTAGGTTGAACCCCCTTGCCTTGTAGCCCCATTGTTGTAGTCAAAGGTCCCTTACCGTCACTGCACATTACCCATCTAATGAAGCTTCCTAATCCAGCTCCTGGGTCCTGAATGCAGTTCATTTGATGCCAAAAATGCTCATAAATTTGACATGTGTGTAAGTTTGGTACAGTTTATCAGTGGTTTGGGGTAAGACATAACTGGAGTACTGGATTCCAGGTGTTTTTAGGAAGTTTCTATCAATGCCTTAATGTGTATTCATTTACTGAAAGAAAAAAAAAGAAGACAACCAAAACAACCCCATGATGTTATCTTAACTAGCTCTTTTATTTACATATCAGATGTTTGCTCTTAGAAATATCATGTTGGAAAGCTATTTAATGTGACTGATGTTCTAATAACTATTTCTTTTAATGTCCTTTTGAAGCTGTGCTTATAACCGTTCTTCTCTTTTCTTTTTCCTGCTTTTCTTTCAGTTTTGCTTTTGTTTCTCATAATGCAAATATGAACTGACAAGAAAACTGTAGTAGGACTCCAAAACATACCTTGAACATACATTTTTAACCAAATTACAATTGCTGATGTCATTTACACATGTTGCCTTTCAAAGGATGAACATGTTCATTTAATTTGCTTTTTAAATATCTGTAACAGTGTCCCCAAGCGTTTTAATAAAACAGAAACAGTTAATTATTGCCAAATAAGGGTATCCAAATACAGTGGTCTGCAGCTTGCATTTAAATATATCTGGCAGCTCTTCTCTCTCTCAGAAAAAATGTCAGTTATTGTAATTTTTAATAAATAAGTCTTATCTTGACTCTCTTCCTTCCTTCCTTCCTTTATTTCTTTCCCACCCCTCTGCAATATTGTTCAACAACCATACTTTCAGTGGGACCATTTCTATTACAGAGTGATTGAGCTCTGATTTACACATCAATTACCCAACTTCATGGAGATTTTCATGCTCCCCAAGCTAACATCAATGAAGCATAACTGCGTAAGCGCTTTATTTCATCCCAGTTTTTGATAACTCAGTCTGATAACTAATCATATTGAAAGACAATGTACTATGATACAGGAAACAATAAATGCTCCCCTTTGAAACCTCATCTATTCTTTATATGCTTACTAGTTGGGAGCTTATCTCTGTCATCCATTTCCCCAGAATTGTTCCTTACAAATTCACATTAAGGAAAGGTTTGGGGCTACGTAATACCAAAAAGCGGAGGAAAATGAGTGAAAACAACACTTTCTAGGTACTCCAAGGGGAAAAAATAGCTTAAAAGAATGAAGAATGTGACAAATAGAAGCCAAGCCATTAGCCTCCTAGCTTAAATTTCCATAAATTGCCCGGGGGTCTCTTGGGTGTTATTTTGTTCAGAGGCTTTAATCTTCTGTATTCTCTATCAAATGTCCTACATGAATGGCATTGTTTTTAATGCAAATTGTTAAGAGACTTAGCTCATGTGGATAGATAACCAGTGACCATCTGAAGTGTTTCTCTACAGAACTGTTGAACATTAAAGGCAGAATATTCTATGTTTTAGAGTAAATCATTTATCTTGAAGTGTAGTGATAGATATGTTCTGTGCTAGATACTTTCAATAACTATTCATGCTTTAAATGCTAAATATTAAAGATTGTGAGTTGTAAAGGTATCCTATCATGGCTTGATTGGTCCCTCTCAAGTAGTAAAATTCCAGGACAAAGTTGATAACGTGGTGATAAACAGAGGAAGAGGAATTTTGCTATTTTAAATGTCCTACTGCTTGAGATGTTTATCAGTAAGTGAAACAAAGACTTCAGCTGAGCCAGGAAGATATGTTAAGTTTGCCATACTTTTGCTTAAAGATCAGGTTTTGAAATTCCCCTCATTTACTGAAAGCATTTTAGGACTTACAGCAAAATGTAAGTCCTGAGGCTGCTTGCCTTTATTTTTTTTTTCCCCAATTTGGAATAATTGTATTGAAATACCAGAGTGTATGCTGGGGGAGTCTGAATATACCAAGAAAGCCTATTCTCTTTCCCTTGTACAATAGGCTTCTTGTACATGAAATCAATGGAGTTATGGTGAGGGAAATTTGGAGTCACATAGAGGTGAATTCATATTGTAATGTATTTGCTAGTGGTCCTCTTTTATGTGGTTTATCAGGTGAAATGCTTTTTGCCTTATGTTTTTACTCACATTGAAGAAAAATTGCCCCAGTGTGGAATAGCAAGCATGTATTTTAAGTATGAGAATATTCTCATTGGCCTGAGTTAGATTTCTCATGTAAGTCAAATATATTAACAAGTGAGTTTTTATTTGGGATGTTCAATACTTTATGCAGGTATATGAGTTAGTTTTTGAGGAAGCCTAGGTTCTGAGTTCACTTCACTGACTGCTTGTGGCAGAACAATGATTCTGTTTCAAAATTGTAACTATGAAGAAATAACCTTGGGAAAGGACTTCCAGTTCTCAATTTATCATTTTATATCCACTGTGTTTTAGTTTAGAAGCTTATGTTTATTTCTTGTTTCCACAAGTGGCAAACATTTCGATTCAAGAATTTCTTTCATCATTTAGGCATATCCAATATTTCAAGCGGGGTGAAACTAGTACAGGGGATATTTGATTTGATTGTAGTGTGCATTTTTGTGAATTCAGACATTATTGAGAATAGCAGCTACTTCTTCCCTAACTTGTGAGTAAATGCTGCTTTTCTTGAATGTTGTTCATTTATCCTTGTGGATGTAGCCAGTCACTACTATAAAGCCTCTCAGCTCCAGCTTTCTTATTGATTCTTTCCCTGTTGGGCTTTTGTTGTTTTGACTGAATCAATGGAGCAGTGTTCTGTTCTCATTCATGATTCTTCTGCAAAATTAGGTATTTGATTTTTTTTTTTCTTTTCCTACATCTCACAGTGACTACTTCAAACATGTCTAGTCTGACTTCTTTCTTCTACCATTTCTCTTGTCTTTCAGGCTCTTATCTGCCTTGCCTAGTCTTCTGCACTTTGTGAGACTTACTTCTGTGGCCTTAGTGCATGTTTAAAAATAAAGCTCAAATGCTAGGTCCCAACCTTTAGCTGTTGGTCTTATTTAATCAGCTTTCCTTTAACTCATTCCTCTAACCTGTTGCTCTGTTGCAGTCTGTCCTGAAAGATTTTTTCTTTTCCCTCCAGATTTCTTGCACCACATCGTCTCACTTTCAGCATTGCACTCTCCTTTCCAATGCTCAAAGTTTTTCTTTTTTCTACTTCTCCTTTATGGAGACAGTGGCTTCCATCTCTTATCAGATCTGCATTTTCAGTTTCCAGTCTGACACCTACATGCATGTCTGTTATCTTTTGCCTTGATATAACCTCTTCCTGCCTCAGCCACCTTCTTTCCTCCTTCATTCCCTGCTTGATCCTGATTGCCCCTGCAGCCATCTTGGGCTGCAGTGGGTGTGAAGGGTGCAGCTCCATGGGCCTAGCTGACAACTGAAAGTTCATAGAGGCTGAGCACCTGGCCTGTCACAGTGCATCAGCTCACTGCTGTCCCTGAGGGTCTCCATAGCTAGGAAGAATGACAAATGGATGTGTGCTGGTCTGATTTTAAAGGATTAAGTATCAAATGCTGTTATTCAAAACACATTTGCAACCTGCCTCAATGTTAAACATAGCAAAATAGTAGTACAGTTCTGGTTACTGTTCTTTCTGTCATATCCAGAATGCTGCTAACTTGTAGATCAGTGATCTTGTGCCTTTGTACCATTCTTGCTGCTTACCATTCCTGATCTTCTCAGATTTATGTACAGACTTCCCCATTCAAATTCAATTATTAATCATGTATTTAAACTACATTGTCACATAATAGCTGTGTCTCGGGAAGTGGCCCTCTCGGATGCAGGGATTTTCATGGCCTGCAGCTGTTTTCTTCTACAGTTCCTTTTCTAAAATGTTTGCAAATGTTTGCTATATTTGTGATTTCCTACTCTCCTGGCTTTAGAGGAGCCATGAAGTATTTCTCCTATTTCTCATGCTAATGAGACAGACTGAACTCTGGTGTTCCTCATGGTATCTGACTACAGTTTTCATTGTCACCTTCACCACTGATCACATATCTGTATTTCACAGAACATTAGTTAAGCTAAATATTAAACATAAGTCCCAGAGTTTGCATTGTAGCTGCATTAAGAGTTTCTGGAGAGCATCCCATTATGTTCTCAGTGTGCTGCAGCCTTAAGATCTAATCATCATCCCTCTTTGGATTACAAGGAACCCAAAGAAGTTGTTAATCTAATCTGTGTATGATCTTATAATATTTGACTTTCCATAGCCACAATCAGCTGCCTGTCAAGCGTTCCCATAGCAAAAGTACATTTGCACAGAAATAAGCCAAGTAATTGACCTGACAGGATAAGCAACCTCTTCCGTTTGAATAGATACTTTGTATACTTAAGGCTACAATGTGACTATGTGAGTGGAAAGTTCAAAATGAACCTTTTTTTTAACTTTTTTTTTTTTTTTAGGTTCTCACAGGAGAATCTCTGAGGGAGTGATTTGGATTGATACAGAAGTAGCAATTCACTTAGGTCTTTGCTTGTGTTGTAAAATGGGCGCTCACAGTTTGGTAACCAGTCTGTAAACGTCACTGGGGTCCAGGGCCTGATTTGCTTTTGTGCACACTTCCTGGGTGCATGGAATAGATATCTTTTATAAACACACATAGTAAAAGAGAAAAATGTTGTTGTGTTGGAAAACAGTTTTTCCAACATTTTATTAACACTGTAAGATTGCCTTAGCTTAAGTTAATGTCTTTTAAAGTGATGATGCCATTTTGAATTACTGCTGTTTTCATCAGTTTTGATTTTGTGGTTTTGTAATGTGTCACAAAACATATCTTAATAGTTTGAGAGCCTTCGATGCTTTTTCTCAGATAGCATATTGGTTCCCTAAATAGTTTGCATGCTTGAGAGCAGAGCCAACTTGTAGATAACAAAGTGCTGGAACCTCACTTGAAGGATGAGATCTGTTCTGTGCTGTAGTTTATGGTTCTGTGATCTGTGTCTTCAGTGGCCAGATTCAGTTTGATTTGAATGGGCCCAGGTTTTCACCCTGAATCTCCAGGCCAAGGTTGCTATTGGGAAGCTGTAAAACACAACTCTTAACTGTCATGAATAATTCTTTCTGAAGTGAATGTTGGCAGTGCCTGGGATAAGATTGCTCCCATAATCCATAAGATTACTTATGCAGGATATAAAATCCTGCTTACGCTAGATCCACTCTGCTGGCTTTAAGACTGGGCTTTTAACTTCGTAATAATCTGATCTTGCTGCAAAATTCACACATTCCATGGGTCAAACTGCCAAAGAAATGCCTGGAAAGATCTTCTATCAGAGGTATGAATACAGTGTGTGCCTACTGCTCCCTGGCTGGGTTATTTCTGGAATAAAGAAGTCCCCTACTCCAGAAGAGTTGCAGGGAGAGATAGAATCAACCTTGTCCTCATCTTCATGTACTAATTTGGGAAGCAGTTTGTGCTCATTTATTCCCATACCTGTGGATTTTAATCTTAGCTTAGGACACAAAAGAAGGGAGACTCATGTCTCCCTTCACCTTTTAGTGAACAGGTCACTGGTGGTTTGCAGTAGTGTGTCAGTGTTATGAACATATGTAGTATAGTAAAGTGGCTTGCTTACAACAGTTTCCTTTCTGTGTCCAGCAAATAGTACTATAGATTCTGCAAAAATACCAAGAATTGTTATAATAATATTTTGGAGCTTGATGTTGGTGCCAGTGATGTCACTGCATCAGGAGGTGTTATAAAGAAATAAAATGTGACATCTTTTCAGCCTTCTAAGTTGTAAAAGGAAAATATGGATGGAAATCATTCAGCTCAGCCGATGTATGTGGCTTTGCATTCAGTTTACAAGCCATACTCAAGCCTTTTTCAATCTGAGCCTGAGTGATCTTGAATTGCTTAGACCAATTATTAACTCATTTTTTATTGAGGGATCTCATTGTGGCATTAGTCTTTCTTTTCTTTTTTTTTTTTTTCTTCCCTGCACAAAACCAAGTATGAGTGTAAGGATACATGGAGTCATCAGGCAACAGACATATGCTTTCCTGCGTTCTCTGCAGGACTTGCAGGTTCAAACACAACCTGCCTGAATCACAAGAACTTTAATTGAGTAGATAAAGAGGTCCTCATAATTATAAACTGCAGTAGGTATAACAAGAGGCTAAATACATAGCTGTGGTTTTAATTAGCTGGTGCTTCAAATTAGTAATTGTGGTTTCACTCAGAAATCAGTGACTTTATACACTGTTAAAGCCTCATCACTGTGCAGTTCATTCCTCATTATATCTCTCGGTGTGAAGCTTTCAGTACAACATCATGCTGAGCTAAAAAGGCAAAAGTTGTAGATATTTGGTTATCTTCCAAGTGCAGTGGAGCTCTATGGAGATTTAAATCATTCTCGACAGAGATGGGAGAATTAATTGTTCTTTGTTACATATGTGATATGTATGTATGCATTTGCACATGGAAGGTGTGTGTGCATGGTCACAATGTGTCAGGGAAATACTGCTTAAAACAGATAACATCAGTGCATATACTGAATCTGCTATTCAAATTGTTGTCTGGAATTTGGTAGCTAATTAACTGACACTAAGCAGAGCCAAGAGCTTCATAACAAATCAAATAGGGGTTGAAAGCACAGAAGTGTCCCTTAATGCTTGTCACATGAGAGGTTGTCAGTGCAAGTTGAAGCATGCATCTTTTCTTTTCCTCTTGCCTCTTCCCTCCTCCTTCAGGGTTTTAATTATATCTTTTTCCTCAGAGGAGCAGGAGGTAGTTTGCAAAGCCAAGAGACCAAAGTCCTTTAGTGCTATTCAGGGGAGAAGTGCATGTGGTCTCTTAGCTTGTAATCTAGGTCTGGCAGGTGCACAAAGCAAGCTGACATACAGATAAGTGCCACTTGCCATTGCTACACTGAACCACTAGATCTTTTTCGGTTTGTTTGTGTGTAGAACTATCTGATACTGGAATCTACTACCCTAGAGTCTCTTCCAGGAGCCTGCTACAAAAACACTTTTTAAAACCCCCTTGGCACCCACGATGAAGCTGTACATAAATTTTAAGAAGTACATGGGACAGAATTAGGTGATCTAATGGAGCACTGGGATAGATGGAGACAAGTGTTACACAGTTAAATGGATCTGAAGATGTTGCTGTCCTTCATTGACTTCGCATTTGCTCTCTGCACAGACATGTTCTTTGTGGGCACATGTGCGTGCGTCTGTGTGTATGTGCGTGCACATGTATTTTAGAGACTTCATTCAAACCTGTCAAAATGCATTTTATTCTTTTGCATAATGCTCTGTTAGTTTGAAAAGAACATTTTTTGTCTGTTTTCATTTTAGAAGTATATTCACTGTCCTACTGCCCAATTTCACACAGCATTACAATTTCCAACCTACATTTGGGAAAATTATTCGGTGGCTGCTTCTGTCTTTCAGAACTGTCCTCAGGAGTTAGATTGTTGCTGATGTTTTGCTATTCTTATTTATAGTGATGAAGATGTAACTAAATTATGAAGAAAATAATGTGTTATCTGTTTTTGTCTTTGTCTTCTTCAGTCACTATGAGCAAGATCGGAGTGCACTTAAGAGGAAAGAATGGGAAAGAAGAAACCAAGAAGTCCAGCAAGATGAAGATCTCTTTGCTTCAGGTTTTAACCTCTTTGGGGAACCCTATAAGGTAAATTGTATTGTTATGCTTTACATTTTCAGGATATCTTTTACCTGAATGCATTTTACAAATACAAATGAAGCTTCTTATCACCAGTGAGAAATGAAAGTATCCTATCTGCCTGAGTGCTTATGCTCATGAATACTCTAATTATTGAAATCAGCATATGGCAGGAGAGCAAACTGAATGCTTTTCCCAACATTGCATGCTATTGACAGAATCACAAATTCTGGTTACAGTCCAGTTGAAGATTTCTTCCTCTAAACACACAATAGAGTCCTATGATAGAAGAATGTGCAGCTGGTATTTCTAGAAGTGGGTTCATACCTGCAGAGCGAGAAATCGGTCCTTTTAAGAAGAAAATATCCCTGAGTTATTAAAACCAATGTTCTCTCTATAGGTAATGAGTCCATTAGCTTTCTTGTGCAGCCATAACCATCCAAAGAATTCTTTTGAGAGACTATCTTAATCTTTGGGGAGCATAACAAGGGACTTAAGACAAGTCTTATTCTCTCTGAGGAGCTTTGCTGTCTGAGATTTTCGTCACCAAGGGATGTCCCCCTTTATGATTTCTGCTGCTTTGATTTTCAGTTAGACATTCCCTGAAGAATTAATCAGAATGTAAATTTTGATATCTTTCTCCTCCCAATCAGTGACATCCATTGAAAGGCCACTACTTCATCTCTCCATTTTACATTGTTAGCAGCTGTAGGGATGATGAGGGCTTTTCCCAAAAAGGAGGAGGAAAGGCTGGCATTATTATTAAATGGTGTCTAATAATTACAGACTGGGAGAGTGTGATGGATACACTTGACTCCTAGCTGTATTTTGTTCAGGCTGACCGAGGAGCAACAGGCCTGACATCATTGGGGTGATCTTGTGAGCTGGAAAGCCCCTGCCTCATTTATGAGATAGTGAAGGTGTCTTGAAAGATGTTTCAAAAGGTGGTTTTGAAACACAAAAGTGCAAGATAACTGAAGTACAGAACAAGATATCAGAGCTAAAACGGAGACATCTTTCTTGTCTGTACTGTTGACTAGCAGCCAACTACTTAACCCTGTACATGTTACTATCAGGATGGGCCCAGTTTGAGGTCTCCCTGAGAGAGGCTCACATGGAACCTCCTATGCCACTCTAAAGTTGGCGATATTAAAACTTAGTCAAAGAAAGCAGCCCAGATTTTCTCATGGAGCTTGCTGCTACTGTGAATCACAAGATGTGTGGACTGTCTGCCTCCTTCTTTAATTTCTTTGCTCCAGCTGTTAGAGAATCTTTCTTAACACCCCTGTCATATAAAATGTAGGTAGTTTTGGACTAGTGGATGTTTCTAAATCGATTCTTTGTAGCACCTGCATGTATACACATACATTAAAAAACGTTTCTGTGGGTGTATAAAATACATTTATATATGCTTACTGAAAGATAAAGGTGTTCTTTTGAAGCTCCCCTGTTTGGGGAAACAACATCTTTGACAATGTGATGACATCCAGCATTATTTTGGGAAGGTCAGGCAGTGAGGGCTGGGTTGCCCTTTAATGCAAGTAGGTTGCAGGTCTTGCCTTTGAACTCTGGTGCAACTTGATAATGCTTGCTTTCCAGAATTAATCAGAGAAGATCTTGCAGTGTTATGACAACAGACATTTGGAAAAGTAATGTCAGAGTTTACCAGAAAGAAACTGCAATTTTACTACTCAATTGTTGAGAGCTTTTAATGTTTTGGATTGGTAAAGAGTTTCAGAGATTGGTATTTTAGAGAAAACAGTAGGAGTACTTTTGTTACTTTTCAAAGGAATTACCTCAGAAGAGTTCAGTCTGAGAGGGAGAACCCAAGAGGCAGCATTTCCATTGGGGAACTTTTGGTGAATGTTAAATCATTTATCTTTTTAAGGTAAAGCTCTTCCACACTATTCAAGCTTAGCATAAAAAAAGATCGCAGCTTGTAATCCATGGAGGCACAAGAAAGTAAATGAATTATGAAACCTCAGATTTCATACAAATTTTCATAAAACTCTTGAAAATTTGGCCTGTAAGATTCAGAGCATTAGTTCTTTTCTTTGTAAAACTAGCTAGCTTTCTTTGTAAAAATAGCTAGCTAGCAAATTAATCTTCCAATAGGATTCTATTAGATATCTTTTTTTAAAGCCATAGAAGCAAATATAGAAAGGAGTATATTTCCTAAATTAGAAGAGTCTAGAATGAGGGGGAAAGCTACTAGCTACAAGTCACAAACCAGACATATAATTTATGCCTTGAAATACTTAGAAAATTCTGCATTTCCTTGATAGCAGCAAAATTGTGATCCAACATGCTGTTCAGAAAGATGTACAGAGGTTTCGTTTAAGAAATGAGCCAATTATCCAGAATATGAAGGTACAAATTGCCCCCCATCTGGAAGTAACAAAGAGCAGCCAGAAATTGTGACTGGATTTTGTGTCTGTCTTGCTGGTATCCAGGCTTGTCAAGAATGCTCTGCTTCTCTTGAGAGTCCTGAATTTGTTGAGGAAATAAAATCATTAATGTTATGCTTTGTCTTAAATCCAAGTAGTACACTGCACTACACACCTGAGCTTGTTTGGGTTGTGATGCACAAGTCTGGGCGTAGTTTTATTTAAACACAAGCCAAATTACCACTCACATTCACTATGTGTGTTTTGCTTTGCAGTCTGGTCCAAAGGCTATTGAAGAGAGTAATAATCCCTCCATTGACTTCAATAACTATTGGATATGAGCTTTAGTGCACTTAAAATATGCTAAGGATGTTTAAACAAATTTAATCTCCCTGCTTTTCAGGAAATATATTTTTTTATTAATGGTCTTGGTAAACGACTACAAATAATAATTCCTAACATTTAGAGTGTTTTTCATCCCCAGGATGTGAACATTCTGCGTAACAGAGTTAAGATCAAGCAAAATTATATTTATCTTTGTGACATGTAAGAGAAAACAAGTTGAGAGAATCAAATACCTCCAAGACAGAAATGATTGAAAAGCTCTACATTCAAATAAAAATATGGATTCCCTCTGTGTGGATCTAGACAAGAGCTATTTAATGTGCTGTGATGTTGAAGTGTTACAGTGGTGATATGTTGTCAGTACTTTTTGGTGTGTGGTTTGCTTTTTCGTTTTGTTTGTTTGTTTGTTGGGTTGGTGTTGGGTGTGGGGGTTTCTTTTTGGGAAAGTAAGCTAGATGCACCCTTGCAGTGTAGCTGAACCAGAGGTAGAGGTTGGCTGTTGGGCTTTTTCCGATATTTGCTTGTTTCCCATATGCTATCCCATAAGGAGTTAAAAGTGTTTGGGGAAGGAGGAAATAGAAAAGTATGTGAGTGTTTAGACTTCGCATCATAATTCCTGCTGGGCCCTTAAGCACAATGGAATCTCCTTGTTTTGAATTTGGGGGCTGAACAGAGAGAGTCTGGTTTTGGCTGCTGCCCAAACAGCTCATTGTGCTACTCAGTTGAAGGAGACTGCTCATATACAAAGAACTTATTCTTGGCTTAGCTAGAATATAATTTTTGCCACTAAAATGACCAACCTAGGGACTTACTTAGAGAATAAAAGTGATTCGTGCTTCTCGACAACTGGGATTATTAACTCTGCCAGTTAGGAGCATGGCAAAATATATATAGATGAGAACAACACTGAACAGTTCATTTTTAAATCACTGCCTCAGTGCAGTCTTAGAGTCCCTGAGAATGAGCAAAAGGAAATTTGCATTTGTTATCTTCTTTTTCAACTTTTTTTTATGTCGTGTAGCATTAAGGAAGAAAATTCTTCCTGCAATATTCTTCTCATTTCCAGACTAGTTCAGTGGTGGGTAATATAAGATATTTCAGGAGAAATCCATGCATGAATGTTTTTCATCACTCAAACTTCTGCTTAATACTTGAGGAAAATGGGATCAATGGCATGGTAGGATACCTTGTTGAGGAATGAAGTGTTGACACTCTCTAACCATGCACAAGCTCGTAGTGCTGCGTTTCGCCATCTTTATGGTCTGGTATTAAGGCATCTTTGGACTGTGGAAGTACTTGCTGTATTAAGTGGGGGGAAAAAAAAAAACAACAAACAACAAAACAAACAGAAGTAAAATTATGGTTGACTGTATCCTGAAGTATCTTCCATATGCTGCAACTTTGTCATTTATTTTCAGACTGTAGAAGTTAACCATGTGTTTGAACAGGAGCTATAGTTTTACTTTGTTCTTGTCCTTTGAGTCCTGTAAAGTAATAAGCATGGAGAATAAGATGTTTCAGTTATCTGCTGGTCATTTCAGTGGAACAAAAAGTTCAGTAAGAAGGCTGGTACTTTGGGTCTCTGTTGGGTGAGTTAGAACAAGGAGAGGAAATCAGCTGCTTATTAACTGTATCTTCCAGCTTATTTGTCCATCTTTTCACAAGTGAAAGGGAGTAAGAAAAAGAACCAAAAAACCCCCACTTCATGCTTTAAAAGAAAAAGTATGATAACAGCGAAGCACTTATGAGTCAGTATTTATTAATTACAGGAATTCAGAGAAAAGCACAACTCACAAATAAAACCACCCTGCAGACAATGAGAGAATCTGGGTACTTAAGAATGTAGCAATCATGTCATAATATTTATGTTCTGTAAGAAAGTATTTTGGAATGATCTTTTATTTGAAGCTACTGTAGCTTTTGAGTGGATAGAAACTTTTTCTTCTCTGGATTCAGATGGTAGATACCTCAAGGTCAAGCTGAACCCCTCTATCAAAAAGTAATTGGAGTTACACTGGAGTGAAGAGTTTGGCAACTATAAGTTTATTACAGACTCCCCAGCTTCTATTTATGGCAGTACTGTGGGTCAAGGGGCTGATAGAGCAATAACATACTTAAATAACTGTGTGATTGCAATTCAAATGCTCAGTAGCCGGTAATTGCACGTTCATATTTTGCACGATATGAAATGTACAAGCCCAACGTCTGACATAAAACCATCTCCTAACATCCATAGCTGATGCAATTTAAACACTTCTCTGAGAGCACATTTAAGAAAATGGGAAACAGTGTACAAGTGTTACTCATGCAAGCCTGTTTCAAGAGATTCTTTGAACACAGTTATTGATAGGTTTTTCTTGCATAACATATGCAAAATGTAATTGAAATTAAATTAAATGTCAGCATGACACCATTAAACGGCTAACATTTGCCATCTTCTAAGATGACTATTCTGAGTAGCAACTTCACAATCAGGAATTTACTCACTCTTTTCCTTTATTTATTTTTTTCTATTTTAGACAAATAAAGGCGATGCCCTCGCAAACCGTGTACAGAACACATTGGGAAATTATGATGAGATGAAGGACCTGTTAACCAATCATTCCAACCAGAGCCACCTTGTAGGAATCCCAAAGAATTCTGTTCCACAGACACCCATTGATAAAAATGAACAGAACTTTTTCCCAGAACCAAGAAACAGGATGATCCCATCTCATCAGATCAGTGGCCACTCATCGACGTCAATGCCTCCACCTTCCTCATTGTCATCTAATTCTACTTTGCTGCACAGTCACCAGAGCAGCAGGAAGTCTAGGACAGACTGGTCACGTGCTGGTCACAGCTCTAGCGGGGCTCAGCCAAGCCAATCCAGCAGTCAGCAGAGTCGGACAAAGCATAGCTCTTCGCATGACCAGCCACAGGGCAGATATGAAGATCTCTATAGTTGTCAGAGTGAGCAGCATAAAACTGGAGGAACTGAGGAAGCAAATTCTATGGCAGCATCTTCACATTCAAGGAGGCATACTCATTCGAAGTCAGCACCTGCAGAGCATACCTACAAAGAAAACAGTCATTCGAAGTCACCTGCAGAGCTTGAGTTCGTAGGTCATGGTCCTGGATCTCCACTTCCTTCCACTTCTTTGTTATCTGCAAACAGTGGTCTTTCGACCCAGAACTTTCCACCAGGACTTCACTGTAAAAACAGCATGGTCCAGCAAAAGCCTACAGCATATGTCAGGCCTATGGACGGTCAGGACCAGGTACCCAATGACTCACCTGAACTGAAACCTCCGATAGAAATTGAGAGTGGATACGGAAATCAGTCCTTTGGAACACTGCTGGAAGGAAAAGCGAATGCACCTAGTTCAAAGAACAAAGTACCAAAGCTCAACATTCCTCCTGTTACTGAAGTAAGTACTTTAAAATATCTTCCCTCTAGTACTGCTTGAGTATTTCGTGCACTGAATATTTTTCTCTGGAAATATGCAGTTATGTTTCCTGGAATTACACTCCTGCTTTTCTAGAATGTGCATGACTACTTCTGGCAAAGTTTGTTGCGATAGTCCCAGTAGCAATATTTAATGACGTTTTAAGAGCACAGTTTGGAATAGTAGCATTGCTTGTTTCTGACTAATACTAAAAGGCTTTATCCCTGTTGAGTGTAATATATTTATACTAGCTAGAAATCTGGACAGAGAAATCTACTATCTTGGTTCGTCTGCGGTTTTCACTCTTGCATTTTCAGTTAGGAGCTAGTTTGATAGAAAGATTGCTGTTTTAACTCTGAGAAGTAATGGCAGTGTTCAAATTCCAGTGGTACAAAAAGGAGTTTATCTGCAGAGTTTGTGAAATTCCTATTGCTTTTAATGAAATTAATGTGGCTTATGTTCTGCTTATGAAAATGTCTCCCATTAAAGCTTTTATGCATTTTAAAGAGTATTTAATATTGGGAGTCATTCCCCATCTCTGCTGCCAACAGTTTAAGTTCTTGAATTTTGTATTGCTGGTCAGTGCAGTAGTCCTGTGAGGAATGTTTTAGTTGGTTCATATTTGTGTCTGTTCCAAGCACAGATGTATAATAAGGATACCAGTTGAACTCTTTATGCTCTATATACTTTTTCAGTTATTCTGAGTTTCTCTAAAAGACTGTCCTTTCCACGGTAGGTTTATGGTGTATGTATGAGCAGAATTGCAATATGGGTTTTTCATAGCTTTGTTTTCCCCCAAATATTTCCCTACTTGGTGATTTTTATACTAGGAATGAGGAGCAATGCATTCTTAAAACACTTCTTTGCAGAAGGTCAACTTTTTCTGTTGGAATAATTGTTTCAAGCCAATAATTTGTTTGACTATTTAAAAACTTGATGTTATTTATTAACATTCCAGGCAGCAACAAAGACTGATGTGTTTTGCAGTAGAGCTTGGAATAATTTTCTGGGAACTGCATCTGAAAACAGTAAAAGGCCTATTTATATCAAGTGGAAGCTGAGGGTTGCTTGCAGATGGTGTTTTATTAGAAAATGTATTTGTTAATAAATGTAGCTTTGTACAAGATTACTTTACAGATGTTTCTGTTTATTTTTACCTTAGGTTAAAAATCTGCTGATGTAGATGGCTTCATAATCTGTTGTGATTTGTCACTAGCATTGTTTAGCAAGTAAATAATTGCATGCAAAAGAAATAATGATGTTGCAAAGGCAAATATGTTTTTTCACTTTTGCCATCTATTAAGACTGTGAGTCAACAGAGGCACTTTAATGTGCAGCATTAGTATGAAGTAGTTTTGGAAAGAGAATGTACCTTTTGCAAATTGTATCGACTATTAAGAATGCATTTTTTCTTTATTTTTTATTTTATTTTTTGAGTGAAATCCTGGCACTGTTGAAATCAATTGAGTTATTGGAAATGTTTTTTGGGTGCAGCATTTCATGCACAGTCTTTTTGCATAGCTCTAAGAACCTCTGATGTGAACTGTTGGCTTTGGAAAGATTCCTGGTCACACAGATGAAAAATTTACATTGTAAATTTGTCACTATAGCTGCTTTAGTTTGCAACTTGTGTAGTGAAAAGGATAGGTGTATAATTAATTTCATTTACGGTCAGATAAGTGGTAAACTCTAGGCACTTCAGAAATGAATGCAGATAATAATCTTAAAGAGTCTGCATTGTAAGTGAGCAATAATTTGAAGAGAGAAAGAAAATCCAAAGCTGTGTTAAGGTAACAAATAACTTTCTTTTCTGATACAGAACATATGACAATAGCCAGAATGATGGATCTGTTACAGGCAAATCTCCTCCTGAGTTTGGAGGGTTGGATTTTTTTGTTACCTGTGTCAGGACTGTGAACTTTGGCCCTCTGTTTTTCCGCAGATGTGTATCCTGAATTTGATTTACCCTGCGTTCAGCAATAAAACTCCTTCCAATCCAAGGTTATAGATAACTGGTTTAGTTTAAGCTTAATCAGAACTGACAGTGCACACCTGTGAAACCCATAACCTTTTCAGAATGACTGCAGCGAGTGGCTCTGTTGTAATCTTTAAACAATTGATGTGGAGGCTTATGATCCTTTGGTGGTGCTTATCAATTTATGAACCTTCCCTGGCCACTTTGAGCCATAGTGAACTGCTTGAAACAATTTTGCTCCTGCTCCACCTTTCCATCCTAATGCTGTTCCAGGTGATGGTGGTGATTGTCTTGAAACTAGCAGCAGGAGAGTTAATTTGGGGGAGCATTTCTCTATAATTTATTCTATGGATCTACTGTATCTTTTAAGTCCATTATTTCAAGTTGCTGAGTGTATGCATAGAGATTGCACTTCAAACATTTTTCAGTGATTTCTTTCAAAATTTTACATAGTCTTAAGATGAGGGATTCTGTGAAGAAATAAAATTCCTAGATGATGGTCCTGCAATAGTAACATGTATTAAGATGTGCAAAGTTGGAAAAGAAAGAGGGTTTTTACTTATCTTAAGGAGGAGGGGGGCTAAGTAACCAAATATTTGAACAAAAAAGGGTGAGTTCAGACTGATGTGGAAATATGGTCTCATTTATCATGGCTTAATGGAATAGGATGTTGAGTGCCCTGGAAGCATTCTGCCATGTGTAAGGAAGTGATCAATTTTATAACATAATTTGTGTCACTTGAGGTGTTGCTCTAAGAATCTTTGCTCATTCACTGGGCCCAATTCTGCCCTCTAAGATGCCCATCCATCTTTCAGCTCCTCTGGAGTGGACAACATTGTTAATGCCTTGCTGCTGGCATGTCTCCTCTGTGCAATGGATTGTGGCTTAATGATAGAATTCTGAGTTTGTAGAGATTTGTGGTAAGTTCACACAGACATACCAGACTGGGTCAGAAGCCGTGATGTTAACAACACTTACGCACCTGTGGACTAATCCATGTCTCTGTGTGGATGCTGTTGTGTGATTTCCAGACTTTGACTTACCCACACAGAGGTGGTTCAGACCTGTCAACCCCATGTATCACCATTTCTGGTAGAGGAGTAGGAACAGCAGAACCACTGTAGATTTCTAGCTATGTCCTGTAAGAATTTCTGTATGATTTATGATCCTTCTGATTTCTTTTACCTTTTTTCTTTTTACTTACCAGGATTGTCTTCTAAGGGTGAAGGTAAATGTTATGGTTTGGTGCCTTTAGGAAAACCCGGTATAACCACTAACATCCAGGCTTGCTAGCCTCTTGACATTTGGAAATTCTGAAGCAAACCTATCAGAACTGGGAGGCCATAAGGGCACTGTGTGACTTCAGGGGGACATGAAAAAATGCAGCAGATATCATGACGTGGAATCGATAACAATGGCCTTGGAGTGAAAACTGATAGAAAAATTGATAGCTTCACACTGTAAACAGTATTTCCTGTTCCTTTCTTATTAACTCTCATCTCTTTGGTCTGCGTTTACGTACATACTTACATGCGTTTATATATAGAGTGAGTGAGCTTACATTCAACACCTGGTAAATTGTGGCAAGCCTAGGACATCACAAAGAGCTTCTATGCTACATAGAATACCACCTACTTAAATTGTATCATGTCAGGTGGTTGTTACTTACCATTCAGAGAACTGCATAGTTAAATTCTATCAATTTCTTTAAAAAAGTAGAGGTTAGAGACCACAATAACAGCTGATCCTCTCTGATGCATTAAAATCCAGAATCTTGATACATGTATGTATATTTAAACCTCTAGGAATCAGATGCTTACAAATGATTTCAAATTGACTAACTCGGCAGGAGATAGCTGACGGAAAGCCTGTACTTTTCAGATTGGACTCAAACACAAATTACTCAGAGTACTGAGTAAAGCAAAGCAAGGGTTTTAAGGTCTGTGGGAACATCAGAAGATGCATTCCTGGAAAATACTATGTGCAGTTCTCCAGAACAATACATGAATTTCCAATAAATGGTTAGGGATGGGGAATCGAGGGCTATTGAGATGTTTGATTCTCAAGGCAGAGTTTTTAAATCTCACTGCAAAACTGGCCTCACATTCCTACAAAGTAGCAAATGCTCATGTACAAATTTTTTGCAAACATAGAAAGCTAGGAACAAATCCAAAAGGCCCACAACATCTATGTCACCACCCACGTAAGTAATAAAAAATGTAGAACTTCTATTTTCACTTTACTTCTAGGAAAATATTTTGACAGGTTCAGTATCCTGCAAAGTGATAAGCTTCTGTTACGTGTTTCAAATCATTCTCTTATCGCTGCATGTATTGATTAGCTTAGTACTTTCAGAGCTAGCTATAAAAAAGGCTGCTCTCTTTCTGCATTAAAGAGCAAGAAAAATTGACAGGTAGATAACCATATTGATTTAACCTAAATAGTAAATGCAAGAGACTTATATATGACTTATCAAACTCTTTATAGAAACCAAAGCCAGTTTAGTTTCTTTTTAATTAAATGGAAAGTAGATGTCTTTAATTAACCACCCCTACACCTTTTTGATATACATGCTACTCTAGTTACCAGCTATAGCACATTACTGTAGTTGTGGGCAAATCACTTTTTTCAGATGCAAGCTTTAGCTGTCCCTCATACTTTGAGCTCTGAAGAAGAATAGACTAAATCACGCATTAAGTTGAAATCCTTTTGCTTGGTTCATATTTCAAAAGTCTGAGTCCAAAAACAAACCCAAAGAGCAGTATTTCTTACAGTATTACAGGTTACAGCCATATGTTTTTCATTTGTAAATACTGTGAGAAGTAATGTTCTTGTGATGCTTCTAAATGAGGACCATATGACACCACTCGACTGAAGACCTCTTATTGTGGCCCTTCTAAGGCTACTGTCCGATTGCTTGGACAATTGCTAGCAAAGCCATTTTGCAGGGATAGCAAGAGGACAGCTTGCCTATTTTAAATCAAACATAAATAAGCTTGTTTAGAGCCTGATTTTGAACCACTGTGGCTGGTGGGAACTTTGGATTTCACATCAAACTGCAGAACAGGGCACTTAAGTCAGTTGAATAAGTGTGCTTGAAGGAAATGGCCATTGTGCACTTGTTAGTGGGTTTTTTTAAATTATTTTTTAAGCTAGTTCTGATATTTTCCTATTGTGAGGGGAAAAAAAAAATCTCAGTCTAATGGTATCCTGAAAAATGGCTTGGTTTTGGGTTTTTATTCAACATTTTTGAATTTCCGGTGCCGAAGTAACTGCTTCTAAATGGCTTGTTATTGGCTCAGGTTAAATGCAAGAAATACTGTTATTCAAGTGTGTCATATGAAATGTCACAAAGTAAATGATCTCAAAGGCTTTGGAGAGAGCAGTAGTAGAATTTGTTCTGCGTGAGCAAAGATGTGGAGACATCATTTAATGGCTGCAGGGAGATTGTAGGGTGTATTCATAAGTCTACCAATACATTTGGTGTGTGATTGTGGGACAGTTACTTTGACACTTCTCAAAGTCACTATAGGTAGTTTAACTTGTAGAGGTTTTTAATCAAACAGAAGGCAGAAATCTTTGTCAATCCTGTTTCTCATTTTGATGAATGGCCCTCAGTGCTTTGGTGTATTTGACTTGGAGAGGGGGTTATAATGTTTACTCTTGGCTGTTAGAGCAATATTGTTCAGATATCTGATGGAAAAGCATTTTTGTGGCTCCTTTTCCATAACTAAAACTGTAGCTTTTGTATTTCCTCCCATTAATTTAAAGAAAGCATCACAAGCTGTTTAAAAACAGTGATGAGTGTTGTGATATATTCGTGATGACTAGTAACATACTTTTTGAATAATGACCAGGAGTGGTTAGAGCTGACTTCAGAATCATGTGACTTGCAAATGCCTAAGGAAGGATGCTCTTGTATCTTGATAATCTGCTTGGTTACCAGCTAACAAGGATGTTCTTCTAGGACCAGTCCAGCATGCATAACCAAATTGAAACCTTTGCACTATTTCTTAATACTTTCCTGGAACGTGACCTGCTTTAATAAAAATGGTCTCTGTGAACTGTGAAACAAAGAATGCTCACATAAGAAAAGATGAGAAAAGGCCATTTTCAGGTATTTGAATCTTTTATGATGTGTGTTTCACTCTGGGCTGTGATTAGCCTTCGAATGAACAGCATGCATGCTGTTTACTGAGGACAGGATTAGCAGGCATTTGGGTACCAACATTTGGCCTTCTGTGTTATAATAAATGGCCATTTGTAAACTTTACCATCAGCTGTGGTATGTATTATTTTATCTGACACAAATCTTTAAAGTAACACACAGCTAGTTTGAAAGAACTTGCTCTTTCCTGTCATAACACTTAGGATATTTTTTTCCACAAATTTTTCTTTTCTTTGTAGAGAGCACGTAAATTAAGGTTTTAAATATGAGAACACAGAAGTCACGTGGTTTTTAAAGTACAGGCAAGAGAGTATGTGCACATTTTTGCCTGAGTAGTGACACTGTTGTGAATCATCACTGGGGCAGAACCTGGGGCTCCTCAGGACAGCCACTACCTCCTGAACAAGAGTGAGGACTCTTGCTAGTAGCTGTAATTGACCTTCTCCCAGGGCTACTCATTTAGTGAATATGATTAAAACATTGCATCCAACACATGTGTAAAAAGAGGCATAAAGAAAATCAGTGGGTGTAAATGCAGTCTTGGAGGAGAAAGTTATAATCCTGATGAAAATGGTAGTCAAGTAGAAAATTGGAGTTTGGTTGATCTGGTAAGCATGGATCAGTAAGGAACAACTGGAATACTCTTGCAAATTCCAGGAATCCAGGAGCTGAGTGATACAGAAAATGTGACTGGATACTGTAGAGCTAATAGGAAACAAAACACAAAGCACTATTCAGAGGCTATGTTAACTGGACAGTTGAGACTGAAATACAGCTCGCAAAAGGTAGAGGAGGAGAGACAGTACCATATATTGTCAAGGTGGATGAAGATTTGCAAAGAAAGTTGACATAAAAAGGCATAGGAAGAGAATAGAAAGAAAAGGTTATTTGGGCAACAAAGATATGGTAGGCATGAAGGAGATGTGGGTGTGATCTGAACATACAGTGAGCCTTTGCTTTACCTTTTAGTAGGAACATGCTGACCATGAAGCAGAGGAAGTGAGAAAGGGAAACTAGACTTGCCATAGGGGTAAGAGAAACTACGGTACTCAGATGTGGTCAGCTTTCTGGTGGGAATTGCAAGAGCAGAAGTGCTTAACTGTTCTTAAGCTCACCAAACTTCATCTTGTGAAAAGCTGTATACAGTATGCAGGCAATTAACCCATGATCCAGAAGGCATCTGCCTCCTGCTCTGTGTTCTTGCATGTTTATGTGTGTAAGATGCATACTTACATGCATACCTCTGGGTATTTTGTATGCTCAGTTCATTGACGTGCAGACTTATACACAGGTTGTTAAACCATTAGAGCAATACCATATGAATCATTTTTATAATGTACCTTCAAAGTGGGAAAATCAGAGGAGGGTCTTATATGAGCATTTCCAACTTTATGGCCAGAGCCCCCCCACTATGAGCTAGTAGTCTCTGATTCAAGTATGGAAAAGCATTTAGGAGGTGCAGGTGAAAACATCATATGGGAATACTTTAATAAAAAAAACAGAGTGAAAGAAAGCTGAACATATAACTTGGCAACTCTCCATGAACTGCAGGTATAGGTTAAAGTTATTTAGTTGGCAGGCGATTGCTAGTGTGTTTGCAACGTTGGGAGAAAGAAAAAAAAAAATCTAATTTCTGTATTTTGGCTTGTGCAGTAAAGAAATTCCTCCCACATAAATATGTTCATTTCACCTTCTGGGAAGTAAAGAAAGGAAACTGTAGCTGCAGTCTGTTATTTAATCTTTCTGAAATTAGCATTTGGTGCTCAGGAAGATTGAAAGATTTAATGCCAATCCCTTCCTCAAAAGAAAGAAATGACACACCACAGATGTTTTAGCACTGGTTAGACTGTTAAATGGAATTAATCAAAATCCATGTTAAAATATTTCCATGTGTTAATTAGCAATGGTTTGGAACATTAAAATACATATTGGCTTGGGAATAAATTAGTGAAGAAATATGAGATCGAGTTTGTGGTCTTTCAATTGCAAAATAATATGCTGTGTGTTTTAGGTAAATGTAAATACGCTCCTATAAAATGCTGTGGCAATGTACATTTAAAAATTGTGTAATAAACCAATCTAAATCAGGCTTTTGTTATGGCAGAGAGAGTTATACCATTTTAAAAGAAACATTAAATTGTTCCCTCATAATAAAGTGAGAGAAAACCAGTTTAAAAATGCTGAGAGTTTCATCTCAGGCCAAAGGAAGCTTTACAGTTTCTCCTTTGAAAATCATGTAGCAAGTACCAATGCCACATCTCCTGTTGCGAGAAGAATTCACTTTTGCCTTTCTGTTCCTGCTGGGTCACTGCAAAGTTTGTTTCCTATTCCCTCATGCTTGAGAGGATGAGAGCATTCTTGTGAGCAGCAGAATAGCATAAATTTAGTTAAGTGTATAAATGAGACTGTACAAATGGGTATGTTCCTACTCTTAAATACGCACAAGGGAGGTAGAGATGTCTATGGTATCATTATAGATACCTAACTCCTAACTGAGGCTAGACGACATGGTTGACCCACAGAGTAGGGAGAACCCATTTCTCTTCCTAGAGAGGGCATGACCGTTCTCTTCCATGACAAAAAAAGATATATGTGGAAACCACCTTTAGCATGTTTCCTGAGTTGCATCCCAGGGTTGACCTTCCATGATCAGATAGGTGGGGATGATTTTTGTGTACATCCAGTGCAGGGAACTTAAGAAGGCAAGTGTTGATTTTAATTTTTCCTATGGTTGCTGTTCAAGTAGCCATTTGTAAAATAACATGGGGCATAAAGAAAAGATTTGGGGAGCAGAGGGAGGAAGAGGCGAGGTAAGCACAGATTCAGTCACTTTCCAGGCTAATGAGCCTATTTTTGCTTAGATTTGCAAAGAGAGGAGTCAGTGATCATAGGTGTAAGCCTCAATCCCCATTAATACTGCCAATTAATACTGCCAGTCAACATATTTCAGTTAATACATGCTGCTTTCCCTTGCATGCTTCCTCAGAATAATTTCCCATTGTTATATCCCACAGATGTGTAAACTCGGCTTATATTTCACTGAGCTGCAAGCTGTGACACTTAAATCCAGTAGACAAGCTGGCAATTACTTCTGCTGTTCTGTAAATATCCAGGCACCCATTTACGTTTGCCAGTATTTTAAATATACACAGTGAGATACTTCTTTCTTAAATATGTTAAACCACTGACACATACCTTTTGTAATCTTGGAAAACCATAAAGATTCTCAGGTCAAGTGAAGGAGGCAGGATTTTGGGGTTTTTTTCTACTTTACCCTGAATGAAGGCTTCACGTCCTGGTCAGTAACCTGCATCTGTGGAGTTAAATCCTTTTTTATGCCAAGAAACCCTAACTTCCATTTCTTCAGAAATTAAAAACACCTCAAAAAGTACAGAATTTCTATTAGCACGTGCTAGTGAAACTTGAATATGCCTAATTCTGAACCTCTCTTTACATCCAGGAGTAGCTTTCTTAAGTGGCTTCTTTGTGAAGTAAAACTTCATGGTATGTTTTGCAGTGGGAATAGAGGGAGATTGTAACATCTTCACTTCCTGCTGTCACATGCGGTAGTTACACATTAAGATGAAATATAGCACAAATTTAGCTAAGGAAATATTAAAAGGAGTAATTTTTATTCAAAGCAATTGTTCTTGCAACCACATCATTTGCTGCTGTATCATGATCGTTAAGGTCACCATTTAACGTGGTTTCATGGCAGGAATTGACACACTGTGGTGTCAGGGACCACAAATGGTTTGCAGATCCAAGTTTGGAAATGAGGGAATTAAGGCTTTGCCAGTATTTCTGAAAGCAAAGCTTTACTATTAAAGTTTCCTAAGGTCTTTGGAGTCACAAAAAGCCAGTGAAGGGTTATGCACTGTCTGTGCCAACACTTGACTTTTTTTTTTTTTAATTGTCTTAAATTATTTCTTCCACCACCAGTGAGAAAATGACTGTGCAGGGTGGAATGGAGACAGGGCTGCATTCAAAACGTTTCTGCATGTGAATACAAAGAAATACATTTAAATCCCATTAGATTTGTACTTACGACTTCTATTGCCTTTTCACCTCCATGTCGTGATAAACTAGTTCTTGCCAGTTCCTTAATACATAAAATACCTGATTTGCTGTACTCCAGATAAACAAAATAAGCCAGGCTGAGGAGCCAGACCCTTCTCTAAGAGGTGTTAAATACAGCTGTTAGACCTGTCTTACCTTTTGATGTTGACACTGCTGTGCAAGGCATCCTGCTAACTCCACATGAGGACTAAGGCTTTCTGATTTTGAATAGAAGCAGCGAAATTGGGCCATAAATAATCAGTCTGAAAAAGACTTATTTAGGACTAGCAGCAAAAGTAGGATGTAGCAGCAATACAGAGAATGATTGCTCTTTGGAGGAGAAGAAAAATTAAAATTTGCAAATGCTGGTTTTGTAAACATGTTTTATTAAGATGTGACTGCACCTGCATTTCATCAAGGAAATTGTTTGCAACAGTTTTTAATATACTTTGATATATTGAATATATTTGATTTATTTTGATGATAATGTTTTTTCTGGTTTTATTAGTATTCTAGATACTTTAAGTCCCAAGTATCAGATCTTGTGAGAGATGGCCTGTTTACCTATAATTCTTGTCCCGCTTTTTCAGAACCAGTGTTTTAGCTTAACAAAGACTTCAGATCAGCAACCAGATTATAGATCTGTAGCTAAAACAGGAATATCATATGACTATTGACTTTGCTTGGTTACAGGAGCCAGGTGCTAGAAAGAAAAAGGGTGCATTTCTGTTAGCATTTTAGTTTATATTAGGAGCACACTTTGGAAATAAATCTGATCTTCTCCGGTTGCTTCTCTTTGGTTCATTGGAGGGGTTGGTCTTAGGACACATGAACTGAATTTCTTTAGGTTGCAAGGAAAACACAAGAAGCTCTGTAGAGATGCCAGTGACATGCTCCAGATGGTCTGTGGTGCCCAGGAAAAGTCAGACTAGTGCCATGCAGCCCCTTATCTTGTCTCCTCTCCCCCAAGATGTACAATAGCTTCTTGGCACTAACTCTTTCTGTCTACAGTTTGTCTCCTATTGTGCTGTGCTTCTTACTAAAGTAGATACAGCTTAATTCGTTGGTAATAGGACAGGTAGTGTCCTGGGATGAAATCAACTGTCATAGTGTTATAGAAAGGGTAACTGACTGATACAGGTAAACACCTATATGAGCAGGAAGCAAGAATGAAGAAGACTCTGCCCTCTCCTTACCATGGGCTGTACCCCTACAGGGACAGCCTAAGTCTGTCTTGTTGAGAAGGGAAAACTTCTGTAAGTGGAGGCAACTTCCATGACTAAGCACATTAAAAGGGAGCTCATTTTTACAGCCTACCATGGGAGATTTTCTGTAACAAATCATGCATGTCTGTTTGGAACTGGGAGTCCAGAACAATTCTCCATGTTCTTGGCTGCTTCAGTCATTTTTGTTTCTAGGGTGAGGCACATGTCAGGTCACTAAAGGACAGAAATGAACAGAGGCAGGAACAGAGAGAAGGATTTCCCTTTTCATTAGCCAAAATAAATAAGTTTGTTCAAAAACAAATAGCTGGAATAAGAATATGTGCAGCTCTGATGCTGAAGAAAAGGCTATTTGTGTCAAATATATAGGAAATACTGTTCACAGATAAACTATTGTAGAGATTGTCCTTTAAGAAGGCCAAGTTTACTTGAGATCCTGATTATGTAAAGGCTCTGTATTTCATACTTTTCCCCATTAGCTAACATGGGGCACTGCATAGTGTGTAAAGATGTAATTGCAGTGAGCTGGCTTTAAACTATTTCAATAGAGTATAGCGCATTATTGCAAGATGCCTTGCACTTTAGCCTTGTCAGGGATCATTGCCGAGTGAGATTTCCAGGTTTTAAAGTCGACAGACAGAGGCAGAAAGAAGACATGCTGCCTCTATGGCAAGTCCTTGATAAAGTTTGCTTGAACATAGCTCTCTTATGATGTAATGCAGGTGACAGTATTTCCTTGGCATTCTCCAGGATTACCCATGGTATTTTGTTGTGGTGGAAAGAGAGAGAGAGAAGTCCAGAGAAGGACAAAGCCTATGGCATTAGAGTGTAGCAGGAGTACTTCCATGGCTGTCCCAGGCAGAGGTGGCATAGAAAGAGAAATGGTTTGCTTTCAGCAGTGGACTTGGACCCAGGCTGAAGACTATTCTGCAAGTAAAAATGTGACAGTTTGTGTTGGCAAAAAACTTGGAGACTCAGTCCAAAGCACCCAGAACTGGAGGCATGAACCTCAGTAGAAGACTGTGGCAGAGGTCATGGAGGAAGGCCTAAAACATGCTGAATGTCTGTTACCTGACTTTCCCAACTGCTACAGTCTCTGTCTGGGCTTCTCCAGGACCAGGCTGTTACTTTTTTGTAGGGTTCTTGCAGATCTGATCTTACTTCCCCTTTTGTGGGTAGCTGTTTCTTTAGCGTACTGGAAGTAAAGTTGACTTCTGCACTGTGTTTTTGAACTTGAGCTTTTGGGAACTTCATAAATGATTATTTTTCTGGCAGTGCTGTCATTGGTTTGTTTCCTCTGTCTGTGTGCATATGTACAAATCCAGGTGTAAAATTACAGATAAGCAGCACATAGACAGTCGACAACTTAGATCTACGTCCATACTTGCAATGCAGAGGGTGAAAAGGCTTTCCCTGGCACAGGGCAGTGGTTTTACAATAGATCACACATGATGAAAGTGGAAGGGAATTACATATTTTGTTGCCTCCTCTCCTGTCACATAAAGCCACGTGGAGATCTCCACTGCATCTGGTTTCTGATTTTGTCCCTGAATACAGGCAAAAATCACAGGCCCTAACAATTGTCATTTCTGGTCCTCCCTCCAAAAGTGAGACCCAAGGGAATTAGTTTTCAGCTGAATGCTCTCTGCTCTGTTCAATGCTTAAATTTATTGGCATTGTTTATCTCTTTGTGAGTGGAATCATACAATTGCTTCTTAAATTCCTTTTTGTTCCCACAGCTACTTTCACACTTAGGCCCTCTCAAAATGAAATTACATCAGTTCTGCCCACAGTGCTGGTGTCCCATGACTCCCAGCACTTACTGTTTCCCCTGCTGTGGGGAAGGGCGTGGGTCTGTGTTGTGGGAGCTGGTGAGGGAAGGAGGAGAAGAGTTTGGCTTGTTGCCCATGGTGTAGGGAGCAGAGCATCAGCTCTGTGCACACCAGCTGTGTGCATGAAGAGCTGGAGGAGAGGAAGATGCTGCAATCCCTAGGTAGAAGAGCAGAAAAGTGAAGCCATCACTGTATCCTTTAGTGGACATGACAAAGATAAGCACCTGAGAAGGGGGAAAGTACAGCAGAAGAACAAGGCAGGTATCTACCCACAGGTATTTGAGGTGCAGGGCGCTGGACTCTGGCTGCCTGGAGGAGGCAGCAGCAGGAGCACCAACCTGGACAAATGAAAAAGCTGGAGGATACTGGCTGACTTCTTAATTGTCATACCCTTTTCCTGTGACTTGTCTGCACCATTTGCAGGGACTAACAGTGACCACAATAATGTGGTTTTATATGAGATCACTAATGGATCCACTCTAAGGAGAGTTGAGCTGTGCATGAATCCAGTTTCCTCTTATGTACCACCAGATGCATGTTGCAAATAGCTGTGGCTGTGATAGCAGCACAACCTGTACTTGTCAGAGAAAAGCCTGAACATTTTAAGTCAGTGCTTGGTACCTGAGAAACAATCCAATATCTGCTGTAAGGAAGCTCTGAGTTAGCAAGCTGCTCTTAAACCTTGAGGTGATTATAGTACACCTGCATGAAGTGTAGAACCAAAGCTTCTGTATTTCTATATGTGTATAAGAATATATTTAAATATATTCTCCCAAATGTTTTTCATGTATTTTTATGGTGATGAAGGCTGGGCTTTGCATAAGGATTGCCGTAATCCTATATCCTGGTAGTGAAGTCTCACCTTGGACTGAGTGTCACGCTGGGCAAAGAATGTAGCAGACATTTTGGAACAGGGTTTTTCTTTGTGAATGATTGCTTTCTCTTTGCTCTGAGGAAAAAAAAAAATAAAAAAGCCACAGAAGTGCATTTACCACAGCTCTCTGTCTGAGCCAACAAACTGTGCTGAGCTTCAGCTCAGCCTTAGACTTTTTTTCCCAGCCTGAAAAACAGGCTGAGATACGTCGGGTCTGCCCACAATAGACAACACAAATATTCCTTGGAAGGATTCCAAAGGATTCAAGGCCTGGATAGCTATGGCAAGAGTTTGTATGTGTAAAAAAAAAAATACATACCATGTATAAAACCATTTCAAAAAGCCATGTATAAAGCCATTTGAAAATCAAGCACAATGTGCACACGTCTCCATTGAGATTACTTGTTGGAAAAAAATATTTGGAATATTAGAGTTCCTTGTTTAAAACCAAAGAAACAAAAAACCCTGAACCACAAAAAGCCTCCAAACAGTAACCAACCAACAAAAACCCAGGAAAAAGCCAACACTGTCCCTTTTGCATATGGCTGTTATGCAAGTCTCCTTAGGGATTACCTTTGACACTGGCCTCTTAAAATTGCAGCATCTTGCATAACATGCTTGCACAGCAAGGACTACACTTCATAGGCAGCAGGTTTAGACCCCAGGCAGCGAGCAGCAGTTCTGTGAACAGACACTGTCTGCAGTGTTTTGTGAGAACATTCTGAACTTTTCCAAAGCTGAAGGATAGAAAATGGAGTGAAGGAGACTGTTGGGGTAAAGAAAAAAACAATCCTCACAGAACATCAGTCTTGCACATTTGTCTTAAAGTAAAAGAGATGTCAGTAATTACTCCAAAGTCTGGTGTCTAAGCTTTTGAGTTTATTTACTGAAAAGGAAAAATCAATGCATTTTTCTCTAGGAGGATCAATTTGTGCTTCTGCCAAAGTCAGTTTAATTTTTATTTTTGGCTCCAATGGAAAAAAATTTTTGCCCTTTAGAATTAAGGTTAATAGATGAAAGTGTTCTCCATTCCCTCCCCAGTTCATACATCTATACCTCCTCCATAATATGCTGAACAGTGAGATCCAGATATGAGCTTAATTCTTATGCAGAGATTTTATTTCCATGGTCTGAATTCCGGACTTACTGTTACTTACAAAAAACTTGCCATTGACTTCAGTAGTACTTGGATCAAGACCTGTAAAGATAACTTCAGGAAGAACCACTCTGAAATTAGCACCTACAGATAGTGCCTTCATTATAGATTGAACTGGACTGAGTATTTTCAGTGTCTTCTTATGTAGCACTTTGAAACACCACAACTTTCACTGAAACAAGCTCTTGGGGAAAATAAATGAAGAGGTTTCCAAAACCTATAGCTTCTTCAGTATTCATACATAATAAACCCAGCATTCTGTAAATAACTCATTTTATCTGTCAGATGTTGTAGGCACAGATGCCACATTAGCTGTCACTGGGGTCGTAAATAAACAATGTATCTGTCTACACATTACTTATGTCTAGGGGGAAATGAACAAGTACATAAGAAAACCAGTAAGGAACATATTTTAATTGTAAAATAAATTGTTGGAGTTGCCATTGCTAATTATTTTAAATACATCTGAACTTAAAAATATAGTTCATAATTCAATGCAAGATTCAAAAGGGTAGTATTCCAACAAAATCAAGTTAATAATGCATCTAGTGTGTATTTCTTAAATGCATTTCTACTCCTAGTCATTCAGGTACAACTCTGGGCACATTTTGACTCTTTGTTCTTAACACAACAGCAAACAGCCTCTCCCTAAACCTCACACGCCGTGTTTGGAGCCACGGCACTGTCTGTATCTAATGCTCTAATGATGCTTGTCTTTGTAGCCAGAATCTTCTCAAAATGGCATTTGCAGATTTGGCTCAACTCCATCAGAATTGATGGTGTTTTTTGTGTATGACCATACAGACTTTATATGTGGGTTTAGAGTGTAGGTCCTGACTCTGTTTTATTGAGTGTCAATGAGCCAAGCTTACTTACGTATCTTTAACAGCATTTCAATGGACTCTCCTTTCAAATAGTTTGTGTGAGTGATTTTTGCTTAACAATCTCTGCTGTACGGCTTGTTTGTGATCACATGTAGGCACCAGAGGTAGTAGGAGACTTCTAATAAGATGCCAAAATACCAGGAGTCTGTGTTAGACCACTGGAGTATCTTGGTAGTTATGTTCTGTACACATTTAATGTAAACATTGGAAACAAACCAACCTGCAGACACCATTCAGACTCTTCTCAATTTGTTATACTTGTGGTGGGAGAAAAGGGTTCATCAACCAACTACCTGATTTATGATAAAGTAGAATTTAGTTAAACTTTATCTGAGCCAAAGTAATAGTAGATCTGATATTTTTAGTTTATATTATAATTATTATAGCATTACTATGATTTAGTGTCTGTATGGACCACTAATATTATGAGAGAGGTAATGTTTTAATACAAACCAAAAGCCTTTATAAATTCTGTTGATTGGCTGAAATATACCTTTTATATTAATAGTCTTCTACCTAAGCTAATGAGCCAGAATATTAAGATTTAAGACATTAGTGCTATTAATGTAATAGCTAATGATGATGAAATTCAGCATTTATATATATCCATGGATCTCTTGGTAACTTATGAATGCACAGAATTTGACCCTACATGCTTTGCTAAAGTACCAAAATGCCGTAATAAGGGACCAAGGTACATTTAATCGTGGGATGATTAAGTCACAAAGTGCCTACATCTTTGAAAAGTATTTAATTCTGCTTGGTTTGCATGTAGCAAAAATACATTGTGTGGATTTTCCTTTGACATTGTTAAATATCTGGTAAGTTGTTTTCTGCCACACACAACGTTGCAAGCGGCACACTAGGAAGCATATATGATCTATAAGGAGCTCTTGTTGCTGGATTTAAACAGCACAGCTATGAGAAGAATTCCAGTGCAGACACTTCTTGTTAACAGCCCTTCCATAGGTGCTTAAGTTCAAATTAACTGTTCTGAAACCCAAATTAGAGTCAAATATGATGTGAGCCAATTTATGGCTCTGCACAACAATCACGGGCAATGAAAAGTGTTCTGCTAGATTGCTGTTTAAATCGGATCGCTATAGCTCCCTCGGTGGGAAAGTAGTGCAGAATAACAATGGCTAGCGGCTAAATGTAATTTAATTATTAGGTTTACATATTGGTTAGTTCTTGCATTGTTTAAAAAGAAACATTTTGCAGCCAGGTGTACAATGTCTGGCTAGTGTTAGAAATCGTTATAAAAAGCTGGAAGAATAATAGACTTGTGATCTAACATTTAAATTAAGCAAGGTCCGATTGTTGAATGTTGAAGGGTGGTGAGTTCATTTCTATTGAGGGCTGACATCTTGCCCTTTTTGTATACTGCATTGTTAGTGGTATAATGCATACAGAAATATGATGATGAAAAGCCTGAAGACTGCATTTGAAACTAAAGCTTCCTTAGGGTTGAAATATTTGTTGTTTCACACAGCAGTTTTTCTGGTTGAAAGCACTTGGTAAATTTGAGATGTTCTATTTAATATTTAGAAACCAAAGGGAAAAAAGAACTAATAAGATGTCAGTTCAGCTTTTATCTTTTGTCTGTCTTAGACTTTCTCATAACTGAAAGATACTCCAGGTTGGTGAATGTGAGGTGGTGTAGGGCATCATCGTTCTTTATCCAAGTTCCTCCTTTTGTATTGTAACAGCAAAATTCCATATCACATAGTTGTTTGATATGAAATTGCTTGATAGGGTGTGATGACACATCCATATTATGTTAGCAGCATAATTTAACTGCCCCATTTTTTTAAACCGTTTGCAAAAGTGCCTGAAATGTGTGCATTATGAAATAGGGTCATTACAGCTATGGTTGAATTGGCATTTCAGTAATAAACCCTTTGTAGAGGGCTAGATCTTAATGCAAATCTTTCATCATTATAAATGTGAATCAGTCAGCAACAATATGGAGTGACTTCAGTAAGTGGACACTGGAAAACCTCATTTGCTGAATGCTGATATTACTGCTCTCAAAACCCTGACATCATGCCACCAAAATGTTTGCCAGTGGTGGTACAAGTCGAGAACATAGTTTGTTGGTTGTTCAAGGGGGGATTGCTGCTTGCATATCAGCTGGTTCTGTAGGTCAGGAGTGCCTGGCATCTACTGTATGTAGTGGGAGGGAGTATGAAAGGGATTGCCATCCTTCAAACGTAGTCTCAATCTGTGTCTGTATTTCACGTAGGTACCAAAGCCCTCTGTTGTCATACTGTATTGAGAATGGAAGTGTCTCTGTATTGCATATAGAGAACCGAACAAAAAGCTTTCTATGCCAGAGCTTCTTATCTTTCTTTTCCTGCCCTTTCTTTCCAAGGAAGTTACTTCAGTTGTACTTCTCTGAGGGATAAAAGACATCCCTATGGGAAACTGAGAGCATCTCCTGTTGCAAAGAGAAGGCTAAATGCTGATCTGAGATTTGGATCTAAAGTAGGTTAGCAGACTCCTGAAGATCCCTTCCAGATGTAGCTTTCTGAGAAGAGAACCTCATGTATAGTCCCATATACATTTCTTTCCTCTTCTTCCTGAGGCAAAGGGTGGAAGGAGCAATCATCTCAACTTCATCACCAAAGATTAAGGTCCTTATTTAAGGAATATAATTGGCTGCATTGACTTAGGTTTTATCAAGATTTAGACTTTAGAAGCCCATCTTTGGTGTACCTGTTACAAGCTCAGGAGGGATGCCAGCATGGCTGGAGATCTGAAGAAGAGCTCACAAAAGATGTGACTCTGCAGGTGGAGCGGAGAAAGAGGGTGGCTGTGAATCCTGCCTACAAAGGGTCTTTAATAAAAAAGCTCAATAGACATTGGTACAAATTCTGCATCTATTAAAAAGTCATATCACATATGTATGCCTGTCAGTAGTTATACAGTTTATCTTGTCACTTAGGATATGGGGCTCCCTTTCTTCTGAGTTTCACTAATTCTGTTTCATACCTTGTCCACGACACCAGCTAGTAAACTGACAAAAACATGTTCTTACTGCTCAACTTTTTCTGTGTACTTCTGTTTCAATGAGTAAAGCCTGTTGCAATCCATGCCATATTCTTCTGTCTTCTGTAGTATGATCCTATAGCACTAGACATCGTAAGACTCGTGATAAACTGGTAATTTCTTCAGTAGAGGCCTTGTTTCTTCATAGGCTTAATGGTTTTCTGCATCTTTGTCAAGCAGTGGTGTTATCTCCAGTTGAAAGACCACCAATAAACATGACTTTTTTACTGTGTGATAAATTTAACATCACTTAGTATGCTGGTACTAAAAGGGCATTTATGAATGAATCATGAATAAGTGAGATTCATTCCCTACTGTATATCCATTACAAAATGAAATGGTAGAGTTTGATCTGTCTGTATACTCTATGATTTATCAAAGTCTAAATTTTAACATATCTACCTTTTGTTCTTAGAAAGACTCTGGTTGTGAAACCACATAACCTCTGTGCATACCAGGTAGAAATGCAATTTACATTTCTCAGTTTCAGTTCATATTGTTTAAATTTAGAATAGTGTTGGATGGCTTTTTTAATGTTTATTCACTCAACAGGCACGTAAGTCATGTCTGCCTGCATGGTCTATTTACTTTTTAGGTCAGATTTGACACATACATGTATTATTTCAGGAGTGTAATCACTCAACTTGTTGCTGGTTTACGGGATAGGGTTTTTTAACATATTCAAGTGCTTGTGAATTTAATTAAATGTCTAAAGGGTTAATTTGTTGTGGAAAATGAACAAAAAGTAGATTGATGGATGTTATACCTCTAATTAAACAATGCAAACCAGAGAGATGGTTCTTTGTTGTATTTCTGTCTGGAAGGCCAAATGTTCCATGTGTTTGAGCCAGCCTTTATGTCTTAAATTTTAAGAAGCTGAAATTAGTGAAGTCCTTCTAATGCTGGTGGAGATAGGCCTAATCTTAGAGGTATTTGCTGTTTGTGAGTCAGTATTAGTGAAGCCTGTAGTTTAAAGGAAGTAATTTCCCATCTTCAAAACGAAGAGAGCACTTCCAAAATGATGATTTTGTAGTATGTATATGCAAAATCTATAGGTGTTCTTGATGAATAACAATGCACTCCAACGGCAAAGAATCAACACAGAAAAATTAGGTCACAGCAGCTTGCTTGCTCTTTACACTGTCATGGTTGATTGGTTATTCTCATCACCCTTTGTTTAAAATCATTTCAGAATTAATTGGCGTTCATTAACACAAGTCTTTGTAGCAGAATTGCAGAAACAGTCATTAATGTAGCTAATAAACATAAAAAAGAAAAAAGGATCCTATTACTAGGTCCCTACAGGCTGTTAACTAACATTTTGAATAAGAATACATAAACATAAATTAAACATTTTTACAAACTGCTAAGGATGTGGGAATTTAGCATGGTGGTCTGTAGTAATGCTTTGAACCAATTTGTTATATTATGTCGATTTTTTAAGGTTTCTGCTAATAAGATAGTGGTCTGATTAGCTCAGACTTTTGCTGCAGTCATGCAGGCTGCTTAAGAGGTCTGTCTGCCTCTGCTAGCTTCTATAGATGAGGTTCTGATCCTTCTCCTGTGAATTCATGAGTGTTTTTCTTGAGGAGTGTGGAGTTTCAGGTTTCTTTTGTGATGTTTTGAGAAGAAATGGAGCAAAGTTGGAATCCAGAAGTTTTGGATGAGTGTCCAACAGCAGATGCCAACTGATGCAAGCATCAGCTGCCTGATTTGTGTTGGGTGAAGGTTGGTGTCTGACTTTACCTGGGTGCTCTGTCATCTAATTTTCATGTTACATTGAGTTAGACCAACTCCATAAAATGTGCTCTCAAATTTGCTGTGTGTTAAGTACATGATTTTCCTTGTTTGGGCTGTTGCCCTGGCTTGATAGAATATGCCATTTAGAAGGGACTGCTGTATCTCTTAAACACTTCCCTGCCCTCCAGCTGTGTTTTCCAGTGGATCTTCCAAGGTTAAGGGTTGTTAGTGGTCGAGTGCAACACAAGTAGGAAAAGTCACCTCTGCCGTGTACCCTGGCACACGTGGGAGGAGCTGGGGGATACAACAGTGCTTGCTCAGCTGTGGGTCTTGGACCACGCTTCTACCTGACCCCTTTGCAGGTCTGCAGGGATGCAGCAGGTCTCTGCTCTGGCGCACAGTCCAAGGTTGATCTGTTTGAGGAAGACAGGCTCATTCCTGTGCTCACAGGTACTTGTTACCCAAAATAGAGTGAGATGATGCTTGTACAGCCTGCTTCCCTGTGGAAGAGAATTGTGGCTTTTCAAAGGGTGATAAAAGCAACTGTGGTGTTGGGCATGCAGCAGAAGCTCCCTGCACAAGCTCTGGCTGGCTTTTCAGGAACTCCTTCCAGCTGCATGATAGTTCTTCACTACCCATCCATTTGGCTGCAGCATATGGAGCAGGCGGTGGAGCTGGGAGAGGTGGCCAGGCTGGCCATGTTCACCCAGCCTTCCTGCACCTGTACTGGGCTGGCACAGTTGCCTTGAGCTGCCCCTGAGAGTTTGCAGGACACCTGAGTCCCTGATTTGCAGGCATGTTGAGGTACCTAAGCAGCCAAGTGAGCATGGTCTCAGAAGTGAATGGAAATGCCAAATTAGTTATCCTGAAATGTTGTAGACATTGAAGTGAAGCCCTAGTGAGGGGCAACTGGAACCTTCTATTTAATTTTCTAATGTCTTTGCTACAGCATACTGAATATAAAGAGGGTGATTTGCAGACAAACCACCTAACACAGTTAGTTGGTATATTTTGAGGGCACTGTAATATCTGAACAGCATTGACTGATGCACTTTTAACTTTGGGTAAATGCAGTCTCCATGCAAATGCAGTCTTGGCATACACAGTAAGTTACAAAAACATTTCAAATATGAAATCAACTAGACAAATATATTGCTTTGTATGTCTGACTCTTGATACATGGTGTCTGTATACATTCTGACATAGGCAGAGAAACGTGAAGGCTTGCCAGTGATCCCTATACACTGCTTTTTATAGTGTACAATTTCAAAGACTTCAAGCCTTAAGTAGGATATAATTGGTAAAGGGACAAAGAAATACATTCCCCCCTACAATTAAAATATAATAACAGAAAGACTAAAAATTTTTTTAGTCTGACTTTTGTTTATTGACTAGAACATATAAATGGCTTTAGGCACTACTAAACAATAAAAAAAATGTGTTTCACTATTGGGTCTTTTATCCATTTTAATTTATTTTGATGCTGCGTGCAGTTTCTGAATATCTTCTGTGGGTTGTAATAAAATAGCCGCAGTGCAATTTTGCATGTATGTCAAGCGGTGCGTGACCTGATATGCAAATTTAATACCAAGGTGCCAAAACTGAATTCATAATGTTTCACATCTACAGAGCTGTTTAAGGCAGTTTAGAAATCAATGAATATGTAATATGAAGGTGATAAGACCTAAATAAAACCCCTATTTATCTACTATGAAAAGTATTTATACACAGAATATTTAGCACAAGCAGAAAATGGACAGAGTTTCCAATTATATGGTTTGCATAAACAAATGTTGAACCATGTGCTTAGAATAGATAATAACGTAGCTAGTTCCTTTGCATTATACTTCAGAAATGTTTACAGATGTCTCTCTCTTAGTATATATATAAAATGAAACATTAAACCAAAGCAGCTTTTGAAGAAAATCTCTTTGAGGTCTCTTATTTATTTTTAATTTACAGTATATGGGGTGCTTCATTATAGGTTTCTGTTACCAGTTTTCAGCTTGTTAAAGATCAGTGAAATAAGATACACTTTTGTGAAATCTTGTAGTTTATGGAGAAATAAGGGACATAAATTTAACTGGTAATAAATAAGAATCAAATGCTTTCCATCTGCTTACCTTTAAAAGCAGAGAAGATCTAATTTTGGAAGCGTTTTGACTTTTGAGATCTTTTCCTGAATTGATGAACTGATTATTTCTATTGTTTTGTCCAAAAAGTTAATCTAATAAAGTTTCAGGAGTTTACCAAATGATACTCATGAATTAGATTGGCCTTTCATTCAGCATACTTCTATGTGGAGATGGACTGGGAATCCAAATCTTGATTGATGGCAATCAGTCCCAGCTATATGCCTGAAAATACAGACTGTATCCCCATGGAGGAAGAGGGAGTATATGTGTTGGACTGGCTGGCTGCATTGTTTAACAGCACCCTGCTGGTAAGCACAGAGAGACATTTATATCTCTTGGCTTGCAATAAGTTGCTACAGTAATGACTACCAATGTGTTGAGCAATCAAGAAAAATGTAGGAGTGCAGCAGGTTTTGAAAAATGTCCATCACGCCATATGTGTACTGCTGATATTTGGAAGAGATTTTGCATCCACCTTGCTAGAGGCCAAGGTCCATCATAGGAAAGTGAGAGCATTAGACTGACAGATGAAATAATAATTTGAAATAGATACTAATTCATCTTTGTTTGTGTATGAGAAACTAGAGAAGACCCATACTCCAGAAGTGGATGCTTTTTTTAACACCTGACCTTAAACCAGCTCCGGTGTAGTTTTTCCACTGTTGATCAACAGCCTGTTGACTTAATGTCTTGAACCTCAGTAAGAGTCTAAAGTTCACAATAAATTTGAACACCTTCTTTGTCTAATCAGATACAGATGGGCAGAACTGGGAGGTAGATAATAATCAGGAAGATTTTAGGTTTTGTCCCTTGTGTGGCTACTACCCCGTGAAATTGCTGCCTCCCTCTGAGAAATGAGTGATGGGGTCATTTTTTGTTTCTGCGTGAGGGATCGCCTATGTTCTTCACAAGTACTAGAACCATTCATTTTTATGAAGTTTTCTTTGGCTTGTGCCCCTATTTATTAATAAAAGAACATATAAAAAAATAGCCAGCATAAGGTGAGTGTTGTACTTTTCTGGGCCACAGTTATGTGCAAAAGCCTGTACCAAATATGCTGCATAGACTTTGCTTGACTGAGGGGATGGCAACACATTCCTTGGAGGGGAGGACTATGGAGTTTCCCTTGCTCAGAGATGCTTCATAAGTAGTTTGTTTTAAAACAATCTGTATGATCCTTGGATCATACATGATCCAAATGGAAGGATCCCTAAGGTTTCTGTCACAAAATACTCTTTGCATTGTCTTCATGTTCCTGAGGAGTGCTAAGCTCTCATGGACACCATGTACTTTCTGGTCCAAGAAGAAACTTGCAGTAAGGGTCTGCGTTCAGATGAACCATGGAGAGATTTATGTTCTGGGACACAGTGCACTTGTAAGAACTGTGCTGTTGTGTTCCCTTTTGCTTGTTCAGACATAGGGACTGAAAGGACAAAACTTAAGAATTTATATAGTAAATAAATGAACTGGAACATAGGTGGTTTAGTAAATAAGTCAAATGGAACATAGTGGGTTTTTTCCAAACCTGTGGCATTCTCGGGAATATTTCTAGCTTTTCAGTCTTTTTCTCCAACACAATATCATATTATTTATGAATTTATCTTTAAGATGAATTGACATTATTATGATTTCCATGGAATTTTTATTTTGATCTTGGCTATGTTTTTCCCTTTCTGACTTAGAGACAGGTTGGGGTTTTTTTCTTTTTTAAAAAGCAGAATTTTCCATGGAATGCAAATTCCGGTTCCTAACCAAGTCATAGACCACAGGATAATGTTACAGTAAGCAGTTTGGGTTATTTTTATCCAGAATCATCATTTCCCTCTCCATCCTCTTTCACAGAGCATAGAGGATAATGGCAGGAAGAGTTTGTGGTACAGAAGGAACTGAATGAGGCAGGAGACCACCCCTTTCCTTAGTGCAAATTCTGGGTTCCCACCAGAGTCTCTGGGCTGTAACAAAGACTTGAGCTTTAGCTGTTTGTTCTTGGGTTCATAAAAATTTTGAGGTTCATGAAAACTTCATCCTCACGCCAAACCAGAGTGATTTTGCATTGAGCTGAGCTACTTAACCTTTCTTTATGCAAACCCTAAAGCAGCTGTATTATGAGTGGCTTTGAATTTTTCATAAACTTTGGACAAGCAGTTGGATGTGGATCTACATTGCGATGACTGAATAGTCAGTGCCTCTGAAAATAAATGGGAAGTCTTGGTCTGTCAGTGAGAACTGGGACCTTATTATCTTATACTAGGCTTCCCTTGGGATTTCTTCTTGTGCAGGTGTAATGCACCTTTTTACTGATGTTGGCATAAAGCCTCTATCTGCCAGTTCAGAGAAGCCTACACTCAGAAAATGTATTTTCTGTGAAGTTCATTTTGTCATCCTGGATTGTTGTCTGCTTCATTTTTCAGCAGTTATGTAAACTAATAATTAGGGAGGCTGATCTAATTTGGAAAATATTCCTAAAATTGAGAGTATTTTTGTGTTACAGCTCTGTTTTAGTACAGTTTTGCTGCTTTGGGAATATCCATCAAGAAGAACTATATCAATAAGGAAAGCATTTGGTACTTGAAAACCTAATTTTCTTGGCAGTTTAAATGTCTTTATTTGTGATTTTTCCATCCATGTCTTTTAATCAGTGTCATGCTGTGAAATCTGCCATTTTTGCCATGACCAACCCATGAAATTTGTCATTGCTGTTTCAGTGATTTGCATGGGGCTTGCTTTATGATCAGCAAGTGAAGTTCACAAGTGTTTGCTTTATTTGCATGGATCTCTGCTGTCCAAAAAATGCGTGACTTCTTCGTCTGGCCCCTAAACTGAATGTAACCCAAGGCCTAATATTCTGAATTAAGGGATAGTTATCTCAAGTGATAGTTATGCTCCTCTCTGAAAGTGGTTATTAGGTCAGGCAAGGTGGTACTGTCACTGGAGCTTACCTTAAATACTTAGCTTCATCACCTTTGTTTTGGAGCTTGTGCATATTTATGCAGTTTGGCATATAGGGAAGCAACAGGAGCTTTCTGCAAAAAAGAATTCAGACGCTGTGTCTTGTAGCAAAGCAGATTATTCTAACAGGCTCAGCTAAGGGTTGAATCCCAATTTTTGAGTGCAAAATCCCTAGAAAAAGTGAGGCTTTAACTATTTGATATATAGCAATTATACAGTGAACTATAGTCTTATGTAATGAATTAAATATTTTAACACTGAAGCACTGTCTTAAGAATCCTTTGGCCTATCAAAAGATAGTTCGTTCAGTTTTAACAATGAGAAGATATTTTGACATTTATTTTAAAAATCTAGGTTTGGCTTTATTTTAAGTGTGTGGTCAGAATGAATTCATTTGCTCTTACTGGAAGAATACTTATCATAATGGATTCATGTGGTATCCATGTGGCTGTCACATGTTCTTTTTTACACACATTTCTCTAATTGTATTTCAATGCCACTTTAATTTAGCATTGGTTAATGGACTCCACATAAAGATTGTTCATTTTTTATCTGGATTCCCCAACTAAATTTCTGATATTTAAAACTGCTAAGCTGGAAAGGAGAGAACTAACTAGCAGCACTTTGAAAATTTAACAGAATTATCTTCCTTTTTGACTGTTTATTCCCTTTTACTACTTTACTAATTAATAAGCAAAACAATAAGGAGCTAGAGATTAGTCATGAAAAATGAAATACATTGTTGGAAGAGAATGTGCAGCTAACATACACATTTGTCATCAATAACTCTTGGGCAGCGTGAGAATATGTGCAGAGCACCATTGGTGGGCATGGTAGAACAGGAGTGAATAGAGTCACCAGTTCAATAGATCTAAGGTGCTGATATTAGGAGCCCACCTCTAGAGTGCTTTCTGTTGCTGACAGAGGTATCCACTTGCTGAGGCTGAATTAGGAGCCTAACTGTCCAAATTATACAACTAGACATCTGCTTACCTTGGACACTCTTCTAAAGCTAAGGTGGGTGATGAGAATATCTCCTAATATATAAAATCTGCAGAGGTCCGTGGGAATTATGCAGTTTAGTGTAGTTGTAATCTAGGTTTCACCCAGAGACTGAAAACCTGCAATTGTTGAGAAGTTTTTCCATTGACTTCTCTAGGGTTTGGCTTCGGTTGGATGGGCCCACACTGTGGTATGAGATAGCCCTACACAAGCCGAGGTAGAAAAGATCCATTATGATATGTCATAATGGATCAGAAAAAGAAAATACTTCAGTGACTAAATTGGCTTTGTTGTTTATTATCTATTATTTATTATCCCATAAAAAACGCTTTATCCAATAAGACTGGAGCTGAATTTCATAGGATGTTTTAAACAAAAGTGGCTTCATGTCAAATTTATGGGGGAAAGGTCAACGTTAGTTTACATCAAAGGTTTGTATTGTTGAGAAACAATAACATAAGGTCATTATTTCAGCTTGTTTGAAGAGCTGCAATGAGCTGTTTGCCAGAGATTCGATCTCTGGTAAACAGCCCCTCTAGGCTCACTTGGAAAAGCTTGCAAACGCCCTGGCTTTCTTTGCCTATTAGGTTCAGAATGAAAAGCAAGCCTGAAAGCTGCCAGTGTTTATATACAGAATTTGGGTCTGCTTTCTTTTCTTTCCTTTTTTTTGGGGGGGTTGGTTTGTTTGGTTGGTTTTGGTTGGGTTTTTTTTTTTCAGTCTTAAGAGTGAATTAACTTAGAGTAAAATAAAAAATTATGGAAGGTGGAAATATGGGGGGTACAGATGGGTAGTAGGTAAGAGGAAAAGGCCATGACATTTAGACCCCAGTTTAATGTAGCTTTACAAATGTATGGTGTAACTGAAAGTTGCAATGCAAGTTGTTGTTCCTAAGGGGCCTTTTAAAAAATATTTTATAGACTACAGGCTGGAGCCCCTTTTATATCAGGTTGAGAATGGGTCAGAATTGGAAGCTTTCCTCCATAAGGGAGAAGGAAGCTGAAGGAGGATTCTCTGAAGTGCCAGGCTAGAATCTTTTCCAAAAGCTGCAAAGAGCCAGCTTGATCTTTCCCGAAGGCTGCCCACACATGACTGTTGCAGGCTGGTGTACCCTGGCCTGTGGTAGCCCCTTTTTCAGAGGGTGGAGGGCACGTGCGTTGCTGCAGATTTGGCTCTGTGCTGTCATTGCCCACAGTCTGGTGGAAGAGGTGATGCTGAGTGCTTAGGCAAGAGCACATGAGGACGCTGCCTTTTATGCTTTCAAGTTCTCTTTCAATCCCATGAAGAGTAACATTTCCCTCCACTCCGATTACATCTCAAAACACCCTTCAATTTCTTGGAGACCACTGAAATATTTAAAGGACCTTGTCTAACACAGATACTGCAGCTGTTTGTTTGGCTTTAGGAATCTGTGCATCCTTGCACATTTTGTTATTGGAGTGATGTAATTTCCACACTTTCACACACATGGAAGCTATAATATCTTATTACAGATGGTGGAGTCCAATGATTAACACACTAAAGAAGATTTTCTAATTCCATGCAGTTTAAGAAACACCTTTAAAAAAGGAAAGCAAGAATGATAGAGTTGTGATGCTATCTTTATCTCTGAGTGAATTTTGTAAGCCTCATTTGTTGAGGTGGAATATTGGACCTCTGGGGCATGTTGAAGCACTAGAGTCCCTTAGGATCAAGTGACAGACCTTATATTGGGAGTATCCAGTGATTACCCAAATCCTTTGTGTACTGTTACTCACAGTTCTGATTTTTACTCTAACATTGCCAGTGGTACTAATTTTTAAGTTTCTTCAGACTTCTATTCATTACCCCTCAGTGAGGTGCTAATTAGAGCAGCCAAATGCTACAAATGAGTCTGTGTTTGCGATTTTTCAAGGACTAGAGTCTAGTAAGTTTCTCCACCACTATAAAGATGTCATGAGGTAATGTGTAAAGTTATGCCATGGGAAACCAAACACAGAGAGAGGGAGATAAAGCATTCAAGGATGTCTGATTTAACTCCTTTGAATAAAGTCATGCTCATGCACTTTGGATTGGAATAGCTTGGTGTGCAGAGGGTACTCTGCAGCCTTTCTCTTTCAGTTGCATTAGTGTTTTTTCCCTCCTAAGAAAGACATATACTTTAATACTCAAACATTTATTTATTTGAGGCTGGAAAGGGGCACCTCTAGAAAGGCTCCATGCAAATGTCTGTTCTTCAGGTTAGGCAATAAAGAAAGTCTGTTGTTAGTCTGCCAAAACACTACATCCAACTAACTAGACAAAAATCTATGAAAAGAAGTGCCCAAACAAAATACATGGATTCAGTCTCTCTTCGCCTAAAATGCCTTCAGTGATAAAGCAAAAATAATCTGTTTCCTCCAAAGGAGAGACACTTTTCTTGCAAGTTTGACACTAATATTGTGAAGCAGCCAAGTGCAGTATGGCAGCTCAGTGACATGTGGCAACTCAATTAGACTTTGGAAAGAACAGGATAAGGAATTTCTGCTATCTGAAGTTAGATTTGAATCCTTACTGTGTTTCATCCCACCAGATTTTACTAACTTAATGTAAGACGTTTTATCCAAGATTAGGTTGTCTTCTGTAGTCAGATAAGAGAGTTGGTTAGAAGTGTCACCTGCCATGTCACTTTGGATTGAAGCTACATTACAATGTGTTTTGACCTAGTTAATATACTTTCCACTGAGGGATTAAAGTTTCAGGTGTGCTTACTCATGGGAAATGGCATCTTCTTTCAAAACATGCAGGGAGTCTCCTTCTATGGAGATATTCAAAACCCGTCTGGATGCACTTCTGTGTGACCTGGTCTAGGGAATCCTGCTGCGGCAGGGGGATTGGACTAGATGATCTTTCGAGGTCCCTTCCAACTCCTAATATTCTGTGATTCTGTGATTACCTGTTCTGCATGAAGAAGAGTCCTAGGATCTGACTTCCAAAAAGGTAGCACTAACACTTTCTTAGTGAAATTTATCTGTGGTTAACCTAATGGCACAGACCAACTTTGTATACATACCAAGTTTTGAATTTTTTTAGCAGAGAAATGACCCAATGCCTCAACACAGCATGCAGACTTCACATTTAGTGTGTATAGTGGCTTGCCTTAAATGCATTTACCTGATGCCAGTATCATACCTAATGCACAACAGAGACAAAAGTAAAACAATTTGCTCACCTACTCAGGTCTGAATAAAACCATTTTGATAAAAGTCATCCTGCTTTTCTTGCACATAGTGACAAAAATTGCTCTTTTCAGCACGTTAGGATTGAAAACTCTCTTCTCCACTACCCTTTTTTGTGTGTTCCTTGATGCTTTATAAAAGGGTTCAAAATGTGTTCTGTAACACTATTTGACTAGATCTATGATGATGTATGTCAGAACATGTCAAAATAATTGTGTGGTGACTATTCTGGGTTAAGGAGAATCATATTTAATGTTACTAATTTTCACATTATTTCACCCATAAAAATCTTTCTAGCAGCAAAAGTTTTATTGCACTGTATTTCAGAGTCTCTAATTTATTCATGGGATAAATGTTTCATGTAATGAATTTTCTAGTAAATGTATTCTGAAATTCATACAGAAGCAGGATCACTGTAAAACGGCACACAGTTGAGCTAAAAGAGATGGAGTTCTTCCACTGGAAAGTTTGGAGGGCAAATCCAGTAGCTTTCTGCCCTTATAAGCCTAGTTTCTTCTTTTATTAATCACAGAATCACAGAATACTAGGAGCTAGAAGGGACCTTGAAAGATCATCTAGTCCAACCCCCCTGCCACAGCAGGATTCCCTAAGGTTCTGTAGAGCTTTAACAGCTTTATTGTAAAAATGCTACTGACACATAATATGCAAGTTAGATTTTGAGTTGGTTTATATGTGCAGTCCTTTGCAGTATCAGAATATTAAGTCTAATGTTTTTCTTGATCGTGAGGCTTAACCATGTTTTAGTGTTTACATTGAATTGTTTTTGTTCCTATTTCACATCTTGGCACTTGCAGGTAGGGAGCAAGAGGTCTTGAAATCTCATATTATTTTTGCTAGTATAAGGCGCTCTGTTATAGGCATGCATAGTGTTTGAAGAAGTTAGTCAAGAGCTCTGTTGAGGATGATTCTGCTGTCTTCTGCTTGATGTCCTGTTTTTCTTGTGCTAAAAATGGTACCTGTATGAAGCAATGTGTACAGAGCAGCACAGAGATCATGAGGGTGTAACCACAAATATATTAGTAACCTTGGGTTTCTCTCTGAGTCAGCGTAAAGTCGTTTGGCTGTAAACTGACTCTTGTTGCATACACCAGGTACCAAAAGCAGTATTTCTGCCAATCTAAGAACCTCACACTCCTACAGCAGAGAAGTAAGAAACAGATGTTTCTCAAATGCCTCGCCCTTTGACACTGGACAAAATTCTTAGAGATTAGGCCTCTCAGGTGTTACTAAAAAGGCAACTCTAACCATATTGTGCAGCATTGGTGAAAAATTTGTGGATGAAACTGGTTTTGAATAATAAAATCCTGTCACAGGAGCACTTATCCTCAGGCCCAGTAAGGTTCATGGACAAATTCATGCCAATCAAATTGCTTATTAACAACTTGCAGCAAAGCAGATTTACCCTACTGCCATGTGATATAAACTAAGCACAGTGATCAGCATTGACATAGTTATTAACTATTGTCACCTCTCTATACAGAAGTAACACCCATGTATTTCAGACTCTAGGTGTGAGGAAATACTGAAGTTGGCACTATTTTTTAAATGCTGTCTATTTAACAGGGATCAAAATAATAAAAAATGAAGGGTTAGATCCTAAACTGGAGTTAATGTCCCTGAGTCTAGGTCAGTTTATCAAAAAGTCTACAGCCCACTGTTCCTAATTTCTTACAGTGCTTCAGTATGATCAAGGCAAACGTTTAGCAGTAATCAGAAAAAAGAAGCATTGCCAGTCTCTGTGGTGAAGGGGGTGGACATCTGTAATCTGAATGGGTATAGTCTCCCAATGTCATTTCTTGAAGGCTGCTTCTTAAATAAATGAGGTAACCATAGCCCATTCCAGAGCTCTGTTTTAATATTCTTTTTAGGGTATGGAAATCTGAGGATGTGAATCTCTGAGTGACCAGATGCATAGGAGCAGGTATTAAACTGCTACAATCTAATTGATATATGCTGCCATCAGTTCTGACCCAGGTAATAGCACAGCTAAAACAATTTCAAGTGGGTTGAAACATCCCTGGAGTACTTACTGCAGTGATATAAAAATCTTGAAGCAATGTGTCTTAAGTCCCGTAAATCATGTTAGACTTAATGAAACCTTCTGCAAAACTATTCTGTATCTATGATGCATTCAGCTGCAGTCTGTTGACATTTTATATCTGGTTTTAAGAATTATGTAAACTTTTGATGATGTGCTATAGCTGATAGGATTGAAAAATAAGGATTGCTTTTTAATGGTTCATTTTTGTGGTGATCCTAATAATTGCAAAGGAAATTCCTGAGATCCAATGTATTTCTTCCTAATGTGTTGATTTCTTTTGCCCAGAGGATTTTTTCCTTATGAAAACTTTGAAACCAGAGATGTGTCTGTTGTGTACACAATATCTGTTTCAGCTGCTTTGATACAATTGAGTCAGACCAACTTCATACTCGTGTTGCTTCAGTACGTAAAATTTATCTGCCTAATATTTACCAGTGAGCTATAAATGTTGTCTTTTGGAAGGGAAGTTGCTAGATAATGACTAGAGAAAGATAACAGGTGAGACTGCAAACACATAGGCATACATTCTTCCCTCCATCTGCACACATAAATCCTTTTGATATTGATGAGGACAACGTGGGTGTAGTGAAAAGCAGACAAGACTCCATAACAAAAGTTATGCAATGTGAACACTTAAAACACCATGTCAGTGTCTGTTTTCAAATAGGTTATCATTAGTACTGTTACATATACAAAGGCAAAGGCCTTCATCTCTTAGGAATGAGAGTTATGCTATGGATTTTCCTAATTCATCCTTCCACAGTGTTATTTGTTGGTAGAAGCTTACTGCTGGAAGACAAGCAAATTCTGTGTTATTCCAGAATATATCTGGAATAGATGAATTCAGCAATTCCAGGGAACTTTGTTTTGTTCAGATTTTCAGAGCTGTGTGGCTGACAGCTGCACTCCTGTTTAATGCACACTTCTATCTGAGGTATTCAGGTACACTGGGCAATTTCAAATGCTTATTTTAGGAGGGAGTGGAACAAGCTAAGGGACCCTGAAGCCCCCACGAGTTTCACGGAGAACATTCAGCAATTTGGAAATTCAAATTGGACTTTAAGCCATACAGACCAATAACAATTTTGGAAAATGTGGTTTGTAATGCCAGAAATCCTATCCTGCACTTACCACCAACCATTTATCAAACTGGATGTTGTCACTGACAAGCACTTAAAAAACCCCTCCAGACTAAGGATTGTTTCTCAAAAAATCACGAGACTGGCATAGTTATCATGACATTTAAAAAAGTAATAAGGTCTTATGTGCTCCTATTTGCTTTCAGGTTTCCAGATGAATAAGGGTAACATTCTGAAGCTTTTCTCTGGGACTGTGTAAGCTAGAAAGCTCTTAAATAAATTGAAACTAAGTTCTTCATGTGAATAAATGATGTAGTAGCTTAGGCTTTAGGAGGAGCACCAAATGTCTCACAATTCGATGTAAATCTGTGGGCTAGCACTGTTTCTTTGAAGTTGGTAACTTTGTTCTAATGCTTGCTAGATAAAAGTTGGGGTTTTTTTTTAGTATTGTTGCAGTCTTAAATATGTAAATGTACTTACTCCTGTAGTTGATCTGGTAGCAAAGAGATACTGCTGGATTCTATAAATAAGATGTTTTGTTTCATAACAGGATCTCAGCATGCATCTTTTCCTCTATAATTACCTTAGTCTTAGTGAATGTAGTGGTGTTTTACTGTGTAACCCAAAAGGGTTTTGTGTGCTGGGCTGTTCTGAAAGGGACTGGCATGCATGTAGAGAGTGGACTTCGGAGAGCAAGGGATGGAAAGAAGCTGTCGCTTAATGGAAACAAACATTTTGAATATAAAGCTTTCCAGCCCTATAAATGTTAAGCTTCATAACAACAGAGCCCATACTTAGTTCTTCAATATCTCACTGAATTCTGTCTTTTTAAACCCTTTGGAAACATTAAACCAGTAGTCCACATAACTCTGACTTCTTGTCGGGAGAAGTTTTGTGTTCTGCTCATGGGCTTTAAAAAGAGGACTCTGTCTTTGCCTTGTTGAATCTGGAAGGGTCAGAAAAGGGAAACAGAAGCCCTCTGTGTGGTGATGCAAGAGGAAGCACACCACAGATACCTACTGACCTTGTTGATAAGACTGTAAGAAATGCTCCATGCTGTATGGAATGTGTAGGCCTTATTGTCATACTACCTTCATTATCTTTGTTAATCAAATTTGCAAATTATTATAAGTATTGAGCTACCATTAGTGTATCAGCTGAATCAGTCAGAGAAAAGATCAGTATGATTTTCCTGGGTTGGTGGAGAGCTGAGCTCTGCTGGTTTCTCTATCTTGTATTGTCCTGTGTCAGGAAAACCTGGCTTGGGCTTTGCATCTTCTCTTATCCCTTAGCAGGGCAATGGCTGTCCTTCAGCCAATGGCTCTCCATAGGTGATATCCTGCAATGTTTGGGCTCATGCAGTGAGTTCTGCATGTAACGGTGCTTGTTTTACATCAGGGGTAAGTTAGGGCACTGGGTCTTCTGCCATGAGTCCATGCCCAGCTGAGACTCTAGTAACAAGATAGCCTTTATTTGGAAACAAAAGTAGACTTTGTTTTAGTAGTATGTGAAAATGCTTAGAGAGGGTTTTAGAACAATCCACACACATTTCCATCTCTCACTGCAAGGCTTATTATTCCCTTGGAGCAATCCAGGCTGGCCTAGTTCCTTTAGTCACCTTCTGTATGTGTAAAAGTCAATACAGAAGTCTGATTCCCCTGAGCAGTTCCTACTCTGGAGAGAAAGCCTCCTTCTAAGCAGCAATGGTTTTATGTTCCTGGCTGTTCTGGGTGAAACATGTCAAATATGCTTACTAGAGACAAAACCTTGGCTCTCAGCAGATCAGCACACTGTGCTGCCATGGCTGACCTTCAGCATTTTCCTTTATTCTTTGCTTGTCCAGTGTGTTGACATCACCTTATGCAACTTGAATTGGCATGATCATGGCATAAAAATTGCAGTTGAATGATCTGGTCAATTTATAATATCCTTTATGTTTCCCTCAGGTTTAGATACTCAATAGAAGTTCTTAAAGTGATCAAATCTTTTTTGAAAATCTGGCCAGACCTCCCCAGTGAAACGTGCTGATGCTGAATGCTTTTGAAAATCTGACCCTTAGGAGAAACATGTAGGTTTTAGAGTAGAAATACTCTGTGATACAGTGTTGATGTAGTGAGTAGTTTCTTTTGCTGTGCAGACCACCAGGTCACACCACGAGCAGAGGTGTGACTAAATTCCTTAGTGCTGTTCTGTGGGACACCCGGTTAGCCACCGAGTTTTACTGTTTCTAGTTCAAGCCAAATGAAGGGTCCATCCCAAATGCAGTTAGATCTGAGAGGTGTCAGCAGCCGCGACAAAGTACATATCTGAAAGAAGTGAGACTTTCTGTATAGCTTCCCCCTTTTTTTAGATCTTTCTCAGTCAACACTGTTGATAGATAAGTTTACTCTCCAGGCAATTCTTGCCAAAGGCAGCTATACCCATTAATTAGTAGCAGGGGTTTACAGATCCTCCAGTCACTCCCATCTCAGCATTGCTCCTTATCCACAGAACATCCGGGATCTACTGACTTGTCTCCCCTGAGTCTCCACCATGCTCATAATGGGGTTACCCAGTGGGCACCATTCAGCACAGGCAGAGGTAACCAAAATCTCACTGCCCACAGATGCAGAAGAATGGTTTGAACATGTTGGTGTAGGGGTGGTACCTATCTCAAAACAGAGTAGCACTGTGCTCTCTTCCCTCACTTGGAACATCCTGTGGAATGTAATTACCAACTGAGTTAATCCTCCCTAAAGCCCGTTCCAAAGGAAGTCTGTCACACTTGGACACTGTAAACTCTAAAGTCTAATCCCAACCCTCTCTGTGTATCCCTTCCACATCTACGTCCTCTTCTCCGCTTATGATACCCATTTTTAACTTTCCTGTTGCATCACTCCCACCACACTGTATTAATCATCTGGCCACTATCACATTACACTTAATAAATGAACAAGATCTAATACAAAAATCCCTCCAAACCAGATGACTTAATACTCTTTTATGCTTAACTCTATTCCACAGATGTGTTGCAAACCCTCATGAGTGTTCTGTAGTGGATTAAATGCTTTTAACAAAAGATAGTTTAAAATACATGTAATTTATATTAAGCTATTTTAAATACCTCTTTGTTCTGTTTGATGGAGTATTGTATATCCTGTCTTCATTGTAAAATGAGAGAATATTGCTGGTTTTGGGTGCAAAAAGGACAAACTGCACTAAATTATCCTAGTTTAACCTGTGGCTCTAAGGTTAGGAGATGTTCTGAGGGCAGTACATGTCAGAGCTGGGACAGGCACCACTGGTCATAGCCACAGTATTTCCTTTTAACTGAAGTACTCTATTTTTGGGGCCAAACCAAATTGCTTTCAAGAGCGCAAGTTCAGCTCTGCTGGGAGCCACCAGCCCCTCACAGGGCCTCCGTTTTGTCTGCTTCCATGCTCCCTGACACAGTGTCACCTTCTCATGTGTGTTTTGTACCTCATGCAAAGTTGAATTTACTTTTGGTATTTCTTGGCCCTGCACAGCTCCCATGCCCAGATGAGGTTGCCATCCCCAAAGCAAAACCTTCGGCTTTATAGAAGGATCTGCCATTTGTCTTGCAGGACCTCACAGTTGGGCTCTGCAAGGCGTTTCTGACCCATTTTCTTTCTGTGGTGTCCCAGTTGTTCATGCACATCCCCAGCACTTAACTCTCTGTGAGCACTCTGCATTATAGCTTTTCTTTCCTTGAGTGCCACCAGGTGAGCAGGATGTCCTCCAGGCACGTCTGCACAGCCAGTGCCTTGTGTCAGCTAGCTGTGCATGATGCAGTGTGATACCTCCCTACCTTGAGAGGTAGCAGAGGTGCTGGGCACCATATAGTTGCACGAACACTGTGCTTCCTGTGTTGATGTATGCCAGTGCTCCAAGGAGCCAGTTCATACAGGTGTCATTAGCAGGTGTCTTTCCTAGTCTTTTATTGAGCTCTGTAGATACACCACATCAATACCACAGGTGCTTTTCAGTGTAGAAAGAAGCTGAGATGACAAAGCTTTTGGTCTGAGACTCAGAGAAGGCCCCAAATACCTGAAAGTACCAACAACCTCTGTGTGGATGTGTTCTCTGGGCTGTGACATGTCACCTGTGCTATGGGGAATAAGCCATTAATCGGAAGATGCATTTCTGAGAAGGACTTTCATAAAGTTATAAGAGATGATGAAAAGAATTTCCAATAACCCCCTTTATTTACTCACAGAAAAATCTTTGCATTCATTTTAAAGAAAGAGAATGGCCATTTAAATGAGACACACAAATTTTCCGTCTTGGGTTTGCTTGCCTGGGAAGTCCTTGTATTTGTCTATCATTTGCTAAAATAGACATGAATTTTTAACTTTCAGATTGAAATTTGTTCTCTCAAAAACATTCTCCAGAACACGTTAGGTTTGTAAATTGAAATCGTAATGACCCTTGTATGACTGTGAAAGATTAAGCTCTGGGCTTTGAACACATCAGAGGCTTAAAAACACTGGTAAGTAGGTATAGTGTTAGGTGATTAAGACAAAGAGGTTGAACTTTGCATCTGGTATAGCTACCATAAAGCATTCCTGGAAAATGTAAACCAAATTACCCGAGTACTGGAAAATTGCATTTGAAAATAATAACAGTTTCATTTAGTTTTATCATGTAGAGTGACAGCTGGAGGAGACTCGGTCTGTTGCCAAACCCCTAAATCAACAAGTTTTGTCTCTTGACGCACACAGGGATGGGAGAAGCTGCTCATTTAAGATCAGTAAACAGCCTCTGCTGTGAATTTTCTAATTCTTTTATTAAGTCTCGTGCTCTGATTGCTGGCTGTGTTCACATTCCTTTCTTTTAATTCACTATCTCCTAAATTATAACAATTGAAAACACATTAGGACCAAGAAGGCGAATGGAAAAAGCTAAGTAGACAATCACCTTGTAAACATCTTGTGATGGTGATGGCTATTAAACAGGGACATTCAGTACCAACTGAGGCACAGGCGAGCTTATCCAAGCAAATCAATGCAAGTTAATCTTTCAGTGTCAGCTGGCTGAGTTTTGGACTAGTGATGAATGCCTTGACTGGAAAGATGAAATGCTGGAATGCCAGGCACTGCTCTGACAGCTACAGATGGTGCCAATTACTGCCAGTAGAGCCTGTCCTGCTGTGAGCCCAAGATGTCTGATTTGTGGTCACAGAAAAATGAAAAAGAGGTTTCCCAGCTGGGCCTGTCACCTGTCCTATATTGCTCCACAGCAAAAATGGCATTCGTGTTCTAAAATCAAATATCTTTGTATATTTATGCTAATGATCCCACCATGCTAATTACCAGACATATGCCTTGGAAAGATGCAGACACTGTTAGAAAATAGAATTTTCTTTTCCCTTGATTAAAATAAACTTTAGAAATTATACAGAAGTTAGAATAAAATGCAGTGCTGAAATAAAGGGGAAGGAGGAGGAACAAATAAAATTCAATAGCACTGGCAGACATTCTGTGCTTAATTTTTCTCCATGCAGTTGAAAGGGATATACAGGCTGTAAATCAGAACAGAATCTAGCCCATGGTCTCCAATCTTACCATAACGAACTTGTGTGTTAATATAAGCCTTTATTTTTCCTTTGTACATTTGAGCCTTTTTGTGTTTGTTTTTCATGTGCCGTCTTATTCCACCACTACCCAAGTTATACAAATTGTCATTTATTGCACTTTCACATTATTTCCTGCCTCTGTGATATTTAAAAGGATTAGTCTAGACATCTGTGATCTGTAATTGGCTTTTTCCATGAAAGGGGATCAGCTGTAAGAACTTAAGCAATCCAGACTTATTTCACTTGTGATACTTGAAAGCCTTCTGGACAGAGCACCTTTGCTGCAGTGATTTAACACCAGGTTATTCAGTGTGCAAAGGCAGCCTCAGTCAGCTCTTTGCCATTGAATCCACTGCGATTTCATCCACCTGAAAATAGCCCATATGTTTTAATTAAAATATATTTTGAAGTAACTGGTTCCAGGTTTGGCTTGCTTTAGCATTGTGCTGTGAAAGAGGACCCGATAGAATACTCAAACTCTGAAATATATTTCCACCTTGCTTTTATTTATATATTAAATTAACAATAGAGTGGTAATTGTCCTTACTGGAGCATGAAATACAAATCTGCCTTTTCCCCCTGTCCTTGGAACTCATTTACCACAATGTGCGTATTTGTTAACAGCTAGTAGATGGGGCTTGGGGAGCAGACAACTTATTTCTATTTTATTAGACTCAACCTTTGCTAATGAAGCTGTTTTCCCTCAACTTCAAACACAAATGTTTAAGCAAATTGTAGAATTCATTTAACAATAGTAGTAAATCAGTAGACAAACTGTACTATGAAAATAACTCTTACAGCAGCTATGGAGTGGGCCAAAGTACCTTTAGATTATGGCTTGATTCGTAGACTATTCAGTGCTTTCAGATAAGCCCTCAGTTGCCCATTGTAGTTCCACTATATAACTTGGAAGAACTTGCACTGTGACTTCCCAATAGCTATTAATGATAGATGATAAGCTTTCAAATGATCATTTCTTTTAGGTATTTGAGAATTAAGTGGTGATGATAAAATGAGAGATGGGAAGAAACCACAACTTCTTTTAAAAATTAAATTTTCACCTTTTGGTGAGTGATGAGGAAGGTTAAGACACCTAGAAAGTTCAGCAAGACTTTCAGTATATCCATAAATTGCTGTAGGTTTTGTGTGCCTGTTGTTTGAGTGTGCCATTAGGTTGCAGTCTTCTTTGTTACTGGGTTTGCTTTCCCCTACCTGTTATTATTTAACAGTTAGAACTAAATACACAGGTTTTTCTGTCAAAGGTTCTCAGCTGTTTTCAGAGCCTCTTGTTTTAGCACATAACAATGAAGTCGCTTGTTTTTAGTGGTTCCCTTACTCTGTATAGGTTGCCTATATTTAAAGCCCTTGCCATTAATATAAATGGAAAGAGAGTTTGCTGGACTAGTAGTGGGAAGAACCACATAAAAAGCTATTATCTGAGTGGGTAAGATCCATAGGCTCATTCTCAGGTACAGCTGTGGGGATTATAGATTTGATAACATAAAATAAAAAAGTCTCCCAAACTCCTTTTCTATCAGCAGAGCAAAGGTGGTAAAATAGACACTGCATTTGAGACTTACTGTTTCAGCTACTTGCTGTGCCAAAGGTGTGCTGTGAGCCCTGACAGGGCAATGGGCTGCCAGGGATGCCTAGAGCTGCAGGCACTGTTGCACAGCAGGGTGAGCCCAGGGCAGCTTTCACAAGTCTCTTGCCAGAGTGCCATTAGACTACAACCTCCTGTTTGTTACCAGGTTTTCTTTCCCCTACCCCTAATTTTGTCGCAGTTAAACCCAGATATATTGGTTCTGCTGCCAGGGGTCTCAGCTTCTCAGAGAAATATTTCGGTTGTCTTCTGAACCACTTTTTCATTTCCTGACTGCTGGGAGAAGAAGGATAAAACAACTGAAAGCCACAGCGGTGGGCCCCCTGAGTACAGCGTTTTTTGGGGCAGATACACTGTTTTGTGTAACATTAAACCTGGGGAGATGCTTAACCACTTTGCCTCAGTTCAGCATGTCTAATACTTGGCACAAATCAGCGTATTCGTGTTTCATTCAGCTTGGCTAACAGCCAGCATAGAGACTCTATTTTCATTTTTGAATTTCACTTGGCAGATCCTTAAAAGTCACTGGAGAACTTTGCCTGGGTAATAAAAAGCAACTTTTTTATTGAAAACTAATTATTTTTTCAGCTCCATGTGCCAGCTGTTTAAAAAAGTTGTGGTCACGTTAGTGCATACTTTAATTACAGACTTCTAGAAAAATGCAGATCCTATTGTGAAATGTGCCTCACAGCAGTTAACAAGCCTCTTATTTCTGGCCGTGTCCAAACTCTTAAAATACATAGGTAGATTTCTCAGCTATGATTAAGTATCAATTAAGACTAAATTCACAAATACCAGGATAAAGCATCTGCCTGGTTTGGGTGGAAAGCTGTGAGTTTAAGGCTAGAAGAGCAAGCTTGTGTGCGTGTGTAAGGATGTGGATAATACTGGGTGAGGCTTTCAGAAATGCTCAGGACTTTCCAAGTCACTAGGAGTGCCAGACTCAGGGTGTTTTTTGAAATTTCTGCTATTCCTAAGAAAAATCCCTCTAGGCATCCCTATGCTTCCTCAGGCACCTAAATGCTTTTGAAAATCAGGCGTGAAAAGACTCCTGGGATCGCTTAATGAGCTCTGCTAGCTCAGGACACAGTGCTTGGCCTGGGAGGAGCCAGGTCTTTGAGTGCAGGGACACAGGCCTCAGCGCCAGAGGCCAAGTTTCTTGGCAGCTGTGTCCCTCACTTGGATGGGGTTTTGGTCTCAGGAAAAGAATAGGGGCGAGAACAAGAGGATCAGCAGGGAGGACAAGCGCTACATGAACTGAAGCAGGAGGTCTTTTCTCCTTTGAAGTGAGCACCACAGGAATGGTGGGAGCTGGGTCCCTCCGTGCAGCTGCAACTTCCAGCTTTCCTGCATTCACCCTTCCTGTGTGACCCAGCTTCCTCTGCGGAGGACGTGTTTCTTCCAACATGCTGTGTCGCATGAGACTTCATCTTTCATGGTGCCAGCGTTTGCAGAGCATGTGGCCTGCCAGATGCTGCTTCAAATTAAGAATGGGTGTGAGCCAAAATCTTGGGTTCAAACACCTTCAAACTTTGGGAAAGTTTGCATCTCAGTTTTATAGCTTTGCTCTATCCCTGCTTCATTTCAGTCTTACCTAGTTACAGTTTTTATATTCTCCTGCAATCAGAAGCTGCAAAGAAATGTAACAGAAACAAAGTGGGTGGATGTTCCATGGGAGAATAGTAAAACTTTGCCTGGCTGGAGGCATGCTCTTTCCTTGGTCAATTTATTGAACGTATAAAAAGGATTATTCAATGGACAAGAACAGTCCTGCATCTCTACCTTTTTTACATTCTATTTTTGGTCATACCTTTCATATAAAGTGCCTTTTGCTTGCAATATTTGCTTCATTCCTGTGAAAACAGGAATATATATATGTGTTGCATATATATACACAGAATTTTTTAATAAGTATATAAATACTAAGGGAAAATGGCAGAACAGATGGCAGGTAATAAAGCCTTTTAAAGGTATTGCAGGACATGCAATAATCAGACATGTATGTTTCTTCTCCAAAACGCTTAATTCCTCTTTGTGTTTATTTAGATTGCATCTGACATAATTTTTCCTGTCATTGTTTTGAAATAGTTTGAAAATCCATTTCACCTATATTCCCACATTTTGAGTGTAAGCATGTAGTAGTAGAATGTTGCTACAGCAAACTATGTAGGTATGATAGGTCCTTATATTAAGGTGTATCTAATTTGTGTCATTAGAGAGAACTATCTGTTATAAGTAGCCTGTCCTAGAGATAAACAAAATAAAATGGAAATGTCAAAGCATTCTGAACATTTGAATTTCAAAACTATTTCTTTGACCACAGAATGTGTCAGAATAATGCAGCTAAGAATGTTTTAAAAAACCTGAAAGCCTCAAACTAGAGTGACTGTTTTGATACTGTGTAATTTTACATTTTCTCCCAGGAAATGGTGAAAAACAAGGAGACAAAGTAGTGTAAGGTGAAGAAGGAAGAAACAAAAAGTACATTTTAATGAGACATTTACAAATTGTTCAGCGCAGACAGAGGCACATTATGCTAGCACTTTGTCACTGTAAATATTGCAGATGTCGTTCCTCTGAGTTTGTCCTAGAGCATTATTAGAACAAAATATACAAACATACAGCCAAATCTTTTTGTGTTGATATTAATGCCTTTGACTTAATCAGGCTTGAGCAGGGAATCCAGATCTGCCCTACAATCAAATAGTCATTAGGGCCCAAGACTAATTGCTGCAACAGTTAATTGCATGCAGACACCAGTACTGGTGTGGTAGGTAGCATTTGGCTGGTGTTGGGTTTTGCCTGTGACACAGGGAACAGAAAGCAAAATCCTGGTGGAGCTGCAACCCACGTTACGTGCTAAGTGTGAATCCCGCGTGTGCCTTACTCAGTCTAGCATGCTGCAAGCAGCAGGAAAAGCCAGCAGATATGCCGAGGCTTCCCCCGGGGAGCCCTTGCAAAGGGACAGGCTGATCCTAACTCAATGGCTGAGAGGCGGCTTGAGGGCAGCCAGCCAGAACACCCGTAAGTTCAACCACCACACTCCTACCTGCATAGCACTGGGATCTCTCATGCCCCTGAGACTGACTGCTATTGCAATCGTGCAGCTGGCTCTGTCCATCTTGTCCAAAAGGAAGTTTCTGTCAACTGTTTGTCAAATGTCCCTGGCCATTTGTGTGTGGCTGCTGATGGGCCCCTCTTGGCCAGCTATAGCGGGTGGGCTCCGTGGGAAGGGTGACTAAGTTACTAAGAGACTCGTATGGGACCTATCAGAAAAGCAGACAAAAGAGATATGGCTCAAGCAGGGCCTCACATAGAGAGGGGGAATCGTTCTTCTTGCTGGTGAACAGATCTTTATAAGCAAACATGTCTCTGCACATTTAGCATCCTGTCACTCAGAAAAACACCTCAGTGCCTTATACATCCCGAGTCCATGACTTACTTTATTTCACCACCCTTCCACACCTAATTATCAGGTCTTCTATATGTTAGTTAAATACCAGGACCCTAATAGGTTTTGTTGTTCTTATCACTCTGAGCCATCAGTCCCCTTTGCCTATTATTTCGTGGCTGTAGTGGTTCAACTGGATTCAGGTGATGTTGAAAAATGTGCTGGTTTTGTCTGTGCTACTTTCTTGGCTGGCTGCATTTGGTATGATTTAGTGTTCTTTAATGCGGTACAGAGAAGCGTGCTTGCTTTGGGGTGCACCTCCATGAGGTCCTGTAGCAGATGTCCTGCAGGCAGCATAAGTGGCTTCCCCCATAGTAGGTGGCAGAGCTCCAGCTCACTTTTAAAGGGGTGAGAAGTGTCCTTAAGAGAGACAGATAATTGTTTTGTTATGTTCCTTTTTATCTGGCAATGATAGTTTCAGTGAGAGCTATCAAAACCAGAGCATTCCTGGATATTTCAAAAGCTCTATTTCTCTCTTCAGATTTTGCCAGGAAGCAGAGCTATTTTTCTTCATACTATCTTTCAAAAATGCAGTTGAGCAGAAAGTTCATATTTTCTTAAAACTCAATCATTCTTTATAAATTACTAATGTTTAATATTTTTTGGCTGCTAGGCTTTTTTGGAAAGCTGCCATCCTCTTAATGTATCATTGTGTATGTATGCACTCCCTACCACTAGTGAATGTAATTAATGTTTGAAAATTGTGGCTTTCAGTCTCAGAAGCATAAAGAAATGTTTTAATTTGACAGTATGGTTGACAAAATACTAATTTGTTTTGGGACAGACCCTCACCTAGTTGTGTGGAGACAAGCACAAATGAGAAGCAAAGCTTTTCCAGAGTTTCCAGCAGGAATAAATACCAGATTGGAACTTCCACATCCATTACAATTATGCATTTGCAATATTAGCAATTTTCAGTAGTATAATTTGATAAAACACTCCTGCTACAGTTACCTATTAAGAAAGAGAACTAAAATTAAGAACAGCCTTTGAGAAGTATTGGCTTCTTTCATTTAAGGCGGTTTGGTGTGCCCATGAAAAATAAATGTATATTTCATTTATAGCACAATGGACTGAAGTAGAAAGGCTATGTAAGTGCAAACAGAGAAAAATACAAATGTTATGAATAACATACGATGGACTGCATTCAGGAGTAAAGGTAATTGTAAAAGATCTGTCTGTGCTGATGTTACTGCTTTATATTTTTGTCATGCCTTTGTAACATTGGAGATCATTAGGAACTGTCTCCAGGGAAAGGGACCTGCGTCTAAAGTCAGTTTGGGCCCATTATCTTCAGTAAGAGACTGTCTGTACCCCAGGCATCCTGAATCCTCTATTTACTGGGAGAGGAAGCACATTATGTAATGGATATTAATACAGTGGGACCCCACATTTCTAGAGCTCATTAATCTGAATGACTCGGAGAGCTGAGCATCAGTCTGTTCCTACCTCTGCTATGCCTGCTGCTCCTGCTGCTCGCTGGGGTTTTTGTGTTTCCTGCCCTTGCTTTAGTTATTGTTTCTTCTGTTTTGTCTGAAGCACTACTCACCATGAAAAATCTTTAGTACTCATCTTAAAGGATGTGTAGTGGCACAAGCAGGTGCCACAGGATGAACTTTGGCAAGTGTCCCCAGGTTTTGCTGTTAATGAGGTTCCTTTTCAGTTTTATGTGTTATGTGGAGGAGAGGCTGAAGGCAATAAAGGCACACACCTTCCTGATACGGCCAGCCAACAGGCTTGTTTAGAGGTTGAATTTGGGGTTAGCAGCGGCCTAATTTGTTATGTGTTCATGGGACCAAGTTTCTTCTTTTGCAGTGAGTTCAGTAAGCTATCCTTAAGCACATTATTTTTAAGCTGTTCACCTAAACACAGTGGTAATGTTGACATAAGGTAGTGCACAGATAAACTCTAATGTAATATTGAGTAAAATATGAGTATGAGATGCTAGCAGAAATGTAAAATTAATATTTTTGTTAATTTTTGAATTATTTTGAAAAATCATGTAGCATCTGAGGCTTTCTTCCTCCCTCGAAATACAATTTAGATGTGCAAAGGTGACTTTTAAAGACCTGATTATTTAACTGTCTGTTAGAAATCTTGTGGCTTTCAGACAGCTGAGAAGGTCTTCTGCTTTTCTTTTGAGGCTGAAAACAGTATGAATTACCAAGTGAAATACTTACTATTCCTGTGTTCACTAATAAGAATCTGTAAGAATTGGCACAGTATTATAGGGTCAACATTTAAAAACCATAAACTTTGAGAGACTTTTTTTAACAATCTAAATGTATTTCTTTATGTGCCTCTAAACAGTTCTTAATAGCTGAGGAAATAGACCTTTAAATGTCATGATGTCTTTAAATACTACAGGTTACATCATCTGGCACATTAGGTGAAGGTGTAGATAACGTTAAACACATGAGCTTCATAATGACTGTACAAATACCTACAAATGGTGCAACTTGAGATCACACAAGAATTATATGTGTAAGCATTAAATAGATTGGTATCTCTAATCCAAAAATTACCCTAAATCTGGTTAGATAGTTATTTGTCAGAAGTACAATAAGTAATTTCTGGGTTTATCTGTTACACAGATCTCTTCTGAGGTCATCTGTACAGATATTTGTGCTTTCTCTTGTAATTTGATGACTGCGTCTCCATAGGCAGAGTCCTGGTGCCCTTCTGACAGGTGCTGAGGAATTGCAGGATTAGTGAAGCCTCAGTAAATTGAAGTGTTGGATATGTTGCTAAATTCACTCATCCCCTGAACAAAAGAAATTATAAAGCTAAAAAGTATGCCCTTAGATCATTTTAATGCTGTAATATGCCTCCATGTGATCATATTTCTTTCTTTAATTCCTCATCCAAGGTGCTGATAATAGCAAAACAAAAATAAAAAGACATAGGTGCCCACATGCTAGGCAGACAGGTATATTCTTATCCTTGTGTGATTTTTAACATTTTAATTAAACTGGTAGAAGAGATTTGTGAGTGCATTTAACTAAGTCATGGGGCACAGTCCAGAAAGTATCTGGGCTGTGGTTTGTCAGCACCCAAGCTGCTATATTAAATGCCACCCATGAATTACTGAGCTAATCTGCTCTAGCAAATATGTTGTGAAGAAACAGCAGCCAAAACAACATTTTGATTTCAGTAACAGCTTAGTGCTGGTGTCTCCTAGCCTGTACATACCTATCAGAAATGTGAAGTCTGATCTTTAAAGTTCAGTGCTCCAAGCTGATTTCTTTTCTGCTCTAAGAAAGCAGGACTCACTAATTTATATTTCTCTTTTGTAGCTTTCAGTTCAGGTCTAAATAAAACTCTTTGGACTTATTCCATGCTACTGACCTCATGCCCATCTGCTCACATGCCCTCTCGCAGCATGGCCACCTCCCTGTGACAATTTCCCTTCTTGGTATATTGGCTGGTGCACTGAAGGGATGTCATTTTTCCTCTTGAGCTACCCTACAAGTACAGGCCGTGATCTACCCACCTCCTTCAACTATGGAACAAGATCTTTTCCTTAAAAGACATCTTTATTTTGTTTGCAGCTATTTCTACTTCTCCCCCCCTTCAGTTCTCTAGTGTGTCTGTGAGATTTTGTCTTTTGCATACTATATAAAATAAAGTGTTTTGTCTTGTAATGTTGTAGGATAGCTGCTGCTTGAATGAGGTGCTTCCCAAGGGGTAAAATATTTGTTGAGCAGATGTTACTCCATTGTGAATAATGGAAACCATTTGGTGTCCTTCAGAATCGTCATGAGGGCAATAGATGGGAATAAAAAAGATTCAGCAGAGATGTAACAGCTGGAGGATTCCTTTCCCCCTTCCTCTGTACCATGAGTAGTAGCTATTGCAGATGTTTCAAAATGGCTGAGGTACTGTTCAGGAGAAAAGCTCCACAGCTTTTTGCACCATGTGAAGCCATGCAACTGGCTCCTGCACCCTGCTGAGCTATTCAGTAGAAAGCTCAGCTGGGTCATGGAGTTCCTGCCAAGGGGCCAGAGGGCAGTTCCTGCAGAGAGCATCAAAATCAGGGCAGGAAACTCTACTCCCTGTGGTCCAATGCAAAATGTCCCACAATAGGCAGTTCTGTTTTTATTAGACAGAAATTCTCCTTTATGCCAGGAGATCATCAGTTAGGTAATTTAGCAGGTATAGTTACACTTCGTTTACCAAGCTTATTAAAGGCAAAAATGAAAAACCAGTTTTATTCCCTGCCATGGAGCAGAGAAAATGCATTTTGCGTTATTTTTACTTTAAGAAGCACTTAAAATATTTCAAACTGCAGAGCTGATTGGCAGCTTTCTGCCAGCCAGATACTTGCATGCTTTCCTGCACAGGTATTTTTGAAATCTGGAACCATTGGACTGGTTTTGTAAGACATACTCTGTGGCTCTGTGGTTGAATCCAGGTCTATCTGATGGAGAGGGCTCAGAAAGTAGTAAGAAATAAACTGAGGCTGGTAACTAGAGTGACTTGTATCAGGAGTCCCATAAGAATGGTTGGATCTGGTTACCCTTGGTGTTCGTATGCCAGCTGAACTGGCAATTTGGTTGCCTATTACAAGCAATATATGTGCAAACAACTTCTTACCTACTGTCTTCTGTCCAGGAGTTTGATATATGTATATGCAAAGAAGTCATAATACCAGTTTGTGACACCAGCTGTTGTATGGGGACCTTTTGGTCTCCTACAACTCAGTTGTCTGAAGAATCTCCAGGCATCAATTTTAGTAAAGTCTTTTATGTTATAGGGCAGTACTGAAATAGCACACATTTGCACACTCCCAAGTGCAGGATCACAAAATACCTTCTCAATTAAGAAGTGGTAGAGCATCTGTAATGTAAAAAATATCAATCTTTAGGAGATAGCATCAGAAGAAATGGCTGCTTTATTAGCAAAAGTTTGATGGTACTGCAGTCTCTCAAGTAGAATATTCATCTACTTCAGATCTATTCTTAATTAATTCTTGAATACTTGACAGAATTTTTCATTTAAAATTCTGCTTTCCCTCTTTGAATACTCATCCTTGTTTGTGCATTGCTACTTAATTTTCTTATGGCTCAGCCTAACCTTTCTTTTCAAGACTTTTTCTTTTTTGAATGAATACTTAATATCATCAGACTCTCATACAAATGTTCCAATGTGGTTCGAAAGTAAAAAAAGAAACTGATGTTGCTTTACAGCAGTTAACAGCACTTCTGACACAGTGTGTTTCATTGCATAAGGCAGACTAGAGTCCAGGTCATTTTCATATTAGAAAAAAAACTTGAAGCCTAGGCAAGTGTGATTATTTTACAAAGTCTGTCTGGAGATAGTCTTTGAGATCCATTTCCAGGTGATGGTGGAAGAACCAATTTAGGTAAGATCAGAAATGGTCCTAACCCAACCTTTATTGATGGCTGAAGAAATTAAAGATATTTTTGCTTGATTTACTTAAGGGAGAGATGAAAATTCTGTTGGACCCTCTGGAAAAGCTGACCGACTAGAGCAGTTGTCTGATGTCTTGGATAGCACACATTTGGTATTAACCAGCTGACCAATGTGTATGTAGCTCCAGGGGGTACTGTATGTGCCCTCTCTGGCCAGGATGAGCGTGAAGGTTCTGGATTATTTTGCTGTGCAAGGACCATGGGTCACAAACCCAGCTCTTGGTATTTCCACAGCTTGTGTGACAGCTTGTTCTGACTGAAAAAAACCGATGTGACCAGAGAAAGGACCTCCTTTCAAAAATAATGGAAAACCTAGGCTGCATGTGTTTCCAGAACACTGTTTCTTTTCTGTCTTGTGTCTCTGTTCACATGTATATATACATGGCTTCTTTGTGTTGCCAGGGCAATCTGTTCTTTGCTGTAAATTCAGAGATCCCAGTGGTAGGCATCTGGAGGAGGGAGCATTCACACTGCTGAGCCTCGCTCCCCTAATTTAGTGACTAAATTAGGAAGAGAGTGTCCTTGCCTCTTGGAGATTGGTGTCAACAAAGATGGGCATGTCTACAGTGTGAATTGCAGCAGCTAATTCAGGTCCTAATCCAAATTCATCCCTGGAGGTGCCTTTCTCTCCCTGCAACTCACCAGGGATGGTGGAGAGACCAGCATCAAACAAAGACACCGAAGTGTGGTCTTTAAGGACACATCAGATGAACACTCTGGCATTGTAATAGCACAGTGCAGCCAAGCACATAGCTCTGTATGCTTTTGATATGAGCTACAGGCAGCTACATGGAGTGGGCAAAGTTGCCATTTAGAGGGGAAGTGATAATGCAACCCTGTTTGTAGACATGTGTGACCTGTGTCATGAGGGCTTTTGAGAAGTCCCTGTCCTCAGTCATGTCCCAGCATCAGCCCTAAACCAGTGAAACTTCTGTAACGTGACCCCAGATTAAGCTCCCTGTGTTTGTTCAGAATGAATGTGGTTGACTCAGGAATCTTAAAAGGTGACTGTGATTTTTCTGATTTGTTCTTCCAAAGACAGGGAAATTTCCCTAATAATTCTTTCCGAGTCTCCCAGCTTGTTGTTTATGGCTTTTGCTGTCATTTTCATTAACAGCAAATTGTTCAATATGATGCTAAAATGAGCTATATTAGATCAGCTAGAAATCTTTGTAGGCTCTCAAAGCACGGGCATTACATATTCAAAACAGGACCTAATGTTTCAGAGATTCATATTCTACTATAATTATATGGTTCAATGCAAGTGATTATATCTCTTCTTCAGTATCGGACTGAAAAGTTTTGGTTTGCTGGCTTCCTCATAATTTACTGCCGAGGCATAATAGGCCAGTCTTGCGGAAAAAAAGATGATAAATGACGCTGGCAAGGATTCATAGATTTATTAAATTTCTATCAAACAGTGCAACAAAAAAAAAATCTGCTTAAGTTAGAAATGGGCTCAAATTTTTTAATCAAAATTCATGAGTCCTGATGCTTGGTTCAGTAGGTCCAAGGAAGGTTTGAATTGAGGACTGATTAAAGAAAATAAAAGGCTTATTTGAAGTAATTTTTCAATGACGGCTTTTAATTGGATGTTAAATCAAATTCTTATCTGCTTTTCTGCAGATAGCACATTATATAAAATACAGTTAGTGGCACTACTACTGTAACCGATACAGTGAATAACAATTGACTTCTTACTTTACACCAAGAGGATAGAAGGACTCCAGTTGTCAACCTGTCAGAAATTAAGTATGTAAATTAATGCTTAAGTATATGAATATGAATATGATTTACAAGAGGCTCTGAGTGGCATCAGTAAGAATACTGATTTCTTCCTCCTCCAAGGTTAACAATTACTCACTGACCTTTACAAATTTGGGCTATATTTTTTCCTTTACTTTCTGTTTTGGGTTTTGTGTTTGGTTTTTTTTTTTTTTGGGTTTTTTTGTTTTGTTTTTTTCTTTTTATAACTGGTACAGTGTTCCAGAGGCCTCAGTAATGCTGAAACAATCCGAAGTGATCTCTCAAGTACAAAAAGAAGTATCTTACTAATACTTGTTCTATTTCATATGTATAAGGCAATACATTGCTAAATATAATAGACTTATTATTTAGTTAAGTGGTTACCATATCTTTGAAATTTGTTGCTTCCTTTCTTTGTAGACTGAGCTGTAGGGTAGCACTATTTACGGTGGGGGTGCACATCTGTTAATTTTGTAATGTTTTACTGCTGAGAATAGGATCTGATTTTTTGGGCTTAGGAAAAAACCCACTATTCTTACCCAGACTAATCAGGACCTAAAAGTAAAATATGCTGTAGAATTTATGCAGTTCAAAGTGTGAGAGAAAGAGGAAAACCAGCAAAGTTTCAGCTTCAGTGTTACCCTTACTCTTTCTTCAGTAGGAGAAATGCACGTGTGTGGGTTTTCTCTGCTGGAGTTTGCCTCATGCACAGTATAATCACTGTGCTGAACATTATGATTATTTGTACCACTGGAATTTGTGTCTATTTCTTATGTATTCCCTTACCTATTCTGGCACAGAAGAGTTCCTGATGGAAATAAAACCCAATATTATGAGATCCTCCATGAGATTTTATTTTAAATTCAGAGGAACTATCCTCCAAAATCAGATCAGAAGCTTCTCTGAACAATTAAATTTTACAATGTATAACAGCTTTTTTCCACAAAGAGGCAGTATCGAACACAGGGTCCTGTATCTGAATTGCAGGATTCCCAGGCCCAGGATGGAAAACTAGACTGTCCTTATGGTTTCCTTGTGGTTTCTCATATCCCCCCATCCCAGATACCCAGCACATTGGGAGAAGAAAGGAAAGCACAGTGTGAAATTATTGCATGCTAAAATGAGGTTAAGCAATTGCAACTTCTCCCAGTGCCTTGTAAAACAGACCCCCTGAGCGAAGACAAACCATCTTCAAAAGATTATGAAATTTGGTCCGGATAATCGTCAAGAAATTCAGCTTTTTCAAAGCTTTGAAGTCCCTTATTAGTCATGCCCCAGAGCACATGGAGCTTCAGTGGCTTGTGGGCTTCTATAGGTACTTCACACGTTGTGGCGTGTAACAGATATTCCCGCCTGGGCTGGCAATAATCAGAGAGTGCCACCGTGCTCCGGGCAGCTCCCAGGTTCTTCTGACAGTGTCAGCTGTGAAAGGAGAATCTGGCTTCTTTCCATCAGAGATGACCACGGATGGCTGCTATCTGCTCTCTTGTCAGTGCCTGCCCCTCTCATGTCAGCTCGCAGGAGACTGCTGAGAGGAGCAGGTAGAAAGGTCCTCTCTCTGGCCCTGATTTAGCTACATGCTTAACCACCTGGTTAATTCTTAAGTGCTGTACTGAATCAGGGCTTCACTGCATCCCACTGAGAGAGGTGTATCATGAAAGTAACTTGCATTTGATTTTAAATGCTTTTCTTGCACGTCTTCCCCGTATCATGAAAACCCCCTGTTTAAAGCTTGTGTTTGCTAACTGGGAAGTATAAACTTTGGTTTTGAGGCAAATCTTCTCATTCTACTGCTTCCATGGTTTCTGTATCATAATGCATGATATGGATGCCCTGTTTTGTTTTCCAGAGATGAAATTTGGGCTCCCTGTAGCATGTCTGGCAGGTTTCCCATGTTCTACTTTAAATTCTAGGCTGTTTCTCAACTGGTCCAAATTAAGCTGTGCCAGTTTAAATTGTGCAGAACTCTGACACCTTAACAGGAGCAGGCCTGAGTTTGCATAATCAGAAGAGGGAACCTTGGTCATTGGCCCTGCAAAATAGCATAAATATATGGATCTGTAAGTCAAGTTATTTGTAGGACATAAATGAGTGTCAGAGAAGACTCTTTCCAAGTACAAAGATGTATGCAATTTTTCACTTAATCTTTATGGTAACAGAATTCATCTTCTTTCTAAATCTGTATTATTTGATAAATACTCCAATAAACACTGGCAACAGTTCATGAGGAGTTTTTCTTCTAACAGCCTGGAAGACAAATAGTATGTTGCTCAATCAGATATGGTTCTAATTATAGTGTTTGCATTATACTGTTTTAATTGTCCTCTTAAATGCAGTTTTTGACATCCTGCCAAGAACTTCTCAATGATTTCTTCATTGAATAGAGGACTTTTAGTCATCCACTATATTTCTTAAGGCCATAATTTTCAGCAGCATTAAAATCTACTTTTTCTTCCTTGCCTTGTGCTACAGTGAGTATCATTCATCTCAAGAACAATTGTCCTGTCACCCATTTACCTGGGAAGCACAATCTCCTTTTTTTTATTAATCCACAAAAGGTAGAGGTGGAGTAGTTCAGAGAACGAGTGACTGTCAGCTAGCTTGGCTTACATCAGGGAGGTAGTGGTTATGTATCTTTTTGCTCCTGGGGTAATAAGGATTTAATAAGTAGGAAATTGACAAAATTCATTCGTTTCCACAGTTTTCATACTATGCATTTTTAATTCTACTTTTTGTATGAGGAAGTCATGGAAAATACTCTTTACTTGTTTTATAGAAAAAAGCTGCCTTAGGGTGTCACTATTTTAAATTCTGCAGGAGAAACTATAAGTAGAAACTATTTCTCTAGTTGTTTTAGCTCAGTGGCTGCTTTGTAGTTCATGTTTTTTGCACAGAAAATTACACACTATGAGGTAAATTTTAAGTGTGGTTATAAATTGCCAGAGGAGACTGCTGCTACAAATAATAAGAATGAATTTAAGAGGCAACTCCAACTCAGTAGTTCAGAGCAGGGGGCAATGCTGTAGAATTAGGAAGAGGCATTTAAGGTCATTCAGAAGCAATCAACCTTCATCAGTCCCAGATACTTTTATTGTGGTTTGTTGTTTTGGGGGGTTTTTTCCTCCTTAAAATATATTTAGGAGCTAGGGGCAACATGTGAATGTTTTTTTCTGTTACATTCATATCAGTCCAGAGGAACTCTCTTGAACTGAAGTGCCTGCTCTTGAATTATGGGTTTATGAGGGGCTCTGTGGAGGACTGGATTTTATCTTGTCGTACAAACTGACTAACGTGTTTGCTAAAGTTTCAATTGTTATTACCTATTCATGTCCTCAAAACCCAAACATTTGCAATATTAAAAAATAAATACTAGACCCCTCTCCAGTCAAACACTTGACATAAATGCTTAACTGGGCGGATTTAAGCTGTTGAATTGAACTCAAGCAGATTATATTTTTGTTAAAAGTCTACAAGTACTTGCTAAATCAAGGTCCTAACATAGAAGCCACATCTATTTGGAAAAGCACTCAAACTTGTGTTTAAATGCTTCCCTGAATCAAGACCTCACTTCTAAAGACTATACTTCCTAAGAGATAAACCCTAACAAATTCTAACAGCTATTCTGACTAGGCAAGAACTCAGATAATCAGGTCTGGAGGAGAAGGTAGCAAGTATCCTGAATTTGCTCCCACTGTTCATTTCTTAATGATGTTTATAATGATTCAGAGCTATTTCATTTTAAAAAATGTACATTATAAATTTATGGTAGACATTGTTACTAATGTGTTTCTTGCAATCACCCATGCAATTGTTTTATTGCATGCTCTCCAGGAAAGCACACGCAGCCAAATATTCATCAGCAGATGGATGTAGTCCAGCCCATTTCAGTGAAAGTCATTCATTAATTAGGAATATTTGGACTTGTAGGTAAAACCTTACCATACATATCCTTTCTGTCTCCCCAGTCTGCAGAATGTTTTTCTGGTAGCAGTAAGCATCTGACTGTTCTTAAAAGATAAACTAAACCAAGATTAGTAGGTAAATTTACCTATTACTCGCAAATTATTGTTGCAGTTCCTCTTATGTCTGTTGTTGTTTGATAACCAAAGTACTGCTGCAGTGATACTGTAAACTGTTTGTTTGCACACACACCTTTCCAGCTGGATTATTTCAGCAATGAACAATTAATCGGAGTTTGATCACTGAAATTCATTAATTGTAGCCTAATTTGCCACTAGTGAAAGCTGGCAGGGATCTGCAAGATCAGCAGAGTAGGCAGTTTATACCAGCAGTGTATCTGACCCGTTATCTTTTGTTGTTAAAGCTTTTTTTCTTTTGAAGTAGCTGTATCCTTTGTCCATAGTTAATTGTGATATTAAATTGCATAGGAATGTTTCCGTTTTCTCCAACTGCCTAATCTGAGCCTTTGGTCTGACACATCAGATTAGTTGAGATTTAAACCAATGACCTCCTGGCTCTGGATAATGTCATGTTGGTTCCTATACAAAATAACAGGGCTGTCCCTGTTCAGGTTACACTAAATCACAAGCTGATGAGAGGTGACGGGTTCTGCAGCAACTCTGAATCACATGTTGTTTGATTTCTGCCTCTCTCGGCCAAATTCCTCCAGATAAAAGGTACAGAGGGTCACCTCTTGTCCAGAAGCAGTGTGCTGAGATCACAGCAATAATCCAGCAGTGTATTTTTGTGTTGGCAAGTAGAAAAGCAATGTTCTTATCAATGAAAAAAATTGAAAAACTGTTTATAACAGCACTAACCCAAACAATGTTTTTGTGTGCATCCCATCTCTCATTTATAAGTAATGGCATGAAGAGATGAAATGTTCTGTAGAAACACTTTTAGGCATAGTTTTTCTCAATGCCATAGAATACTCAGAAGAGGCTGTAAATACGTTCTGAAGAGAGTGGCCAGAGGTACTTACATGCCATCTTGCAGCCTTGACGTGCTCAGAAGTCAGCATCTAAGACAGCAGTTGGCACAGGTCGAGTTGGAAGTCTAAATGTCAGGGAGTGGTAAGTGTCTAAATCTTGATCTCTCAAGTCGTTAGGTTGTTTATTTGAATGGGTGCCCCCTGAGGTAGACAGAAATGTCAGGAGAAAGCAGTTGAAAGAGATGTTGCACCACTGAGCTATTGGATAATAGTTAGCCTTGTTGAGTCTTGAATGTGACCCTAAAGTTGCCATAAGCATTTATTTATTTTATTTCTTAGTATTCAAAGAAAAATTATTTTTTTAGCTTTCTAGTGAATCCTAGAGATTTTATATTTTGAAAATGAAATGCAATCATTTGTTCTTTTTGAGTCTTACAGCTGATAGGTGTGTACGGCTGTTCCTGTGGAGATGAGGGGGAAATTGAGGTCTGGGAGGAGATGGCAGCTGAGAGGATGAACTAGGAACAGATTCTGAATGGAAGGGCAGACTTCTGTAACTGCTGAAAAGGAACTGCCACAAAGCCTGCATGCTTCAGTGAAGCCTTCACAGTTTCAAGTCTTATTAGTCAAACTTCTTTTAAAAGGGAGTGGTTGATGTATGTGGTTGTGTCCATATGTATCGAGTCTTTTGATTTTGTTGAGCAGTTTCAACTAAGTGTCAGGGAAGCTGTTGAATACTATTCAAGTTGGTGTAAATTTTGTGAAATCAGTGGCATAAAAGACTGTTCACTAGCCCTGCTAGCAGTAGGGCTGGAATATGAACACAGTTTATGCTAGACACACGAGAAACCCCTCTGAGCTGTACCAGGAGACCTGACTCCACAGCCAGATAGTCCTCACTGGTCATGGTTTTGATGGAAAAACATGCTCCAGCATACAAATGAAAGCAAGGTAGTCGTGGTGGTCCTGGCAATGTCTCAGTCATGCCTCTGCCAGAGCATATTCTCTTGCTACCCACAGAAGAGCTTTGTCAGAACACATGGCTAGTGGGTCACATCCCATTTTGGTCACAGCCAGAACTAGCCTATGGTATTGAAGTTTTCCCTGCAGTGCAGGCCCTTCAAAACTCCTAATTTAAATAGTTTTAGATGCCTGTAAGTGTGACACTCCACTCAAAGTCTGGACAATTACAGCAGAATTACCCACTCACTTTTTCTATCTTAATTTCTTCTGCGATGCCCACACAGTGATGATGCACTTGATGACAGAAGTCTCTCTAGACTATCCTCAAAACCTTGACTTCCAGACAGGAAAGTATCAGGGAGATATGTTCCGTATTAGTTACAGATGAAATTATCTTTCAGTGTTAAATCTCCTATTCTGCCCACGGGGTATCCTTCAGTATTTTCAGTGTGCTCAGGTTCAAAGCCCATAAAGGTCATGTTTCCTTAGGAGTAAAGTGAGCAATTAGGACAACAAGTTTTATTTCATTTGATAAAAGTTCACATACTTTAATATTCAAGTAATAATTACAGTAATCTGTAAATTAGTCAGCTAAAATATTAATTCATTTGGCTTAGTCCTAGCATACACTGTCATAACAGTGCCTGACAGGACTAGCTGAAATCCTGTAGTTACCTTTTTAAAATACCACAGAATTTCTTCATTGTTGTGATAAAATACAGATGTGGCTTCAAACAAAACTTGCATGGTGAGCAGAAATAGAATATATAATTAGAACAAAGAGGGCTTAAATCAAATTAATCTTTATCTGTCAGGAACATTTACATTTACATCACTGAGTGCAAAGTCATAGCCAAAATTGAAATTAGAAACAGATAATTATGATAAGAGAGGACACTTATGCTGACTTTTCTCATGCGTAATTGGAAAGCACACAAAATGCACTGCTTGTTATAATTAGAATTAGTGTTAAAAATATGCCACTTTTGATGAATGCTGGTTTGTTGCAGTAAAAAGTTGCTTAAATACTAGTCTAGTAGAAGCCAAACTTCATTCTGATTAGAAGATCATAAAGACAGCAGATACATACACAATCATACAGAATGTTAGGGGTTGGAAGGGACCTCGAAAGATCATCTAGTCCAACCCCCTGCCAGAGCAGGATTCTCTAGAGTAGGCCGCAACAAAGCTTCCCTGACTGGGAATCGAACCCAGGCCACGGTGGTGAGAGTGCCAAATCCTAATCACTAGACCACCTCACCATTTCTGGCTGTGTACTTTAATAGGTTTTCAAAACCAATAAGAATAGAAATGGATTCAGTAACATTTTGTCTAGTGCATTCTAGATTCCTTGATGCAGGGACTAAGTCCAGGCATCTAATTACTGTCATTTAAAAATTGTAAGTGTGCATTATGAGTGGTTCATCAGTCACTGTGCAAAGCATTGGCAACACCAGGATTTGATCTTGAGAAGAGCAGGGTTCACTTTTGTCAATCTGGAGCAGCAAATAAAAGGTGCCTGGCACCTGGGAGGATTGTGCCCATCCAATACCCATATTTTTAATTGACTTTTCAGTACATATACCTTGAAAGCATTTTGCATATACAAACCTGGCCCCTTTGCGGAGAAAATGCTGCTCATTTTGCCCTGGCTTCCCTGTGAACACAGGGTTTGCTGCTCCTCCAGTCCCAGGGAGGAAAATATGTTTTATGTGGTTGCTGTAAGAAAGAACTAGCTTGAAAACATGGAAGTCATTAGTATCAGAACAAAAATCACACTGAAATTTTTAGTTCGTTAGTTCTCAACGGTATCCTTGCTCTGTAGATCACTCTTCCTTTTACATATGGTCACAGTTTGGAAGGGTAGATTCTCAGTTGCTGTAGAGTATTACTTGCTTGACATTGTCAAATTTGACTGTTTTTTCCAGACTGCTGAGGATCAGAGCCTGTGTATAGATAGTGCTACAAATACGCACACGTTTATGGTGTTTGGAAACAGCACTATAATTGCCCCAGCTGTAAAAAAAATCCAGATGTTTAGATAGTTAGATTTCAAAACAGGTATAGCTGGAGCTCTAAAGATGTTTGTCTGCCTAACACCTCTTTGGCTGTTTCCATGTTAAGGATGATGGGAAGAGCTGGGAAGTGAAGTTCAGCTTTTGGGTGGATTCTCACAGGCTATGAGCAGTTTGTCCTTCGGCTTTCACTTGCAAGTTTTATTAATGAAACAGATCCAGAGGATCGCTGGGAATTCACCACCACAATAGTTTAGCCTGCTGTCAGAAAGTAGCTTGTCAGATGGCTCTATTGTACTGGGATGTGATTTTTAGTAACATGTAGGATTAGGGAAGTGATTCATGTATTGTGCACTGTTGAAAAGAAGGGTAATTTGAGGTAGCAGAAAGGATTTTCAATGCCAAAACAATAATGATAATTCATCCTGTGGTAAGGAATTGTTATGACACGTTTTCTATTATTAATCTGGTTAGAGGGTCTAGGTTAAATGACTGCAGTCGATTAAAAGATACATGGATAGAAAAGCTTTATGTATTTATTACCTGCTTCAAGAAAGGGAAATTTATCTGAGAAAATTACAACATGGAAGAGTGCACAACTGTGATTTAATGAGCTGCCTTTACTTGAACATCTGGAATTATTATTATTGCTATGATTATTATTATTTTACATAAAAACAGAACAGTGACAGATATGAATGAGAAGTTTTTTGTGTTAGCTGCAACAAAAATAACCAGTATGGTTAAAATAAATCTAAACTGTAGCATTTCTATGGGTCCTGTGTTGCCACAACTGCTGTAAATTAGTGCTTTTTCTCCTGAGGACTGTCCCACTTAAATCAGGGAGTGCAAAGGCACTTGGTGCCAAGTTTGTACAATGTAGTCTCTAAATGATAAATACGAGCTGCTGTAATTCTGACGAAAACATTGCTAAAGGAAGTAATCTAGCAACTAGGAATGTCACTCAGCTGATGCTGTAAGATGGTGTGTTCAAGGAGGTCAGCTCAAAGTATACACAGTGGTATTAGCTCATCTAAAGTCTGGCTTTTCTCAGGCACAGTGAAGCATAGTCCTGGCACTGGTTTGAAAACCAAAATTCACTCTTGCATACATATTCATTTGCCCAAAGCCTAGAAATGGCCACATGTAATATACAGTTGCTTGAAGAAAAGCTATTCTTAAAAATTAATGCCTATTTCCCTATATTTTCCTCCCAAATAAAGGACTTACAGCTGTAGCTATAAATCTGAAGTTAAGTCTGTATCCAGGTATACTTATTTGTGATACTAATCAGTTAATTTTCAGTGTCTTTTATTGTTACACTAAACAGAGGAGTTTACTCATAAAATTTGAAGTGATTTTGAAGTATTTAGTGTAGAACAGAACTGTAGAGACAACAACATGCTTCTGATAAAGGTCACCTTACAATTACAAATGATACCCCAAAATATATATCTTTATGCCAGCAGAATGGTCTGTTAAGTACCTATTTTTCATTAAAGCAAAAGTCATAAGTTTGTTGTCTTAACAAATTAAGTTTGCTATGAACACATATTTTAAGGTATTTCACGAAGAGCTGAGGAAGATAAAGAAATTTAAATGAAACATAGCTAGAATAAATATGCATTTAAACCAAAACACGTTTCTCTTTCCACACTTACTGGCTTTGCCCTGTATAGTAAGTATTGTGAACACATTTCTTCTTAGTTAGACAACAGGACAAACATCCACTAGGTTAATTTAATATCCAGCAAATATCCCTTAAGGAAAAATTATGTGAATCTTTGTTACAGTATTTCACAAATCAAATTAGCAACTCAACATTAATAGATTTTGATTGACACATCTGATATTAACCATTAATGTCTCTATGGACTTTAGCTCTCACTCATTAAGTGAATTATAAAATTCCACTTCTGGATCAGAAGAAGAGTCTGTTTTGTCTTTTTTGAATGGAACCAAGGGCAAATCTTCAGCTGACATGAGTCAGCCCACCTTCACTGAAGTCAGATTAGGTACTCTACATCTACCTCAGTAATAAATTCTTAGTTTTCAATGGAATTCATTTTGTAGGATGAGACTTTTCGATAGCAGAAGTGAATTTTTTGGGATTAAAGTTTATCATTTATTGGTAAAATTGTGGCAAACCAGAGGTGGTGTTACTTTGCTGCTTGTGCTCCTCTGGCCAATACTAACCATTCAGTTTCAGATTGGAAACTCCAGCCACTGTTGCCACTTTGGTGTCCTGCATAAACACAGTGACAGTGAACCATTTGAACAGAAGATTAGCATGCTCTTAGAAAGTACAAGGTAACACACGTTCCTTTTTGGACAGGAGAGAGACACCATTTTGGTGGAGGATGGTGAGGAACCATACATGATCCAACAATAAGAGCACTCACTTGTCATGTGGATGGCAAAGCTTCATGCTCCCACTCCCTTGAACTCAGCTGAGAGGCTTGAACCTTAACCTGTCACATACCTTGTCAGTATTGTAAACACCAGGGTGATCTTGGTTATTCTGGTGCAAGTCTGTATTTACTGAGTGTGTTGGAACCACTCTTCTGTGTGCAGGATAATTAACTGTCAGCCTGGGCTGGAAATATGAAATCAGTTGCCTAACTTGTAGGAGACTATTCTAGCATCATTGATTGGTCTGGTGTGAGTGTGAAGGAGCAACTCCTTTGGCTTTCTCCTCTGATACCTGAAAATGTTTAATTTCCAGCTTCTCTAGAAAGGCACTTCAAAAACACTTTGAGAAAAAAGAAGACCAGAAGAATTAATGGCAATCAGGGCTCCTTTCAGAAAAGTGAATCTTGTTTAGATGCTACCTGCTAGTTTGTGGAACTAAAGCTTGAAAGCCATGAATCTTTTAAAGAGAAAAGATGACATAGGTAGGGAGAGAATCAATACCTAATTTCTTCTCTGGAATTGCCTAAGAAAAAGAAGGAACACAGAGAATAGTGTTGCTATCATCATAACCGTGCTAATTGTGTTTCCCTTAAAAACCATGTATGCAAATATAGATGTGCATAGGAAACAAACAATAGACACTGGATTTGCTAAGCCTTTATTTGTTGGGCTTCTGTGTTGCACACATTGTTTCCTTGAAGAAAATACTATTTTCTTTTGATTTAGTTAGTGTTTACCCAACATTCTCACTTCCATGATGATTAGAAAAGTCACTTACTCCCTTAGAAATAATGTCTTATATGACACCTGATGTGTCTTACAAATTAAGGTAGATAAGTGGGCAATTTATCTCCACAGATATCTCTACAGAATCATTTTACTTTACTGACCAGTACTTTAAACTTCTTGTGCACTGGGTGGGAGGCTTCTCAATTTCTTCTGTGGTGAGCAACATACTGGTTAACCCAAAACAAGTGCATATGATGGATGAGACTAATTCTTCGAATAAGAACTCAGCCTCACACCTGCTGCAGACAGGTTTGTGGCCAGCCTTCCTTGACAGAGCTGGTGCAAATTCAGATTCAAGAAAGAGACTGGAACATCTCTGTGCCTCCTTTAATGACTGTTATTTTTAGAACAGTTAAAAGCCAGCTATGCAGCGTGAAGGATATAAAAGTGTAAGGAGTACAAGAATAAAACTGTAATAACTCTGAAGGAGGCAGAGGTGGGATTTTGTGTGTTACCTGCAAAGCTGCCTAGTCCAGGGTGAAAGTGTCTGTATATAGATGTTTTTCTCAGGGTATGTACTCATTCCCTGATGGATAACTTGATCAGATCATATTTTTAATAATATAAATACATTTTAAAATTAAATGCTATGGCCCTTTTTCTTTACCTAAATGTCTGGGTTTTCCACCATTAACTCTGGTGACTTAGCATGAATTTCTCATTATTTAGTCCTGTGTTGCATAGATTGCAGTCCATTTCTGTGAATCCTTCAAGATTGAGACCCTTCAAAGTGGTCATCTGGCCAAGCTCATCTGAAGTGACTGGACCATTGACACAGCAGCTCAATCAATCTGAAATACATCTGCTTCCCACACTAATACTATTGTAGTCTCCAGCACTGTGGTGAAACTGTTTACAAGCTATTGGTGTTTCTGCCTCAGTTCTGTACACCTGTATTCATGCAGTATTTCTGTTTAAAATTTTTCAAGTTTGATTACAGACTCAGTTCTGTTGGGACTGCCATGAAAGAACTCTGGTGACTTCCATTTAATTACTTCTGATTAGACCCCTGGTACAAGCAAAAGCAGAATCAAGCCCCACATAAGCCAAAAGGTTATTTTGAGCAATCCCAAAGGAGAAGCATTCTTAGGAGTCTCAGTAATACCTATATATTTTAGCATGTGACATAAAGCAGGTTCTTTTCCAACCCATTTATTGCAGTCAGTAGAAAGGAGGCAAAATATAATCTGAACTGGTTAAATGAGGTCCTCCAAATATTAGAGGTGCTTACTGAAAGTGGAATAAATCAATCAATAGGAACATCACTTAGACACAGCCAACCAATGTTGTATGCTATTTTTTTTTCTTAATAATTCCAAGTTAGTGTTAGAAAATTTCACAAAGTTAGGTTCTCAGGACATTTACAACATTTGTATTGATATTCATAGACAGCTGGGCCAGATCTTGAGTTGAATGGTTGACTTGAATGCAGATTTACCCTACTAAAGATAGGTTATTTTGTGTAAGATGACAGACAGACTAATAGCATTATGAAGTACCCAGTAAAGCAGCAGGGTAGTGGTACTCTGTGAATTTTCTGTTGCCTATTTTCTGTTTTATTTGCTGTTTAACTGCTCATACATGGTGTGTTCTGCATAATTTTGAAGAGGGATTTCTGTATGTCACTTGTATATGTGTTTTGAGTAAACTGTGTATGGAAGGTAAGACAACAGTAACCCTGCAGGAATGAAAAGGGTAGATTTCATGTTTATTTGAAAAAGACACCTGCAGAATTCATGCTAGGTTGACCATTGCCATGAGCCTGCTGGCCCTACAAATGTGTTTTTTGACCCATAATAGGTTACAGCTTGATTTAATAGGTCCCATTTCACTGCCTTTATGGACACCTTTACATCTTCTTTTCAGGGTAATTATCTCTGCACACATCTGATGTGGCAACATAATTGACTCCTACTTTTCTACAGCTATAGGTTAATGAACAAACTGATAATTTTTAAAAGAAAATAAATGACTTTTGTATTGTTTTTGCAGTGATAGTGAAGCTGTGTTTTTAGAGGCCTGGTTCTGGTTTTGCAAGAATACTTTGCAGAGAGGCAGCCACCATCTGGGGTTTTATGGTGCCCGATGCACAATAGTGTCCTGTCTCCTACAGGCGAGATCCTGCAGAGGCTAATACTTTGAAAACTGGTCTGAAGTTAATAAAATGATGGCAATTTGTGTCCACATGGCTGCTGACCTGAAGACTGGGTAGGAAAAAAATCCTAAAGATCAGGAATATTTTTTCTGAAAGAAAACCACAGCACTCCTAAAAAACCTGACTATGTCCCTTTTATTCCAAAGCCAAGATGCTTCCTCAAAATATGCACCAATGTAAGTTCAGTCATTTTTCAGTTCCTCATGGAGTAAAGTGTGCATAGATGGCAGTTCATCATTTTTGATGCTGGTTTGTTTTTATACAATTTGAAAGGAGTGTTCGATTAACAGTGGTCATTTGGCATGGTTTCTTAGCTATTTTAAAAATCTCTTTGAACAGTGGAAGCACTAGAGCAGGGAAAGCCAAGTTTGCAGGTGCCTTTAGCACTTCTCAGGATTTTAATGGACACTGCACAGTGCCATTACACCTTTTGGGATTTTGGGTGTTTTTTTTGTTAAGGTCTGAGCAGAATCCAGCAAATCCTATTTTTTTTTTACGAGATGGGAAGGATGTATTTATAAAGGGGGATGGGAGGAAGCATGCTCCCACAGGAAATCTTCCTGTTTTCTAAGAATGAGCTGCAGCCCCAAAACATGGATGATGTTCGTGTATGTTAATTTGATAACTTGCAAAAATTTTCCTGTATAGTTTTACTTGTAGATTACTGCTCTTCCCATCTGGTTTAAGACTTAATTCTACATCAAGCACTGGCCACAACCTGTGCGTGGAGAGGCAGGAAGCCATTTAAAACTGTCCAGATGGACTTTAATGCAGGTTTTCTGCAGAATTAGTCATGTTTGCTATATCAGTATCTCTGTTTCTGCCTCCTAGTATTTTTGGGGTTTTGATTTTTACACAGGAGCTGAAGATAGGGAATTTGAGGTTAGAACACGGTTTTAGAAATGTTACTCACATGAATGGGCCTATTAACTTTAGACTACCTGTATGAGAAAAGACAACCCATGTGAGCAAGGACCCTGCTGAGGGCCCTAATTAGTCAATGCATGAATGCAGAGAATGTGCTCCAGAAGCCCATTCTCATTACTATTCAGGACATGTTGGTCTGTCTTAATAAAGATGTCACTTCCACTTTACTATCCCTGATTTACTTTGTTACTGATTAATAAATATCTGATAGATGAATTGCACATAGAGTGCCAGAGCTTGTTTGGCCTTTTGATCATTTTGTGTCAGAAAGAAGATGCAAAAGGGTCATAAACCTCTGGGTCTACATGGCAAAGGACATGTGTTATAAGTGGGGATGCAACCAGGTTGCCTGGTAGTGTTTAGTACCTTAATAGCCCTTGGGAGTGAGGGGCACCTGAGAGTTTTGGGTGTCCCTGAAGATGAAAATTAATGGAGTCACAAATGGCTCATTTACACCCCTCCCAGCTGCTTATTGGGGCATAGCTGAATATGTGGGCACCAACGCCTTCAGCCTGCTAAACATGCTGTTCTTAAGCCATGTTTATGGCTGATCCACCAAATTCTCACAGCCTGCTGATAGCCATGCTGCTTATTGCAACTGGGGGAGGGGGAGATCATCTCAGTGTGTCTCGTTGCTGACCAAGCCACCTCTTGACTGATTTCCACCAAATTTGGAAGAGACAGCAGCTCTCTCAAGGTTGGACATTTTGTGAAAACAAGCAGTCAGCTAGGAAAGAGAGAGACTAGTGAGGCTGGGATCAGGAAAAGGGGCATAGTGTGAGCTGAACTCTCGTCTGAGATTAGGAAAGCCAGTCACAGAACAGAGGACAGACAGATGCACACACAGAGCTGGGGGAAATCAACCTCACTTGCACTTATCAAAGGAATGCTTTCATAAAGCTTTGCATTAGCTCTTCAACCTTAGTTTTTGTACTGTGGGATATCTTTACATGCAAGACTTGGGAAGAGTGTATGTAAAGCTTTGATACATGGTGTTTTAGAAAGTAAAACTTGGAAAAAGTTCTCCAGAAAAGTGTTTGAATGCAAATCCAACCACTCTCTGCAGCCCTCCCTCACATCCTGCTCCCTTTTACAATTTAGCTCTCCAAGCAGACACAACAGCAAGCCAGCAACTTCATGTACAAGAGCAGACATGCTGAGTTCAAAGGAGCTGAGCGTATATATGTAAATGTTTGCAGGATCAGGATCCTAGATATTGCATGGAATTTGGCCTGGCTTTCTGCTTCCCTGTAGGATCTGACCTATTGTTTTTAAACACCACCATAATCGATTCATTTTAATATTGCTGTGATCTTATCCTGAAAGGCAACTGGGAATTAGCATACTGTATTTCATTATTTCATGACTTTTTATATATTCATATTTAGACTGAGCAGTGTTAAAAAGAATATTTTATTTCATTATGCAATTTTTAGTGAGCTTATTATCAGTAATATGTTTAGCATAAAATTTATTAGTGACATGCCCTTTAATTTAGCCTGTCTAATTGGTGCTAATTTAGTTAGATTGCATTAAATTACACCCTTTAATGTTGCTATGTGTGGGTCAAGAAATCCATTCCAACAGGTTAGGTAATTTTTCATGCAGCTGAACAGTAAAAATGGTATTAAGGTAGCTGAAAAATGCAATCATGTTCCAAAATAATAGTTTTCCTGGATATGATTATCAGGGAAACTGGATTTCTATTATAAGTACTCTTTCTTTGAAGACTCAGAGGGTTCATCTTCCATCTAAACTCATGTCCCCAATCTCCACAACAAAGACAAAGGGTGGGAATTATGATCATTACTCTTGCATGAGGGGGAAATACTAAGAATGATCTTTATTTCAGCCTTCATTCCTTCTTTATCATGCTCAGTACAAAGATAACCGTGAAAAATATGTTGTCCCTTCTTTTATCTGAGTGTCTGCTTTCTGCTCCATTAGAATTACTTTGGTCAGATGGTTGGAGTGGAAAGTAATTGATTTGATCTCAGCAGTGTACAAAGAAGCAATCTAAGCTTGACAAAACAAAACAAAAAATCTGACCTGTAAGAGTCATCGATCTCTAGCAGCAAGAGCAGAGGGCGGCAAGGCAGGACTCCTGGGGGCAGGTCTTCAGCTGGTGTAAATTGTTGTAGCTGTTATGAGTCAATGGTGTTTGAAGTCACTGGCAGTTTCACCAGTGGAGGTGTCAGACCCTGGATTCGGTTCCCAGTTTCCCATACAACCTCCAGAAAACTCCTGGTCCTCTCTGGTCCCTGAATGTGTTGCTGTCTCTGCTGTATGGATCAGTGATTGCTGCACTCCTGTGCATCCAGTCTCTCCCTCTCTCCTGACTTGTCAGCTGGGAATCTAGTCCAAGTGCAAGGCAAACTTCTTTAGTCTTTGAAGGTGTTTTAATACATCATTTCTGTGCATCAGGAAGATCCTTCACGTCTTGGCAATCTCTGTGGCAGGTTTTTCAAGAAGGGGGGGGGGGGGGGGGGAGAAAAGACATTAAGGCTTTCTATCAACGGTTCTGTCAGTCCAAGCATGTAGAAGGTGTGCTTTCAAAGTCATGGGAGATCATATAAGTAATCTCTTCCCAACCCCCTTTTTCTTTTTTTACCCAGAGAACTTGAATCTTGTACAGAAGGGTCTGACAGGTTTTGAGTGTGTTTCTAGGGATGGCCCTTATAGCAAAAGGGTTCACTGACTTGTTTTCGTGGTTGTTTGCTGAGGTTATGATGTGCTGTTGTCATCATTGCTGAAGGAGTTACATTGTTTAACTGCAGTTTCCAATTTTATTGTCATCAGTATTCTTTTTGAGCTTGGTTTTACTATAGACTGCCTGAATAAATAGTAACACTTGTTCTATTTTCCCATACAACCCACTCTTGGCATAGCAGTATTTGTGAAGGTTTTAGGTTACAATCTGGAGTTACCCACATCCTTGGAGAGCATCTACACAACCAAATGCATGGGAGTAGCATGAGAAGGAGCAGCCAGTAGGAGCTTAGATGCAGGGAGGAAGAACAGGAGCTATTTTTTTCTCTTCCCTAGCATGTATGATATTATTGCAGCTGAATCACACCTTATTGGGATTTTGCAGGTAACTGGCAGCATAGACTCAGAAATAAAGCTGTTGCTCATTCAACTCCGGGCCTGTCCCATATTTAAGTGGTTGCAGTTTTCCCCTGCAGCACCAATGAGAAAAATGACTTGGAGGAACAATACTCGTAGCAATTTTCTCTTCCTACTAAATGCTAATCCATAGGGTATCTCTTTGGGAAAAAAGAGCCAGTTATACCAAAATATCAGCCTGAGTTTCCTGACACAGTCAACTGAGCATTAAGAACAAAGCTAAATGCCTGTTAGATATGATCCAAAGGACTTTTTAATTCCTTGGAAAAGGTTCCCATTCACATGCTAGAGCAGTTGTGGGGTATTTAACCCCTAGAAGGCATATGAAGAAGCCCCTTTTTGAGAGCAGTTGTCTGGACTAAGCTGATACCTGTTTGGTTTTTGGAAGGATACGAGATCAATTTTGCCTAACAACTCAACTAAAAAACTGGCAGAGTAAGAGAGCAGCAGCAGCTCAGTTGCAAACATCATGCTGAGTATTGTGTTTTGGGTAAATAAATATAAAAAAGTGAAAATCTTCCCCTAATAGGAAAATAAATCAATGATACTGTAATTAGAACCAACATTATCAACTGTAATAAAGTAATTTTACTGTGATTACAACAGTTTTTATTCTTGGGAACAGTATCCAGAAGCAGAATATCCTGACTGGATATCCAGCAGAATATCCAGCAGCTGCCTAAAACAAGTTTCTTAAATCTGTGCTCAGTGGGTACTTGTAAGTAGAGCCTCAAGACACCAGACTGGGCAAGTACACTGATCCAGCTGGGTCACAACACGGTTGCAACCTTGTGTCTCAGAGTGTGTAGCTGGATATTAATGAAACTGCAGCTTAAGCAGTATGGAGGGAACAGGCAGAAGGGTGGTACAGCTACACGAGAAATTAGTCTGTTCAAGCACTGCCGTGGTCCTGCCATGCATTCAGTGATGAAAGACAGATTGTATCCCAGAAACAAAACTTAATAGTCTGGGTGAATTTTTAGGGCTTTAAGGAAAATAGTGGATTTTTAAAAAGATGTATGTTTATATATGGCTTTCTATTTAGAACAGTAAAGACTCTACACACACTAGTGCTGAGCATCCTTGCAGCTATCAAAGGTGTTCCCAAACTGAACATACAGTTCAGTCCATTCCTGTGCTCTGTCATCAGGAGAAAATTACCAGTTCCAGCAACAAAGGCAAGTTTACAGCCAGACTAATGTGGCTGATCCTAGGAAACTTGGTGCATCCTGCTCAGTAGCACTTCATAGAAGACAGCGGCTGAGGAGGACATAGTGGCTGGACAGACTGTCTGGGCTGGGGAGTCTCTGCTGAGGAAGTGAGGGAGCAAGTGTCTCTGTGTTGTGGACTCCTGCCTGCAGTGTAGTGGCCCTTATAATCCCCAGTGATTCAAAATATTCAGAAACATCACCAGGATGCTGTATGTAAATTAACTGTACAATAAACTGTTATGGATTAATTCTGAGGTTTCATGTTGATGTAGGGAAATCAGCTCTTCAGTTCTGCCTATGTCCTCCCCGTCTGCCCTGCCATGGGGCTGCTGAATGGGTTGATCACTCCAGGCCTTGTTCTTTGTGTTCAAAGTGAGAGCAGAAGTGGTGCCAGCCCTGCCTGTTGTTCTTATAAATGCAGACCTTGCTAGATCTAGTGCCAGTGCTGTGCTTGCCAGCACTTAACTACATAAACAGGGACTCTGAGAGGTTATGCAGGGTTGTGCTGGGATACTTCTGTTAGAGTGATCTAGGCCATCAGTAGTGTCCTTGATCTCTCATGACATATTACACTTGTAGCTTTTGGTTTATTGCTATAAATCCAAAGCTCTCACAAGGAAGTGCTTCTGTGGCTGGCTGCATGCCTGCAACCAAGGTGCTGGTGTAGGAAATCATGAAATGGCTTCCTGTTGTCAGGTGTGATATGTCCCAGAGTCCCTGTGCCATCGTCCTGGCCTTTGGGTAGAAGCTGAGGGTCAGGCAGAGAATGCAGTCTCCAGGGCCTGGAGGAGAAGTGCCTGGTGGAGCTGTGTGGTGAACTGAGGTCTTCCAAGAAGTCATGACACATGCCACAGCCTTTTGGCATTGGGTCAGGTTTTGGGAAAAGATGTAAGTTCTTCTGAATTGGTTCCCATTGCCTGCAAGTAGCAGGCACCAGTTCTGGCACTCAGCCATTGTTTTGAGTGCTGTTACATGGGACGCTGCTGGGGGGATGCAAGCCTATACTTTGTATGGTAATATTTAGAAAGAGATAAGAAGAACCTGCTTTTCATCTTATCTCATTCTTCCCTGCCAGCCTGTGCTTTCTTTCAGCTTAGGAGACTGAAATCTTCTGTTCTTTTGTAAAAAGAAGTCACTCTGCGAGCAGAGGAGCTAATGAAGCCTGGCTTATAATGTCTCTCCCTCATGTGGATCCTCTGATATCTTACAAAGGGTGAGCATTATTAGCTTTTCCTGTAATGGGACAGCAGTAGGTTCCCTCTTGTCACCTCCACTGCCTTCTTTTCAAACTCCGGAGAGTTTCTGTATCTTTTGACCTTGATGCAGGACAGCAGGGGGAAGTTGAACACCCTTTTTGTGTGAAACCACAAACACAATGCATTATTTCAGACTCCCATGACTGCGGTCTGTGGGTGTCTTATTTCTGTCAGGAATCAGGCTAAAAATAAACAAATCCCCTGAAATTAAAAAGAAGCATCAGTGTTTGAGTGCCTTTATGATATAAACCTCGGGAGTCATCTAAAACAATTAAAAATAAGAACTGTACTGGCTAAGCTGCAATCCGCACACTCATAGCAACAGGAATTGATACTTTGTTAGAAGATTGAGGTGTTGCTCCCAAAACTTATATTCTGTCTGTCAACATATACAAGACAGTCGTATCATGTGGCTTTGCTTTTTGTCCACAGGTCAGCTTTCTGTTGTCTTATGGTTAGAATTAGTGAGGCAGGAAAAGAATAGTTCATCTCTGCTACTAACTGGCAAAGGGAGACAAGGGAAGTTCAATGGGTTAAAATCAGTACTGAATTCAAACATCAGATTTTCCTTGTCAGTTTGTCACAAATGCAACCATATTGAAATTCATCTGCTTGGGTAGCACCCAACAGCTATCATTTGCACTAATGCAATTATGATAGCGCATCAGTTGCTGTAAATCACAAAGTTGTAGATAGAGTGTAGTTGTCATGTTCTTTGTGATTAAAAGATGTAGAATCTCTAATCACTGCAATGAGAGAGGCTGTCATCGATAAAGGGGATCTGGAGCTGGAGAGCAGTATTGATTGTGCTAAGGAATCTGCAAACTCTTGTTTCTCAGTTTTTGCACACTCCGGAGATCCTTTCCAGACACAGCATCACACACCCCGCCTCCACCCCAGGCCTGGGGTAATAAATGAACAGGTTAACATCTGCCTTGGTCAAGTTCTCTAGCAAAAGGGTGTTCAGGAGATGGTATTTTCTTAGCAGTTTCTTGTCCAAAAAGGCATGCTGTTTGGTAGATCCAAATTTGAAGTGGTACACTGTGTTTCCACCTTGGAGGGAGTATTGACCATTCCTGATCAGAGTTGCACATCATTCTGGTGGTGGCGATCTTGGTCCCCACAGTTGCACTGTTGCCAAACCAGTGTGAGCTCTGTGCTGCTGGCAGAGGCTAACTGCAGACCCAGCAGCATGGTCCCTGTGCTGAGACCAGCTTCAGCACAAGGCAGTTGTTTTCTCTGTTGTGGCTTTAAACACCTCCTTGAACCTTTTTGCGAATGATACAACTTTGCTACCTATAACTGAGAATCAGGCTTTCGCTTACTTCAAGGTGTCAGTGCTTATCACCTGTGTTCCTCTTCTTTAAAAACAAAAACAAAATAGACCAAAAAACCCACAACAAACCCCCCAAAATAATTTATGACCAATATTCATAAATTATTTACATTCAAACTGTGAAATTGTAGGCAAAAACGAATATTAAATCAGCAAGTATGATGAAAATAAAAGGATTGCACTGGACTGTCAGGCTGCCTGACTGTTTTTCATGTGCTTGGCTGTTAGTTTGCTTTTCCCTCAAGAATCTCCATTGATCAACATAGAAAGAACTCGTGTGATTTTTGTATTAATATGTAGCATATAGTTTGAAAGTCTTTATACATTTATAGCTTTCATCCACAATCACATACTTCCTTGTACTGGTGTGTTTGCATATAGATGTATGTACACAGTATCTGTATATGCATGTGTTGAATATTCTTTGTATAGAAATCCTATACCCTCATGTTGCAGTTTCTCTGGTTTTCACCACTCTCTTCTTTATGCTTGGGTGGTCATATTTTGAAATTTCCCCAGGACCAGTTTTTCATGCAGTCACGTTTCTCATCACATCTGAAGGATGTTGTGCTTCGCATGGTAATTAGGTCCTCTTTGTTTCATCTGCTGAACTGCTCTGTGTTACTTCCTGCAGCACACTCACGACTGGAGGCTATTGCTGAAATGTTAGAGCTGTGTAGATTCTCTAGGAATAAACAGCTTCAAGTTAACTTGCCTTTTTTTTTTTTTATGCTGATTTACATCCTGTTTAAATCTTGTGCAATTGTATTTATCCTTGTTGCTTTCTTAGAGTAATGCCATTTATTGGAATAATTTATTATTGCATTGTGTGGCTGGTGGGTGTGTATGGAAATCATCTGAGTATTTACAAATACATATGTCTTTATATATAAAAACACACAAGTATCTGTCTGTCTCCCTAAGGCTTGAAAATGCTGATGGCTTAGCTGGGAATGCAAGTTGCTGTCAAGTTTTACAGGATTTAGGCTTTTATAGCTTAAAAGAAAGCTCTGAGTGTTAGTTTTTCTGACCCCACATGAAGGCAGGCTGAGGGTGGCTTCAGGCTGTGTTTGGTGTTTGTGGGACCAAGCAGGGGCTGGGCTGGGGTGGCAGTTTGTTGTGTGAGTCCCTCTCTGCAGATGCTGGGATGAGGACCCACACATGGTGCAGTGGGGACCAACAGCCAGTGCTCTTGCAAGCCTGGAAAGGCCACTCTAAGAAGGGGGTTTCTTCCAACACAATTTTACACCTCGCTTCGAGCTGTCAAGTTACAACAGAGAATCAAGCCCCAAGGTTTCAGTGTCTGTTGTTCAGAAAGAAACTTTCCAAAACTGCCTGTCTCCTTTTGCTGGTGCAGCCGGCTCCTGCGTCTTAGGGCTCGCAGGTTGCTCACGCTGGAGACAAAGGACGAATTGTTGGAGGTGGCTCTGGTTGTACTCCTGTGCTTGTGAACCCTCATGGTGCTGGGGAAGGCAACAGGAACCAGGTCAGGTTTGCCCTGAGGCTGCTGGGGAACCCCTGCCTGGGGTCCCTGCTGAGAGATTCTGGACGGGAGTACTGAAGTGCCTGCAGTCATCTGAAGAAAAGGGAAGTGATCTGGTAACTGACCCTGAATTCCCTTTTAGTCACTATGAAGCTCTGGAATGACTTTCTGCAAAGCATAAACCAATGTTGTTGTAATGGGGACCATCTCACTGTCTGAAATGCCTGCCAGCAGGACGAGTGAACAGGCAGGAGATCTCCAAGCAGTTCACAGTGGCAGGGCAGGGGTGGCAGCAAGGTGCTTGGTCGACTGATATCCTCAGGCTGATACAGGTTGGCTACACTGCCAGCCCAAGTGGTGAACCTATATTTAAGTGGAAGTGCACATAGGTGTATCAGAGAGGGAGGGGTGTGAACATTGATGATAGAGAGCAAACACTTTTGCCAGCACATGGAATTCCTACTGGTTGTTTATCTGTTTTTTTCCTCTTGTAATTAATAATGCCGTGATTACTCTGATTAGAGTGATTGCATATCCCTTTAAGTGGTATCTAGCTTGAAGTTTACATGGCATTTTTACCTCGTTTGTGTGTTCCACAAACATATTAAGAAGGTTCCTAAAATAATATTACCAAACGTCAAGTAAAATCCTGTCTCCTGAAGGGCTGATGAGATCGTGTGAGTATGACTGTGTGTTATCTTGCCCTGACACATGGAATTCAGTCTTGGACTACCCTCACCTAGGAAGACATCATTCTGCCAGCATTTTCTCTCTTCTGGCCATTTCAGATATGACAGCTTTTTTCCCTTCAGCCAGTTAAAGCAAGGCTCTTCTCTGTAAAAAGCCAATGAGAAAAATTTGGCAGTTTGATAATTTCTGAGTTTCTTCATTTCATTTTGTTGAGCTTACTGGTAGCATGCAAAAAGAGGCATTTGTGTCAAACCTCATGCCCCCACCTTAGCCCTGTAACAATTCTGTGATTTTAATGAACTGAGTTGTATGTGGAAAGGAAACTGGATTTTCTGTTATCCCACTGGCAAAGCTGTGGGTGAGGAAAGCCTGAAATTCATCCACAGAGCTCTGCACCTTGGGGAACACAGTTTCTACAGGGGAAGATCAAATTTAGCAGCATTCATCTATTAATATTTTTGTGTTTTATTGGGTTTTACAGATCCTGGGAAATTGTCAAAATCAGAAGCAGACATTTAAGCATTTCCTTAATTTTTTTTTTTTAATGAATTCTCAGTTGTTTCTTTCTGGAGCTCCTACCATTGTTTTGTTCCTAATTGATAGTGTTTTACCAGGTTGGAATCAGGAGACACCACTGTTTTTGACACAGTAATGTTTCTTTTTTTAAGTTGACACAAAATGAGTTATTTCAAATTTTCAGCTTTCTGAAAAGCTAAAACATTTTTAATATGTTGTTTTAAGTCCAAATCAAAGCAATCCCCTTTCCCTCCTCCAATTCCAAATTATCATTAGACAACAAATTGCTCATTGTGTAGCTTTACAAGAGTGGCTGGCTTTTGGTCTTGCATTCAGATCCCCAAGCCACTGTCTGATGGGGAATTTATTCCCCATCTGTTTCCATTTCTACACTGTGAGTTCAGCCTGGCACATGAGCTGCAGTGCAATTGTGGGTTTTGTGATCCATATTTAATTCACCTAACTTTCAGTCTTTAACTGAGGTGCCCCGATTAATCAGAGTGGTGACCCTGCCCTTTCTGTGTAGTCAGTGCAGAAGTGGGTTCATCCAGAAGGTGACTCTGCCCGTGGAAGATCTCAATTAAATGCCTAAAGAATAGCTTCTCTAAGATCAAGATGCTATATGCTTTAGCAGTTCCACTAAAAGAAACCTCAATGGCTTATAAAGACATACTGATAATGGGCTCATTGGCTTGTTAGGTCAGCCAGCAAGCGGATGCTGGGAGGTCCTTGGGGCTTAAGCACCAAGACAGCATTGTATTTCTGGGGAGATCATTGCATTTCAAGGGTGTGATGTGATACATAAGACTGCAAAGTCATCCCCAAGCTGCATTTATTCCCCTGAAACTCTCAGTGTGTCAGACCTGATTTCAGCTATAAAATGGAAATAATAGATAAAAAAGGTCAAACCATTTATTGAGGATTGACATTTACAGCAGTCAGGAATCTCCAGTTGTACACAGCTTTGTGTATATTTGTCACTCCTTTATGACACCATTCTACTGAGGATCTCCAAATCACTGCTTTCCTCCTGTAACTAGCTGGTAGCTACCTATATATTGCTCATTGTGTTTATATAGATGCCTAAATAACGAAACATAGAAGCTAATTTACTTGCCCAAAGTTGCAGTACACCTCTAGCAAAATTAAAATATAAATTCCTTAATTCTGTCTTTGTGGTTTTGAAATTCTTTTATTTTCTACCTTAATAAATTTTGTCAGAATAGTTACTAAAAAGTTTGTAAAATAAAACTGTATGAAATTAACTCTATTTTCTATGCAAGCTGACTGTCAAAGAGCCCCTATCTTTGATCCCATTGTAGGCAACAGCAGTGCTGTGTTGGGTCACTGACAGGGTATGTGGATTGAGTAGAGTGCAGCAAACTAGACTGGAGGTAATAGTCCAGACAGGGACCCAAAGAACAATTGCTACCTGTGTTGCATCAGGACCTGGACACAAATAGGTCTACCATAGGAAGGGTCATGCTGTGGGTGTGAAATAGACCTGGCAGCAGTCCATAGATCAGTAGATCATCTGTGCCATTAAGATCTAAGTAGGAAGAATGCACATACACCTGTGGCACAAACACACATGCAGAACAGGAGACAGACGTCTCTGGTAGGGCTGGCAAGAGTGAAGTAATTAAAGGTGCTGAAGCAGTAAGAGCCGAGACACCCTCTCCAAGGGTACAGAAGGTTTGCTAATGTCACTGTCGATGTCCCTAAGGTATTCTGCAATTCTGGTATTTGTCTCAGATGCCCTTCTGTGAGATTTGCATTGCCTAGGAGCCAGTCTGTTTTCTTCTTGCCTTAATGGTCTGACTTTGAGAGCTGAACCTTGAGATTGCTGCGCCTCAAGGAGACCCAACACACATCCAGATAATATGGTCTTCAGGGCTGTTTTCCTCCCATTGCTCATGCAGTGCTGCAGCATTAATTCTCAGTGCTTTGAATTAAATGGCTAAGATTCTGGCACTGCAGGTTTGAGGGACCTTGTGCATTTATAGATAGTATAATTTATAAAGCAAATAAAAGAATAGTCTTGAAAGCTTTGATAAAATGACCTATCATTGCATGATAGCTACTAGATCTCATCTTCCCCATTCCCCCTTCCTGCTCCCAAAAAGGAAACTTTTAGCCTCTGCGTAAGATGCCAAGAATGGCATAAGATGCCATGACTAAGATGCCAAATCAGCCCCAACTTCAAAGTTGAAGAAAAAAGACATTTAGGTTTTAATGAAACATGTCTTCCAAGTTAACTTAAATGCTTGTTTAGCTAGCTTGAGATTAGTCTAACAATAATAAACAGTTATTTATACAGAACTTCCTGGCCAAAGACCTCTGGGCAGCTCCCGAATACCAGACCAAAGGGTTTACAGCCCACTGACTACTTAAAATGGTGATGTCATTTTCAGATTCAAAAGTTCTTTTTCCTTTATGACATCCTTTTGGTGAAGAGGACAAGCTGTCTACTGATCCTTCACGTTTGAGAGTTACTCTTGATAGTGTAATACACATGGGTCACTTTATTTAGCTTGTGTTTGGAGCTTTTACAGATCTCTGTTATGTCTTCTGTGCAGATTTGTTTTTGTGCTTATGGCATCAGTCAGAATAAATGGGGGATGGGATCTGCCCTGGCTGCTGTAGGGAATTTTCCTGAAGTGTCTCCAGTCTCCTAATAAATCAGTGTCTTTCCTAGTCTGTTTCTGATGAAATCCGGCAGCAGGTCAGCATCCTTAGGTAAAGAAAGGCTTCCTGAAGAGAGCAGCAGTTACAGAAAGTAAATTAATGGAAGCAGGCATCTGCTGATCTCTTTGACAATAAGGAATTTCACTGCCAAGGTTTAGAAACCATTGGAAATGGTCTCCATTGGAAACCAGATTTCGACTTTCTGCCCTGGGCTGCCAGAAGTATTTCAGCATAAAATGCTAAAGTAAGTTGAACTTTCAATTATAATTTCAATGACTGTCTAGTGAAATGGATTAATGCTCTGGCACTGCACCTTTGAGGCTTTGGCTCGACTCTTGTAGGATAAAAATCTGTCTGCTTTGACAGTTGAAAAGGTCAGAAGTGAAATAATGTCAGGTGGTCTTAGCCCAATGCAATGTCTCGATTAAAAAGTAGATATAAAAGTTGTTGGTGTGAGATACCATATTAGATCCTTTGCAAAAATATGATTTTTAAATTTAATTTTATCACAAAATTAGATGCACACAGCTACATTTTGGAGATGAGGAGCCTGGCTCAGACTTCAGGAACATTGGATTGCCAAGTGAGCAAAATACAGGTTACTATATGAGTATCTTGAGCCCAAAAGCTTGTATTCATCATGAAACTGATTTCCTGACATTTGACTGTGTCAAGTGTAGTTCTCACTTAAATATTTTTTTAAAGTTTAATTTGGGAATTTTTATTAGCTGAGAGTGCATATAGCAAGAACATGTTTTTCACATTGTTTAGGCAAGACAAGGAGTCTCTTAGTTTACTTTTTGAAACTACTGCAGTTCAATCCCTGATCTTATTAAATAGGATTTTGGTTAAGGAGTAAAATACAGATATTTGCATAATGCATTTTTCCCTTGTTTGGGTAAATAGTTATATAACTTTATGTGATAATAACAATATTGTATGGACATAAAATGCTTCTCCAGACATCCCTGTGGAAAGGTCCCTATGACTAAAATTTCTAGTAATAGTAGCAGGAATTTCTGCTAGGAAAAAGGAACAAACAAGGGTTTGGGGCCACGTGTCTGGGTGATGGACATGGTGGCTAACAGATCTGCAGAGCACTTTTTCTGCCTTTGATTTGTCCCAGCCTTATTTCTTGCCATGTGTCAGGCAGCCTTGGCACTGCTCTTTGAGTGAGGTTGCAGATTTTCTTCGCTTGTTTCAATAAGAAACAAAGTACAAGATAGTGCAAATTGGAAATCAGCTGTCATGGCTTGCTACATAAATTATCTGGTTCTGGTTGGTAACGTCTTGCAGACAATTAAATAAGTGAGCAGTTATGGCCTTTTCAGTGCTGGTAGGACTCTCTGTTTTATTTAATTCCCTATCACTTCTGTATGTGTGTGTCTGTGGTGTGTTGGGGGTTTTTTTCAAGTTGTGTTTCTGTCTTCAGGCAAAGAAACCACAGTCTCCATTTGTGACCATGATGCAATGCAAGAGCTGATGGAACTGTACATATGTTGTAAAGATTAATTGGCATTCAGTTAGGCTCCATAAAGCATGACATGCCATGCATTATCCTCTATTTTGCCTTCAATTTACTGTGCAGTTCAGTTCACATAGTGGACAAAAACAGAAAAAAAGTGTATACATCTGAATTATAAAAAGTATACTTTCTAGTAGACTGATCTTTCTACTGGCAAAACCTTAGAAGAGCTTCAGCAATTCAGATATTGCTTAATTGTGGGACAGTTGTGACACAGCCCTGCTTTCTTTGCTGAGATCTACTAAGTGGGGCTCAAGGGACCACTGAAACCACAGTATTATCTTTTATTTGTTCTATAGATTTTTCTGACCCAAAAAAAAAAAATAGGTAACACAATGCCATCCTAACACTTAAATAACACTTAAAAGACATGGAGTTTCACTGTGATGGGAAACCAGAAGAGAGTCCATGGCTGTGAGTAGGTTCTGGTGTGTGGTGCCCATTCTGCTGACCACGGGTGGGTGCGGTGTCACGGCCCTTGCTGGGCTGGGTGGAAGGCAGGGAGGCCAAGCACCCTGATGGAGAACTATTATTTATAACTGAGCAAAGTGGTAATTTCACCACTATCCATCTCAAATATGGGACCATTTCCCTAGTAATAAAACTATTACTCTGTAACTGTTTATTTATCAGGCTACCATTATTTGATTGATGACCTGAAAATGGAGGTTATCTTTCAATTCATTTGAAATGCAAACTGACTAGAAAATCTATAGTTATTGCAGCGTATTTCTAAGCAAAATCAGGCACCTACATTGACCTCCTATTTACATTTCTTTGAGAAGAAAAATCACATAATAGCTATCAAGAAACACATTACACAGCAGGCAAATTAATTGGTTTTACTGTATTTGAATGGAGGGTTTGTCAAATAAAACATGCCATGACAGTTAATAGTGTCATTTAGAGGCAGAAAATTATTGGCTTATTTGTTATTGGATAAAAGGAAGGCAAACACTTTGTATTAGGAAGTTTTAATGTGTTTAAAATCCTCATTAGGGATTTATGGACATTCTTGCTTAGCATAGCGCCTCATTAATTTGAGGCTAAACAGTTACTTCTGTGTTTCAATTCCAATTCTTTTTTTTCCCTTTTCTTTAATTAGATCTCACATTAGAGTTTGGTCTCTACACCACTGGAGATGTAGAATTAATTAATGTGATTTATAAATCTAATGGAAGTGAGTTATTCTTAGATATCTTTTCATTTTAGTGAGCAGTTTAACTGCATGCAGTATAAGTGCACACAGATCTAAGAGATTTTGGGAGCTCAGGAAAAGTATGCACCTTCTGCATTGAATACATTTAGCAGTGTCCCCTGGCATTGATAGATCAAAGCATTTTAATTAGAAATGTAACTAAAAGAGAGACCATAAGGATCCCATTGAAAATCAGGTTTTCTTTGTTCTGAGTTCTGGACTGTCCAAACAGTGTTGTTTAACTCCCCTTTTGTATGATAACCAAGATGTTCAGTGGCAATTGGGGTAATCGTGTGCCTTACTATTTAATGAACATAAGATCTAGCTCTTACTGCAGTCTAAATTTGGATCCAGTCCAAATAAAGACATGGTTATTAATTGTGCTATTTTGTTATTATTAATAAAAGGAAAACAACTTTTATTTCATATAGAAAATTCATTTATTTGATTGAAGTTTATGTAAAAAATTTATTTGTGTAGACTAGTTATGCCAACAGGTAGTGTTGGGATTTAAACACTAAGGTATTTTAAAATACATTTGTTTTGTTTCCCACTGGGCAAGATCATGTCCTTGCCCTTTGAATGCTAGCCCTTTATTCTGAAGACAGTCTGAGGACATGATCTGTAAGTTGTGACTGTGGTGGAAGGATGTATGAAAACAATTAATTTGCAAACAAGCTCTGAGCAATTAATTTGTGTTCCAGCATTGGCCTTGCAGCTGTGCAAGCTACTGTACAAATTAAACCCAGGAGTCCATTTTTCAATAAGGACATTCATACCTGCTTATAAAAAATAAGTGGAACAGGGAACTGGCACAGTCACCCGCTATATTCTTGTAACTACAGTAAAGTATTGTCAGATGTAAACAGATACTTAAAAAGGTTCCTCTTTAAAACCTCAAAAGAAATGTTACAGTCTGAAGTCATGAGGTCAAATAATGCTTCAGGTTACACTGATGCATGTTCACTGACATCAGCAGAGTTTTAGTCATGTCACCAAGGCCACAGTCTGACCTGGTGACTTTGCTACTATTTTATCTGGATGTTACACAACTCCTGCCTGGTGCTGCTTGCTCTAGTCCAGACGTGTACTGGGAACAGACACCAAATTCCACCAATGTGAAATGGATTTAAATGAGCTCAAATTCCAAGTTGTATTAAATTTAGACAGCTATGTCTGCATTCCAAGAAGTTCTACTCAAAGGGCTGCACTGACAATAAAAGTGGCATCTAATTTACATCCCACTAACTGAGGGTGAATAGTCTTGGAAGCTGAACTCCCTTCACACTCTTATACTGCTTCATTGTCTTCAGAGGGGTTAGATTTCATTCACACTGGTAAAAGTAAGACAAGGAGCAGACACTTGATCTTTATTTCTGCCACACCATATATCTCACTGCACCAGAGGGTGTTAGTGAGGCTTTGATGTTTCAAGTGGAGAGGTGCATGGTGGCATTTTAGGTCAGGGTGCCTCTTATCATCAATTTAATGGAAATGTGTAAGGTAAGGTCTTCCAGAATAAGGTAAAAATACCAAGGCACATAAGAAAATGTACTTATTTTATATAAGTAAATAAGTACTTGCAGTCATTGGAGGAGAAGGGACAGAGAAAGAAAGAAAGCAGTAAAGGAAGAAAGAAAATGGGAAGTTACAAATTTCCTTGCTCTTTATCAGAATTAAAGGATTGTAACAGCCTTTATGTAAGCCAGTATTTTGGTCACAAATTAAGTACTGCAAATGCCCCTGTGGTGGGTCCTAGCTGAATACTGACATTACCAGTTGCTTTGGTGTTACCAACATAGCAAGCTTCTAAAATACTACATTCAGAATATTCCATAAGTAAAATGTGCAGCCTTACCTACATTAAAGAACTCCCAGGAGACCTTGAAGTGAGAGATCACTTTATCAGGCTTCTCTCTCTAATAGAGTTTGGCAATTTACTGCATGAACATAATGGAGAACCATTCAGTTTAAATTGAACATCAGCATATTGTGCTTTCATGGAGAGTGTTTCATTCTGATCAACATTGAAATGCTATTGTTAAAAGAAAACATCAAAGAAATGAAAAAGAAAAAAATGGGATAAATACAGCATGCACTGAGAAGAACTAGAAAAATATAATTGTCACATCCAGGTCAGTCTGGTTTAAAAGTTGCTGTAGCAGAACTAATTGCCAATGAAAAAACATTGGTTTTGCAGTTGGGGTTGCTCTGTCTGGGAAGTCATTGTAGGTTGAGTTCATTGTAGGTAAATCAAACTATAATTCATTCACATTTGAGGGCTAGCACCCAAGTGCACCAACCTGGTGTAACTGCACTATTTTGTCTAGCTTTTATGTGTTTGGAGAGGAGCATAGCAGAGTTGCTGACTTTTGTATGAAAATAAAGGTACCCATTGTGGGCAGTTTTGGCTTCTAGACTACAAACCTATTGGGAAGTACACTGAAGTCAGTAGGAGCCTGATTCAGTCACGTTTTGGACCACACTAGTAGTTTTTCCTGGCTAATTTGCTTTACTCAAGGGAAGAGGTGTAAGCTTCTCCATCCACCACTGTAAGAACAGCACTGACTGCAGCCCATGCTGTCTTAGCTTAACAAATGAATTAACTCAGTCTGTTTCTGAAAACATTTTCCTGCTTTCAGGTTCTCCAACAAATGCACCTTTGATGCAACTGCTTCTGCAGTATTTCTATTAAGGGGGAACAGAGGAGCAGGTCTCTGTAGTTTGTTGTAGGCAGTAGCTTTTCTTTCTTTCTTAATTTTATATACATATATGTAAAGTATATATTTTCACAGACTTTTTAATAAGCCCCAAGATATATTTTTGGGGTTGAAATAATGGGAAATGTAGTCTTCTCATGGTATTTTGGTTCCAGGACGGTGGAGGTACTAAAAGAAAGCAATGGATATACATTATTTGAGACACCGCAAATGGCTCCCTTGAGAATTAATAACCCTGTGAAGAACACATGTATGTATTTGGATACCAAGGGAGCAATTTTGTTTGGATATTTTTTTTTAACACCACCATGTTTGACTTCATTCCATTTCCTCCAAAGCCCAAACATACAGTCCTAATACACCTTGATGGTAACCTCATGAATATCAAATACACTCGCACAAAAAAGTACCACTCAGTTTGCAATATTCATTCCTTGCTCTTTTGCTGCTCCCATTCTTCCCCATTTGCACAAAAGTTAGTACGAGCCAGTATCCTCCCATCTAGTGAGATTAGTTTGATTTCAGGTGTCATTAACATGAATGACCCTTTTAGGAAAAATATTAGTGAGATACGAAACAGACAAAAGTATGAAACACCCAAGGAGGTTTGAACAGTGGACTCTGAGCGGTAGTGTCAAGCTTACCTGAAGTAAATGTGAAACAAGTCTTCCTCAGGAGGAGAAACGTAGTCAGATGGCAGCTGAGGGGCAGGCTACTGTCTGAAAAGGTGCACATCCAGAAGAGGTGTAGGGAGTGACTGAAGAGGGAAAACAAAGCCTTAGTGTGCAAGGAAATATTAGTGACAATCAAAGGCTCTGGCAGGGGGGTTTGAGGTCCCTTCCAACCCCTGACATTCTGTGATTCTGTGAAAGCTGATGTTGGAAAGCCATGGATGTATAGTCCATTGAAGTGAGGGTGAAGTATTGTATCTTCTTAGTGGTGAGCATATTACAAAAATTGAATCACAGGTTTGTATAGCTTGGAAGGATGTTCAAAGGTCATCTAGTCCAATGTCTTGTATCTGGGAACCCTGCTATTCTTAATGCTGCCCAATCCATTTCCCACTTGGATCGATCAAAAAAAGAAGCACCCTCTGTTATTAGGAAGCCTGGCAAGAGCTGAAGGCATTCACAGGATGAGACTTCTGCTGACAGTCCTGGTTTTGCTGCTTCTGGTTTTCTAAGTGTTTTCCTTTTATCACTGTGTATTGCACACTGGAAATGATCAATCAAGGTTCATGCACAGGATCTTTTCATGCTAGCAAGTGAAAAATCAATTTGTGTTCGAAGGAGTAAACAGTAGTATGAGCTTCATCTCCCTAGAGTCAAAATCTGTTCCTTGATAAAGGAGATGACAATGAAAGCTGAGTTCTTGATGTATAAGCACGTAGGTTCTCATATGCAAGAAATGAGACTGGGTTCCTATATTCATTTAACATGCTACATTTATCTTAGCTGTAAAACAAAGATTGGAAGATGAGATTACTTGTTGAATGCCAACTGTGCATCAATAAAGCCAGAGGGATTGTTCACAAACAGTTGATCCAGATGAAAATGTAGTCGGTCAGTTCTAGCAAAGACATTATTTGTTGTGTACTTCTGCTTTCTGACACTACATTCGAATTTTCAGAACTATTCTGACAAGTCTGCTGGAAAATTTTGTTGCTAACATTTCTGAGAAATGCCTACTGTCAGATATAAATTACAGGGAGAAGAGACTTCGTATGGTTTTTCTGTGCTGGAAAACCAAAATCTGATCTCATGCAGGTTGCAAATTGTCCTGGAGGTAAGAGTGGTCAAGGAACTATTGAATGAATAAATGGAAGGTTAGATCAACGTGACTCATCAGATATTGTAACCATTCACCCCACGTCATTTGATCTGCATAACATTAAAGGCTACTATTCCCTCACTCTTAGATTTCTGCCCTCCTTCCCTCTCTTTAAAGTTTAGTACTGAGCCATACAAGTCATACATTAAACCTTTGATTCCACATCATTTAAGTTCTGTTCTCACTGTTGTGAGACCACAATGTGAAGAGAGCCTTATAATACTGACTTATAGTAGGTGAAATATTTAGACCATCCGACCTTTACTCTTTCCTTCTTTATAGGTGTTGGTTTGGGTTTGTTTTTTGTTGGTTTGGTTTTTTTAGCAAGCAATATTTAAAAGCAAACATGAGGCGTTTTGATGCAAAAGAGCTTTGCCAGATTAAAATGAAATTGGAAGATGGGTTCAGTGTAGCATGTAGCTGTTGTGAAATCTTTTTGTTTTGAATGAAGTTTTATTGCCTCAGGATGTCTGTCTGCAGCTTATGTAATGTTCACTGTTCTTAAGTCTGGGGTTCATGAATGCAGTGCCAGCTGAGGGAAGAGCTCATGATGTGAAATGCAACTACTTGGTCTTATGGAAGCCAAGTTCCTGGAATCTGTCCTTTCAGCTATGTTAGACCATGCTGCTCGCAAAGGAAGACAAGCACCAAAAGTGTGCACAAAGGCAAGCTGTGCCCACGTGATAATAGCTGAAGAGGAGAGGGGGAGGGGAACCATGTAATAGGTCCTAAAGTACTTGATTTTTATTAGATTAGGAAAGTAGTAGTATGGGGTGGATATCCAATCTTGACTAAACTACAACAGGAATGCGGCATTTTATTAATGGTGATTCTAATAACAATTTGTTGTAGCACTAGTACTTGAGAAGATGATGAATATTGCATCTGCTCTGTTTCATTCTGTCCTGATGAATCTATGCTTGGATGCCATGGTGTGCCATGTGGGCCTGCTTGCACTTGTTAGCTGAATGCAACTGTTTATGGACAATTAAACTTGCAATTTTTGATTCACGCTTTGAAAGGTTGAGAAGTTGTTTTTTCTTTTTTTTTTTTTCAAGGATAGACTAAGTTTCTAATAGATCTGTGCCTTTCAAGTCTCTTAGAATGTGCAGCTGTAGCATGAATTTAGAAAAATGGTCTCATTTCCTTAGAAATCCATTAATAGTAATGTACTGAAAGACTCTTACATTGATCTTCTCTCTGATAGCCATGTTGTAATAATTATTCTTTTAATGTTTGCATCAATCTAAATGTTTTCCTCTTTGTGCTAGCTCCTACTTGGATCTCCCTATATGACAATCACAGCACTTTGACATCTTGCATTACTTTAATACCAGTGATTCAAAACAAAGCAATGCCAAAGGGAACAAAAGTTCTGTCAAGCCATTAAAATCTTTTTTGCCATTAACACAATTAAATTGATGCATGAGAATTTAAAGTTATTAGCAAGTGCTGCCAGCAGAAGCTGGTTGTGATTGCATAATATATAGTGGGTTTTATTAAAGTAAAATGCTATGTTTATTGTTATTATCATCATTAGTTCTGAAGTAACATAAACTTAAACAGAGCTGTGAATTGGGAGAGAGCTGTGAAACAAGTAAGAACGTGTTCTGCCCAGTGTTAATAGCCAGAGGCACAACTAAGACATTTCTAAACAAAGGAGTACACATGGTATCTCAGCTAACCATTGAAAATTACATGTAATGGTAGGGAGGGATGCTAAGTGAAGAGGGGGTTTACGTACCTCTGCTGCTCTCACTCTTGCCAGTATGAGTCACTCGGGTGGATTTTGGGCTGCTCCTGTTACTGCTGTGAGAGATTTTGTGGCTGGTGTCTACACTGCAAGGTTCTTGGGGGAATATTTGTTTTGTTTTCTTGTATTCCAATATACTAATTTTTCAGTTAAAAAAATCAGAGTTATATTAAAGACATTCATACTCCCACTATTTGCATCTTGCAGCAAAACCCATGCTTGCTAATGTTTTGGTTAAAGTTAGCTGTATTCCTCGTGGAAGGACTAGACAAAATGGCCTCAAGTTGCACCAGGGAAGGTTTGGGTTGGGTATCAGGAAAAAATTCTTCACTGGAAAACATAGATTATCAAAGAACCTGCAGATATTGAGAGGGAAAAAAACTGAGTTAAGTGAAAAGTAGGGGGATGAAGGAAGACCAGTGAAGTGCTGAAAGATCAGGTCATACAGTATGAGGATGGACTGCATGCCTGTTGCAGTTAGTGCTGACCATCCACTGGAAGTTCTCAGCCTATGTGCTAGGTAGAATTTGAGCTAAGTAGAAACTGGGGACAAAAGATAAGGCTCTTTTTTTTGACAGGTTGAATGTTTTTACGTTATATTATGGAAAATTATAATCTATAGTTACTGAAGTAGATAAAAATCACTAATATCCCTGCAGCATTATCATGTTCACTTGAGTACTTACTTACCAAGATATTGATGAACAGTTGGAAATTCAAAGAGCAGTGATCAAATAAGCCAAAGGGATGGAAAAATCTTGTTTATCAGGAAAGAAGGTAAAAGGTGAGCATACAGCATTTGAGAAAAATGGAGTATAATTCTGCATGTCTCTTCATGGTGTAATGTGAAGGGAAATATCAGAGTAGTGAGAAGAACTCCACAGAAAGGCCGAGGTGACACTGAAAGCAAAATTTTAACAAAAAGGGCCAAATAGTTTTCAACAGTGATCCATATTTTATGAAGGGAAGTGATGGGAGACTCATTTCCTACAGCTTTTGGGTCAGACTAGCCACAGTACTAAAAGATATGAAGAAAATGTGCTACAGTAGCAGTGTGAACTTGGTGATCTAATAGGTCTTTCTGGTCTTTGACTTCTGTAGCTGTGTGGATTTATTCTTGAAGCTTAGTGCTGGCTGAAATAGAAGGAAAGCCACAGTCTGTGCTTTTGGTCAAGCTCTATAGCAGATAAGGATGACATGGATTAGGTTTAGTCATGAGTGTATTTTACCAAACTAGTTACTAAGGGTAATAAAGTAGAAGCTTGGGCAGAGAAGTGTCACTGAATACTTGTATTACAAAACACACACCTGTTTTTAGTACCTTCCTGAACATTGTCTGTTCCTCTTCTACTGTGTCCCCATGATAAGAATCCATCATAACTACCTGTAAGTGCTACAAAATGGTTGTACATAGGGATCATGTCTGCCTGTTATTTATGTAATTGTTCACATTATTTAGACACTTTGTGCTCTTTCAATGTCCTTGAAATAAGGGATTGTGGCAAATGCTGTAAGTACCACATAAATGAGTATTTTCAGTTGAAGATGTTCAGGGCACCAGTGTGCATGGCTATAGGTGTATGCATAGGCATATCACATCTCTAAAGAGACAAGTCCTGCTGATGACTTATGTTGATCTGAACTGGAAAATTTGTTAGGCAGCAAGTGTGGATACAGCAGTCTTCAGGCAGAGGCAGTTGCTTGTTAGCTGTTCACCTGTGTGGTTGTAGTCACTGAACTTTGCATCTAGCACCTGACTAAATATTTCTTTTTCTCTTTAAACTTAGGTTACCCTTCCCAATGACTCCAGCTGTGTGGAAGAAATATTACGGGTGAGTAATACCCTTTGCTTTTGTATCTTTTTAATAGTTGTAGTGCTGTTATTTCATCTTTCATGGAGCAGGGTTACGTGGTTGTTTTGAACACTGTGGTCAAATAATACCATATCAGAGGGTCTGTATTAAAGAGGCACAGTCAAATGGTAGGCCCAGGGTGCTCCTGAGTGAGTAAGGTCAGTTCGCCTAATATTCTGCATCCACCAACTTGTCTCAGTCACGATTTACACGTTCCCGTTCTTTCTTAAGGTCTCAGTCTCTGTGAGTCTCTCCAGGACACATTTCTCTCCTACCCTGTGGGGAAGCCAACTAATTTTCCCACTCACAGACTGACATACAGTATTCCTTCTTCTTCCCCCAAAGTACAGTTGCTCATTGTTCATGGTTTTGTTAAAGACCTACAAACATTTTTGTCTGGGTGTTCTGGTCAGTGGTTGAACAGAGAAAATAAAAACAACTACTCCAAATTGAGTATGGCTTAATAGCAACAAGATCATATAACAAGAAAAAAGGGGAGTGTGTACAAGTTGTGTATGTGTAAATCTGCCTTACTTTAATTATAAGATAGGCTTTTCCTCAGACGCTCCAACTTAGGGATCCCCTCTTAGCAGTGAGATTTGTTTAGGGGCAGGTTTGCAACCCACTAGTCCCTTATCTGGGATTTAGGTTTTTATCCTTATGGTCATGGGTTGAGTTTCCCATCTGTCAGAGCCACCTCCCTGAGATTGTCAGCCAACCTGCTGGTTTTCACTGTAGACGGGATAAAATTGTAGTGGGAATTTGTGCCAGCCACGTCCTTATCACTAGGAGCAACTGGTGCAACCTAAGACCCAAAATCATGCGTTAACATTTGTACCAACTTGCTTGCAAAGACATGGACTTATCATTGCTTATAAAATAAAACTCTCAGGATTTGTTGCAATGCAGAGTTAAATAGTTTGGGAAACTTGCTCTGTTTTGTATACATGCATCATCTTGGGATGCTACTGATACCCTTATGGGTTGCTACTGTTGCTGCAGAAGTATGTTGAACCGACAGGCAAGCACCCACGTGCAGACCTGCAGTAATGCAGGAGCATTCATCTGCCTGTTCATCCAGCAGCAATGAATACAAGGAAATAAATAAAATTTAGTTGCAGCCTTCAAAGTGAGCAGGGGTTTATTATCTATAGAACACTGAGGGAGCAAAAGTAAAGAAAACATTGGAAGGGTTTGTGAAATACTTGATATGTTTTAAATGTCTTCTTCCCCCGTTTGTGTATTTCAGTTAGGTTCATTACTGTAGTTGGAATGAATGACTTGTTAGCTGAGGAAAGCAGTTGTTTTCAGTAAACAGCATCAAAAGGAAATGTGATGTAGCGAATTCCAGGGATCAGTCATCCAGATGACAGTTTTAATGTGGGAACTGTGCATATAAATCACAGGAAGCAGACATGTCTTTTTTCTAATCAAGAGGAGGTGATCCTATTTCCTACCCCATGACTATAATTTGAGCCAACAAACAGAGGCAGAATGTCTTGAGCTTCCTTGTGAAACTTGCTGAGATGGGTGCAGGACTTTCTGTTGTCTTCAGAGGATGGGGATGAACTGCAGAGTGCCTGCTGCTGCACACACAACCTCTTACCACCAGCAGGCTGTTAAACCTGGGGGGACTTTTGGTATGGACAGAGCAGGGATTTGGCAGGTTTCCGTGTCTCTGGAGATCTGTCTCACAAGGGCATGTAATGGGCACCCTAAAAAGGGTTACAAACCGGCAGATCATTCTTGACTACCAGGTGCATATGCCCAGAGGCAACCCTCATGCCCATCTTTGCCATCCAGCCATGGAGTAAACCTGTAAGCTATAGCCATAGGCATAGCTAGAAGCCATCTTGAGCATATAAACCCATCTGGTCTGAGGAGAAGGTGTGAACATGGCACACCACAGATGAGTGTGGGACCTCAGCCATGGTTCATCTGGGGTGCATGCTTCCTCACCACATGAACAGGTAGGCAGGTTTGTTTGCTGTCACACAGTGAGGGTGGCTTAGTATGCCATTGGCATGGTGTTAGGCAGCTCTGGGCACTGACAAGCTGTCTGCAACCTTCTAGTAACCTGTTTGCAAGCAGGCTGGCAGCAACGCCCTGAATGTACATGTGCGGATCACAGAACCACTTCTGGGGTTGCCCATCAAAGGCCCAGCAAACCCCAGTCCCAATTGGTTGCCTTCAGAAGCAGCTTGCATGGTGCTGAAGCACACATGGAAGTAGAAGAGCCTGAGTTTTGTCAAAGAGTTTGTTCTGAAATTTATAATGCAGGAAATGTGTTTTGGCTGCATGCAGAGTATCATATCCTACTTGACAGGCAACAGAGAGAAAGTAAGTAAAAGAATGTGATGCCTAGCAGTGGTCAAAATCCAGTCTTAAGGCTCCCCATGGAAGCCCTGTGTCAGGAGATTCAGGCTGTCTGCTCTAGATGAAAGGATAACTCTTGGTTTCAGCAGTGATTTGTGTTTTGAGAACCTGGTTTAAGTTTCTAGCCCTGACAGATACTTTCTGGCATTTTGGGGCCATTTACATAGTCTGTGAAGAGGCTTTGGGAATGTGGGCCTAGCTCCTTGATGGCAGATTCCCCAGGTAAAAAATTAGGCTATTAACATTTCCATCCAGTCAGGGATGTTGCTGAGGTAGACAAGAAGGATTGCAAGACAGTCAAGTCCCGAAAGTAGGCAGATGGGACTCTAGTAGTGTGTGTTTTGACCAACTAAACCATTGGCAACAACTTACAATTTCTACTTTGGGCCATGTCTGCTGATGAGCTGCATGTCCCAAAGTTTTTTTAGGTCACAGAGTTAAGAGGCTTGATTCATTTCTCCCCTCAGAAAGACACAATAACCCTTGAAGGGTTTTTTTGCTGGTCTTTACAAGGAAAAGGACCCAAGCTAAGATCTGTGACCTCAGATTTTACAGAGCTCCTTTTTCAAGCTGAACTTGATTAATGGCTTTTGTAATTATAGAGGTTTGCAATTCTTAATCTTTGTCCTCCTTTTTTTTTTTTAAAAAAAAAGGTTTAATTGAGTTTATAGTCAAAAATTTCCAACCAAGTGAGGGGAAAGGTCTTGAGTCCATGCAGACCACTGAGTGTTCAGAAATAAAATTTCAGTCCTAAAGATTTCCTGAAACACTTAGCCACTTAGTCATCTTGTATAAATGCTTTAAAGACTTTCTCTAATACTGTAACCAAAGGTTAGTGCAGACCAGTCTCCTGTTGATTTTGCTTTTCCAACCAGGATGGCTGAAAAGGTTGTTAAAAATAATAATTAAAAATTAAATAAATCCTTCTTTTACAACTAAGGCCAAGCTGTAAAGGTAGTGCAGGTGATTTGCATTTAATGCAGCTTGCTAACACCAAAGTGAAAGATGAGGCTGAATACACTGGTCATCAGTACACCTTTTTCCTGCTCCAAAATGTGGCTTACTTTTTCAAACCAAGGTAATGGCTTTGAAAGTGTGAGCAACATGGAAGACAGCCAATCAACTGTGTGTGTGTGTAATTCACATTTTAGTAATACGGATTTAAATTATGTTGTCACTTGCAGTGTGCAGCCATTGAAAAATGAGTTCATTGAACTGTTGTGATACAAAGTGCAGATGAGGAGGGAGAATTGACATTTTAAAGTAGTATTCTGAAGCTGTTGCTTGTGCCACTTGTATCAGTGCTTTACATCAGTGTGCCTTGCTGTCCTTGTGTGTTATGTGAACTGTCATGCTGGTCCTGCCATAAAGAGTGTGTGTAGGTGTGACGCTTGAGCACAAACTAGAAATGGTCCTTTTCTGCTTAGGGAGAGCACTGAAGGGACCTCCCTTAGCATCGGTTTACCTCTGGGTAAAGAAGTCATAAACATACAATGTTACACAGGAAAGAAAGGAGATTTTATTTAACTAAATTTTCTCGAGGACTTGTAGTGTAAATTGAAACTTTAGGCTAGGTGTTTAGGCAATCGATTAGATGTAATCCCACAGAAGTGAGGCTCTGGTCTGTACATAGAAAGCTTTCGTGTCTGTGTTGCTAACCATCTGGGCAGGCACTTCTGTCTAAAACTCTGTCCCTGCCTAGATGAACAAAAGAATTCTTGTAGGTGCATATTCACTTAAGTAAGGCATCAAGTAACTATATTGACTTCCGATGTTATGTGGACAGCTGTGATACTAAGTAAATCTTTCTAGTCTGGAAGTCAAACAAATCCTAAATATAATTCAGATTGTAGTTAGTATAAAAATGACTGTAGTTAAATGAGCAAAGTCTATAATTTGTATGGTCTTCTATTTTTCTGATGACTAGCTCATGTCTAATGACATTGGAGAATATGTAAATTGATCAGCAGGTGAAAATGCCCTTGGCTGGGCAAATTATATGTGGTCTTACCTTCCTTATGCCAACTGAAAGCTCTAACGGTTTTAATATGTATCATCCATAGCTGAGGTGAGCTGTTCATGAAGCAAAATTAGACTGTAATAGATATAGCCCATTATTTGCCCCTCAGTAATTGTTTTCTCTTCTAAAATACAAACCAACATTGAAGAATGATGCTAAACCTAATTATAATAATTGTAATTTGAAAAATACAGGTATGCTGTCCAGTGTGGTTACAAATGCACTTAGTAGCTGACAGGCAGTTTAAATATTTTCATGTGGAATCTGAAGGCTTGCTGGGGAGGACATGATGTGAATTTAAAATGATTATCCAGACGTCATTGGACAAGTGAATAACGAGCTGACTGGCCTAGTAAATCATGTGAACCTGTCAAATGTGGGAACACGTTGGGGAGGAGATGATGTCAAGTAACAGTAACTTAGCAACCTGGCATTTAGCTGTCCAGAGAATGAGTAAGAGTAGCCACTTTTAAATAGCTGAGTAAATAAATGAATCCCTATATGTCTTAGGTGTGCTATAAAAATAGCCCAGCACTGTATGTTTTGTGTCAAGCTGCTTCTTTCTCCAGGATAACGTGATTTATTATTTCTATTGAAATGAAAAAATGGATTGAAAAGTTAACCCACCTGTAAATGTGTATCTGTGGCCTTTGTCCCTCGTCTGCTGTGCAGCCTTTGGAAGCGTGTAAGGTATGGGTAACAGCCTGCTTTGGAAAAGGCAATGTGTTACAGCTGTAGGGGTTTTTTTGTTTTGACTTTCTTATGTACATGAAGATTTGGATGGATAAAAACAATTAATTTCTTAGCAATTTCAAAGCCATTGCATTTTCAGCTTTTTATCAGCATTTTCTCAAAGGAGGCAGAAACAATTTCTGCTTTCACATCAAAATAAATCAAGGGGTAATTCCACTGACCTCTGATCTCATTTGAGTTCATTGAATTCTTCTTCCTCCCACACTAGTATAAATTGGCAGCAGCTCCACTTACATTGCTGCTGCTGTTATTAAATAAAAAGGAGTTACCCCAGCATTACTCTAGGTGTACATAAAAGCAGCAACAAGTCCTTTGCTCTGATGACTCTCTAGATGTAGTCTCACTCCAGAAAATGGAAATGCTGAGCAGTTCTTTGAGAACAGTTCATTCCTGGTTTGGTAGGTGATCAGATTAATTCTCTTCTCAGTGTCATCACAAAAATTCAGCAACAATTCCAGGAAGGTCAAAAGAAGCCTTTTCCCAGCATTTTGTGCACTGTCCAGCTGTATACACACAGACATGGTGAGATCAATAGTTGGAGTCATTTGAGGACAGCCTGGTGTAGGCTTGAAGTGCAGAAGGCTCTTGGGAGTTGGGGAGTGCAGCCTTAGGTCTTTGCAGTCTAGAGCAGTCCCCTAACAGGGAGGCTTGCTTGGCCACTGCGAGTTACACCTGAATGCAGCAGAACAGGATTATTGAAGGTTGTCAAGGGTTAAGGCTGGTCTGGCCAGGAACTGGGTGACAGATGCTCTCTGTTAACCCCTCTTCCACCTCCCCACTTCCCTCCCCTGCCACGGGAAGGAAAGAGAGCAAGAGAGGGAGACTTGGGGATTGGAAAAGGAAACTGAAACAGCTTTAATGAAAATAATAGCAATAAAATATATATACAAATATATACAAAACCAATGCCAAATTCAATCCCCCTGCTGGCAACTATGTCACTATCACAACTGATGCTGTGGCAGAAATTCCAGACAGGACTCAGCAGCAAATTGGAACCATACTCAGGAGCTAGACTCTGGAACTAGATTCAGGAACTCGGGAACTGAGGCAGAATAGACAGATTCCTCCTTGGATGCTGGCTGTTGAAGAAAGAGAGCATGACCCTTGTGATCTCTCAGGTTTATACTGAATATGACATATATAGAAGGGAATCCCTAGTTGGTCACTTTAGGGTCGCCTGTTCTTTCTGCTCCTCCCTGCAGGTGCAGCCTTTTCCTCTGCATCTCCCAATGTGGGACACAAGATTTAGCAGTGACCTTGGTCTGCACACCAATCCTTAGTAGTAACTCTAAATATTAGGTCTTATCACCGCTAGAAGCAGGCACTGTCTGTGAAAAGAATCTGTTAGTTTCAGAAAGTGTAATTACTTAGAAGAGCTTTAGCTGAAAAGTAAAATCTGAACAGAACTAGTTCCATTCTAACTCAAACCAGGACAAAGGGTTTGGCCATTCTCCTTTATAGTGACAACATTATGGTGCCACCCACGAGAAAGGCACCTCAGAAGCATTATCCTAAAGCTGTCTTTATTGCTGCCATGGCGAAGGTTAGGTGTGAGAGGAGTTCAGTTGTGATGTAGATATATACTGTAGATCTGCTTTGTGCTGCCAGGTCAACGCAAAGCAGACTTCATGCTGTTGGGGAGGTGACAAGGAGAAAAGGTTGACTGTCTGATCTGACAAATGTGTGTGGGTGTGCAGTATTTCCTGTATTTGAAAGGTAGTGTTTTGCACCTGCATGTTACAGGGATAAATGCCTCTTCAAGAGGTAAGGTAGCACAAGATTAGACCTTTGCCAGGACAGACAAACAAGGTCTGTTTCCAGCCCGCAGGCACATTTACCAAATAAAAGTTTTATTTTCATAGCAGTATTAAAGAAATTATTTAGCAAAGAACTTTGAAATGTAAAATCTGGTGATTATATAGTTCTGTTGCAGCTTGTCTACACAGTAACAATAAAAAAAGATTACAGAAGGTATTCAGGAAAAGCGACTCACTGTTTAATTCTGGTGTTTTATCTCCTTAACTGTGATATTTTAACATATATTGTTGTACTGCCAAATTGAAGTATTGGTGATATCAGTAAAATTATGTAATTGTGCAATTATTGACAGATTTACTACTAAAATTACTGTAACGTGAGCTGACATAAGAGTTCAGACAGGTATTACTGCTCCTGAAGAGAATTCGACAACTCCCATGAGAAATGAATGACTAAATGAAAAAAAACGCTAATACTTACCTTTTTTCCAAGCTCTTCAACATCTCTTTTGCACCAGAACAACCACCTTTTGTTTCTCCTCCTCTTTGACAGTCACCTCAGAAATGATCAATTACGTATTGCAACATGTTACACGCTCAGCATCCTCATGCAGGTTCAGTAGTCTGTTATGATTAAAAACCCCCCAGATTTTATGAGAACGGACAAAGTATTTTTTTTAAAGGCAGTTTGAACAAGAAAGTAATTCAAGTAAAGTCACTGTCTTGGAGGAAAAGGGTAAGTTTTGCAGCTTCTGTGAAAGATCAAGTGCACCCTCTGCAGCACTTTAAAGTTTTGGTCAATTCATATATTATTTTTTCAAATACCTCTAAGTTTTGTAGTTGCTGAAATAACTAGAAGTGAAGGAGACAAAAAAATTGGGAAAACAAGTTGATGGGGTTTTGTAGTTGAATGGAGGGTATCATAAAACTAAGCTTCCTACTCCAGATTTGCAGACTTCCCATCCCTTTTCATCATTGTAAATAAAGTGTAAGTCTCTTATCTTTGAGTGAAAGTGTGAGGGAAAACAGACCCAAAGAATCTGAGCTGTCAAATTAGCTTTGACCTTTTGTATGCTCCCGTGAGCAAAAAAGACCCCGAGTGCTGAACTCGATGGAAAATTTTAAGCACTTCTACACTGTTAAAATGTTTGTCTCTAGCTGTACCAGGTACCCTCCCTTAAGGACCTTGTGGCCTGCACCAAATTATGTTGTATAAAAACATGATTAAGAACTTCAGAACATGTTGTGTACTGCTGCCCTGGAGTTCTGCTGTCAGTTCCACAATGGCCAGTAACAGCTACTGGCACAGTATGCAGCGTGGACAAGCAGAAAAGCCATCTGAAGCTCCTATACTCCACATACACATCTTACTGCCAAAGTATTAAAGAAAAACGTCTAGTCCTTCTGTGAAATATAGGTAGTAGAATATTCCTCTGGTCTCAGATTAATCATTTCTGTTATTTCATCTTGTCCTGTCAAAATGAAACATGGTTAAATATGGGCATTGAGAGTTTAAACTGCTAGCAATGTTACCTTTCATTTAAGTAGATTAATAATGTGTACTCTACATAACAAATTGCTTTAGGCACAGAATGAAGACATTGAAAACATATTAAAATCGAGTTAGGCTTTCTGAAATGAATGCATGCTTTAGAAACAACCCTGGTTTGAAATTACAAAGGCTGTAGCCTCTTCTGTGGCTCTTTATCTGACAAAAGGGAAGGGCTCCATTTTTGCAGCCCTAAGGGGCAAGTGTTCAAGGTTTTAAGTCCTGGTCGGAAGCCTCCCCATAAGTCAGCACTGCTGAAGAATCTGATGGGGTTCATAAAACTTAAGTTGGCTGTATGTGTTTAGTCAAGAGAAACAGAGCTAGGAAAAGACTAGGGAAAACAGGGCTGGAAGATGTAAATAAATGAATCTTCAGAAAGAGATTCAAGGGCTGTCCTCTTTCAAATTCTCCTCTAAAGTTTCAGCTGGCCATGACAGTAAAAACCTAAAAAAATTGGTTGATGGTTAAAAAAATATATATAAGGAAAGAAGTAGAGATTTTTTTCAAAAAATAGACCAAAAAGGGGCCAGATACTTGAGGCATGCTCAGATTTACTTACTTTAACTACACCATTTTGCAACCTTTGATGTTCTTGTGCTCCTAGAAGAGAAGTAGAGAAAACAGGAAAAAGAGGACAACTGGAGTATGCATAACAGTAGAACTTTGAATCTCATTGTTGTTCTGAGGAAGTGTTCTCTTACAGCAGACACCAGGAATATTTGTTGCCATTTTCTTCATGTAGTGCAGTCTAATTTAAGCTAAGTCACTCCTAATCTCCTCTTCTTAAGGCAATAATACAGACGCCAACTGGGTTACTGGCCAAGAAGTATTTCTTCCTGAGAAACCCCCTGGATGAACAGGTGGACTTTTCCTTTGGAGGAGTCATATGATGACACAGTTATCCTTGCCAGACTCCATAGAGTTTGTGGAAGCAGCCTAACACAGGAAGGCAATCTTGCGGTCATCATCTGTCTCAAATTCAAGTTATTCCACATTCTGTAGGGAGAATAGTTCTGGCAATGACCTTTCCAGGGGAGCAATTTGTGTCTTTGCTGCTTGCAATTGATCTGTTGACTGTTGTGCTGCATAGGCAGTGGAGCTCTTTCTGAAGGCATCTTCCTTCTTACCTGTAGAAATTGTTTCAGCTGTCAGAGTCTTTAGAATACACCACACCTGCCAGTAAGAGAGTGATATAGTCCATCTTCCCATTTCTTTGAACATCCTCTCAGTAAATGTTTGAAGACATAGACCCAGATAAAACATTCTGCTTTAATCTCTCTGTATAACCTTCAGATGCTCCTGCTCTACACAGTGTCTCCTTCTATGAAATGGGGAAATAGAGCTTCACCCACACTGCCATTGTGCTGTGAAGTTAAATTAGTTGCTAGCAAAATGCATTGAGGTCCTCAGCTGGAATTATTGGTGTTATAATTGTGCAGAAGCAAAGCTCAATCAGATATTTAAAATTATATTACAGACTGTGGCTTATCCATTTCTGTAGAGAATTTCTAACATTTTTTAAAGAAAGCATGTCATTGAATTTAATGTTCTGAGAAACCTGATGAACTTTCAATCTATTTCAGCTATATATTTCAAATTGTACTTATAATTGTGGGTTTTATTGAATATGTAAGTTCTTTCAATTTCTTAATACAGTACATGAGTTCTAATGCACATTTGAGAAGAAAGCATCCTGTGGATGGGAGGTACTTTTGAGCATTTTCAAAGTATTGCAGTAAAATTGTCACATTTGTTTGATTAGCCTGTAGATCCTGCCACATTGATTTATATCAGCTATGAACAATTTCTTTGGACAGTTAGAAAATCTGATTAGAATGTTGGATTTTATTTTTTTTTTAACTAAGGAATTTCTCACATTTCTTTTTGATTTAAAGGCAGTCATACAGGCACCCAGCCTTACAGAAGTCAACTGGAGAAAATGTCAGATGGTAGCATTGGAAAGAAAGATGGTTTTATTAGTTCACAGGCACTGAGATGTTTTTTGACCATTGTTCAGAGGCAAAAGATAAAACCTGACTACATGCATGAATCTGAATTTCAGACCTAAGTACCCAGGTTTATGTGTGTTCAATGTTCTGCGTGCAGTGTTTATTCTACCTGTTACAGGTGCTACTCTGTTGCCTTCCAGGGCTCCTAGGTTGAGGGCTCTGGTGTGGGTGTCACTAGAAACTCTGTACTCAGCAGTTTACAGGTCTTCTTTAATGTTTCCTCTATTCCAAAATTTCCACACAATGTCTAAGCAAATATTTGGGGAGAATGAGGGGGGAGGGAGAAGTGGAAGTAATACCTGCTAGTACTTTGGAGAGTGAAACAGGAATAATCTGGACACACATCGATGTGGGAGAATTGCATGTGTTGCTGATGGGGAAAAATAAGGGAAAAATAGTGTTCATTGCTTTTGCTGCTGGGTGAGGGGTGGTTTAAGGCACAGACCAAATTTCTGAAGTCAGGTTGGAAAATGGCAGGTACTGATCTGTTGTGAGGAATGCTTCGAGATCTTCTGATGCAATTTATTGCACAAGCATTGTTAAAGGCCCCATTAATTTGTTTGCTCTGAGTATATCCTGTTTTTTTGTGTACCCCAAGGTATAGCAACCTTTAAAAATACTCTTCTGAGCCTCAGAAGAAAACCTTGGTGTTTGGTTTGTAGGAGAACATTCCCAGTAGTGTTTTTTTTTAAAAAAAATTTTCTTTAATCAAGCCAATTAATCTCTTCCTACTTACTCCAGTATTTTATAATTTCTAATCTCTTGGGTCCCTAATCTGAGCTGCCAGTTTATCTGAAAAAGGAGTGTTGTACCAATCACATGAAAACTGATGTTCAGATTTTTTGAAGACCAGCCTCTTTTCTTTCCTGAGTTCAGACAAAAATGAAGAACACAGCTTCAGCAATGAGAGGTTCACTGGAGGCTTCTTTCCATGAAAATAGTTCTTACTCCTTTTTTCCTTAGCAATTGAGTCATTGTTGCTTTCAAAAGAAGTTGTCATGATCTCCTCATTACCATTTTTCTAATATGATAAATATAAACTACAAGAAGGCTCTCATGTTTGAAAGGATACAGGAACCCTAAGGAATGTTACACTAACTGCTTGTCCTCTTTGAAAAGGCTTAGACTGGGAATTTGACTAAATGTATCATCCTGTCTCCTTTTCAGCAGCATTGTCATTTTGTAGTGTCTTTCACTTATAACACAAGTTACCCTTCAAAAAGAATACTGTGTTGCTGCATGTGTGTCTCTCCAGCACAGTGAGATCAACAACTCCTTCTGGTAATTGCTTGAACATCATAGTACATTACACTTTGTACTAAAAAAAAAAAAAAAAAGCCAACACNCAACACCAAAAACAACAACAGCTAAAAACCACACACACAAAAACTCCACAAAAAAACCCCAAACAAACAACCCCAAACCAAAAAGAACCCCAAAAGTATTCTTACTATACTTTGGCAGGTTTATTCCAGTTCATCTTTGTATGATAACTGGTAATTGTCACTGTTTGAGACCAGCTGGAGTTGCAAAACAGCACTAACTGCTTAGAGCTAACAATCATGGATCTACTGGGTGGTCTTTCTTTGGGCTTGCTCCAAGCTTCTTCTAGATTGCTCATATGACCCCTGATAAACTATTAGCTAATGAACAGCTTGTTGTTCCTTTTTGGCCATGTAGAAGCAACAAGAATAATGTCATTGCCTAGTAATGTTGATACATTTGAATGCTTTTTGAATGCTGGAGCACCAAACTTAACTATATTTTAGTGCTGTGGCTTTTTTGTCCTGTTCACTGCTTTTCATGTGGGGAAAAAAACCCCTCAAACAGTAGTGTAGTGTTTGGAGACAGGAAAGGTTATGGACTTTGCCCTTTTTTAGCCCTGTTTTTAGGAGTTAGTTTCTTTCCATATAGTTTGTTGTCAGAAGGTTTCAAAAAATGCAGGCATGGGAGGAGGATGTATTAATCTGTATGATATGAACATGCTGATATCAGACAGTAGAACTGTTCTGTGTGGGACCAAGCATCCTCAGCTGGCATATATCTTAGTGGCAGTTCTGAGTATTTAATGTTTCCAACCTCAGACATATTAGCTTTGTAAGAAGAAACGAACAGAAAAAAGGAATCAAATGCATGCATGTGACAGTGGGAATCTGTCTACCAGAAATACTGTGAAGCCTCCATACCTTAAAGAGGATCCAAAAAGACCTCAGTATGTTTTGGCTTCGGTTTTCTTTACTCTTTAAGCTGGCTTATTTGAGTAAGGCTGACATGCCAAAGCCTATATGTTGTATCAAAACATCTTCTATAACATGATTTTTTTCTACACCTGTTTGCTTGTGAGGGGTAGATCAAAGGCGAGTGTTGGCATGATTTACAGGACACACAGATGCAGGAACAGACCTGCTACAAGGCACAAGTGAAGGGAAATCCAGACTGAAATGTTTGTTCTTTTCCAAAGGCTAAAATTACTATCATAAATTCCAAGTCGCATGGTAGAGTTTCAGGTGGCTGCTTAGGTCTTTCTGTAAGAGAAGACAATTAAAGGGTTGAGGCAGCAAGGACTATACCTCTCTGTTACAAGCCAGAACCCACAGAACATTTTTTTGGCAAGCATGCTAAGCTTTAACCCTTACAAAACCAGAACCAAACAGGGTGCTAAATTAGAGGATCCAGTGATCAGGCTTCAGTTTGAAGTTTTCTGTCTGGCCAGGGCTCGCTCAATGCCAATCAAGCTGGCTGTTGTCCACCTACGATTTTCCAGCCAATATTCACTGTTCCAAATTTCCAACCAATATTCAGCAGTTCCATCACTGCCCTAGGCATTGCATAAGATTAAAAATGAGACAGTCTTTGCCCTCAAAGCATTCATAGTCTCCAAGGTAGGCACTGGGAAGATAATCATGCTCTGTAGGGGAGAGTGCATTCTTCATACATTAAGGGAGAAGCAAGTTTTCAACTGGGACACGGTAGGAAAAACGTCACATATATGAAGAAAAGGAAATAGTGAAAAAGGACAGCTTCTGTAAGGACAGATTTGAGCTTTTCTAGGTGTTCTCTGTATCTTCATTTCATCCTCAGACTGCTGTTTTAAAAGAATTACTGTTGAAGTGTTGGTGAGACCATGTAAGAGGGAAATAACATTAAAAAGAAATGCTGTCCTGGCACACCCACTCAGGAAAACCCATGCTGCAATACTGCTTGTGTGGTGAGCAGAATAAAGGAGATCTGGCAGGCTTGGTTTTGAAGGCAGAAAACCAGCTTTTGTAAAAGATTTCAATGTGTATTGTACAGCAGTGTGTGGTATCTTAATTTCTTTGTATTTGATGAGTAACAACTTGGAGTCCAGTTTTAATGACAGCAAACCATGGCTTACACAAAAGAATTCAGCTTTACACTCAAATAAGTTGCCTAACCTCATTTCTTAATTTCCCCATCTTTGTTATTTCAGATCATTGATGCTTCTGTTTTAAGACTAAAGCTGGTGTCTTCTGGCACAAGTTGATGTTTTCAGATTCCCAATGATTTTTAGGCTCAGTTTCATCATATTGGGACTAAAACAGAGTGCACAATGTAAAACCTGAAACAGTTTCTGTGCTAAGCCTACAGAATGAGAAGTTTTGTAGCTTAGTATTTTAATTTTGCTTGATACTGAATTTGGAGATTTATTTTTATTTCGTGATGTTGTAATAAGTGGCTCCAGAAATTAAATGCATTTAATTGATGGATAGGTCTTGTCATGTGACTGCATAATTCACTGTTGTATTTTGTATGAAAAGCCATGAATTGGTTACATCTGGCAATGTAAAGGAGATGGTGTAATGTATTGTACGACTGTGCACGGTGGAGTGCCTCAGGGTAGGTGCAGTCTTGTTTTGTAACTGTAAATTATAGTTCTGCTCTCCTCTTGGTGTGAACCCTAAGTTTCAGAGAAGAAAACAGGCAATTCAAGACATGCTTTTTTGCTTGTGAAGCTCAGGATGGATGGAAAAAATTACCAGATTCCCTTAAACAAGTGCCAGCAGTGAATAGTTTCAAAACACAGTTGCTTATTTACTTGCAGAAATGTTGCCAGTGTTTTTTAAATTGCAGAGATGAAATTATATGGTGGTATTAGTAACTTTTGAAAGAATTAGCTTTTTATTACTTATTGTGCCTTTGTTTATATTATAGTGTTGTACTGCCAGGATACTATGTTGTATTTAACAGTTCAATGCATACTTCCTATCTCTGGGGGCCCTCATGACAATCTGATGTGCCATCTCTGGAGATGGTTACCAACAAATATCATTTTGAATAAATAAAATCAATGGGAGGTGGTTGTGCATCTCAGTGGGGATGAGAAGCTGCCAAGAGCAGGAGATATTGCATTGGCCATACTGTCCGCAGCAAGACTCTGGTACTGTGTATTGTGCAATGAGGTCATTAGTTTAGTTACCAGGAGTTGCAAATGAAGGATGCCTAACTCTCTGGAAGTGGGCTTAGTACAGGTGACTGCAAATACCTAAATGATTAGGGGTATATCATGAACTTTTAGAACTAAAACTGGTGTTAGCTGGTGCTAACTGAACATCCAGTTCTGGATGAAATATTACACAGATATGAGCTCAGCACAGATGAGAATTAGTTAAGTATGGAGGATCAGGATTTTACCCTCATAATTGCTCTGGTGTTCTTTGGAAATTGGAAATCCAGTGGTGGATTCATGTGGTGTGGCTTCATTAGTGTCCCCCTAAAACAGCCTCCTCAGCTCAGATACCTTCTCACTGTGATGGAACCTTGTTTCTCGTCACATACATAGATTGGTTAGAGCAGTAAGTACATCAGTCATGATTTGCTATCTTTTAAATGTCTTCTAAATGCTCTAAGGAAAGAATAAGTGTTATGAGTTGTAAAAGCTACAGTATGAGAAAATATATTGAAAAGCGTGAGGTATACAGGAGAGTATTGAGAAGGAAATGTCAATATTGCTATCACTTTCTTTGTGGATTTCCAAGTGTTAACAAGGTAAGAAAGGAAAATATACAAAGGAAAAGTTTATATTCAACCCTTATTGGCTTCTAAAGCAATTTCTGTATTCATTTTCACTGAATATCATTTTCATCTATCCTTCCCCTTCTTGTTAATGTGGAAAAGAATATTAATTTACCATGGGAGGATAAGGAATTCATCCCATTCCCCACTTGGGCAAAGGGAACTTATTTGTTGTCATTGATAAAACCCACAAAGTGAACACTGTGGGTTTAGATTATGGTCAGGGAAATTGTTGCTTTTTGTAGAATAAACTCCAGCTTTTCAATAATAAACTCATGCATGTATGCATTGTATTTCCAGATGCCTTTCTGGTAGTTTTTGGTACAGTAGCAAGATAAGTTCTAGCATGACAAAGGCATCATTGCAGATACTGCCACGTTGTTCCTCTAAAAATAAGTACTGAGCACTAGCCACTGGTAATAAATATGCTAAAACATTCGCATGTATAGAAAGTTTCCTGCCTTAACATTCATACCAGGAAAACTGACTTTCTCTTGGAGGACATCAGACCATTAATGAAGTCCTTTTCCCCTTTCCTTTCCTTTCCTTTCCTTTCCTTTCCCCTTTCCTTTTTCCTTTCCCTCTCATCTCCTCTCCTCTCCTCTCTTCCCCTTTTCTTTTTCATTTATTTTCTTTCCTACAGGAAAAAAGATGTCATATTGCTTTGATGCTGAGAATTTTTTTAAATGCTGAAACATGATCATCAAATGCATGATTTGATCTATCATGTCCCTGTCAATACTTACCATGTATCAAAAGCCCTTCCTCAGGAAGCCTTTGGCCCCACATAAAGCAGGCCAGGTTACTCATCAGGATATTCTGAACTGCTTGTGCAAATTTTCCATTCCTTCATAAGGAATATGAATGAAAACCAGCCCATAGGTTCATTGCCTTTGTGTTCCTTTAGGATTTAGTGTCATTTGCTGGTACATGTATAAATACATATCTATATATTTGTTCTTTCCTCAGCTTTTTCATCAAAGATGAAACAGGTTGAGCTGGCTTTTAATTCAGTATGCATCACACACATAAAATGTGGCTGCCCCTCATGCATTACTGCCTTCCTAGCAGAAAGAGTTTGATCAAGTTTGTATAAATGGAGAAACCAGAAAGACTCTGTGTAACAAGACATGCTTTTTATTAAGGTTCCATTGATAAATAGTTAATAAAACATTAATAAATCATTATTAGAACCTTTAATAAATGGTAAATCACTTGGTAATCTTTATTCTGTCAAGGCAATAGGTTACTTAGCACCAGCTGTAATTTCAAGTTTGTAAGACCCTAAGAACATCTATTCATCACATATCATTTTTTTCTGAATGCAACTCTAACACACTATGTAACCAAAAATTGGAGAAAGTTTAAAGCAAAAGATTTATTTAGCTGAGTTAGAAGGATTGAGAAGGGCAATTGACAGAGAGATTACCACAGATCAGGTCTCTTCCGCAGCAGCGGTTTCAGATTGCGTTTATTGCTAGCAGTGTGTGTAGGGCTGCTCCTCCTCCTGCTCCTCTGACTGCCCCCTAATGATGTGGGCAAAGTGTCAGTCCTGAAACTGCCTTAGTGGACTCTACTGCCACAGAACAAAACCACCAGAACTGTTACTTTCCTCTTCTGCCTTTTTGTGGATCTGCTGTCCACAAGAGAGGCAGTGAGGGTAGTAGCATTTGGCCAACAGAGATCTATCAAACTACAAAACAAGAAAAAGGGCTGGAAGGGTCTTAGAAATCTCTCATCTACTACACATTCCTGTCCCAACACAGGAATCAATTCTGCCTAAGCCATTCCTGACTGATGTGTGCTAATCTGTTAAGTGTGTTCCTCCGAAGATGGAATCTGTGTAGCTGTGTGAGCAATCTGTTTCAGTGCTGTACAGTCCTTACCGTTAGAGAGCTGTTTCTTGTGACTAACTGGGATCTTTCTGGCTGCAGTTTAAGTTCATATCCACTGTAAAACTGGAGAACAGAGTATTTTAGCAGCTCGTTCTGTAATTGAAGGCTGTTCTCATGTCTCCCCTCAGTTCTCCCAAGGGAAGTAGCATGAGCCCTGTGTCTTGGGAGACTTCAGATTAGATCAGGCTAAGCAGTTTAGAGTGCTGTAGGAAGGGAAGCTGCCTCAGTAGGAACGCAGTGTTCACAGTCTAGCTACTTTTTTCTATAATGACCACTTAGAGCCTGACTCAGTGCTTTTATCTGTATTTAAAAACACTGCACACTTTCTTTCGAATAAGAAAATGATGGAAAAAATGAAATGCAGAGAAAAGAAATCTTGAAGGCAGCTATTAATTTTAGAGACTGGGTTTGTAAAGCTATTTACCATCTGACCCATATGCCCTGTACTCATTTCTCTCATCTGACCTTTTCCTTAGAAACTTGCAGGTTTAAATCTTTCCCCAGTCCCATTTAAACCATGATTTGGCCTTGTACCTCTGCAGCCCTTAAATTGTATGCTTGGAGTATTTGTAGTTTTGGTGATTCATTAGATTACATCTGCATGTGTCCTTCTTAGTTACTTACCTGGGGGCTTTTATAGCTGAAAAAAGCAGACTTAGCTGAAGAGATGAGCGTGCCTAGTCCTAATAAATATAGCACATGGAGTCAATTAAAACAATGTTTAAATAATTTTCAGAGAGGAGGATGCTTGATGTTACTACATCAGAGGACCACAGTGACTTTTAAGCCAACAAACTGTGCAGGTTTACTTTCTCATTTAATCTCCAGGTCTATTAAAAAATGCATGCTTCCATAGCAGTCACCTACCCACTTCAACAGTAAACATGATTTTGGAATTATTTTAAGTCCAAACCATGTGAAAATAAATCCTAGCTCAATTTTGTGGGATTACTTTGTTTCCATTAAATTCCTCTTTAAAGCATTTCATATGCTCAGTTTTATTATTGTTACTTCCAGGAATTTCTAAATACTTCCAAATTTGGATTGATCAAACTTTTTTAACTTTTCCTGTGGAAAAAAGAACCCAAACCACAAATGCAATTCCCTGCCTACTTTCCTAGGTATTTACAAACCAAGATGCTTATATATACATCTTAATGGATGCATACACAACACACATACACTGGCTGTGATTCTCTGTAGTCATAACATATTAGAAGGTAGATATATCAGATTTCACAAGTTAAACAAAATAGAGCTTAGCTAGTACTTAAAGATGAGAGACCTCCAAAAGAAACTGGGACATAGCAAAGAATGGTGAAGTTGTTTGGATGGTTAAACAAATGTCATCCTTTCTTCTCCTTCTCCAAAGGAATGTGCATGTACTTAAGGAACAGAGTAGGAGAGAGTTAAGCAGATGGTCACATCTCTGCAGGATATGGGGTTGAGGCTTTGACCCTTCACTAGAAACAGTGCAGTGCCATTTTTACATGTCATTCTGTAGCTAAGTAGTGTTCTACATGAGTATAAATAATATGCAGCTGTGTGGTAGTTGGTGTGAGGTTGCTGCCCATACATTTTGAAGTGACATTTTTCAGATGAGTAAACTCAGAACTTTCTCTATCATCATTCAAGGTTCTTTGGTCAACAGTGCTGTGCCACCTATTTGTAGGTAGGTATAGGTATGTTTCTCTAAGTAACTATATACTTCTTCACCACTTCCACACATGCTTGTTTATAGGCTGAGCTTCAAATGCTTGTGTCTTTTTGCATGTGTGATCCTATCTGTAATTTTCTATCCAGTAATTTTATTATAGTGATAATTGAAGTGAGATGCTTCAATGTAGCTAGCTTGTACCTTTGTAATAGACTTTGAAGCTCACAAGGTTACTCTGTAAACACATAGATTGGGTAGTCCTAACCTCACTGAAGTTGACTTTTGCCTCTAACCTCAGTGGAATCAGGATTTCTTACTTCGTAATTGAGTTTCCTCAAATAATAGAGACTCATTTTTCATTTTCCCACTGTTTTATGTTCAGGTGTCGCCTAACAGGGAGTTGACTAGATTTGCTTACACTCCCATCCACCAAGTTGGTACAGAGTGGACACTAGATGCATTTTGACAGTGAATATTCTGAAATATTTTTCTGGCATCACCTTCCCATGAATCATAGGCTTTGTCCAGCCTTTTATGTGTGGGCAGAAAGAGTCTGAGGTCAAGCCTGATTGCAGTACTAGTATGCTTCATTTCTGCGTTCAGTCAGGCTGCCTGTCTATCTTTTAATTATGCAATATAGTCTCTGTTTCACTGTTTTGCAATGAGGAGATTTGCCACAAAGCAGCTCCTGTGGCGCAGAATTTGGCAGAGGCATGCAGGATTTGGATTATATTATCTCACAGAAAGGTTCACTGATACTTAAATCTTTTTCTGCTGCCTTCTGTGCAGAGGTCAAACAATCAAAGCAATATAATAGTGTACTCGTCATTGCACTGAGCTGCTGCAGCCTTACCCACTGGGAGGGATGTGCAGTTCATAAGCTGCCTCTTTGCTTCTCATTGCCACTGTTTGGGCTTTGTGCAATGAAAATGGGCCCTGAGCTACACAGACAGAAGCAAAAAAGCTCCTTCAGAAGTGCAGAGACATCTTCACCCTCCTTGTCCCTAGGTCACCTAAGCAAGGAACTGGCAAACCTTGGCCCCAGGCTGCACTGTCTCTGGCTGTGTGCCCCTTTAGGTAAGCCACAAGTGTGTCCATGGTGTGTTGCACTCAGTGGCAGAACCTAGTGGGGCCAAGCTTCTGGACCAGCCCTTCTGCCCGTGCCAGGATTGGGTGAAGGTTTCTCTCCATGATGCTCATTCCTGGACTATGTCCCTTGCAGGGCTCAGCCAGACCTTGCTGCAGTAGCACCACTGCTAAAGGTGGAATTTTAGAGAACTTCAGTAAAATATCAGTGCCCAGCAGGAGCTTGGGGGAAGTTTACCTGTCTACTTGTCCCATTGACTGAGGACAATAGTAGATTGTTTTCCTTTCTCCTAACCTCCTGTATGAGGTGATTTGTGAGGGACAAATGGAGACCTGAAACTTACTGCCTGTATCCTTTGGTGAAATACCAACCATATGAAGTTTAACAAGGGCAAGTGCCAGATTTTGCACCTGGGATGGGGGAACTTTGGGTGTACAAACTGACTGGGGAACGAGAGACTGGAGAGCAGGCCTGCAGAGAGGGATCTGGGGGTTCTGGTTGGTGGCAAGTTGAACGTGAGTCAGCAATATGCCCTGGCAGTTAAGAGGGCCAACCATGTCCTGGGGTGCATCAGGCACTGTATTGTTAGCCAGTCAAGGAAGGTGATAGTCCCAGTCTACTCTGCACTGGTGTGGCCTCACCTTGAGTACTGTGTGCAGTTTTGAGCACCACAATATAGGAGGGATATGAAACTGCTGGAGAGCATGCAGAGGAGAGCCATGAAGATTGTAAAGGTTCTAGAGAGGAAGCCTCTAGAGGTACGGCTAAAGTCACTGGGTTTGTTCAGCAAGGGTGGGAGCTGATCTCTTCTCCCTGGTGACAGGACCCTAGGGAATGGCATGAAGCTGTACCAGGATAGATTTAGGTTAGATATTCAGAAAAGATTCTTCATCCAGTGGGTGGTGGGGCACTGGAACAGTCTCCTTAGGGAAATAGTCATGGCACCAAACCTGACAGAATTCAAGAAGCATTTGGACAATACTCTTAAGCACATGGTGTAATTTTTGGGGTTGTCCTGTTCATAGATAATTGTTGGACTTGATGATCCTCCTGGGTCCTTTCCAGCTCAGGACATTCTATGATTCTACATTAGCATCCAGCTGTAGCCACCCAGACCATGCCTTTAGCCCAAATGCACCCACCACACTGCCCTTTTAACAACATTGGAGTTATATTTTCTTTAATTATTGCAGTATGTTACATTTTTATTTGTGGAGTGTTTGCAGTGGTTGTGTTACCTACAGAAACTTGTGGGTTCATAAGTTTTGTTGTAGCTGGCCCTGGGCTTGACCAATGTGAAATAGCAGCTGGGAAGTTTAGTTTATTTCAGCCAGGAATATGGCCTATGCATGAAAATTTTCCCAGATCAGATCCTCTTTTACTCTTTGTCTCCCTTGTCTCAAGATAAAGATATAACAGATTGCCAGAAACAAGTATTACTGCCTTTCTGAATATTTATTAAATTAAGAACAAAGATCAGAGAGAACAGAGGAGAATCTACCATAAAATACACTCATTAGAAGGGCATTTACAGGCTCTGCCTAAAACAACACTTTTGCAGTTTTTCTATTCAACTGATTTTTTTCCCCCTTCCCTAAAAATAAGCCTCAGTCTGCTCCCACTGAGCTTGGCCTCAGTATGATAACACAAAATGTGCACTCTGTTGTGCTGGTATTTCACAGTCATGGGCACCCAGGTGATTTTGTTGAGAACAGTTGGAACATGCATGTGCAAATGATGAATTAACACATTGATACAGAAAATGGGCATGTTGCTTAGTCTGGTATGCAGGACTTCACTGGATACTTGGATTTCCTAGTTAAGTGTGGGCTTTCTGTGTAACCCTGTGAAAATCACCCAGTCTCTCAGTCCCTTATTTTAAAATGGAATTGGTAGTGCTCTGATGCAGTGACATTTCATACCACAGTAAGTGCCTGTGGCCAGTGCTATGTGAAGATGCTTTCGTGCCCAGGGCACTGACCCTGCTCTCCTATATAGCAATACATTCGTGCTGCAAGCCCACTCCAGGGTTTTCCAGACCTGCCTCTGGTTTATTTTGCCACTGTTGAATCTTGAATAGTTGTATTTTGCTGCCATGCAATCTTATCTAGGGTTGCATCCTGTGTGGTACAGGAGGGATCACCTTCCCACTTGGGCTCTGCAGGTAAAATCCTGTTCTATACCTACAATGGCTTCATTCATACAGCTTGAGAGGCTGAGCATCGAGGTGGAGTCAGCTGCCACTTGATGAAATCAAAGATGGTAAAAATTTTCAAGAATAAAGCTTGTTCTCACCCTTGTTCCTAGGAAGTACTGCCTGTTGGGTGATTAAGGTGTTCATCTACCACATAAGGATGAGTGGGGATGCTTCCTTAAGCAAATACATCTCCAGGCTCAGTGGAGAATACATGATAAATTTTTTGCTCTCTTTCTTCTTTGTGTACATGAATTTGTTCTCAAAAACATGTCTTCTTTTCTCCCCTAGGAGATGACCCATTCCTGGCCTCCTCCTCTTACTGCTATTCACACTCCAGGCAAGGCTGAGCAGACCAAGTTTTCTATCCCAAGCAAGGTACAAGTAGGCTATTACCAGTGACCTGATTAGCATTCTGTTCTGTTGAGTGTTCTTTGCTGGAGAGTTTATTTTAAAAGAGTTTATTTTTGTAATTGGTCCCATTTTCAAAAAATTCTAAGACTATTTCTAGTTAAAAATTCCCAATCAGACTGTTGGTACTAGTAGGACTACTTATTTAAAGCTGCCAAAGTTACAGTGCAGGCAGAGCGAACTTTATCTCTGTTGTTATAAGAGTGTGTCAAGTACATTATATTTTGTTTGTTTGTTTTTCTTACATTATTATTTGTGCAATGCAGTGGCTGAAATGATCATTTATTCCTACTTAGTGATTGATTGCATCATGAGGTTCAGGCTGCATAATCATATTAAGGTGACTTAAAAAGATCCTGCACGTGCTATGGCATCTGTCTGTGTGCACACTCCGACACATGAAGTTTCACCGTGTGATCCTCAGTATTGGCCTTGTTAAAAGCATGCATTCAGCACTTGCCACGTCAAAAGCACATGCCTGGAGTGTACCTGCAGTTCACCTAACATGCAGTGAATCATTCAGTTGTATGGTTTGAACACTCCTTCAGCCCAAATTCTGTTGTTACCTTCCAGCTGTGATTCTGGTAGTGCTGCTAGAGATTGAGCTTGCACCTGGGGTAATTATTGCTGGAGGTATCTTTTTTCTGGGACCTCGACAACTGTGAGCTGATGATCTTTGGAGAAGAAGAGAACTTTCTCAGGGTGGGAAATCTGCCCCAGGCTGACATGGAGCTACATAAAAGTTTCTAAAGGCAGAACCCTAGAAAATAGCTTATAAAATTGGTACTGTGTGGCATTATGGTTCAAACAGTCACATCCTGTTGTATAAACTGGAATGTGATTTTCCTCTTAGCGATTTTATCTGTTTGGCAGATATTCCCCTGACTGAAATGCAGCCACCATCATGTGAAATTAGCAGTATCTGTGGCTCCTTAAAAAAACCAAATGCCCAGAATGCCTTGTTTTGATGGCATGTGCTCTGGCACTGCCATTGTCACTGCAGTTAACTGCTGCACATTAAGCATCAGAAGTCATAATCATATAAGAGTATAATTCTCACTGCAAATTGGGTTAAAGTCAGCTGAATCCATTTACATGAAAGTGGAGTCTGACCTGGGTGAATACAGTGAGAGTAGAGGGTTTTGCCCACTGGAACATGCATTATTTTGGTGTATACTATCTCTTAATTTAGTGCTCTGGTTTTGATAGGCCCTACAGAAGTTGGTCTAGACTCCTGCAGACTGCTACTGTTTCCATTGACAGCAGCATTAAGTGTAGGTTCAGAGAAACTAGAATTTTGGTTTGCTTTTCTGGTTCTGTTAAGTTTGCTTTGAACTTTTAAGATCCACCTCAAGGTTAATTTCTGAGCATGTTAAATGTTGATCCTGAAATTATTGACCATAGCACTTCAATACAAAAATATAAATTAGCTCTAGGTTTGTTGGTTTGGCTTTGGTTTTTGAGTTGGCATTTCAGGAACTAGACAAGCACGTAAGTGTTTCCATGTTTGATAATTTTACTTTAAAAAATGCAACAGAAGTGTCTCTTCAGAACATCACATTCAGTCAGTTACAACTAGCCAAATTACAGATCTTAGACACAAGTGGCTAGATTGTGAAGCCATATAAACCAGAGACAGGCACTGTTAGAAGTTCTCAATTTAACTATTAAAAAAGTATCCTCATGAGAAACATATATAAAGAAGTGTGATAAAAAAGGTGGAACTTATCAGAACAATTTATCCATTTGACATTCAAATTTAAAGTGCCATGTTTACTCTTAGGGCATGATTTACTTCACAAGGGACTGACTGACAGCACAGTATAATATTAGGAACTAATAATGCCCTAAGAGGAAGTGCAGTGAGGACTTTAATGACTTTAACATCCTACAGAACTAACACTTCCAGCAAAGTAGTGCCTGGCTGTAAGATGAGGTTGTAAATAACACCTTAATTTCAAATGATCAAATTCTGCTTGGAAGGAAAGCTGATTACAATCACTGTGGTCTATAAAGCCTAGAGAAAAACTAAGGAAGAAAATACTGTGACATTACAGAACCAACTTAGTTATTGTGAGCCAACAAGAATCCCAGCATTAGCATATTTAGTGTTACAAGCCAGTTTCTTTGCTGGTTTAAAGTTGTTGTACTTCCATTGATTTCACTGGACCAGTTTCCATCAGATGAAGATCTGCTTCCTGCATCTTTATTCAATTCTGTGTGCCACAATGGAAATAAAACCAGCAACCATCAGTAAAATGTTGCTATATTTCCAAGCAGTGAGGTTAAAAAAAAAAAAAGGCAGTGGTGATGAATTTAATGCATAGTTGTATTCATGGTGCAGTCTAAATTGTACCACATGGATGGCTTACACACACATCCATGGCCAAGCCAGAAGAAGGCTAGGACCACTGCAGGTGTAAATCCGTGCAGTGTCTCCATAAAAGGGGTATGTAGTTTTACAGCAGCCTTTTGTCTGAACTGTGAAAGGGTCCCTCAGTGGTGCCCTGTCTCCACAATTAATGTTTATTTCTAAACTGATGTCACTGGTACTGCCTTAACAGTCACATGATCCCTTCCCTGTACCATCTCCTTCCCTGTTTGTGTAATGCCAGTGCCCTTAATCTAGCAAGCCAAGATATATCTTACCTTCTTCATCTTATTTAACTAATGCTGACATTTTGTGTGTTCTTCTTTGTAGGACTCCCAACATCTGACCTCAGGATACAATGTACAAAGTATGTCTTTATCATCCTAGTCCTAACAGTCAGGGTTGGGTTGGCTATTTTTTCCTGCTTCATGTCATTAAAACAAAGGCTAAAAAACTAATTTCTGCGATGCTAAAGCAGATCAGTTCCATTTTTTATCAAATGTTATGCATTGTGGTATGTTGTGAAACCAAGTATAATTAGATGGGCTGACAGCTTTGGGTGCATTTTAATTCCACAATAATCTTTTGACATTTGAAAATGTGTTTCCTTTGTTTGCAGAGTGGAGTGATCCAACAGGGAAAGTTGCAACTAAGTCAGTGCCACAAAAGTCGTAAGTATTATTATTTCCACTTTAAATCTCATTTTAAATTTATCAAAAGGAAGGAACTTATTTCTCTGAAGGTAGCTAAAATCTAGCTCTGCTCATAATCTTGTCCTGGTGTTCAGGTGTTCTCAGTAGTCCTTAAAAATTAGCCATAAACCAGTTTTATGTTTTCAGTGCTTATTACTGTTTCTTCTTTATAAGCATTAGCTAACAGAGGTATGTGTGAAAGATGAGTTTATTAAGCAGAAATAATGCTGATTTTAGTTGTACAGCTTGCCAAAATTAGACCATTTCTATGCTTCTCTCATCAGATACTAAGCCTCTTACAATAGAAAATGCAATCCCATGAACAGATGATCCAGGAATTGCAACGTTCATACAGTGAGAGTAAAACACATCATACAGAATGATTCTACTAACTGGTGTTGAAAAGCTGCTCTTGAGCTTGAAACTTTGAAAGAGCTGAAAATCACAGATGATTTATAAATATGACAGTTTAAAATTGTGGAAGAGCTAATTCTCCATTGTGTCAAATCATTTTTCTTTGGTGCTTCTCTGCTGTAAGGCTGCAATAATGTAGCAGTGAGTTGAGACTGAACTGGTTTTTTTACTTTTACCCCAGGATCTCAAAGTAATTTACAGGCAAGAATTAAATAATAACTTTGAAAAGTAGATTGTTGGTTTTATACTTATGAAAACATGTGGGTCAGATTTCCCTTCAGAGCTGCAATTTTTTTATGTGTTCAAATGTTTTAAACTACTGAATGCAGAACTGCATTAGCATAACTGACATTTGTGCAAATACAATGTGTTCATTGAAAATTACTTCAGAATTATTCTAGTGGTTCCCCTTAACCTACAAATGACACAATTTTGAGCAAATCTCTATAGGGGGAGAAAAATCAATGTGGAGTTACCTACAGAGGTTTTTAAAATTAATTTGAATATATTGATTCTTAGTGGAAGTTTGTGTACAGAAAAGACTTGTTGGAGTTCAGCGATTTGTCTGTGACCGTGTAAGAGAGGTGTGACTAGACTAGGTGTGGGTGCTGAATCCATTGATGTCCTCACCAGGCTCTGAAGATACAGTTCTTTACTCATGCACTCAAGTCATGGAAGTTTGTTGAGTAAAGCTTTACAGAATTATGCTTAAACGACTAATTCAATTTTAAAATGAAATAATTTTTTTCTTCAGCTTGAATGAGAATTGGGTAAGAATGCTAATGATAAATAGATTCATTTGCATGAATAGCATTTGTTAATGAAGCTTTGTAGCAAATTAGGTTTTGCCCTTTGCTATTTGATTACCAGTAATGGCTTGGTTTCTTAAAAGAATCTAACCAGCTATACCCACTGTTCTTGGTAACAGAATGAGTGCATTGATGTTTCAGAACACCTAAGCGATCCAAGCCTAACATCAAGTACATTCCATAGTAAAAAAAAAAAAAAAAAAAGGAAAAAAAATTATTGCATCTTAAAATTATTTTTCTCCTAAAGCAAGTGTATTTGGATTCCACTGTGAAAAATATTTCAGTGAGTATACCATAAAATACAATATTTCAATAGTTTGTAACCAACAGTAATAGACTTGTCAATCATGGTTTATAGTTATAAGCTGAATTTCAAAAGAACAGTGCTTCAGAGCTCAGTGGTATATAGTGCATTTAATGGGACCAAAGCTCTCTATAGGAAGCCTGATATAAAACCCAAAGACACTGAGTACATTTTATGAACCAGTTGCTCTCTGTTCTGCTACTTGATCTAAAGTTCCAGTACTATCAATCAGATTTCTGCTGCAATGAACTGCCTTCTTATGGTAGGTGATAGATTTTACACATGAGAGATCAGAGCTGTAATAAAGCTACTTTTATTTTTAGCTTCCAAATGAAGATCAGCTAACCCATTACTATCACTTTTTCTCTTTTACTGCAGAAAAATTGTTAAGGCAGCTTCTCAGAATTTCCATAGGGCTTTGGGAGGTTAGAAGGCAGTCCACTGTGAGACTAGGTATTACGAGGACAATTTGTTTCTTTAGATCTGTGTGTGCACTTACCATCACTTTCACTGGGAATTACAGTACTTAAGGACATAATGAAATTAAAGCAGAGAGTGGGGCAGAAAGACGTGATGGTATCAAGTAGAGATGGATAGTGCCATCCAAATAAATCCTGATAGATTGACAGCTGCTGCAGTCATTGTGTATTTAATAATACAGTATTTATCAGATTGCAGGAGGATTTAATCTTTCTAACATTGGTGAGTACGAGTGAAATTACAGTCCAACTTATCCCCGCTAATATTTGTTGCTACACAGTTAACCACACAGCATAATCCTACTGACTTCAGAACTGTATCCCTCACCATTTCCATATACATTTTTGCCAGTGGTATCTGTTATCTGTACTTCAGTTTGGTCAAATCTGACTGAATTTGAGTTTGTTCATCTATATGCTTTGTTAGAGACCTTTTAACCTGGACGTGCTTCTAGATATTCTGCAACTTTTTAAAGTTTATATGCAGTTCTAGTGAAACTAGAATTATACTAGAGTTATACCATGACTAGTTGAGTGACATGTGCAGAACAAAAACACTTTACCTACAAGATGCTGTATTCTGCTCCAGCAGCCAAGCTGCCCGTATGTCATCACAGAATTCAGGTGTAGAAACATTGGCATTGTGGAAGATCAGACCAAAGGGATCATAGAATGGCTGCCCCTCTTTCAGTTTAAAACCATTCCCCCCGTCCTGTCACTATCTGCCCATGTAAAAAGTCTCTCTCCCTCTTTTTTATAAACTCTCTTTAAGTACTGAAAGGCCACAGTAAGGTCTCCTTGGAGCCTTCTCTCCTCCAGGCTGAACAACCCCAACTGTCTCAGCCTGTCTTCACAGGTGAGGTGCTCCAGCCCTCTGATCAATTTGATGGCCCTCCCCTGGACCCACTCTAAAAGGTCCACTTCTTTCTTGTGCTGAGAGCTCCAGGGGTGTATGATCTTTGTGAGATAAGTTTCAGGTACATGCTTCTAGAGGGAAGAATGGAGACAACATACTGCAAGGTATATTAGTTGACCAATATCTTGCTTTTGTACAGGGATGCAGGACACATGAGTTTTTGTCTAAGTAAACCTTTCTGAAATACAAATTCCATCCTTTCTATACTACTTCAGTCTACTTTATTACATCTGTGTGTTGGAGAAAGTCAATCCCCAGTGTTTTGTTGCAAGTAAAATAGAAGGTGGAGTAGTTGAGGTTGTGTTTAAATTCTGCACCTGTGTTGCACATGCCTACATGTACATGTAACTAATCTCAGATCCTAATTTCTACTCAAAAACCTTGAAAATGAAATTTTGAACAATGATGTGTGTGTATGCATGTATACCATGGTGAATTTTTGTAGCTGAAATCAGGCTGTGTAAAACTATGGCAGTTGGCTTTCTTGGGGTTTAATTTCAAATTCACTGTAAATCTCCATTGGGTATTGTGCAGTCAGTTTCCAGCCAGTCTACTCTGATTATTTTATTATGAAGCATAGCAAGTAGGAACAGATAAGGTGCAACCAATTGCACTGAGAAGGATTTTCTGTCAGCTTCCATGAATTTGAGGTACAAACTCAGCTCACGACTCAGGTTTCTGTTATATAATTACCATTGCAAGTATGTCATCCTCAAGCATCCAGTCCTTTTGTTCTGTTTTGGTTGTTAGCATTTGGCCTCTGTCCAATTGGAAACTACCCAGAACCTTTTTAATCAAGCACATCCTGTGTTTTGAAATCATACTGCAGAGTAGTCGTGGGTATTTTCCATAAAAGCCTAGCTAAAAAGAAGAATGTAATCATAATGGTGTTCTTCCCCTGTCGTGAAATGACTTCCTATACTTACTGTATTAATACAGTATTAAAAGGCTCTTCTCATGGGCCCAGTGAACTACCGGAAACCATAAAAAATTCAAACCAGCAAATTTTTATGGATCAAAAAAACCCAACTTATTTTATCTTTATAGAGTTTTTGTTATCCATCATACTTAATGATACACAACCTGTGTAGGGGCTAGAGAACAGCTAAATACAGTGGTCTCAAAACCAAAACAAGCAGCTGAAACTCTTTATGTGGTATTTCAGCAATGATTTTTCAAAGGGGTCTCACCACTGATTTCAGCTAGGCCAGGATTTCACTTCACAGTTCCAAAAAGTTTCAGTAAATACCAGGACTTTTCAAATCCCAAAGATTATCATGATACTTGATGAAGGCCTGTTTAAAAATGGAAATGTGCTTCTTGACATCTAACTACTTTTCATAAGTAGTTCTAATGACTTTTTGGAAGTTGTCTACTGTGTCAGGGGCAGCCACTTGGGAACATGGAAAGCAAAACTGTGCAGCATGTTCAAGCTGTGAATGAAAGGTTTGAAATGAATCAACATAGGGTCCTTATGAAGAATAATCAGACATCAAGAGGATTTTACTCAAGGATTGTATATTGGATAATGTGAGTTCATAATGTTCAAATCAAGAAGGACTGACAATTCTTAACCTTGAAAGGAAACAGTTTTGAAAAACTGGGATTCCTTCAATGTTGATGCATCATTTCCAGTTCAATCACACGAACCAAAAATGTAAAATTCATCTCCAACTGGAATAGGAAGAATGTTACTATTTATTTATCCAAGTCACTATCTGAGTTTCAGTCACAATCCAGCCCAGGTCTAATACACTGAAGAAGCTGAAAATTTAGCATTTCTAATTACAATTTTTAATCGATCGCATTAAGGCCTAAGAGCGTCAATTGATCCCACAATGTTGATAGCCTACTTGCTTATATAACATACGTTCATTTTCACTTAGTGACCACAGCAAGCTTTAATCATTAGGCTAAGCACTGCCTGTTTGTTAGAAGTAGGAAGTTCCAAAGATATTCCCTCTGGGTAAACTGGGAAAGTCATGAATACAAGAGGCTTGCAGTGCCATGTACAAATTATGATAAGTGAAACAATAGTAGCATATAATTGGAACTCCATTAATCTTTAGTGACCTCCAGTGCACCATATTAAAGGGACAAAAGAGCAAATGAAAATAGAAGGGTCTGTTTTGATAAGATGCCATTCATCTTTCATATTTACTGGTTTGTTAGTTAGAAGTCTGCTTTGCATCCTTTTGCCTCATAAATTCTTGGGTTTGGAGCAATGACAGTCAAGATTGTATCATTTTGTTCCTCACTGCTGCAAGTTTTTCCTTTTGAGGAAAGTACTAAGCAGTTGGGAATAAAACATACAGGCATTTCCTATGGACAATTGTCTATAGAAGCAAACTTGCAAAATATTTCAGCTGCTGTGAAATATGTTAAAATCCAGCATCGTAATTAAAAGCTCTGTATCCTTGAAGATAAGCCCATTATTCAAAATAATGTCTAAATTAGACTTCTAATTTGTTTTCATTATTCAGCTGGCTCACATACAGTTTAACCTCCCTGTCAAAATAAAGTTGTTTCCCAATACATTCTTTTCCATGATCTCTCTTTTCTGACATGTTTATAAATCAGTTTAAAAGATTGTGGGAACAGAACTAAATTAATTCTCTTAGATTTTGCTGATCAATGTTGAATAATTTTTCTTGACTATCAGAGACTCACATAATTACTGTCTTTAAGAATGCCTGAAACAAGTTAACCAACTGCGTTCTTGCCAGCAGTGCTGACTGCAACTCAAGCAAGCACCGAACCATTTGAATTTCCTCTGGTACTGTATAACCCCACATTAAAAATTCAACATTTATTTGCCCTAACTAATGAGCAGCAGTTGAAATAGCTTGTTCTCAAGTAGGATGCACTACTGTGTCACTGTCAAATGTATGCAACCACTGAGCTGTGACCATTGAAGTGTCTGTGGTAATAGAGAAAGGTAAGCAACACACATTAACATGTTTGGATTTGTGATGTATATCCCTGTCCACTAAGTAGCAATTCCCATTTTGGAGACTGGTTAGGCTGCAAAGCTGCCACAGGTTTTCCTGTATTTACAGAGAGTTTTCACAGGCAGCAGCATATGTCCTGCCTTTGTGGCATAAGGCCAGTCTCAAACTGCCCTCTCAAGTTACATTTCTGTGGGATGGAATCACTTCCGAACTTCAGTGCAGCTTCAAACATTCATTTTGAAAATGAACTCGGTAAATCTGAAAATGTGAATTAGGGTAGAGCAGAGGAAGCTACCATACTCAATACCTCTCCCACCCATCTGGTTTGTGAGCTGCATGCTTGCTGATAAAATGCATATAAACTAACTTCTTACTTGGCCTTCTAGCCACCATAATTTGGATCTCACCCTGCTTGCTCCCTTTTAGCTTAACTCTGACCTGTCAGTAAATTTCAGGTTCAGAGCCAAGCTATTTCTCTCTGGCTCTTTCTTCCTAATGCTCTTAGCTCTAGTCCCTTTCATTCTTACTGTCATATCTTACTTACTTTGTACACTTCAGTAGCCTGAGACAATTGTCTCCCAGATTCATCTGCACTATGCTGCAAAATAGTCATAATCGGAAATGGATGGTAAGCTTGAAAGAAGAATGGATTTTGCCAGGAAGCGTGGCATTCATAATACTAGAGTGGGCTTGAAACTCCCAATTTGTGTCCTAAATATCCTAGGTAAGACTAACAGCCACTTTTCCTAATATCACAACTTAATCCTTTGCATCTTTCCTCTGAATCCCTCTGACAACCCCAATAATCCACCACATTTTTCTCAGCTTTACACTCTCCATCCAGAGAAAGTTATATTGCTACCATTATCCTTTGGGCTGAGGGCTCAGCAGGGCTCCAAAGCCTATCAATTTTCTGGCCAGAGGGCTTATTTTTTATGAGGTGAAGTTCTCACAACACCCCATGGGGCTAGGCCACGCTCACTGCATTATCCTCTGTCTTGGATAGCACTTGGAGCCACAGCTTCAGAATATCTTACAAATAGATGCTCCCAAATGGTGAAAAAGGAAAATATTCCCCACTGCTGGCTAATTACTGTTCTAAATTCCTGGAGGAAGAGCTGCTTCCCTCACTTGCATTCATGCATCTTGGAAAAATGCATCCTGAGACTTTCCTAATGCTGTAACTGCAGCTTCCAAAGCAAATGATGTAGCCCTGGAGGAGGAGGGAGATGTCTGTAGCCTTACTCCAGTAGATGCAAACCAATTCTTAATTAAAATCCATGTTATAGACAGCACAGGAGGAGGCATAGAAAATTGGCAAATAAGAAGTTACTTCCTAATTTCCACAGGAGCTTATTATTCTCCAAGATAAAAACAGTAAAAAATATCTGAAGGTAGTTCAGATTTCAGGAAATTGTCACTTGCTGGAAAGTCTTATTTAGTCAAAATGCTTCACAAAAAGATCTTTACAGGTTTTGAAAGAAAGATGTTGATTCATCTCCCTCATATTGACCAGAAAGACTTAAATTCAGCTGTAAGGCTTATCTGAGTCTGCAAAAATAGTAACTATCTCAGTAATGAGGGAATTGCTTTCACAGCTATTTACCTGTTAGTCTTTACTGAAGTATGTGCGTTGTGCACGTCACTGTGTTTTAAGGACATAGACATGCTTTTCTGCAGAGAGGAATGGAAAACAGTGCTGCCCATATTTGATTTTGCATGAATTTCAATAGTTCCAAACAAATTTGAAAGCTTATACAAATCATATAGCTTCAAGTCTGGCTGTGTGCTAGACTGGAATTTTTTGTTAGGTCAGACCTTTATCTCAGCTTCTTTTTGTGGCTCTTTATGGGGAGATTGAAGAGGAACTGAAACTGGTGACCTGTCTTGACCTTTAGTACTGGATTAAAATTCCAACTTGCTGCCATGGCAACGGAGCCTTGAAAATTAGATCCTGGCAGAAGCAGGGAAAAACTTAAAACTGCAACTGCTGCACTGAACTGAAGAAAGGTTGCTTACAATTGTCAGTGACAGGCTCTTAATTGAAATAATCTGCCTTTCTTTGTACTTAAGAAAATAAGGAAAGAAATGAAAAAAAGAAAAACCCCAACAACTAAAAACCCAAACCAACAAAAAATCCCAAACACAGAAAACTGTGTCTTGACATCTTTTTTTTCTTTTGAAAAAAATCTATTGCAATTCATACTAAAGCACATGATGGAGAATCCAGCACAGAGTCTAATATTAGAGGTGGCATCAAGTGAACTTGCATGATGAGAAAGGAGCCAGACTTGCACTCGCAAAGGTCTGAACCACCCAGACCAGACTGGTAACAGGAGCCAGACAGTGCCCACGGTTAAATCACAGGTTAACTTTCTATTTTCTTCTCTTTAATGTGACACCAGGGATCAAAAGAGACATCACAGTGTCATGTCTGACTCCCAAGATCCATGCAATTATCTGTTCTGTAGATGTAAAGGGATAAACATAAGCTAGATAGTGCTATTTCAGATCAAGTGTGATAACAGTTACTCATTTTCCAATCTAATCAATGCAATAGTCAGAGGGAGATAATAGTGCAAGTCCTTCACTGCTAAAGGAGGTTAATTTGGTGTTTTACCTACGGAAAGCAGAATACACTTGTAACCTGAAAGGAGGAGGTGCTGAGGGTCACATGAAGGATATCCTGCTCTCTTCCACTTTGTCCAGGAATCCCCCTCATCCCAAAATCAAATAACCTCGAAGGTCAGGTTGCAGCACTGTCTCATGGTAACCTGTGGCTTTCCCCAAACACCTGAGGGTGCTGAGGATGCTCTGAGGACCCTCTTCCCCTTCCCAAGGTGATGAAGGACCAGGATGACACCCCCTGGATCACACAGGGGGATGCTGCCTCCTAGAAGCCGATAGCACCTCTTTCTAAAGTCCTTGTAGGGATTGCTGTCTTCTTCACAAAAACAAAACACTCATAAAAATATCTAGAATTTACATATCAGCTAAAGGAGGTTTCTTAATGGACGAACAGATACCATTGAAATGTATTTGATGCTCTCTGCAGTTAGATAACTGCTGCAGAATCTGATTGGACTGTAAGTACTATATGTAGCTGGGTGCAAGTTTAACAGCTGTAGGTGGATGGCAATAAATTTTTCGAAGAGATAATTTTATCAAAGCTTAGTGTCCAAAATTAATCCTAAACCCATATTTGGAGTATGAGTTCAAGTAGAAGGTGTGCACTGAAAAATACTTCCTTTAGTTTCTTTAGACTGTACTACAAAAGTATTGGTCTATTGTATAATTATAGTATCAGAGGAAATATTACAGATGTTCACAAACACAGCATTTTCCATAATGTGTTTTCATTGCTCTCAGATGTGTGTTTCAGTAATGTCAGTTAAAAATAGAGGCCATTATTTGAAATTTCAAGTGTCAAATTAATTCCTAGAGTAAGTTAGTTATTTCAGAGGAGCTGCTGTCTGAGATGAATTTGATCCATCCTGTTGCCACTGTTACCATTTCCTGCAAAGCACCACTAATTCTGCCTTAATTACTGTCAGGCTGGACTAAGGAGCCCTGGAGTATCTGGCAATAAACTTGTGTTTTGCTAGCAGGGCGAATAGTTTAAATAGGTTTATAAAATAAGCATGAAATCTCTGAAGATGTACTGTTGTAGTGCATGCAGTATATCAAAATATATAAGCATCGAGTTGTAACAATGGCTTTGTAAACACATTACTGAGCGAACTATGAACGGTAATCCACCAAGGGGCTGTTTCCGCAACTCATAAGCACAAAGTTAAGAGACTAGTGCCATAAAGTAGATATGTGCTGTTAAAAAATACTGCCTTTTATGTGAGATTATTTTGTGTTAAACCCAAGAGTTGATTCTTGGTTTATTTTTAGATGCATATCTTTTAATGCTTGGAAATACATGTGTTTAAGGCAAAAGCTAGCTGTCCTTGGAAAATCCATGGATAATTCATTAATATGTGAACATGGGGCAAGCAGTCCTTAAGGGTGGCATGAAGGTGCCCACCTGCACCTCACATGGGCAGAGTGCAGCAGTGTCATGCACTCCTACTACAGCTATCTGCTAGCTTTTTGTGGAATTACAATATTTCAAGTTATAATGAGAAAAGCCTTCAGCACTGTCATTCATTTTAGCAGCCTGCAGGCATGGCCTCAGGGGCGGTTGGAGCCCACCTCTTGGGGCTCACAGAGCCTCCTCTCTCCCAAGCCCTGCGGTAGCTTGGTGAGCTTTCAGCTGCTCCAGGGCAGCTACACCACAGCAGGGCGGTAGGCTGCTTACCCAGGAGGAGCACAATGTGTTGTAGCCATTTTGAAGGCCACAGTTTCCAACTAATCCTGGCACAGCTGTCAATCACATGTGCAAGTCACTTCTTTCTATTTCTCCACAACAAACCAGTTCAGAGCAGCCTGCTACAAAACAGAAAAGGCATGAGGCAACACATGCTATGGTATGAATAGTTCTGATCACTTGTTGGCATCTTGTCTCATGCCTGACTAAGGAGCCTTCCCACCATTCAGTGTTTGTGGTTGTCAAGAAGGAAAGGGAGATCACAACCAGAGGATGTTCCAAATTCTGGGTTGATAAGCATTTCTGCATCATGTCTTCTTTCAAACCAAACAGCAATGTTCTTGGTGACTACAAGGGGAGTTTGCTCAGATAGTAGCTCACTCTCAGAGGGATTTTCTTCAGGAAATTGCTAAACTTGAGTAAGAAGAGGTGTTAAGTGAACTATAGACAAACTGGATATGGAATTAGTCTGCCATAGCCAAAACCCAGTAAAAGTTCATGGTATTGCCAATTGCTGACATTTCTTGCAGTTTTATAAATTGTGCAGCTATGCAAACGTTGAGCCAGAAATCCGGTATCACCTTCCTTTTCCAAAATGCAGAACGTTAGCCAAAGTGTTACATACCATTCTTATTAATTGACTCTTGTGAATTAAATTAAAAATCAAACAAATTATACAAGGATTGAAATTGGTTGGATCTCTGGTGATATATGACTCACAGCTCAGACTGATTAATACCAGTGAGAGAACATTCATTGATTTTGTTTGCTTTGTCTCAACCAGTAGAAAAAGTAGGTATTTAGGGGATTGGAGAAAATTTAATTAGTTAAAATCTCAGCTATGAATGGTCATGGTGATGTTCTTAGAAGTTCTGGGATATCTTGACTTTTCAGAAGAAGGAGCAATATACCTGGTTATGAAGATTTTGCAGGACTTGCTTATTAGAATAACAATATGGTGTTTCCATGTTGCTGTGTTCTTAAAGACTGAAGGTTTTAATAAACAGCTGTTGTTTATCTGTAGTCAGTTTTTAAAAAGCCCATTCTGATAGGTAAAATTACTTCACATGTAGTCTGCAGAACACACACCATGCATCGTATTAAAAAAGGAATAAAGCAAACACAATGAATCTGTTAAATCATAATGGCTCCCAATTGTGACAAATTTGCAGATTAAAGCTCATTGAATACACATTTAAATGATAAATGATAATGGTTTGGAAAGAGCTATTATGATCTATTTCATCAATAATCCACGTTTTTTTGCCTTGTAACTACACCAAGGATGAACATAATGGATACTGCCTGATGAAAAAAATATTTTGTTTATGGAAGAGAATTGGAGAAAAAAAAGTCTCAGATTAACCAATTTAAGTTGTTGTTACTGTTTGTTTATATTGTTTATAGATGGCAGATTTCTCCCATTTTATTAGTATTAATCATTTACAGCTCCAGAGCTTGTACTCAGAAAAAAAGCATGGTTAGTATTATTATCCCTCAAACTGCACTTGATTTCACTGAGTTTAGGAAAGAACACGTAAGCAGAATGAAGCAGGGATGCAAAATTAAACCTTCAAGGTTTTTGACTGAAGATTGTTCAGTACTTGTAAGCACGCAGTTCCACAAAGTTTGTGGGCAGTGTTCAGTGGGTTTTTCACAAACCGGTAATGTTTCCCATGCAGAAACATGCAGATTTTCATAATTTACGGTGTTCTGGGATTTGCCTGCCAGGACAGCACAGGGTACTCCAGTGGTTCCCAAGTGCATTCAGTTCTGTCCAGATGGTGCTGATGTGCTTTGGTACTCGTGAGCATGCACCTGTATAAGACCCCATAGTGAGGTTTTGTTGACAAAATCCTCAAATAGTGCTGAAACAAAATTTTCTGCTGAAGGTAGGGGTGAGGGTAGACCCAAGTGTGCTGTCTTACCAGCTCTTGGTTGTAATCTCAGGTGCACGTGTATGTAATCTCATGCCTCATCAGGTTAGGACTTCAGTGACAAGTGCCTTTAGGACTGAATTAGTGAAAATCATTCATGAAGCAGCAGCAAAACTGTATGGTATGAATGGTGACAAAGTGCATCATTGTGAGATGTTCTGACTGGAAATTAGAATTCACCTTAAAGCTGAAGTTTTTGAAATTGAGTGCATGTTTTCATGTGTGACACCCAAAAGCTAAATCTGCTACAAGTATGAACTGTGGTGGATTCATTTGTCTTACTGAGCTGCTGGATAAATTAAATAAGTTAACAAGGGAGCAGAATACCAGTACACTTAGTCAGAAAAGTCAAATCAGTGAAGTTACTAGAGTCATTCACCTGGAGGATGTGAAAGTCGTTTTTAAGAACCACGTTTACCAAGTACTTAATGGCATTTTCTGCTTTCTGGTATCATACCATTACAGATTAGTGCTATGAAGCAATTTAACAATAAACAAGCCTGTTGGAACATCGTCTGCAAAAAAAAAGAGAAAACTCCAGTTCTAGAGCCTAGATAGTCCTTCTGAAAATGTCCATGATTTAGGTAGTTATCTTCAAACAGAATTACTTGTTACTCTTTGATGTCACGTTGCACGCAACTCCAACCCTTCACCTTAGGTATTCTCACTGGGAACAAAATGCTTCAAGTGGCTGTTGTCTCAGGCAGTCAGTATCTGTAGCAATTCAGCATTAATAGCATCCCACACTGCTGCAGTGATTGGAATTATAGAAGAGAGAGTGGAGGGCTTTTAAACTTTGAGCACGTGCTTTATGCAAATACTCAAGTAAAACATAAGCTTGCAGTGAATTTGTGTAGCTTTCCTCCTGCTGGAGGCTGTATACCAATATATCCCTAATGCCTGTGGCTGAGCCTCAGAGACTAGGGTGACATTCAAATGTGCCCAAAAGCATTGGGGCTGCGGGGACAGCTGCAGTGTCACCCTGCATGAGAGCTGCCCCTGCCGGCGGTGAGGAGCTGGTGTGTCCAGCCGGCCCACGCTGGCCTCAGGCAGCGGCACTGTGGCATTTCTGCACAGCACAGTGCTCAGCTGAGCAGGACGAAGCACTGTGCTACCTCTGCACTGGCACCACTTTGCTCAGTGTGAGGTAAAAGTGCCCTTATGGCAGGCACCCTGTGACGCACTGGAGACATGGACTTAATTCCTCAGAGGCGTGAAGGTTACCAGGTATGGGAGAGGTCGGTTTCTCCTCTTTCCCTGGCCATCAGCTGCCTCCAGCAAGCTGAGTACAGAGTTGGACCCTGTGTTTTGATAACCTGGTCACTCCATGTGTGGCCTGCTCTGGCCTCCCAAATCCCTGCAGTCACATGAGGTGCTGTTGTGGCTGGGCTAATGACTTTAAAACTTCTCATTAAATATTCCTCTTGGCAAAGTTTGGTTCATAGATGCTCTCAGGAGGAAGGGGTGGAGGAGTCAGTCCTGAGTGTTAAAAAAAACAGCTCTATTTTTAGGCTTTTTTCCATAATAAGATTTTCTCAGATGACTTGCTGCAATAAATGAGTCTTTTTAAATTTGAGAAGTTCAATTCTAGGTTCAGGGGCAGCCCTCAGGCACTGTGCTAGAAGATCCTTGTACATATTACAGAGCGATTATTGACAGAGTTTAACTTCATTGACCCTGCTCTCCTAATTCCTAACAAATTTTCTAAGCGTGTTCTTTAAAATCCCTACAGTGCACTGCAGACTTTGGGTAATTCCAGAGCTGCATCTAAGATTATTGCTTTATTGCCTTCCCTTTTCCCATCCCCTTCTCCAGACTGACTGGTCCTTTGACATTTCTTTTTTAATATATTCTAAGCAGAATATGTGTGTTTGTCCTTCCCATAGCTTCCTGCTTAGCATTTATCCAGCATGTCTGATCTATTCTGTTGATTCAGGCACTTCCCACTCCTGCTCTAACCCACTTCAGCAATGTACTTTCTAACGCTAAGAAAAAAAACCAACCAAATATTTTTTCAGTGACTTGATAGCTTTGCCAATGGGTTCAATGAAAACAGATTACATGTTTGCTCCTCTATTGACAACTAAGAATGTTCTGAAAGTCTGTAAACTTCCTACCTATCCAACATCCCTGGGTAGAGTTGTGTCTCTCTTCTTCCCAGCTCCCGTCATGATACACAATTTCTTGCTTGAAGGTTGACTTGACTCATTTTCCTCACTGTCAAACTTTCACAATTGAGGGATTAAAATCCTACTTGAACCACTAAAGGAAAACTGAGTATTTAATTCATGCTTGCACAGGATTCTGGGGTTGATAACTTAGAGCTACACATCATATAAATTAAGTATATTTTGTGCTTAAGTACTTTTTAATTAGATGCTGCTGAGACTGTTAGTAACAGGTATGTTTGGATTTTACAGAATGTTACGTGCTCTGAAGTGACTGGAAATCAAGCAGTATGTCTATATTTAGGCAGGAAATCATTCTCAAAATTAGAAAGATATTGTGTTCTTCCTTATTCAATGTTTCCACCTTACTTGGAAATAAGTAGTGTTAGTACTCAATATGCCTTGCAATTCACCAAAGCGTTTTCTTAATCTTATTTTTTTGCTATGATGGTAAATTAGGTTCTTCTTTTAAGGGTGAACCTTAATCCATGCCAAGTTTTGGAGTTCTCTTCTACATGAATTGATAGACTATTGTCTGTAAAACATTGCCTAAAATTTTAATTTCTGTCAAATATTTTCACAGAATGTTCACCTGAAAATTGAGGGGAAAATCAGATACTTCAGGTATCTTCCTGTCTCTATTTTCATCACAAAAAAGAAGAGTTCTTTTGTTAGTTACAGGAATTCTCCCTAATTCTATTCAAGCAGGATGTGTCCAGAGGAACATATTGGTGGTCTTATGTCAGCTTGAATGTGGCAATGCAGGAGGTATGACTGTTGCCTTTATAATGCTCACATGCATTGTCATGAGTCAGAAGATGTTTAGAGAAGAAAGCAGGGGAAAGTAGGAAAGAAAACTGAGGAAAATCAGCTTAACTGCTCAGACAGCATCAGCTCTGTTCCTGTCTCCGTGGCAGCTTTCTCTGTGGGACTCAGAAATTTTCTTAGACTAAGTTTAGGCAATTGGTTGGGAATGGTTATTGTGCAAAACTTAACTGTCACTTCCTGACCCACTGAGTGCGTGGGCTGATAACCTTACTCATGCTTCTCACTAGCTGGCTTATCCAGGTGTGCAGTTTGTGTGTGTGATGCTTTAAATGAAGACAGGTACTGATCATGTTGCTTACAATGCTGAAGAGATATGTTTAAATGTACAGGGGTGAGTGTGGAATGCAGTAGATGAAGAAAAACACAGATGTTGGGGGAAGATGAATTTATTGTTGAGGCACTGGATTGGTGCTCAGGAGAATTTGGTTTTAATTCCAGCTCTGCCAGGGACTTCCCATATGACCTTTTGGAATTTATGTTTCAGTTCTCAGTCTCTAAACAAGAATTATGTTTTTTTCCCATTCCCTGTCTTTTCAGTTTCGACAAGACAGTTGCTAGAGCAAGTATGCTTTTATACTATGTCCTTGCACTGACTTGTGATCTCTCTTGATGGAGCTACATTTGTATGATATGACACAAAAGTGTAATTAGGGATAGGGAGGGGAAAAATGTAAAATCGCAGAGTGGTTATATATGTCACTGGTTAAGAACTTATGGAATTTAATATAGGATGTCTGGGATAAACCTAATGAAAACATTACCTATAATAGACAAATATTTATATAATTTCTGTGAACTTCTGTACTGTAAAAGGCTTCTGCAAAACACCTTAGTTTAATCTCTGTTATATTCTATTGGGACTTTTTACATAAGCTGGTTTTTAGCATGCATTTGGGATGAGTGCATTACCCATGAGCAGTGAACTCACAAGCAAGTTATGTGGGTAATCCCAAATGAGTGCCAATAAAACTTTTATAATACATAGTATCATTATGGAATTCATTTATGCCACATATTTTACAAGGTGGAAAAAACCCCTATTTTGGTCATATATTAGAGAGTTTATATTTTTTTTTAGTGGTGCTGCTTTTTACATCCCTTTGCCTCTAAAGCCAGGCCAAGGAAATACCAGCAATCCTAGAAGGAAGGGAAAATTAGAACAAGCAGATGTTTGAAATCTTTCTGAAAATAAAGCAAGGGCAAAATTCTAAACTCCTTACTCACACCAGACACCACCTTACTCCCCGAATAGCCCCATGGATTTCTTTGGGACCATTTGTCAAGTGAAGTGCTATTTGACATATGTGGCAATACGTAGAATTGGCTCAGTCGAAACTAGCTTTTTCCACTTAAGCCTTCCAAAGCTTGCTGTCTTCAGTGGTTAGAATCACATATCCATGGGGTTTTTATTGCATCAAAATGAATTCTCACACTGCTTAGAGGGCTTGTTTCAGCCCCTTCTTAACAAGTTTGGGTGACGGGAAGCAGAATCCCAGCACTTTTATAAAGGCAAGACAGAGAAAAGCTCTTCCTAAATGGGTGAGTGGCAGGCTGAGCACACTGCCTCCTACCCCATTCCATAGAGTCATGTTTGGGCAGCAAAGATGGATGAATTTGGGCCTTCCACTTTCACTATCTGGAATCAGCAGCTCTCCAAACCCCACCTCATACCACTGATACAACAGATGTAACTCTGTTGTGCTGATGTAGTAGACTTCTCCCCATCATGTCAGCGTATTAGCTGCCATGTCCCATTTTCAGTTCACCTCCTGTTGGGAGCAGTTATTTCACCTTAGAGACTTGAATCCCACATCTTTCTTATTGTAACCACAATCCTTCTTAGTGTAAACACAGTGCAGTTTATGAGAGAATTTTTATATCTCTTCCTTTTGTTTTTCTGCTGCTGTCTTAATTTTATTGTCAGGATCATAGATCCTGAAATAATAGGCATAAGTCAGTGGAAGAAATTGACTTAATATTGAGAGCAGGATCAGGCCATAAATGTCCTGAGTTTGTTCTTTTGTCTCACATAAAATAACTTCACCAATAAAATGCCCTGTTTGACGATGGCTAATCTAAGATTGCTTCTTAAAGCTCCACAGTCACCTAGCTATCTCTACACTAACCTCCTCTTTTCATTTCCTTGCTTATGTTGAACGGGAAACAGCTATTGAACCACAGTAATCTTCATAGCAGCCATTTGATTAATTGACTATGTTTTGAACTCTTGTGACCTGAGGCTGAAATACAGCTCAAACAAAAGTGACAGAAACCCAATGATGGGATGGGGCTATAAAAGAGCACCTGTAAACTGTCCGTGGGCAGCCCACATTCATGTTCATGTTTATCCTTGTGGAACTTGCTAGAAGTAAAGACAGATGTCCAGCTTATCTCATGGAGTCAATAGCAATAATATACACGGATGCTGCTCCCTGCAAGTTGAGCCTACTCCTGCTGTCACTATGTCTTTATGTGTCCACAGAGAGAAAACCTGGAAGACAGAGCAAAAAAAACCCACAGTATTGCCAGAAATCCCTGTAGGCTATCTGAGAGGGAGCGGATGTGTAAAGCATTTCTTTCTGCATAAACATTTAGAAATCAAGCTTTCATAAGTCAGGGATCCACCAAATGTGGTGTGAAGAGGCAGATGAAGCCTGCCTTCTGGCATGCCAGCATTTGCTGATTGATTTGGAATGCAGAAGGGCCCTTTTTATTTTTATTTTAAAATTTGAACCACATCTTAATACAAATCAGGTGAAAAATAAATTGAAAAATAGCAAGCCTGAGATTACAGATGTGCCAGCTTCATATTGTTCAGTTTAGCTGAGGTCATAGTCAAACCCATCAAGTTCACATCGTTTAGTGTACAGCCACTGAGGTAATATTCAAACAAAAGAAAGGCAGTCAGAATGCTGATATGCTCCTGCTTTGCCAGCTGGCCTCATTCAGCTGTACAAAGCACACTGGCTTCAGCTATGTAAGGAACTCTAAATCAGTAAGGAGTACAGGTTTTTAAAGGATATTCTGTTCCAAACAGCCCATTCGTGCTCCAGCTCTCTCACTTCAGATCAGTTATAAAAAGGAAATACCTCTTTTAACATGCAGTTTCAGATTCTTAAATTTAAAATGTAAAAGCTATGCTAATAATGACACAGTTAATTTAGACAGAGGACTTTTTCAACAGGGGACATTTCTATTCTGCTCACTAGTTTAGGAAAAGCTTGAACTTCCTAGAAAGCCTATATGTAGGATTCCTGGCATCCATTTCTCCTCCATACTGGTGATGTCACCATGCTGGTTCTCTGCACACAGGTATAGATTTATGTAGATTAATTTGGTATAGTACAGTGAATTGCCACTCTGATAGATATTTTAGAATTACTTCCTAGCACAGCCTAATGGCTGGAATCAAATAAAACATAAAAGCAGATTTATATAGATTGCTGTATAAATCAGATAAAGCTTTATGTTACCTAGCATTGGTAATGGAAGCTTTTCCTGCAAATAATGTAGAAGTTGTTCATGTAATATTTTCATTATTTCAGTGAGAGTAAAGCAACAAAAAAAGAAGAAAAGAAATAAACAAGTCTGTCAGGCTTAGCTACCATTAAGCATCATTAACTACAATTTTGCCTGACAAGTTCTCTCATCTGGTGATGGGTGAAATGGTAAAAAAGTAGACTGAACAATTGCATAAACCCAAATGAATTATGCCCTTGTATTCGAAGTGTGCACAGTTCAGTCAGTTAAAATAGAGCAATTTATTATGCTTTAGCAGCTTGAGCTTAATCTGGTTTTAAATAGATCTCTTGTTTTTTAACTTCTTACTGAGATTTAGCTGGTTTGAGAAGACACATGACACAGTGCTACACAATCTCTTACTCGCTCTCTCACCAGTTTACTTCGACATAACTTTATAGAGCACTGATCATGAAAATAACTCACAGAAACTGTAGATGAGCCTTTAAACAACAGCGAATTATTTGGTTTGTTTGAAATTATGAAGGCTTAATGAAAGAGACAAGAATACAGAGTGGAGAGAAAGGAGATGGGTGTAACAAGCAGAGTGGTTGGCAGAACTCTCCTGGGGTTTGGGGACTCACCCAGGCAATGGTGAGTGCCATGGTGCATCCCCTTTTCATTAGCTTCTCCGGGTTACAAACTCTTAGCACTTTAAGGCCAGCCTGTCAAATTTGTTAGTGGTCAGTTTTTAATATCAAACTGCTACTGTGAACCAGTCTGAAACACTACCATATTGACCACCTGTTGTCAAAACAAGTTGGCAATTTTACCAAAATATTCTCGCATAGCATAGGCAAAGGTGTCAGGCGCCTGCATTCAAAGTGTGCTGTGCTGTTCCTCTAGATGAGGAATATGTGACCTTTACCTAGTGCAGTATTTAGACTGTAGACATTTTGCTTGATATTATGTTGTAGTTTTCTACCTACACATTAGGTCCCTCAGCCTTTGTGGTCTGTCACAGGTAATTCTATAATTACACCAGCTGTGACAAATATTTTCTTGAACTCTTTCTTGAATAAATTTGGCCCAGTCCCTTTGCATGTGGAAGGAAATATGCATCTTACTTGTTTTTTGCACCTATGATTGATTGAAGCAGCCATGCCAGATGCATGGGTAGTTGTGCATTTATATTAGAGTGCACAGAAATGGAAGAGGGGAGGTTTTTTAAAGAAGAGAGTGTGTAAGAACTTCAGCAACCAAATGACACCACATTCTTCTTATAACTGGGAAGGAGACTCTGTCTCCACAGGCTGCACTAACAATAGAATGAAGAACCCTTTTACCTTAGGTTAGCAGTTCAAATTCAAGGCAGATTTGAAGTGAAAAAAAGTCATTGCACTCTCAGAGCTATTCAGTGGCCAGTGTGAAATGAATTGAAGGTCTCGATCAGAGTCTAATGGACGTGGAGTCTAATGGATGTGGAGTGGCAGCATAGAGGCCAAGGACTGAATGGGCATCCAGACTGAGTTTACTGTCTTTGTCCAAAACTGTGTTAAATACCAGCAGAGTAGATGATAAGATGTTTGTATTACTGCTGCACATGATATGAATGTTTTCTGGATTGAGAAAGGACTGCAAACTTCAAAAGCATTAATAGAGTCTTAAGTCTCCTAAAAAACACTAAGCTAACTTTTCTTTCTTTTCTTTTAGGGAAAAAATTGCTAGCAATGTTTGTCGAGCTGGTTGAAGCTTTGAGGTGCCTTAACTAAGAAAGTAGGGAAAAATATGTTTTAATTAAAAGTCAGAGAATAAATACCAGGAAAATCAGTAGCGAGACTGCATGTACTGTTCCTTCTTATGAATGACTGTTTAAACAGAACCAGATTCTCTGGTCTTTAAAGTCCATTTTCCTAGAAGAAATTTGCTGTTTCCTAATAAAAAGGAAAAAGAATAGTCCTAAAAAAAAGGAATGTGCCCCCAGCTGTCTGCCTGAAGCAGCTCTATGACCATCAGTATGTATTGTGATCAGAGACTGTATATTGCTAAAACTCCTTGATGGAATGAGTTTTAATTTGGTTTACAGAAAGCTTTAGGGGATATGGCTCTCTACAAATTAGTCCACAGGAGCTATAAAATGAAGGATGTCCTACCTAATTAAAAACAGTGGAGCAGTCTGGTATTCTTCCTAGTTACAGCCTCATGGGTACTCTCTCACAAGTGAACTCTGGGCAATAGATGCTTCTGTAGTAACTGCTATCTGTCTTTTTACTGGAGTTTATCTGTCGTCCAATTTTCTGTCTCCAGTTCTGAACATGCCTTCCTACATAGCCGTGGTAAACTCTTAACTGAAGTTTTGAATGGCCACTGCAGAACAAAAATTCATGTGTTGCTTGGTGATTATCCATCACTACCAGAGCAGCTTATTTGTTTTAAATACTAGGAACTGGTTCTCAAACTCTGGTGAACATGGCAGTCAGTTTATGGGGTTCCTTTTGCAGCATATGGCTGTGCCAACTCTGTTTTCTCATTCCTCTTCTGTTGAAGTTAATGAGTTCTCTAAAGAGGGGAATATAGATGGATTGAAATAAATTATGCTTTATGGTAATCAAATTCAATTTTCTAGACACATTTTTTAACAAGAAAGTGTTCATCAAGCTAGGATCCAGGATTTGGGACAAGAAAATAATGCAGTTATTTAACTATGGCTAGCAAAAAAGCAATGGTGCCTGCGAATCTAGTAGTGGGATGTCTGCAGCTTGTCATTTGTGCCAAATGATAAAACCAAATTTAAGCATAACTGCAAAAGAACATTAGGCATAAATGCACAACAGTAAAAGATCAGCTACAAATGTATTTCCAAACTACATATGACTGGAAAGCTGAGTGTGAAGCCGAGCTGGGAAGTATTCTGAGGTTGTGCTTAGGCAGCTGTAATTTGATATTTGTAATTGTCAGTAAGGGAGGACATCCAGGTTCATAATTAATCAACATCTTTTCATGTAGACTTACATGGAATAGGACCAATGACTGTTCCAGTGAAAGCTTTAATTTACTTCTGACGTATTGTTTCCACTATAAGTTGTTGTAGATCAATCTGATAACAATTACTAGGTGAAAAAAAGAAGTCAAACATTGCTCTGGAATAGAAGTAAAAAATGGAAATTTAAAATCTGTCAAAATATTTATTTTGCTGCCCAGCACGATGTATTACTGACAGGAAAGGGCTGTATTTTTAAGTGTGATTGCTGTTTAGATTTTACCAGAATATAGAACTGAACATGTCTCATGACCGTCTTATTTTCCAGTAGTATTTCATCCTCTGGCTTTGTGGGGGAACTTTATGCCAAGAGAACTCACTGGAGACTGAGTGACAGATCAGGCTGTTGTCCCACATTCCCTTTCTACTAAATCACAGTTTTCTTTAGATGGAAGGTGGCTATTGTGAAGCTGTCAAACTGAGGAAAGTTAAATGGGCTGAAGTGAAGGCTCGTGTTAACAATAGCAGCTATCTCTGTCAAATGAAAGCTCAGCAGACAGTTACAAGGCAATTCGGCACTGATAGGTGGTCGATTAAAAACAACAAAAGGCAAGATGAATGAAAGGGGAAAATCCCTATTACTTTGTGGTAGAAGTAAGGGGAAAACCAAAAAATAAAATAAAAAGCCCACCTCAGCCAACCCCATAGCAATTGGAACAGACTTGTAGTTAGCATGACCTTCATCATCTCAGATATGGCACAATAAAACTGACAAGATTATTTTCTCTTCAAGCAGTGCTGAGATATTTTCAGTGGCAAAAAATCTGGAAAAGTAAAATAAATGTAGAGTTCAAGGCAACTGAAGAATTCTTGAATCTGATAACAGCCAGAACATAGTACCACCAGGAAAAATAGCTAGGGTTTGTGCTAAAAAAATTATGACTTGATCGTTTTTTTTACAGTGTCATATCTGAGATTTTGAAGGTTACCCTATAGACAAGCAGAAGAGGATTAGAGAGAAATTATCTTTGAGCTCGAGGGAGCACCTATTTAAATTGGATTTGAGATACAACTTTTGCCTTAACTTAGGAGATGAAAGGTGGCATTGTACCCTGATAGTTACCCAACTACCTGACCATATGTGTTAACTGGATTAGTCTGTAGATCAATGGCTCATGCACCACGTGTAAGGTGTATCATGCAATTTCATTTTCACAGACTCATCCTGCTTCTGTTGAACTAACATCAAAACTCATCAGAAGTAGGGAGGACTTTGCAGGTTGCATGTCAGATATAAGGTAAATGTGCACACTTGTTGCTAAAAAGATAATGTCATTAAGACTCAGACTTGCTACACAGGTGTATAAAGTAAGATGAGAAAGTATAAAAGTACTAGCACAGGAAAAAAGGTACATTATGCCCTTGTAATTATTCTGATGGAGAGGGCTCTGTGAGCAGGAATTAGCAGATGGCTCAGAAGTAACCCAGGCTTCCTAAGGAATATAAAGAACATAGCGTATTTGTACATGGGGTGTGTGTAAATGCAGGGAGATGCTAGCTTTTCCAGAGTTACCCCATTTGCAGCAATAGTGTAAAAATAACCTCTGAACATTTCAGGCCAAGCTGTGGTCTAACCATGTGGCACAATTTATAGGGTAAACAAACTTTCAGTAAAAGCTAACTATATCAGAAAACTTGTTTAACATGCACAGAAGGCACTGTTAAATTATTTCAGTTCCATAATGTAAAATGCTGAAGAAAATTCTCCTGTATTCCAGCCAGTGCAAGATTGAATCTGTAGCCAAGTACATCAACATAAATGTTCAGCTGTCTGGGGAAATACAAGTCTTACACTGTTACTTAGGGGAAAATGTGCACAGACATGGTGGAGCCCCTTATGAAACAATCCTCATTTTGTTAAACAATAGGATCAAATTTTCAATCAGGTTATCAAGCATATTGCATTCTTCAAGCTTACCAAGCAAAGAGAAGTACCAGCATGAAGACAGATATATTTTTACAGAATTAATGATGTATGAAATCTGGAAGTGGAAACATACATTTTCATTTTATCCTCTAATTTTTCTTTTTGTATTATAGGTAAAAGGAAATGCTTGGAAGTATTTGCAGTTATTCATATCTGTTTATCTTAGAATGATTATCAGAGCAAACAGTGTCAGGCATTGTGTTTGGATCTGATCCTGAAAAATACTGCTTGCAGGAGCAAGGATTACTTGCATGAGTCAGTGTTTTCAGGACTGTGCTTGGTACTCGATTTCTATCATGCATATTCAGTGCCTTATAAATCATCCAGATCCTGAAATCATTTAAGTATTTTATTCATTTATTCCTTCTATTTATATTAGTTTTAGTATTGCTTGGATTAGTCTGTTTGTACATTTTGAGATTGATCAACAGAATGTTCATTTAAGGATAGAAGTGAACTGTCTTACTTAAGATTCATTTCTCTTTGCAAAATTTGTACCCAATCTTTGTGATAGGTGTGGACTCTCAATGGATTCTGCTTTGTATCAGGAAAATAAGATCATGTCTCTGCTCCTTTCCTATACTTTCCATTCTTCCTCCAAACCAAGGCTGGCACAAGTACATATTCTACAAAAGCACAGCGAGATACTGGGGTTTAGTTTGCATTTGCTATTTTGTTCTTTCTTTCTTTCCACCTCTGCCTACTCTTTTCCACTTTTCTATTACTACTTTTTATGGGATTTTCATAAAATCATAGAATCATTTATTTCTCTGTCTTCCTCTGTTCTTTTTGTCCCTGTCTCCTTTACCAAGGCATGACCCTAATGGTACCCACGTTTGAGCTGGAAAGGTCTGATAAGCCTAGTACTAGACAGAAGTATTTTTTACTATACAAAATAGTTTTTCCCTTCTTTATATGCTTAAGCTATGAAAACTGAGTGGAAAGCTCCCACATCATATTAGAGTGCTCTGAACCCGTAGGATGTGAAGTGTCTGCATAGGAGAATCATTAACTGAGCAGTACCCTTTTGCAGACCTGTATTTGGTTCCAGGGCATAAACATATATTGGCTATGAACACTGTTCAAAGACTTTTTTAAGGAATGGAGACCATGGAGGGAAAGATTTCTCCTGTTAATTATAGTCAAGAGGTTGTTGGGCCTTTATTATGGCTGAAAGAGTTTAAGGTAGGGAAATGATTTGTGAACTGGGGATAAATTGTACTCTGTTGAACTTTTTGTTTACTTGACAACCTGTTCTCAGCATCCAGGATGCAGGCAGCTGCCTTGATTTCCTCACTCAGGGCTTTGTCTGAGACTCTTTTGGCTTTTCAGATCCACCCTTATTTGTAACAGTTGGATCAAGTTGACTCATCTTATGAAGAAAGACTGCAAAGCTACCTCTATCCTCCTGAGGTCTTGCCACAGGAGTGTGCCAGGGCAACAAGAATAAGGAGACAGAGGTCCCCCAGTGTGCATTATACTGCATATTGGAGGTGTAGGACACCCATTGCTTTCATTGGCTACCGCAAACGGGCTGTGGTTGGGGGAGCATGGGCATACACCAGTCCCAACATCACACAGCTAAGGAGGGCTGTGGGAACAGGCTGGAGCAGACCAGTGCTACTGGTGACCTGCTGTGCAGCCCTAACCCACAGCAGGTGCTGGACAAGTTTGTCTTCCTCACCACGCCACTGCCCAGCTCCATGGCATCCTGATACCCGTGCCAGAGAGGAACAGAGTTCACCTCAGGCCATAATGCCTCTGCAAAGTGCCTTGAGGACTTGGTGTCATTCTTAGCACTCAGATTGGAGTGCAGTCTCTCTCTATTATACTGACCTTTGCAGAGAGCAGTTCGGAATTAGAGGCAAGCAGTTCAAATGGCAGAATGACCACAAAAATGCATCAGTATAAAGGTTTTCATGAACAAAAATAAGTGCTTCCACTCCAGACCAGGTTATTGAAGCTTAAGATTTACCAGGCACAACTCACTTCCAGTGTGCAGAAACAAAAGAACTCTGTTCTTCAGATATGAGATTAGTCTCTGTATGGGAGAAACAATGCACAGAGGAAGATTTGTGAATGTCATGTTGGTACTACCAGCTCATCAAACAGGTCCTTGAAGAACTCACTTTCCTACCAAATTAAGAAAGGAATAAAACAAAAGATCATATAATCAATGAGTAAAATTAGCATCCTTCCATATGCACTGTGGAAAACTGGATCGATGAGCCAGTCCTATGTTATTTGTTCTCTCTTGAACAACTCTTTTTATATATTTGCTGGTATGATTTTTTAAAGTCACCTTTGTAAGTTGCTGTAGAATTATCAATCATTGTTCAACTGTGTGCTAAGTTCCCAAAGCCTTTGTGTGTAAATATGCCAACTGAAGGCTTGTTTACCAGAGAAAATACTGGTGCTGTGGCTGGGAGACGGTTTTAATCAAATATGGTTGCAGTAAGCAGGTGTTTTTCATGTGGAATGTGTTGGAAATGAGTATGCATCACAGAAATGGCTCTTGGACTATATATTGCTCTTGATAGATAGCAGAAGCCGAAGTGATTTCAGCCATTGCAGTTGATCCAAGGGGAAATAGTGAAAGCTTTGTGCACACTGGCAGAATTTGGCCCACTGGAAAAGCTAGGGCCCTCATTTTTATTCTTCAAAACCTTGAAGAATACAAGTTTTACACAGGCATTTTTAGATACTGCTATTAGTCCCTCTCTGTATTTTTCCTGGACCCATACTCTTCTTTGTCCTTGTCTCTCTTTTCTCTCTCTCTCTTTTTGTTTTTCCCTTTTTATTTCAATGGTACATCATTCTGAGGCCATGGCAAAGAGGTATGTTGTACTGAGGAGTCATTGGACAGTGAGGGAGCTGATGGAACAGTGATTACACTTCTCTAGATAGAAGGCATAAATGTGGTTTTAGTGTTATTTAAGAAAAATATATCAACTCACGTATGGGAGACAGAAAGATGCTGCTTTTTCTTGACTTTTTAAACTGCCTATTACACTGTTAAAATATTTTGACCCAATTCTGCTCCCATTGTGTTGGAAGTGTCTTTGGGAGCAGGATTGGACCTCGGTATGGATGTGAAGTTACTGGCTTTGCTACAGTATTATACATTTCCATATACGCTCTGTAACATACAGATAAAATTTGGCAGGAGGCTTCTGCCTCCTCCCAAAGTTCTTGTCTCAGCTTTAACGAAAAACAAAATGCCTGTCAACAGAGCAGTAGTTATAATGCACTTAGTAGCAACTTCATTTTTAGTTGCCTTGAAGAGCTTTTTATGCATAGAGATTAATGGATGGTTACATTAAAAAAAAATCTTCTATTGAAAGAACTAATTTTGCTTAATCCTTTTGAAATTAAGAGATGATACAGGGACATGAATAATGAAGTGCACTCTCTGATTTTGAGGTACCTAATAGATAACCACAGGGGTTACTTCTTTCTCATCAGCTGTAATTACACTAATTACTGATACGGTGCCAGGAACACTAAGGCAGGCTGAGTGTGACAACACAAAATGGAGTGTTTCTTAGCAAGCCATCTTTCTCCATCAGCTGGGCCAGAGAGAGGCTGACCATGTTATAAGGCTAATGTGTGCCTCCTCCTGCAGGAGGGAGGAGACTAGGTACCTCTTTTGCTTACAGATGACTTGCTTATGGTGAAGACATGAAAATTGACATCAGTTCTTTCTAAGGGGAGGCAATTTCAGGCCAGAAGCTGAGAACTTGATCTATACCTTAGGCAAGTTAGTCCTAGTCAGGCCACTGAAACTACTCAAATGAGTAGAAGCTACTCCTATGAATAAGAGTTTGCCAGACAGACCTCATTATTGACAAAAATGTAATGAAAGAAAATGGTGGATGAGGAGAAGGAAAAATTAATAAACTACATTTAAGTGTGTAAAAGATTGCTGGACAAGTGGCCCTGACTATTAAGGTAAATGGTGCTTGTAAATTCCATTTAATCTTCTGAGATTTTCTGTTACTGTAACTCACCAGATCTCAGAGGAAATATTTTAAAGATGACTTGCACATTTCAGTGGAAGAATGAATATCAAGTTTCAAGATTTATCGATGGGATGCTTTAAAACACAAGATCTTCTCTTTTCCTCTGGAATTACTCTACCATTTATTTTCATTTCCTCAGTTTTTTTATCCACTGTATTATGAGCTCTCTGGGGAAATCTATTGCTAGATATTTTCACATACATAGGCCCCCTTCTTCCCCCTTGATAAAGGATAAAATTGTGCTCCAGTGAGTGCAACACATTCTTGATATACATCTGAATGCCATTATAGAATTTGTCATTTGCATGGTACCTTTTGAGTTACCACTGTTAGAGAAGTCTTATATACTACAGAGAAATGTACTAGGAAAATGAAAAACAAGTCCGGTATAAAGCCCATAGGGTAAACCAGCATAGATTGTGTTGAACTGATGGCCTTATTTCCATGAAAGTTCAGGGGTAGAAAATGTTGCCTCTCAGTGCTAGTTATGGACAGTGTTCCCTCCCCATAGGTATTGCTGCAAACAAGAGTGTGACAAGGCTTCATAGCTCAGGATGGTCATGTACTACTTCTTTCACCTCAAAAACATTTGTTTGATTCCTGCCTGTTCTGGATTTAAGTCTTATGAAGTATTACCAGTGAAATTTGCTAAAGCAGTCTCTTTGGTATTGAACAGAATAACTAGTTCTAGCACATGCTACTCCAATGTATATCACACAAACTTCCATTTAAAATTGTCCTTTTCTATCAGTGGAAAGCTGAAGCAAAAGGGAACTTTTTCCTTGGAAAGCACCCACATCCTCTCTATGCTTCCTATACCAGCCACTGCTTCTCCTTGCTATGTCTTTTGTGTCACTAGGAACAGTTTCATCCTTACTTTTTCTTTTCAGCCAAATCTAATCAATACATCCTACCTTGCCAATGGGACAGATGCATCATTTCCCTATTGAGGTTGCAAGCACAATGTTGCAGATTTACAAAAACAAATGGACTAAATATTTTGAAAAGCAGAGACCTTACAAACATATTCCCATTTTACCTGAGACAAACCTGGCAAGGAAAGAATGGCAAGTCTGGATGTCTGCTTGATGCCGTTGCCTCTCTTCCTTCTTGGAGAAGCAACACTTGTGATTATTGTGATATGACCCACATGAGACATGAGTTTTGTACAAACGTGGTCTGATGTGAGCAAGTTAATTTTCTGGGCAGTTTAGGATTAGGGAATTGCCAAGTATTCCCTTTGCTGTCTGCTTGCAAACCCCTCTTCCCTTTTCTCCATGCTTTTCATTCCCACAAGGCTTTTTTTTTAACATTTGACTGGAGCTCCAGTGCAGTGGTGAATTGATCCCAGACCAAATTAGAAGTGCAGAACCTCATCCTACTTAGGCTGCCTCTTAAGCACCTCCTCCTTGATGAAGCTGTCTCACCCAACCTATAACATCTTGTTATAAACAGTGTGTACTCCTATCACAGCCCTGTACAACCAGAGAAGGAAGAAATGCATAGCATTCTCAGAAGTTTGCTGGCAATCTGAACCTTATTAACTTGTAAAAAGCATTTAAATCTATTACATATGAAACAAACAAACAAAAAAGATGTTCAGCTGTGAAAATGCTCCTTCAAGAAGTTTATAGGCTTCTGTAAAAGTATCTGAAATAGAGTTATTTTGTGATAGTGCTTTTTCAAGGAGCAGATTATCTCCTGGTGAAATCTTCACTTTCTCATTCACTGGATCCCAAACCAGCAGGCAGCAGGTCAGGTATGCACAAAACACCTGCTCAACAAAACAGCCAGGATGGGCTACAAGTCCAATTTCAGCATGTATGCAGCTGAGCTTGGTGACACCCCAGTAAGTTTCAGCCCAGACCTCGGAGCTGAGGTTCTGCTGGCTTTGGTCCTCCCATCACTGATGGGTGGGAAAATCTGTTTCAGTGACCTCAGAAGTCTCCACAAGACCTCAGTCATCTTGCTCTGCAGCTTTGGCCTCTCACTGTTGATGATTTCTCTATAGTGGTTAAAAAAAATGTGCCTAGACGTAAGCTTTAGCTGAGTAACTCCTGCTGTAACAACTATTGGCAGTGGCTAGAGGGACTCTGTAACTGATTCAAGCTGAACATGGACAGGAAAAGGGTATAAAAGAGAGTCTGTCCTACTGAGAAACAGAAGTCATGGTAGGACTTGCATAATCTTTCGATACTGTCTGCTAAGAGGACAGATACAGAGGGATTTCTGATTATGTTTTAACTGGTTTATTATCACATCAAATTTTTTAATGATAGTTTTGGAAAACATATGAAGAGTCAATGGGAGAAGCTAAAAATTCAGCTTGCTATGCAAAATCATAATAAACAGTTATATAAATAGAGAACTGATTTGGGTTCATCATCTTCTAAGGCCCCGTACAAGTTGAAGGCTCCTAAAAATAATATTTTATCATTACTATTTCTAATAAGACTTTTACAGAACTCATCCTAGCAAAGCCTTCATTCAGCCATTTGTCTAGTTAAATTTGTAATGTAGGAACAATCTGCTTTGGGAGCTGATTCATCCCTGGAGGAAGTGGGTATTGTAGTAAGTCAATGAGATTGCCCCTACTTACACCACAGATAATAATAATGTGTTGCTTTGTCTCAACACTTCTGCTTTGCAATAATTTCACATTGCAAATTATAAACCTCTGAAAATTGTAGATTATAATAAATGTGCTGACACAACTTTGACTGTTAGAGTAAATGACATTGCTTTAATAATGAAATAAAAAAATCCTACTTAATCCCATTCTTTCCCTAAAGTGGTGTTTTGCATTAGTTATGGATGAAAAGACAAACAAGTACAAGTATACTCGATAATAATGGGAGCAGGGTCAGTGAAGAATAGAAAATAAAGTGAATTTGTAACACCAATGAAGGTAGCTTTCTGATACTGGCAGTTTTCTCTTTGATCTGCCCTCACTGACATTATTCACTGTCACTTGAACATATCCACCAAACTTTATTAATAGCTGGCCTGATCTTCATAACAAATACACCCTGTAATCTTCAGTCAAGGTGTTTCTAAGGTTAACACTTACATAGAGCAGAATAGATCATATGGGTATTTATGGGGATCACTCACTAATGAGGGCCTAATTTCATGTTCAAACCATCCAGAGAGTGTTTGAGAGAGCTGTAGATACAGATCTCTTCTGTCTCAGGCTTTGAAGCTGGAATGGGTTACCTCTCTAGGTATGACAGTGCAATAGTCACCTTGCATTAAGGTTACTGGCAATCTTTGGAAGGCCCTTATTAGGCTTTGAGTGTGATCAGATACTACTTGCTTATAAATGAGAGTTAATAGAAACATTAAACAGTACAAGCTACTGTGACCCAAGTCTTCAGAATGTTAAGCACATTTTAAAATTGTAGAAGACCATCTAGTCCTCTGCTTTCTGTAAAATATTACCTCTTCTAACCAATATCCTCGGGAAGCAGGTTATTTGAACTCCTGCACTCTACTTTCATTTGCACATACTGTGTATTTTTAATTTATTCCCTCACTTTGCTGGCTACCATATATTTATTGTTGATACCATACTCAATTTCTCTTTAATTATTCTATCTGCCAGGAGAGTGTGATGCATTTTATAAGCTGTGTGGTTTAGTTGTTTAACCTTTGAGTTTTGTAACAGAATGGGATGACATTCTTCATTTAGCAGAATAGGCTAAGAAGAAATATATACTCCAAGTGATAAGCTTTGAACTGCTAAAGAAATACCAAAATCCATTTTTTTTCCTCTCTTTAGTTGTCTAAACATCCATTAGTCTCCTGAAAGGAACTCATAAATCCTGCAAATTTAGTTTATCTGAAACTAACTCTAACAGTTGTCCTTCCTACTAATCATGTTTTATATCCATTTTATATTTTTCAATATTCAATAAACATGTCTTGTGCTTACTGTGCTTGTTAGTGTCTGCAGTATAGGCTGTGTAAGGACAGGTATTAATCAGCCGTTTCGGATGGCTGTTTGGTTAGTTTTGTAAGTGTCTTCATTTATCTTTTTTATGTTTTCTTCTTTGTTCTTTTCATTTATCCAATATGGAATTTCCTTTGTCCTTTTTCGTTTATTTCTACCAGGCTATGTCAAAAAGAGATTTAACATGTAACAAATGAAAAAAAAAAGGGAAGAAAAAGCTTAGCTGGAGTAAAAAGCAAGCACCACCCTTTGGGCTTCCTTCATGAATAGATCCTTTGCATTATGTCCTCTTAGATCTGCATTAAAAAATAATAATAGAGTGCATTATCTAGCAGTGCTGCTTTAAAGCAGTGGATAATTTACACATTAAAGTGAGATGTAGGTTTAAAAGTAGAAGTGTAGGATTGAATTAGAGTTAAGAATCAGAATGATGTAGTCCTGTGTGAAGACGGTCTCGGTTTCCTGGGGGTATTGTCCTTCTGGTGTGTAATAAGACTTGCAGATAGCAATCTGGGACTGTGGATAGATCGAGGTACAGCAATACATTGAGAATGGCACAGCAAGTAATGACACTGGGGAAACAAATGAATGTGTCTGCTAGATAAACAGCATTAAAAGTTCCTGTTTATCACTAAAAGTCCAGGCCTCTAAAGATTAATATTTCCTGAAAAATTCTGTATTAGGTTTGCATAGCAGCAGGCGTGGCTTCTATGAGAAGATCCCCAAACTTCCCCTGTTTCCAATACAGCCAATGCAGGTTGGCTCCAACATGGACTCACCACTGGCCACGGCTGAGCCCATCAGTGACAGGGGTAGTGCCTCTGTAAAAACATACATAAGAAGGGGAAAAAACTGCTGCACAACAGCAGCTGGAATAGAAGAGTGAGAATATTTGAGAGAAACAACTCTGCAGACACCAAGGTCAGTGAAGAAGGAGGAGGTGACAGGTGCTGGAACAGAGATTCTGCTGCAGCCCATAGTGATGGCCATAGTGAAGCAGGATGTCCCCCTGCATATTATGGAGATCCACAGTAGAGCAGGTGGGTGCACCTGAAGGAGATTGTGACCCTGTGGGAAGCCTGCGCTGGAGCAGACTCCTGGCAGGACCTGTGGTCCCATGGAGTGAGGAGCCCATCCTGGAGCAGGTTTACTGGCAGCACTTGTGAACCTGTGGGGGCCTCATGCTCCGTCAGTCTGTTGCTGCAGGACTGCACCTCATGGAAGGGACGCAGTTTGTGAAGAACCTTCCAATGGGAAGGCCTCACATTGGAGAAGTTCATGAAGGACTGTCTCCTGTGAGGAGGACCTCGTGCTGGGGCAGATGGAACGGTGTGAAGAGGAAGGAGTGGCAGAGACAGTGGTGATGAACTCACCACAACCACCATTCCCTATCCCCCATCTCACTTATGGAGGAGGTAGAGAAATTGTAAGTGAAGTTAAGCCCAGGAAGAAGGAAGAGGAAGGTGTTTTTAAGATTTGTATTTATTTCTTGTTACCCTTCTCTGGTTGGATCGGTAGTAAATTAATTTCCCCAGGTTGTATCTGTTTTGCCTGTGACAGTAATTGCTGAGTGATCTCTCCCTGTCCTTATCTTGACTCACAAGCCTTTTGTTGTATTTTCCTCCCTCTGTCCAGCTGAGAAGAGGAATGATAGAGTAGTTTTGGTGGGCATCTGGCATCTAGCCAAGGTCAACCCACCACAAATTCTTGCTTCTAGAATATTCTTTATCCATGCTACAGTCTTACTTTTATGGGTTCACATGTTACAGGGAGGCATCTGCCATTTATCAAGACATTAATGACTAGTAGTTACGTGTCCAGATACTTTGTAACCACTGAGCTGCCCGACAACAGAGGTCACCTGAAGACAGATGACTTACAAACTGGTTTAAAGATCTCCTTGCACTTTGTCTTTTTAAGAGCACCAGCAGGGCTTTGAACCTTCTGATATTTCCCCATTGGGATTATTGTCCCCACTTCAAAATTCCTCATACCAGGAGGCTTTCATGATTTACTGCTAGTCTTCAAACAAAACGAAAAAACACAAAACAAAAACCAAACCCACCCTCTTCTTAACAGGACATCCATTGATTGCTACAGTTATTTAAAGACTAACAATAAAAAATCATAGAGTTCAGTCTCCATCAAGGCAGAAAGGAAACAGTAATTGCAATTTGTGAACCTCCTGCCGTGGTAAAGGAGCTCAGGCATGGAGAAAGGAAGCTCAGCGATTTTAATGGCTGTCACAGCAGATCTAGGTGAGATGTGCCAATTCAGTCATATGTCATCCTGTGATAAGAGAATTTGTCAAGGTGAAAAGATGGGTGTGAGGTAGAAGCATGCCTAAAGGGATGTCAGCTCTGAGGAGGACCACCAGATGAATATATGGGAAGCTATACCAGAGTGTATTTGGTGGTTGCTATTCATGTCTCTCTAGGTAGACAGACCTTGAAAGAAGAGACTTTTTCTGCAAAGATGTAACAGCAAATAATATGGTTTCTTAGCCCATGAGTTATGGTTTCTTAGCCCTTGAGTTCTGCCATACTCAAGTCTTGAATTTAAAAAATAAATAGTAATACAAGATGAGTGTTAACATAGTAAAACAGATTATTTAACTCTTTCTTCTGCCAAAGGAAAGGAAAGAGGCATTGGGAGTTTCTTTCCCCTTTAACCAAGGGCAGGGAGCAGTCATGTAGTACTACCCTGTATTTTAACAAAATAAATAAATAAAATTGGTGATATTAATTAGCAGGTTCCTAGCTTGGAAAACATTTGCTCTGCTTTTAGATAGTACCAACTGTAAGGTCCCATCAAACCTCTAACAAGCTTCTCCTTGTTACTGTCCACTCAGCATTCTCAGTTTGATAGGGTGGGGACTAGTACTGGCCTCAAAGAAGATCAGTGATGTCCCAGATCAAGAATAAAACACCGAGGACTTTCCTTCAGTTTTTAAGAGTCTCAGAGCTGGATTTCCTTTCCATCTTCTGATTTAGAAATACACATAGGTGTATATGGACTAATCACCATAAGATAATATGCAAAAGGACAAAAAGAGGGCATGAAAGGGGAGTTGCCTGCTGAACTTTATTATGGATGAGTCTAAAAGTCATTTGTTCTTCCATAGCAACACAAAGAAGTACTAATACATACATACAGGGAGTATTCATCAGTTTACTTACCACAAATCTGGTTTTGCTGATGTTGAATTTAAATGAAGGTTTTCTTCTGGCTGCTGAAGAGTAGATTCAGCTCATTGTACATAAAGTTAATTCAGTAAATGTAATTCTGTATGGTCTCTTTTTTTTTCAGAATGCTTGAGGATGATCTAAAACTCAGCAGTGATGAAGATGACAATGAACAGGTAAATACATCTGATTTAAGTGCATAGACCATATAATCTGACAAAATAGTTTCATCAGTTGAATGTGATTGCATGTTGGTTTACTGCATTTGCATCAAAAACATTTTAGGATGCTACAGAATCCATTAGCTTAAATCTTGCTTGCGCATAGAACCTCTGGGGGAAGAAACTTAAATAAGAATGTGTTTTGTTCAGTTTTGCTGAATTAACTTTGTGAAGTGAATTAAACTAAACCAACACATGACTTACTAGCCTTAGAATAAGAGACTACACATGGCGTCACCCAGGAGTAGGTAGTGTGCTCTGAGTTTCTATCCCCCATTGTACCAAACTAACTGTGGCACGGCCTCCACTTGTTTTGCTCTCGATTCTGGAATTGGTGTTTTTAGAAGTGTATCTAAAAAGACCACATCAGACTGCCAACACAACTGCAAAATTGTTTGCAGTTCATCTGTACAATAGCACCTGGGAAGATGGGGTCTGGAAAAATTTTTTGCAGTCAGTGACTAAAGGTCTGGAAACCCATAGTCAGTAATCCAGTGATTCCCATTTTGTGATAGGGAGAATCCTCAGTGTGTAGCTGCGACACAATGCTGAAGCCTCTTAAACTACTTGGGACATAAATGAAGAATCATTTTCAGAAAACTGGCTCATCTCATGCTCTGTCCTTCACACTTTATAAATATTTATGAATAATGCTGAGAAATAAAGCTGGTGAAAGTCATATTCTCAACATTCTCATCAGGAAAAAAACAAAACCCAACCCTAACTTTGGGTTATATTCATCCTTCATGTTTCTTTATATATGGAATAGGCTCAAACGTTTAAACGTCAGCAATAGAGAGCAAGGTAATGCTATAATTCAGCATAAGATCATCTGTTCAGCTTGGGGAATATTAATTATGAGTTGATCTCTCTTTCTTATTTATTTTTAAACCACCTGTTCTCTTTCAACCTACCTGATCCTTCTTTAGGTCATGCCAGGACAGATTTACCTTCTGCTGTCAGTTGACCCCTTAGTCATCCAAAGCAGTATTTTTTAGCACTGAGTTAGACTTAAGCCTTCATCTGAAACCAAAGGATCAAAAGCCTGTACTTGTGCAATGCACTGTTGTACAAACATTGTGGCTTAAGAAACCAGCAGGTTTCTTCATCTGTTGGAAACTTGCCCAAATAGTCCCTGTAAAATGACACTGTAATACTGAAATGCCCAAAATATAAAAATGGGAATATGTTATCAGGTAAGGGTTACTTTTATTCTCTTACAGTCGTAGTTTTCTACTGACTTAGGTAGAATTATTTCGTATTTACACTGCTAAGATGAAAACATTTATCATTGCTGAATGAGAAGCAAATGCCTGGACCAGTGTTTGCTGACATCAAAGAAAAAGCCCTCATTGACAGAGTAGGTGTCATCTCTGATGTTAATCTCAAGCAGGAAAGACATTGTTATGTCTCCCCTGCACAGTGGAGTATTCATAGGTCTCAAAACGTCATGGCTGTTGTATGGTTCAAGCATGCCTCTTGCCCAAAGGCAGCATTGTGCACGTGAACAGTGTGACATTGGTCCTAGTTCAGGGGCTGCAGCCTGAGTCCTTTTGTGGTGGTGATGTGCCTGAGCTGTAGGAAGCCTCAGACTGCACCAAAATTCCATGTGACTTTCCAGTAATACCATTCACAGCATAAGCTGCAGACCAACCAGAGAGCACAGTAAGGAGCATTCATGTAGTTTCTCAAAATTTTATAGTACACAGAAAATGTTTTTCCTTCTGACAGTGTGATCTTCCTCTCACTCTAAGTGTCTAGAATTGATTCAAATCTCCTAAGCTCTTGGAAGTATCTTCTTAAGAAACAGATTGTAGTCTCTTTCTTTAGGGATTCCAAACATGAACACTTGCAGTCATGTGAAAAATAAATGAACTGTCTGGACAAGAAGCATGTTGATCTTATTTCTTAAACTCCCTACACTTCAAGGGAAACCTTCACCTTTGCTATGTACCCCACACATATGTGATTGCATCTCTTATTTGTGTTACAAATAGAGGCAAAAGATAAAGTTGTACGCAAAACAGGAAAGAATCACACAGCTTTTTAGGTTTCCTGAATGAATTAATGTATGTGTCTGTCCTTTAGCTTTTTGTCACACACTGCATCCTACACTAAGGCCTTGCAAAGCTGAGCAGCATGGCTCTGCTGCATCACTCCAGCATTACACTGGTAGTGCCTTTGCACTTTAGCAGCTTCTGCCATGTCTCCTTAAAGAGAGGGATTGGAGATGTGAAGAATGGTTGATCTGGTCCGATGGTCAGACACATAAACATCAACAGAGGAACTGAAATGGGTTTTTACCACACAGTTGTTTTTTCAAAAAAGTATGTAAAATATTCATACATAAGGGACAGATTAAGGCAATTACAATATGTTACATCTTTAGCTATGGAGCCCAAGGTTAGAGCAGTACTTTTGGGGGTTTTTTAATGTAAAGATTTTGTGGTTGAATGACCATTGTAATTCAGGTGACACATGTGCCTTCTGACAGGGAGAAAAAAGATTAAAAATCTCAGCTCAAAACCATTCTAACAATTTATGCAACATTTCTACAAGGAAGTGGAATCATTGTCCTGGCAATCTTTCTGATTTTTTTATTTATTTTTTTTCTGCTATAGGCTTGCAGCCAATGTGAACATGAGCTAGAATTTACTCATTTTTATTAATAAAGACACAGCATGTAAAAATCAAGTTTATTATCTTTATCTCTACTCAATTCAATTCAAGAAAATTGAGTTTCTTTGAGAACAGTGGATGATAGGAACCCTAGGATTTGTCCTTTGAGAATAGCTAGAGACCCTTCAATCTTTACATGGCAGGGGCGATAGGGACACTGATCCATAAATGCACCTTGATCTCAACTTTTAGTGAGTGTCTATAGTATGTGGAGAGAGTTTGATCTATCAGTCTGTCTTCTGAGGATACCTGTAGTCCATTTATCATGGTTGGAAGATTGTTAGAAGCTTTTCTGCAAGAAACAAAGCTCTTCTGTCTTACTCTCTTACTCCTATGAATGAGCACACTGGTTTCTGATCTGAATTGCATTTATTTAGGGGTCCATGGACCTCATGTTTTTTTCAGATGTTCAGTATCTCCTTCCTTTTCTTCCCACTGCTAAGGAGAAATCCAGCACATATGATAGCTCCAGTCACTCATATAATTAAGAAGTTGAACCTGATTTCTGTATAGGATGCTAACCATCAGGTTGAAGTCAGTGGAAAGTATTTATTCCATAGATAGTATTACTGAGGCCCTTGCTGACCATGGTGCCCACGTTTGGCATTCCCTTTTCAAACAGGATTTTGAATCACTGGACATTGTTCCTAAAAGTTATAAACACAATCTGGAAAATCCTCCTTAATATAATTGTTAGATCCCTTTTTGTTAAGGCATGCATGACCATGGCCTAGCAACATATCACCAAGAGCAAACATTCCTAAAAGGAGGCTGTATACTTTAATTTCACCCTGGAGAGCTTAAGAGGCTGACTGAAAATCCAAACTTCTGCAAACTGCAAACCTTGTGATCTCCCTCTCCATTTAGACTTCTGGCATTTGTGTGCTTGACACAGAAGTTGTCAAGTGAATTTCTTTGGGCTGTGTCATGCAAGAGGTTCAGTGAGATGTTCATTGCAGATCTTTTCAGACTTCAGATCTCTAAAGATTTGGACCATATTGACCATTGCAGTAGAGAGTGAAACAAGGCATACGTCCCTCCACCCTCCCTGCAAATTACCCTCATTGCTTTTTGGACCTTGTTTGGAGAGACCTCAGTTACTGCGTACATCTAACATGTGGAAACATACCCCACAGTATCTTCAGTGTAGGTACTTTGGAGCTGGCCATATGACACATGCTTTGTCCTATAGACAAAGTGCTGATTCTTATGTCTCATTGTGGGTGATTTGGGATTAAAGACACACAGAAAATGATGGGTTAGATATGGAATCAATTTTCATTTACAGCTGAGAAGCGGTTATTGATGCTGTGTTCACAGTTCAATAAAAGATCTAAAGATACAGACCTTGTGTTTCTCTTTCAATATAAGCAGCATAATCAGTGTCAAATGTTTTAACAAAGAAAATTGTATTGACAGTTTTATTAAAATTGCTGTCTTTAAAGTTTTAAGCTATCTACAATTTGACCCACTCGAATGGGTTTTAATATTCACACTGACCAACCCAATAGATTTTTATGTCACATATTTATTATACCAGGTGCACATCTGTTTAATATATTTTTTGAGAAATATTGTTGTATTTTAGCACTGCCTGGATTATAAACTCTTATGGTATTGTCACTGAGAGGAATACTGGCATGTGCATCAGTATTGCGTTCAGATATCCTATTGCACAGTATTTTTAGATTGGCTACAAGATACAGTTAAGACAGACATGTTACTAGCAAAACCATTAGATAACAAGGCATTTCAGAGATGTTAATGTTAATACTCTTCTGTGGGAAGGGCAGAGCTTTTAAATGGCTTTATTACTCTGGTAAAAAAAAATACATTAGAAATTAGAAAGACTAGTGAAGATTTTTAATTAGTAGCTCAGTTCAGCTAGAAGTGCTTAGATAAAACAGGTTAGTATTTTTGTTCTTTAAAGCACCTCTGTATAATTCAAATTAGCTTTGAGCTCAAAGGAATCCAAATGAGTTGTGCCTGGATATAGTATTTTCAGTAGCTGTAGTGTACCCAATTTTCTTTAACCAGCTCCTCTTTGTTCTTCTGCCTAAGGAATAGTCCTGTTAACCTTTGAAATGTGTACTTAATTTAAAGCACATTGGTTGCGTTCTGTGTGTTTTTAAACTAAAGAAACTTTGATACTAGTTACAGACCTACTCCATTTTCAGTATTTTATGTATATAGTGGTTTTGGAAGAACAAATCAATAAGATGGGGTTTTTCTATTTCATTTTTTTTTCTCCTTCCCTTAATGATTGCCACTTACTGCTCTTTTCTGATAACCATACAAACAAAAGACATGTATATTCTCCATAGCCCTGCTCTATCATTTGTATTTTACACAGACTTAATTCTTTTTTGCTAGGTTAGTATTAGGTAATATACAAATAATAACATACAAAATGTTTGACTTTGTAGCTGAGTCTAAAAAAGGTGATCAGCCATAGGCTAAGCTTTGAATTCTTCCAATGCATATTGAGCTTTCAAAGCCTTTACTAAAGTTAATTTTTTTTTAAGTTTATGAATTTCTAAGAGCATTCCTTCATCATATCATGTAAACACTTTACAAAGTGGAACAGTGACCACTTTCCTTGTAACAATAGATATCCCTTCCCTGTTGTCGTTTCTCCCATTTTTTAGCTGGATCCTGAACAAGCTGTTTGCCTCCCCAAGGTTTCTCTGCATTTCCATTTACCTTGTTATCAGCAGAAAGGCTGAAGAACAGCTCTTCAGTAATGACATCAATACTGCACACACAGTGAGAGGTCATCTTGTCAAAGCTGTAGAAAAATCAGATGGATTAGGATGGAACTAGGTGCAAAATAACTTTGATAGAGTCTTTTAATGTAAACAGTTTATCTGTCATTGCATCCCATTGAAATCCCAGAGTCATGCAGCATTAGTTGTAGCTATAGCAGCTGGTGCTTTGATAAAGAACCCACATTCCAGTGTTCAAGGTCTACAGTCATGTTTTATAATTGCAGGAAAATGTTTTCATTAAGCCATTAATAAAAACAGAAGCTGATAGGATAATACAGTAATTCTCCAACCTTTTTAGTCTATAACCATGAAAAATCCTTTCATGAAGATATCTCTTCTTGCTACCTCAGTCCAGTTTAATTGATATTCAAATTATTTCATTCTGCACAACACTAGTTGAAACAATGATGTATCATCAATTGTGTAAAATGAATACTGCAGCTTCTATTAGACAAATCTTTGGTAATAACAGATTTGACAACTGACATGTTTAAGGTTATAATTCACATGGTAGTGATACAGTTTCATATCATATATTTGTTTATTATCAGCAGAAGCTTTCAGTAAGCAGTCTGAGATCTGGGCTGAGCTTGCTGCAGTTATGAGCAAAAAACATGGCACACCACTAAAATACACAATGTTATCAAAAGCTTTTAACTTGTTCAAATTCACAGAATCTCATGTAATTGTTTCTGTACATGTTGTTATTGTGGAGGTCATCCATCAGTGAGGAAGGGCATTAATACAACCCTCAAGACAAATTGTTGCTGTAGACTGCATAGTACTACAGAGCAACAGTAAGTTTGCCTCTGCAGGATGCAGCCATGCTTTTACCTGGGTTCTGGGGCAGCAGCTGCCCAGATCAGCACAGGAGCTGAACTGACTTGCCACTGACTTGCCTTTTCCATGAGTTGCCTTTTATGTACTGGCAGCTCAGTGTTTCAAAAAATACGCAAATAATATGGGAGAAGAAAATACTGGCAGGCAGGCAGCCCTACAAATGACTGACTGAAGTGCTGTAGTTGAGAAGATGGACATATACAGTTGCAAGAAGTCCTCTCCTCACTTCCCCACAAGTAAGCAGGCACTTCGTAGCCCCTCAGCACTCTCTTAGACAGGTGCTTCTCTTGGGTTTAGTTTTTCATGCCACCAGCATGAAGCAGCCAGGCTCTCGCAGCCATGCCATAAAATAGTACCCAAAGGAGAAGCTTTAAAAGACCTGATGTCTCCATCACTACTAGATAGAGGTGGAAAGGCCACTTGTTTCTCAGTAAAGCCATAAGGACCAAATGCTGCAGGTCTGCAGCCTTCTTGGGGTGGGAGGGAGGAGGGAGGTGCAGTTTTCAGTCCACAGGATGGGTCGTGTACTCTGTGTGTGTGCGTGCTTGTGCACACATTTCTTTGTGAAGGAGTCTTTATGATAAGCATGGAGGAAAAATACATTTCCCCAGGGCCTCTTGCTATTTATGCCACTTATGCAAAAGCCCTGTATTGTTTTGGCAGCAAGCAGAGGCAGCAGCAGGTGAGATAATTGATTGACACCAGCATTGTTATTGTTAAGAGAAAAGACAGACTTGACCATAATGTCCTGTAAAAATAAATCTGAACTCTGTGATATCTGGAGATCATCTCATTGCTCAACACTGGCTAATCTGACCACATAATACACATTTATCTTCCTTTTCTCCTCAAAAGGGGAATGTGATTTTTATAACGAGTGCCTAGTGAAGCGTTTTAGTAAAGTCTCTGGAGTTCTTACACTGGCCATCTGCAGTGTCCCTCTTTTGTAAAAGCCCAAGTAACCATCTGTGAGCTTTAGAATCTAAATTCTTGGGAGTTTTTTACAGCAGTAGAGGATAGTGCTAGTGCTGGCTATGAGGCTAGGGAGGTTGCAGAAGTTTGAAGGAGGGATTTTTAGGTGGCCAGAATAAGTGTAAAGTAGGTGATGAAAAGGGCATGATAAATCCAGTAATTAGCTTCCGTCAGCCAGAATAAGGGGAGAAGAAGTGAAATACCTACCCCTGGAGGTATTCTAGAAGGACAAAAGTAATGAGAACTAAACAACTTAATTTTTCTTGCAATGAATTCATTTGCCTCAGCAAACTTTGCTGGGGTTGGAGGTGCTCCATTCTGTGCCAGCAGGATGAATCTTCCCAGAACAGACCTTCTTTCTACTCGTAGGGGCAGGTCAGGACCACAGTGCGACAGCAGTTGCTTTGGGCAGAGTGCTCTCACAGAGAGCCTGCTTGCTTTACAAAATTACCAATTTCATAGTAATAACGTTAAGCATAATTTTTGGACCTGTGCAATTTAGTAATTGGCTAAGTCATCTGAGCAATGTACTAAACAAGACCAAGTTCAACCATGAGTTATTTCGTGTGTGTTTACCTCTGTTACCTCTGCTGCCTGTTTTGAATAGATTTAACAGTCAGTATAGTTGTAATGTTCAGTACAAGTTAAAATCCTTAAAGTCTTTACTCCTGCTCAGGAAATAACTGGGTAGCATGAACAATAGGTACTTTGATTCATCCCAGCACTGCCACTGCTGGTACTCTCTGAGTCTGCCTTTCTGCTTCCCAAGTCTAGAGAACTATTAACTGATTTATGGTAAAAATTTACACTAAAAGTACATCTCATTTTAAGACTGTCAACACTGTTCAGGCAAGTTTCAGGGATAGAGATAGAAAGAATTATTCTCTTGTTAGAATCAGGAAACTGAGGAGTGCAGTTTGTGGAGACTGTCTGCAGCTGTACAGTGAGGTTAGAAGATATTCTTTGAATCGAGACTTTTGCTGTTTATTTCTTGAGGGGAGTTTAGAGAAGACTTTGTTTCTCTTACAAATGTCTCTTGACCTTTTCTCTGTTTCTTTTGCCTCCTCAAGGTTTTTAATAATGTGATTAACATGTTGAAATGCAGCTATGGAGTAAACTCGAAAAGTGGAGGGTTGAACCAAACACCCATTTTAGAAAAATCATCAGTAACCAGTAAATAGACAATGACAAATACTGAGTTTTATTCCTTTCTAGATGTTTTATATTTTCACAGTAGGATTATCATCCACCCATGGAAGGGACCCACACTGTAGTTGTGAAGAACCTTCCATGTGAAGAACTCTTCTCAGGTTTTGGGGTTTTTTGGTCCTAGACACAGTAACATTGGGCTTTTTGTCCTCGAGGTGAGGCTGAGCCAGAACAGCTCACACAGAATCTCAAATACAAGGTTGCCAACTTTACGTCAAAGGCAATTAGCAAGAAAGAAATACAATCTCCTCTGTTGACGTTAGGGGACATGTAGAGGAGAGTGTAACCAATGAAGTAAAGAAGAAAAATTATGCATGTATCATCACATACTAATCCTTCAGCCCTTGGGTTTGAGCTTGCTGGTTCTCAGCACACTTCTGGATAGTTTGTGTGCTGCACACTACATTCTCCTCTTCCACAGGAAGTCATAGTTAGCACCAACTGTATCATTACAGAATCAGAACACAATACAGTGCAGTCAGTAAGTAGTGGTCCTTGGTTCGTTACTTAGGATCATAGATAAAATATTCTATATAAACAAGAGCATGGTAAAACTTCCAAGACAAATTATAATATACAAATATATAGATGTATATATCACATTATATCTGTAACTCAGCTAATGTGGAAAGCTCCTGTGTTTTTATTGGATTGTTGAATAGGATCTCCAAGTACCTACAGGGAAGGAGAACAGCATGGTGGGTTGTAAAATTACTCGTGTTGAGTCACTTAGCTATTCATGCAAACATACAGAGGTGGTTAGAAACTGGGAGACTAACCTAAGTTAGATTTGCATCAGCTCATGGAAAAATGTTAAATTGTGAAGGTCTTCCTTCTTCTGCCAGCAGATTCAATGGCATGAAGTACCATCAGTCTCTCCCTAAGAGAGTCTTTGAGGCTTAGCAATTGTCTTCTTAGGTGGCTGATCAGTGCTTCTAAACCCAGGAGATGGGGAGGCATTTTTAGAGAATACTTCGTGTCTAATCTCATTTTCTTGAAATCAAGTATCGTTCCCTGAAAATTGTGGATTTATAGTTATGCAGTGGAAAACAATGTATTTTCTTTGGATAGGAGACACTTCCCCTATAACACTTGACCAAAAATCTAATTTGCCTTCCTCAGATGCCAGTTATTTTACCGTGATATTTTTAAGCCAGTTTCTTGTTAGTTCACTCTTCTCGGGTCTTTGTGATGTAGGAAAGTTGTACTGACTGGAGTACTTTCTCTGGTTCTTTCTATCCACTCCTCTGGATATTGATAATGACAAAGATGAGTATCATTTTTCATATTTTGAGATCATTGTGAACAATTTAGAAGCAGTTTGTGCTTATTCCCATCTTTAATCTTGTGTGTAATAGTTAACAAAACAAGTTTATGAGTATATAGAATCATAGAATTGTCAGAGTTGGAAGGGACCTTAAAGATCATCTAGTTTCAACCCACTGCAGATCAAGTAAAGCACTGTGCAAGTGGTTCTTGAACTAATGCTAAAACAACTAGTGCCAAAGTTGGGTGTAATGCAATGTAAGAGGTAGGAGTCATTATTCACAGTTATAAAAGTCATGGGAAAACATCCCTGGGTGAATACTTTCTGATGGATGATCCTCTGTATCTTAGAATCATAGAATCATTATAGTTAGAGAAGACCTCTGAGATCATCAACCATCCACCGAACACTACCATGCTTACTAAACAATGTCCCTAAGCACCACATCTACATATTTTTTGAACACTTCCAAGGATGGTGATTCCACCACCTCCCCAGGCAGCCTGTTCCAGTGCCTGATAAACCTCTTGGTGAAGAAATTCTTCCTAGTGTTAAATCTGAACCTCCCCTGGCACAACTTCAGTCCATTTCCTCTTGCTGCTTTTCATGTATTCTTCATCTTCTTCCTTGTTACTTAACATCAGCTGTTGAAATAAGGTCTTAAAGAGCAGAGACACAATTATGGAAAGTCCATAATTGTAAAAAAAAAAAAATATTCTGAAGGAAATTACAAATTAAAGTGGGTTGATTGTCTAGTTCACTCTGGCTTCCATTTTCTAATCATCCTAAATTATTTCAATGCATGTTTTCAAGCTCTTAAATAGCAAGGGTACCATGATGTAATTCTCCTAACACTCATTGTATGTTACATTATACCAGTCCAATTTCGTTCCAATCTTTTGCGGCATCATCTCCCACTCAGGGCACATGTATCATGGTTTAGGGACCTTCTACCTGCTCTGTTTCTGGGTAGTACTTTTAATACATGAAGTTCAGAAGTTATTGTGGAGTTAAAACCAGTTTCTTATTTGCAAAGGCCTACGAATATAAGATAAAAAATAACTCTTAAAACGTGTTTGTCTTTGAAATAGCTTAAATTAATAATCAAAAGCTTGCATCAAGTCTAAAACAAATCAAACTCAGTCATGAAGATGAGAAACAGGAATTATTAGCTGAGTAGCAAGGCTGATGGAAGCTCAATGAGATCATTTTGTTCAAAGATTAAAGGCGATGAACACTGAAATAGTTGAGGAGGATGGCTATGAACACATCTGACTAGAGCTGCTAAATTCAGTAATGATCAAAAGTTAATTATCAAAGCAGAGAGAACTACTCAACACAGACAATTTGAGTCAATAGCTAAGCAGCCCAGAAAAAAAGTAATTTGGAAGAAGTATTTTCCTATAATGAATTTATATAAAAGACGTACATTTCAAAGAAACCTGCCTAAAACAAGATTGCATTCTTCCTGATCAGAGAAAAATAATTAGCTCTAATTGACAGACCTGCTGCACACCAAACATTTTCAAACAATATGTTTCTGCATCAAAGCTTAATGTGTAGAGTTACTCAGTGTCACTTTGATTTTGCCTTCCTTTATCTTCTGCCATTGGGCATGCTCATAATATTGCAACACATACGCTTTGCAAAATGAGTGAGCAACACCTACAAGACAAATAAATGCAGAAGGCCAGGTCCTGCATTTCTTTCTTAGATGGAGTCCTTGACATGTATTTTGTGCTATGTTTAGTGTCACGATGGTTCCACTCAGAGGCAAACTCAATCTTTTCTAATAGGAGATGACCAGTTGTTTAATCACCCAACAGTAAACTAGGCTGGCATGTAGATTAACCTGAGCATTTACAATATTTGTTTAGAATTCTGTGTGAGTGAGCATGTTGTGAAGGACACTGTCCCTCCAACATGTGCCTTTTCTTAAGAGTTAGTAAAGGGTCTTCTCCCAGTAATAAAAGGAAAAAAATGTGGAAATTCTCTATGTAAAAATTTAAGCAAGGATATGCACTAGAATGTTCGTGGTCAAAGAAAATAAAATACGTCTATAATTCTTTCTTCCTAAAGCTACCACATTTCTTTCAGGGTAAAGAGTTGCCATCGACATAACTCAAGGAGTCAAATATCAAACATCCAGTTTAGACTCTGCTCTTTAATATTCTATGACTTTGACATTGCCAGTTCTCACTCCCTGAAATATCTTCATCTTCTTTAATCTTTCATGTAAACAATTTAGCTCACACCATCACTCTCCAGAGTATCTTCTGCTTTACTTTGTATTAGAATTGACTGTGTTATTATTGTTTGCTTGTGATCCTATAGACTCTCCACTCCTCTGTTTTCTTTTCTTTATCTGTATTTTGATGGAAGGTTTTGTGTAGTGATTTTTGAATAATTCAGGAGGAAAAAAACTGATTGAGATGCAAGTTTCACAGGCTTGAACTCAGGATGGTTATAGTCCATCTATTTGGTACATAGAAGAGTCAAGCAAAATATCACTGTACAGCCAAAAAAACTTCTGCCTTTGTGGAAGGCTATTTATGAGCTTTAAAAATAATTCTAGTTCCCTGCAGGATGGTACCGGAACATGGCATTTAGTGTGAGGCTTGGGAAACTGAAATGCCATTTCTAGTGGCATTTTAATCCATTTTAAATGAAGCATTTGTGTGTTGTTACATGTAGTTTATTACTGAGAAAGATTTCTTAATAATATGCTTCTGACTCTTCATTTGCACATGGCAACTAAGAAAGGGGGATTTGGGAGAGTAGCACTGAAAAGAGGCACAACTCACGTTATCTCACTAATGAGGCAGGGACCCCCATTTCATCATAGACTTGAGAGGACATAATTAGGCTTGGGTCTGTAACACTTGTGCATTCTTAAGTTTAGTGTTTCCTGAGGTTTAAGTGTTTTATTTAGCAACCTTACTGTACAATCAATATAACTGTTTCCTATAATGTATTCATTGAGTTATTCTTTAGATGGAAATCATAATCCAAGTGAAAGAAACACATTTTTCTTTGCCCAGAGGGTTGCTGTTGCCCCATCTCAAGTCTCATAAGGTCTAATTCTTTCTCCCGAATTTTAAACTCGTTACTAGGGATTTCCATTGATTTAAACACATTTTATCTTTGCTGTTAATTGAGGCAGAAGTGCCAAACAGCAGGTATTTTGAAAAACTTGCCCCACTGTAGAGCCCCAAGGAAAACTCATTCTGGCAAAATTTGGAGCCCTGTTTTGTAGATCCCAGAGGTTTCAAAAATTGGCCAGTTTATTTAAAGCATTTAATTCTTTGGGGACTTATCTGAGCATTTTTCAGGACCACCAATACTAGCAGTTCCTATGTGGGAACCATTTTATTCCCATCCCTAAGCATAGCAGAGGTTAAAGTTCCTCACCAAACCCCTTGTCTTCCATCTTGGTAGGCTTTGTAAAAATATCTCTGAAGGTAATTAAGCACTAAAATTTTCTTTACTATAATAGGTTTATGGATCAGTTGTCTTAATTCTGCTTTTCACCACTATCCACGCTTGTAATCTCACTAAGCATCTGACTGCATTCCACATTTAAATCCATTACAGTCTGGTTCTGCAGATCCTAGGAGGAATTCTCTGAAATGATATGGCAACACTAGTTTATCTGAAGATGGTATTTCAAGCCTTCTTGTGTTAAAACATTATTTACCTAGTCTTAAAAAAAAATCAAAGGGGGAATGGAAGGTTGCTTCACATTACATAATTATACCACAGAAGCTTTACAAAAAAAATCTCCACTAAAATCTCAAGCAGCTTAACCAATGTGATAGAGTGGTGCAGCTCTGCCATCAGTGCCCCCAGCTGTGTTGCTTAGCAACATTTTAATTCAAGAAGAATCGAAGGAGATGAAATCCCTGTGGAGAGGGAAACAGAAATAAGAGGGCCGTTGACAGATGATCTGAGTTGTTTCTTCTAATATACTGTGAAGATCACTGGCTCTTTTCATGAATGATAAATGGACTGTACACAGATCAATGGGTTCAGCAATAAACTGGAACCAGGCTCCATGTCTGAGGTGGTGCAGGCCGAGAGGCCCAAAGATTTACTCATTTAGATGATTTGGAGTGTGTTTTCTCAAAGGTTTCACAAGAGGAAATTGATCTGAACATTTGGTCATCCCTTGCCCTTTTCTGCTGTTGGTGAATAAAAGCTGTTTTGGAAAGAGAGTCCGTCCTTCCGTTAATTTTTTCCTGTTGTTCTTGTCCAGAGATGAGCAGATAGCTTGTGACAAAGGGGCCAGACTTCAGAGGAGGAAATGAAGTAATTGCCCTGAAGGAGCAGTTCTTAAACACTCATGACCATTAAAAATAAACAAACTACACTAATATCACAGACTGGTGCAGAAGTGTTTAAAACCTGTAGCATTATCTTTCTGAAAGGGTCTGGGTCCTGCAGCCCTCTGCCCTGGTTGTGATGGGCTGCCAGGGTATGCCCTTCTGAAGAGCATCTGCAGGTTGATGTTTGCTTGCAGCTTGGTTGAACTTAGGTGTGTTGCTTAATTGTTTTTTCTCCCTCCCCACCCCTCTTCTGTTTACAGGCCGCTGAAAAGACAAAACTGAGAAACATTCCTGTAAAGTAAGTTATTTTTATATCCATTCAAAAATGCAGGTTTAACAAAGTTCTGGTGTACAGTCACTAAAAAGACTAGGACAGTAAGAAGGGTGATGAAAGAGATAATAGAATTCAAGTGGCCCCTAATTATAGCTATAAAAAGGTCAGTGTCATTGAGGAAAGCTTCCAAGTTCTCGTGTGTCCCTAATGATTGCACTCCCCAAGTTTCATCCAGTTTCAATAAATTAATGTGTTGTCTATGAATAGCTGCCAAATAATATCACAATCATACTCAACACATAGTGCTCCTAGCCTTGGGGAGGTTTGTACATGCTAAAAAGATTATAATTTATAATTGCAATGCTTGGGAAGATCTGACAGGGGGGAAATAACTAGGAATGTGCCAAATGATTTCTAGACACATGGGAATATTTTGCACCTATGTATCAAGGCTTTGCCATCCTGTTGATTAAGAGCTCTTTCTCACTCCCTGTGTGTGTGTCTCACACACACCGTACACACATGTATGTTTCTGCTTTTTACAGCAGGGCTCTGTGAAGGATGAGCAAGCTACTAGGGAGCAATTTCCAGGGCATTTTATGAGAAGTTCTTAAATCTTAGGGCACTAGCGGCAACACTCAACCATATATCATTGAATTAAGAAAGTTGCTGTGTAGATGTCCTAGCTCTCTGAGAAAAGGCATTTTCAGTTAAAGCTACCAGCAATCAGTGATTCTGTTTAAATAATGAATACTCTAGTCTTAATGGACTCTTACGTACCAATAAGACACATATTTTTATCTTTGGTAGGTGGTCATTGCAGTTTAACTAAGTTCTACTAACTGTATATTCCAGTTACAGACAGGAAATGTTCCTATTTTTATAGTAGTTTACTGATCACGCTGGCTTTTGGGTTGACATGGGTTTGTATTTGTAAGAACATACACTGACAAGACCCACAAATCATTGTGTTTTATCACACATAACAAAAGAATACAGTTCTTCTCACTTGGCTTCCATCACATTTAGTCATTTACAACTTATAAAGTGAACACAAAATGTGTATGAACATTCCTTGGAGTAATTAGGCAAGATGCAAGATAATCATAAATCACTCTTTCTTTATGTGTTATTCAATCTGTTAAAAATTAGAAATGGGATCCAGCAGTGACCTGATAGCACGTGAAACTTCTGATAAGGCAAAGGATCTTTCTTGCCTATAGGGCTAGTTCAGATTCAGTGCAAGCTGAATTAGAGCCATCGTTAGCTGGTGGTTGTCTAAGAGAGAGTGTGAAATGAGCTGTTTTCATCTCACATTCTAGAGGATCCAGGAGTTGCAAGGCAATGAGAGTCCTGGGGAACAACTCCAAAGTAATCATTTATCACATATATATATATATATATATGGAGAGAGAGAGAGAGAGAGAGAGAAGAGTGTCAAATTCTCAGGAATGGCTCAACTGAATTGAATTTTCCCACATAGAGATACTAAGCCTTGCAGTCATTAAGCAATGTGTATATGACACTGATGCCCAATTAATCCACCTGAAAGATTTGGGAGTGTGTGGAAAGGGTGATTTAGGTTATGGGACTTGAGTAAGTGTAATGTTTTAGAGTGGAAGAAGGGCAGATACAGTCTCACTCTTTTCACCTACGTGTGCATATTTGCCCCTGTCATGTTTTCCCCTACTGGTTATTTAACTTCTCTGTGTCTATGTTCATGGTGGCAGCCTCTATTAGTACCCTAGGGAATCCATTCTACATATTAATTACACTCTGCATAACAAAATATCTGAAAAATCTGCCTAGTATTTTTCAGTGACATGTAACTATTTAAGGTACCTGTAAACAATTATGATTGTGTGCTAAAATATTACCTCTCAGGGCAAAGGTAAAATTATTGACTTTAAGATGGCACTAGTAGGTATGAATTGCATTTATATAAGTATCACAGCCACACTTAGTACAGTCTAGCTTGTCTAGCTTACAGTCATTGCTTTTGTAGCTCTCAGTTGTCAAAGAGAATTTCACTTGAATTTTAATATTCTTCAGCTAAGCAAAATAAAGTTAGTAGCTTTCATTGTCATAAGGGCTCAAAGCTGTACAGATTCCTTCTACCATATGTGACTTATCACATACATTTTTAAAAACACATTTCTGTTATTAAGACATATGTGATAGTACACTTCTGCAAATGTGAATTGCTTTTGGCTAAAAGCCATGCACTAATAAGTTGAGTTGAAACTAACTGCATTTGACATCTGTTACAATATATATATTTCTTTACATATATAAATATATATATAAAATATTCGCAGTTGTCATTAGTATTAAAGATTTCCTTGTTTTTACATTGTGATGACATAGATCCTGTGTCCCAAAACTGGAATCAGAAATAATTCCCTTTTAAAGACTGTGGTTTACAAAGAGTTCTGGAACAGGGCCTAATAGTGTCACTATTTAATATATTAGTTTAGGAGCACAACAAAGATTTCAGTAGAAATGGTCTATCTACTTTTCATTGCTCAGTTTATGAATGTTACTGGTTTAATCTTCAAGAGGAAGGTTGCAGTTCTTTTTTGTTCTCTTTGATCCATCCAGCACTTAACGCTTACAGAAGGCAAAAAACTATGCTGCAGTTCAGTCAGGCAAGCCAAGTAGCTGGTTTCTTAGTGTCCAAGTGTCTATAGGTGCTTAGACTAACTGGTATGAACTTTCTCATGGCCGAGGTAGATGCAGGTGGCATTTGACTCCTTCAGAAGGCTTAGTCTCAATTCCATGTTGCTTATAGCTCTGTAAGACACAACACATCCATAGGAACTCATCTTTATGTATTGGTAGCATCACCTGGGGTATTAAAATAAATAAGCACATAGAAAATACCTGAGAAGTCTCTGTGTCTGCAGAACTGATATTTTTTTCTTTTTGTGGGCTGGAAATAGTGCAGTTACTTTTCTGAAAAAATAACACCCTTTCCTGTCTGTTTGTGGTACCAAGGTGGCCCCCATAACTGCAGAATCCATTACATTTGACTTATTTATTCTCTGCTGCCCTTATCATATATGTTGCACTTGCTTTCTCCCATTGGTTGTATCCATATTGAGAGCCTGTAGTAGAAAAGAGATTTCCTGGATTCAAAATCCTGGACACTTTTTACTTACTTGCTGGTCCTTATCATGCTGTTCCTGTCCCTGAATCTGAAGAGGTAACATGACTTAAGTCTACCCTATGGAGGGTTTACGATTTCTAAAGAGCTGTTATGTGAAAAATGGTTTTGAATTAAGACACATCCAGAGGAAATAATCTTCATACAGCTTATAATTTGATGGAAGAGAGGGAGAACAGTAATATCATTAAAAGTCAGTAGCATCTTTGTTCTGAAACCCAACTGGTGATCACTGTTCCCAAATATTTTTCTAGACTTGGGTAGGCAATAGGAGCTTGCATCGGCCTAGAGGAATCGCGTTTATGTTGACATGGACTACACCACTTGTCTTTTTTCGGTGGGTTGAGCTGCAGGATCCTGTCAGATCCAGGCACAGTCAGAGTTAGGCTTCTCTCTCAAGTATAAATACACTTGACTTGGAAGCCTGTACGTTAACGTAGACTGAACGTCAATCTAGTGCTTTACCTCTGCCAGCAACAGAAGGTGGGGAAGAAGAACAGCAATTACAGAGGTATCCTCTGCAGGGAGTATCCTCCCACCTTCCTGTGCGCAGATTTTTACGCTTCCATAATTGTGTTTAGGAAGTACCAATACAATTACCCTTCATGCAAAATTTCTTTTGAAATCTGTTGTCCCCATAACTTCCTTTGGCATTGAGCACCACAGTGTGTGAAAAAATACTGTCTTTGGTTTGGTTTAATCCCTTTTCCACAAATATTCACTGGAATACAGGCAAGTAGTTAGTCTTATACAACAGAGCAAATGATTACTCACTGTTCTTCATTCCTGATATTACATACCTCTGTCATATAGACCAAGGAGTTCTCCTACTCAAAAGCCACTAATAATGCTATTTTTCCTCAAAGTGTGTGAGCCCACTAGTTAGCCAATAGAGACACAAATCAAGTCTCTCTGCAATTGGGAATGGAAGGCTGTGTGACTACTAGTTGGGCAGAGACAGTGATTAAGAAGATAACTAGTTTCTTTTCACTGTTTTGCATATTAAGGAGATGACTTTTTTCTGTGGCAATGGCCTTCTGACTAAGGACTGTTACTCTAACCAAATGCCTCAGATTAGAGTCCTTCATGAAAATGGCCAAGTGGATTCCTTAGGAAAATGTGGGGAAGTGAAAGAATGGTTTGGCTAAAACCTGTTGTTTGCCAAGACAACAAAATGCAAGAGTTTGGTAAGAGAGAAATTAGTTTTTTAGAATGGAAAATGAATGCTTTTGAGAGTGGTCCATGTAGTCCATGAACTGCTGTAGAACTGTGAGAATATTGGAATTCACTTCTTGCTTCAGGGATGAAAACGTTGCCTTCTGTGACTGCCCTTTATACTTCCTTTTTTATAGTCCCTTTAAAAATCTTCAATAGAAAACAATGACATTTTATCCAAACACCTGCATATGCTTGAATTTGCTGTAGATTTAATTACTTCCAGAGACATGTTTAGGGATTATGGCTTGTATTAAGATCTTGCTGCTTATTGTATTTTCAAAATGTATTTGTTTTCCGTCATCCACAAGTTTGTTAACCAGAAGGGCTTCTGGTGTTTATTGTCTTTTCCTGCCATAAAACTGATCTTCTCCTTAGATGAACATCTAACTTGCCTTGCTATAGGTTTTTGTCCCGACCACCACTGAAATGCAATCCATTAACATTTGATATCTTGACATTTCAATTGACCTCTCATTTGCAAAGCGCAGTGGTATTTTTCATGGCCTTTTCATCCTTGATTATACATGGAATAGGAGTGACTGTTTCTACTGACTGCACTTTAAAAATATCTTTGTTTTACCAGCTGGAGTGGCACCTTGTTTTTCCCTCCCTGGATAGACCTTACTCTGCATGGAAGGTCTGAGGTCTGAGCAAGTCATGCAGAGCCAGAGGATTTTCTTACTGACTCACTAAGCATGAGGGTGAGCAGGTTGAACTCCAAGGGTCAGTAAATGCATGCTCAATAGCAGTAACCATAAACAGATTCTTTTGCTCCCATTGGCAAAAGTGCAGGCCAACATGCTAGGTCTGAAGGTTGGTTTGTTTTTAACCAGTCAAATCAGGCACTTGTAGCGAATAGAGGTACGAAAGGTGCGGTGTGCCATTGGTACACATGCTTAGCTCTCCCACTGCAGGATATCTCCTGTCCTGTATTTAAATAAAGATGAAAAAAAGCATGTCGTGTCTAGGTTGAAAAAGCCTTGCATTCATGGGTAATGGTATGGCAGAACGGCCATGTATACATATATCTATGTCTGTGTATATATATATATCTGCATACCTGCACACATAGGCACCTCTGGAGCATAAGGTAACCAAGGACGTGTGTATGTGTACTTAAAGGACATTTGCAAAAGGATTTAAACCACTTTTAAAGAAACAAAAACCCCATACCTGCTATCATCCTCATTCTCAGTAAAACTCCCTAATTTCCACACCGTCACCTGTTAGTCTCTGCTTCTAAACCTTCCTTCCTGTTGTTTCTCCTCAGACTATTTCTGGCAAACTGCTAAATCAGCCAGCACCAATTCAATTAGTTCTAAAAATCCATTACAACATAGTGCCTAAACTGCCTGCCCATATTCATTTCTCAAAGAAATCTATTCATGTTTATGTTTTAATACTTTAAGTCTAGCATGCAAAAGCATCCAAATCCCCAGCAGAAATCCAGGAAAAAGCCTGCTTACAGGCAATTATAGCAATATTCTTTACCCTCTGATCATCCTAGTCTGTCCACTTAGGCATCTATGCAGATGCAGAGTTCAGTCAATGGGATCAGTTTATTGCACCAATAAAGTCCCTCCAAAAATTTAGAAAACCCCCAAATGCCACTGACTCTGAAAGCTGGGCCATGTGGTAGAGGTTGTACAAACATGCAGCACTCACAGCAGGGTCAGCACCTGGGATATCTCACTGTGAAAACCAGTATGCACATGCAACTGCTGGTTTCCAGTCAGTTTATTTAGAGAGGCTACATTTCCTCAGCAGAATGTGAACTCTAGAAATGTTGCAAAGGATTATTTCACTCTTACAAGTTAAAGGTTAGTGTTGGAAATGGATTATAGAACTGCCGCTTTTAAACTGTTTGCAAAGAAATGCACATATTAAATCCTTTTTGATTATATCACATTAATCCCTAAATACTGGTTTTTATGTAAATTTTGACTCTTGCAAAGCTCTGACAATTCAGCTTATTCCCATGTGGTTTTATCAGAGCTCAGTTGCTCCTTTAGATCTTTTTCGTCTTTTTGCAGTACCTTTTGCTTTATTCCAAAGTCATCACAGCAGCTGGAAGATGTAGTACTTCAGACATAAAATAAGAAGTCTATTTAATATTTTACCTTCATTTTTTGAATTTGTTCCTCTGACATATCATGTTAGATATATTTTTATCAGTCCAAAGGATAACCACAGTAGGGCTATTTTTATTTCTAGGGAAATGATGCATGATAACTACTGGCAGAGCCCAAAACAGTAAATCAGTCCTGTTCCAACCACAGGATGTATTAAAAGTCTGTAGCCTGTGGTAATAAGTTATAATTTAGTTGACTAGCAGTTTGTTTGGACTTAAAACTGTACAAATGAGTCACACTGGCTAAGTCCTGAAACATAAAATAGTTCGTGCCCTATTAAGGTTTTTAGCTACCACCACAACAGTACCTAGAGAGAACACCCATTTTTCAAATGGGTGTAATACATTTTTATAGCAAAATGATTCCAGCTTGATTGTATAATTTATGGTAGATGGTTAAATTACCACACATCCTGTGTAGTGCCCAGTGTTTGCTTATAAGGCAATGAGATGAACAGACTCTGAGAGCTCCTTCAGCTAATCTCTTACAAATCGGAGCACACACCATCAATACCAAGCACCGCTGGCTGTATCCAGCCACAAGGCATCCCTCAGCTGCCAACCTGGGTGTGTTGCTCAGTAGCCTTCACAGAACTTCAGACAGCTAGAGAAACCTCCTGTGTGTATCTTCATTTGTGGAGACACGTATACGCCAGTTGACCAGAGCTAATCGTGCATCGGTGTAAAATTTTCCAGGAGTCTTGCAGCTGGACAAAAATAACTTTTTTTTTTTCATTTTAACTGGGTCACTTTTGTTATTTTTCAAAACAACATTTTTACACCTTTATTGTGAGCTGTGAAAAAATGCAAGTTTGAGCCAAACAAAACCTTTTTTTCCTGATTCCTTCTTTTGACAGAAAAAAAAAAAAAAAGTTAGTTAAGGTCAGTATTTTTTGGTCAGTTTTAGCACGTATCTGCTGTTGACCAAAGGAGTACGTGTTGTCTCACTCATGCTGTGATTTTGGTCATTTTAGGTTTTATATTTGTCTTTCTGGTTATTATTTTGTAATGTAAAGTTACCTAGCATTTATTCAAACAATTATTTTAAGTGTTTGCTTTGGGCATTGTTTTAAGTAACAGCTGTTTACTAGCTACCTGTGATCTTTTTTAAATTAATGCTTTAAAAGTGTGCTTCTGAGCAGTTAAGATGTTGCAACCAAGCAACAAATGCTAGCAAAATTGAAGAAAAGGGCTGATCCTGGTATAAATGAGAGTACCTGTTCTGCTGTTTCAGTACAGCTGGCTGAATCCAGCATAGGTATTAGCCTTCTGAATTTCACTGTTACGCTGTGTTTGTGCTTCTGGAAGATAACTAACCAGAGCAAATCTGTAAGTAGTGTTAGTGTATGTATGTGACTATATGGATTATATAGGTTCTAGCATGTGCTAGACACTCTCCAGATGAAGATCCCTGCCTTGAAGAGCCTGGTAAGAGGCAATGGATAAAGTTACCAGGCAATGGGATTTAACTGAGAATGACAACAGTATCTTCGAAATCTGTAGGCTTGTGTCTGTTCTCCTTTGGACTACAAAACACTAGTTTCACTGACATTTCTACTAATTTTACGTTGCTGTGAGAAGGTATATGTTTCCTTGCTCTTTCTGGCTTGTGGCCTCACGTTAACACATCTAGTAAGTTTCCTCTGCCTTGTGAGGCCACGAAAATAGAGTATGGTAAAGGTGATCCTGCTTGCTATCACCTTTTATACTCCAAAACAAAAGTGCCTACCATGTAGCAAGTAGTCCCTCACACTGGCAGTGATTAAGTGAAATAAACACAGGTGTCTTTCAAGCATTTATGGGGCTTTTTATACAAGTAAAAAAAAATAATGACCTTGTGCTAAGTGAGAGAACTAGAAAAAAATCCAGTCATTTAGGATCGATGAATACGAAAGAAAGGCAAAAGCTAGATAATGTTTCAGGAAATAACACTGCTACAAGGTTAATTTTGCCTAGTACAACATTTCCTAGTATTGAATTGCCTGATATACTCCCTCAGGGATTGCTCCTGTGCTTGCAATAATCGAGGCTGATTTTATTGGAAAATCACCTCTGGATGAGAAACATACTCTAGAGAGAACTTTGCATGGGTACAAATAGGTTTTTGGTGCCAGTGCCATGTTGCCCAGGCCAGCACAGTTACAGTTCCCAATCTGTCTGTGCATTCAAGCAGCAAATTCATTAGCAACCCTTCTGGCAGGATAGAAAAATAGACATATTAGGGAAATTTACTTTGAATTGTTTTCAGGATTTGTTGGGTAACAGTTCAGTAATAAAATTGCGTCTCCTAACAAGAACATTAAATATTTTTATTAATAGTGTCAGGGAAGCTGCAGATATTCCTTTAAGTGCAGAACACTTTACCATAATGTTATGTGACTTGCAAAGATCATGGATGAAAGAAGAGATTAGCATAGTTGGAGCAAGGGTGCTTATAATGTCGGAGCTGATTTTTGTTTTGTGTTGTGTATCAAGGCTGTGTTGAGTCGTGTGACTCTTACATTACAGATGTAATGTATGTTTGAGTATCTGCTCATCTGTCAGACCCTGCCAGTTTGTTGGCTCTTTAATTATAGAAGTGGACCATATCTTGACAGTGCTGTGCTCTCTCTAACTATGGGACCTAAGTTCATATATAGATAGTGTCTTCCAGGCGTTGTCAAGTGGAAACTGAGCATATTGTAAACAGAGCACATTTTGCCTCCAGCTGGGAGGAGGGGACACATGAAGCACCCACGTATGAGGGCCCTCCGCTGACCTTGGAGTGACTTTGAGTGTCAGGAGGCTGGAGGAGCACTGCGAAAAGGCAGATTCAGAGAGACAGATGAGCAAGGAAGAAAAATCAAGGAGATTGGCACAAGGACGGTGGATAAAAAATCTTTCTAAAGAAAGCAAGAAAATTTTTTACACTCAAGGCCAAGACTGAGCCCATCTGGCTCATCTGGCCACACACCAACAGTAGAAAGAGGAAAAAATACTGAATGCAGCTTGCAACATAAGGTCTGTGCAAAAGCTAGTGTTCTGCCAGGGGAAAAAAAGAGTGTGGACTGAATTTATTAAAGAATAAATTACATTAAGTTCCAGGAACTGATGGGGTTAAAAATTAGGATTGTAAAAAATAATTTGTATACTCTGTTTCCTAATTCCTGTCATCTTCATGATTGTTTCACTGTGAAGAGGAGAGACATCCTCAGTATCAGTTATAGTAAGCTATTTAGACACAGCAATAAGTAGCATATGGCTTAGCACTTTTGGGTCTAGCAATCAAGTAGCAACCTTCTGCAATACAACCGTAGTTTGATTCCCAATGGACTTCACTTTGATGATTAGATATATTGAGTTCCCTGTGTCATTCAATGACAGCAGAATTTCATACAAGTTGGTGTTAGCTTCCTCTCACTTCATTTCAGTTTGCAATAACCAGCGTCATCCTATGTAACAGTTTCTTTGTAATGGAACTTAAAGTTGAATCAGATTTGTCTTTCAACTGAAAGAGTGCTGTGAAAAGTCTTCTGAAATACTGATCTCTGGAGAAATTTTTACCATTGTGAAAATGAGGAGAGACTATTTATTTATTTCTCCTAAAGACACTTAGGTGCCCAATCCCTAGATCATTCAGGAATACTCAGAAAGAAAACTTCAGTATTGCATTTGGGGATGGCATTAGCATTCTTTACAAGAGTTACCCCAGCTGCTTGCTGAAGTCATTGTTGTGCTGAGTAAATAGAAAATATTTGGTCAGTCATATTTGAAACCGAAACTATGATATTTAAAGCCAAGTCCTGTGTAAGTGGAGCTATATCGGATGAGAATTTGAACTTCAGATACTAATTGATATCTCTCTATTTCAGCATGTCAGCTGTTAGATACTTACGTGCTTCTCTGACATAGAACTGCTCCTTTGAGGCAGCTGAGTGCTTTGCCCACTGGAGGATGAAGGTTTTGACCAGTGGAGGACAAAGGCTTTGCCTGCTGGAGGACCTGCTCTCCTGGCAGTCAGGGTATAGGGGAGGGAGGGGATAAATGCAAAGAGTAAACAGCCCAGAGCTGATTCGTGGTGAACATAAGCCTGCAAGTCAAGTGTCTGCCAGTTCTGTCAGGGACATTTCTGCAGAAATCTGATGCCTTGGAGAATCTTCTACCCATGTCAGTGCTTGAAACTGTATCTTCCCCCATGGGCTGTGATCTCATTTCTGTCTTAGGTGCCCCTTTTCCATAAGATTTTCAAAATAGAGGAATTCTTTGAAAGTCAACATATGTAACAAACCTGTACATTGAGATTCACCTGGCAGCTTACCATACAGGACCTCCCATGCACATGGATTGTGCCAGATAGCATAATTACACAAACAATGTTTTTAAAAAGTAAGTTCTGGGTCACACCTTCATGATGAAGCATTTGTTGTAATTCACAATTAATCTTAATATACTGTAAGCAGTGCAACTGTAGACAGACGTCTCACAGCTTTATAAGCCCACCATAGACCAAGCAGCAAGGATGCTATGACTGGCTGTATCACAGATCCAGGGCTGCCCATCCAATAGTTTTATTTCTTGGCAGTTTCCTACAATTTTGTGAAATATTTTTTTTAATATGACAAAGTCACTTCAATTACACAGTCATTACAAGTTTTGCCAAGGTTGTCTATGGATCATTTTGTGTTCATTAGAGCCCAAAATTAGAATTTTCATTGCAGCAACCGTAAACAGTATTGGCTCAAAGGAGTGAAGCTTTTTTCCCTCCATAAAATCTTGCATAAGCTATAACTGAAGACTTCCATTCTTTTTTGACATTCTTTTTTTAAATTTTTTTTTATTTTAACTGCCTTCTGGGTTGTTGGACTTTTTTCTTTTTCTCCCTAGCCCTTGATATATTTGTTTAACTGAATCACCAGTTCCTTTCAAAATGATGACATTGCCACTGTGTGCATGAAGAAGCAGGTTCAGTCAGTGTGTTTCTAAAGCTGTGAATATATTATTTCTTCAACTTCTTCTATGTTATAACTTCGTACTTGTCACTTCAGACCCAGTCAGGATTGTAAAAGCCATAAATGGTCTTCAGGAAATAATCCCATTTCAGAAAGTACTTCATCATCTGCTTAAGTCCCACTAAGCCCTATTAAGCTTTCACTTAAGTAATCTAAGAGTTTATTACTTAAGTAATAATTAAAGTTTCTATTTAATATTCTCATTAATTTATGGATATACATGATTGAATTTGCTGCTGTAAATATAAAGAAATTGCATCAAATCCAATCATTTTATATATGCAAAAATTAAGCAAATTGGAAATAAATCCAGAACAGAGTGTTTCAACCAATGGTGAAAAAAAAAAAGTTCACATTTTAAAAGCTGTCTGGGACACATAACAAATAGGACTAACTCTTCTATAATAAATAAGATCCAGAAAAGCATCTCAGAGAGAAGGATATTACATTTTTCATTTGATTTTTGTAGTAATTTCTTCTTATTGCTGATTAAGCTCACTAGAAACAATAATGTATCAAGTAGTGAGAGACTGCTTAGTAGAAATCATAACCAAAATGTCTTCTCTGCTAATTTTTTGGGCTGAAGGTGAAGCTATGCTTCTCTGCCTTCCTTCTCTATCTCTTAGGATTCTGGAGTTAGTGCTGCTCTTCACTTTTCTTCTCTTGGAGGAATTTTCAGGCTTTATTTTTAAACTGATGTGTATTTATAAGGAAGGAGAGGCGACAGAGACTTAAGAAAGTAGCAAAGAATTTCAACAGGCATCCCTGTCAGAGCTTGCACAGCAGCAATCGTCTGCCTTGCTCCTATCTATCCATGGAGAGCATGCTTCTCTTGGCACGTGGTATGCTTGTGTCTTGCCAATGGGATGCCCAGTCCTTAGAATTTAATGTTTTTTAGATATAATATGCCATGATAATGTCATTCAGGATAAGATATGTCAGCAAGTGCACCAACAGACTTTATCAGCTTATACCTCTTAGCAAAACCTGGAGCTACAGTGAATGGGACAGCAAAGACATATCTATTCCTCTTGAAGAAATGTATCTAACAAGATTATCACAGAATCACTATTTGCACTCAGAGTTTGCAATTAGCACCCTATGAACACACAATGAAATCATCCATGTGGCAGATAATGTGTTAAATGTATGTAGTTAGACTTTTGTAGATTAAACACAGTATTAGATATGTGGTACCACAGCTACAGTAATACATTTTTTAGAAATCAGTGTATTCTGAATGTTATGAGAACTCATGGAAATAAGGTTCTCTTATTAAACCTGTGAAGTGTGACTGTTGCTGAATGCATGTGTGTGCATGCACAAATGCCAGTTACTAAGTGAACGATTAGCAAAGTGTGGATTGTGGAAGTCTTGTTGTATATAGTAGAAAATTTTCCTTCAAAGCACGTGTAAAAGTTTGATTCTGCAACTTCATTCTCAACCATATAATTTTACACTAGCTGGCATAAATTATCAAGCTAGAAATCTAAATATGTGTTTCTGACATGCCTCTGAAAAGAAATAACAAGACAAATACACATAGTGAAACAGGAGCAGTATGTGTAGAATATCTATTCTTTTCTGCACATAGGTTACATTTAAGTCAGGGAAGGGAGAGAAAAATCCTTCAGTTGCAGTTTATCTGTGTTGTTGTAGCCTGGAGTTGTGTGAGTTTATTTCTTTTTAACTTCAAGGTCTTTCAGTCAGTAAAGAAACTGGTAATGCCAGGCATTCCTTCTATACCAAATGTGATAATTTCTGAATCCAGACAGCAGCTTACTTGCATTAATGTGCTCAGTGGTCTGGTGGCAATCAGTAAAATGATGAGGCGCAGTGAAGGGGGAAGGCGGTTCTTCCACATTTATTTATTCTGGATAAATGGTGCCCATTAATCTATCAGAAAAATATGGAATTAGCAGGGAAGAAACCACAGTTGCAAATTTGGCAGTTGTTAGCATGCACAGATGGTCTTTCAGTGTTTTAAGATTTTCCAGTCTTTTGATATTGATACCAACATTGAAAAGTAGCCTGTGTATGTTTATCTAGAATAGCCATAGAAAACAACATTGTATATTTTGGAGTGTTCAATCTCCTCTTGATGTATTTGCATAAAGTTTTTTTAGTCCTAAAGGTAAACTTTTAATTCTATGTCTGTCTTTAGTAATTTTAAGAAACATCATTGGAGTATGATTTTCTAAAATAAGGATAGACAGTACATCCAGAAAAAGGCATTAGGATGAAAGAGACTCTTGTGAATGATGTGAACAAAGTTTGCAGGTTGGTAGGCTGAATGGGTTTCCTGCTATTACAGATAGTGTGCTTCTTTGTTAAGTGGTTTAATCAAAACCAGGATGTTGAGTCCCTCCTTGATAGAGTGTTGTTTATTCTTATTTCGCTGACAGGAACTGATTTTCAGTCACTATAGCTTCACTGAAGCTGGGAATCTGACCCTGGCAATGTCTCCATTCAATGTTTCAGGGCATGAAGTCAAGAGGGAAGGATAATGTCATCTGCTTAATTTGCTTTGGGAATGTTTGGTTGAGACTTTAAAGACCTTCTTGAAATATTTCACAGAGGAAATCACATAATAATTCTTGCCAACTTTACTTTGAGTTTATTCTTAGCTGACCCAGAGGATACAGTACCTTAATGACTGCTCTGAAGTGTGCCTTCTGTAGTGCTATAGTTGTGTACATAACATGCATGTGCTTGTGTACATAACCTGCATGTGCACAGGACAAAGATATCTTTGACTACAAACAGCCCAAGATGCTTTGTATTGAAAATCAGTAAAAACTGTTGGGGAAAAAAATAAAGTAAAAAAAAAAAATCTCAGTACCCTACAAATTCTAATCTGGTGAAAAAAGATCTGAGGTGCAAAAGAAAGGTTTAGATGTTTGGCAGAAACACGGTATGTTGCTATCTCCAGTGTAGCCAGGTGTATAGGTCTCAATTCTATATAGATCTCTATGCTTCTAAGGCTTTTTTGTCTTTTTAATAAAGCAAGGCAAATGAACACTGTCTTGCCAGTATCTACCAGTGAGAGAAACATTTCTGATGAATTAAATATTAGGTGCTAATGAGAAGTTTTAATAATTACTGTTCAGCAGAAATCTTCCTCAACATCTATGTCAATACCATAGAGCAGACCTAGAAGTACCTTGCTACTTCAGACAGTAGTTCCCATCTTTGATGCACGTGGCCAGGTTTCATTTACCACCTCAGAAACAGAACTTGGTTTTGTTTTACAAGCAGGGATGCAAAATGTGCAGTTTTATTTCTCAGCTTGCCAACAGCCATCTTGGGTATATAGGCTTAAGCCATACCTGTCCTGTAGAGCAGAAGAATTATGCCATATATTTTGCAAGCTTATTCAGCCCAAGAGAGTGGTTGCCTTTTCTACAACCACGTGATGCTGTTGTGTGTAAGCCTTTATAACCTTTATAACCATCGGATCTTTTTTCTACAAAACTACCTCACTGGTCATTCTCTAGCCTGTCTTTTTTTGCTCTTGAATTTTCCTGATAAACTGTAGTACCTTGTGCTTGTCCACACTGAATCCTGTTTCTTCAGATCTTATTTCCACTTCATCGGGATCCTTTTGTATTCTTGGAAAATACTTGCATATCTACTTATATAGGTGTTATTTGTTCTCTCATCCAGACTGTTAATTGTATTATAAAGTGTCCATGTCTATTGGTAGCTACTGTGACAGTAGTTAGGCTTTAGTCTTGACGGATGTTTCTTGCCAGATCTGTAATAAAAATGAGATATAATACTGATGATGGTTTGGGCAATTTATGTGATTTATAATTGATAACTTACCAGAATGGATCAACCCTTTATCTCGAAATGGCTGCACATCTTGCAGGATATCTAATGGAAGTCTAGAGATCCTGGAGGGTATGAACTTTTCAGCTTCTTTGCCCATGTGTGAAACTTTCATTTAAAAAGCCACAAAAATGTGCTCGGTGCAACACATTTCAAAGTGCCTCACATCAGTTAAAGACTCCAACGCTCTGGTTGTCTATCTGCTAACCCACTGCATATTGATTTTATAAAGCACTGCTCACTGTCAATGTTCTTGCAACACTGGCAATGCTTTAGTTTTCCTATTTTATCATTGTCAAGGGTCAAGGCTGGGCTGACCACAGTTACCCCCTTTTCCCTTCCCTCCTGGGAAGGGAAAAGGATTAAAAGACAGAGCCCCCTGTGGATTGGAAAAGGAAACTACTTTAATGATAATAGCAATGATAAAATGAGATATATACAAATATGTGCAAAACCAATACTGAACCCAAATCCCCCTTGATGGTAACCACATCACCATCCCTGCTGATACTGCGGCAGAAAGCATCAGCAGCAGACAGGAACCAGGCTCAGGGGCTGGATGGTGGAACTAGATTCAGGAACTTGCAGATCAGGATTGAAGGCAGAACAGATAGAGTTCTCCTCAGATGCTGGCCATTGGAGAAGAGCAAGAGAGGAGAGAGGAGGAACTGGCCCTCAGTTTTATATCAAATATGGAATATCTAGTTAGTCAGTTTAGGGTCACCTGTCCTGTCTGCTCCTCCCTAAATGTGCAGCTTTTACTCTGCACCTCCCAACATGAGACACAAGATTCAGCAGTGATCTTATTTTGCATACCAATCCCTGGTAGTAAATCTAAACATTAGATCTTATCACTGGTAGGAGCAGGCAGTGTCTATGAACTATGCTGTTAATTTCAGAAAGTGTCATTCCTTAGAGGAGCTTTAGCTGAAAAGTAAAATCACTGAACAGAATTAGTTGTGCTCTAACCCAAACCAAGACACTCTTGAAAATTATTCGGAGGAAAATCCCAAATTTATTTCTATTCTACAAGACATTTAAGAAAGTAGTGCAGATGCTACACTACTGAGGGACAGAGATGCAAAAACAAAGCAAAAAAACCTGGAGGTGGCTGGAAGCAGAGAGAAAGAATTCAGACAGACTAGACTTAGAAATGAGCATGCAAGACTTGTAAAAAACTGTAAGCAAAAGCTGACCTTAGTCAGCTCTAACTAGTGTTATCTTCACTTATTCCAGATATTGCTGGAGGAATTTCTTCATTTGTTTAATATCAACAAGCAATTCAACTAGAGTTCACTCAGCAGTCATATACAATCATATCATCACTCATGCACATACTCTGAAATTCATCCATACATTTCCAGAATAAAGACATGCATCTAATAATATAGTTAAAAGATTGTTCTGGAGATATACTCTAGCATACACACTTCAGCTTCTCCTTTAAAAGGAAATCTTTAATTCTTTATTTTTTAAAAAATGTTTAATTATGCTACAGTCAAATGATCTTTTAATCACTGCTCTGAAAGTCTTAGTTGCAAGGTAAAGGATACTTCACTCCTTTTATCCTGTGTCCTTCACTGCAGTGAATTTCTTGGTTCCTCTCCCAAATTTGCCCACATACAGGTATATAAAGACCTGAATACTGCCTCCACTCGAGAAGCTGTCTGGCCAGCATTATCCTACTTCGCACCATCTGACAGAGTTCTCTAGCATTTGGGGAACATTAGCACAGTTGCGTTCACTTGGGTATATTTACAGTGCTGTTCATATTGATAGCATTTGTTTTGCTCTGTCTTCTAAACAAAATGTCCTGGGACTCAGCCCCCAGGCTCTATCAGGTCATTCCCTTGCTCTCTGGGTTCCTCTCTCTGCATTTATGTATACCTGATTGTTTTATTTTGCTTTGACAGGATTACCTGGGTCCATCTCTTAATTTCATAATATTTGCTAGAGTAAAGGCAGAGCCATGGGCTTGTGGTTTGGCCCAATAGAATGTGAAGTGTCATTCTCTGCACAGAAGCATTTCTCACTCATTTTTATACGATAACTCCATCAAAGATTATTTTTACTTGGCCCATAACCATTGCACAATGATCAGTCCTTTAGAGAAAAGTGCTTATCTCCAACACTGAAGCCCGAAGTAGTTAGTTTTGTTGTCAGCTTTATAGTGTACCCAGGAGAAAATCTATCCTCTGCCATACTCACAAGTGAGAACTCGGGGAACAATCTTACATCCAATTTTCCATTTAGGTTCCCAAGTGCCCTTCTGTTTTTGCTCTGACCTTATGGTGGGAAGAGTTACAAGTTACTAGCAGTCATCTTCTTCACTTTTTTCTGTCTGTCATTCAGTGTAATGGAAACATTCCAAGACAATTAAAAACACAGTCCCTATAACAACATGCACTCAAAAATTCAGTGTAAAACACTAACCTCCTTTAAAGAGGCAAAGCCCATCAAGAAGATGGGGTTATTGAAAGTCCTGAATCTGCTCTTCATAAGCTCTACACTTTGTTCATATAGTGGACTGCATCTTAAATATAAACCTATCATCGGGTTTAGCAAATCAATACCATAAAAGTGTGAAATGGTCCCCAGAAATCTCCAGAATGCCATTTCACAGTAAAAGCAATTGAAAAAGAAGCTGCAGTGGAATATCTTATGAGATAGCCATTTAGATCACAAAAGGATCATAAAAGTCAGAAGCAGTTTGTTTGAAGCAAGGTTCGTAATATAACCATACAGAGCTTGCTGGGAAGAAAGAGGAAAATTGCAAACCAATTTGTGGTTACAGCTTTTTCTGTCAATTCTACAGGGATTTAAAACTTGTAAAAGGTGGAACTTCTGCCATCTTACATCGCTCAACTAGAAAGATATAGCTACAGTCATAGTAGTGAAACAAAAAGCAGTTATTGAAAGGCAGTATAGTCTTCATTAACTTCAAAGCAGTTAGCCCTTCTTTAGTTTATTTACTACTGAGCAAGGCGGTGTCAAGCAGTGGTATTTGTCAGTAACAATCTGAGCATCTTTGAGGCTTACCTTTCTATATTCTCATAATGTTTTGTCACTGAACTTTTGATACTTTCTCTTTTTGCTCATTAAAGGCATTCAAATGAATATTTCTGTGAGCAAATGCCATCTAAGCTTGCCACCCTGTTTCAAACATTTTGTATCTCATAACTACATGTTTCTTACAAGATGGTTGCATCCCAGACCAGGGTAATAGGAGCAGACCATTCTGGAGGAAGTCGTATGTCACAAAGCAAAAAACTCACCGTAAATAACTACATCAATTCATTTGTTATGCCCATTCAAACCTACAAGTGTCTTGTACACACTCTTTGAATTAATATGTGATCTTTGTTCTTCTGTAAGAGGTAACAAATGCCCTGTCTAAATAGGATGGCTCAGGTCAGTTTTAAGCAAGTCTCTGCCATGGCTGGAAACTTAATTAGGTTGTAGTTACAAGTCTTTAATTTTTTTCTTATTTTTTTAAATCTTTGTGATTCATGGTTATTAGAAGCTAATATGGAGCCAGTCTACCTTCTTCTTTGCTTCCTTTTAAAAAAAAAATCTAAACAATAAAAATCATTTCTGTTTATTCTGCTAACATTTCTCTTTAAAGAGTGGCACTGCTTTAATAAAGATACAGGAAATGACATTTCAGCTGTGTTACACTCAATCAGATTACTTTGGACAAATGAAAAGTAATACTGCCTTCTTTAATACCATTAGAGGAACTGATACTGCAGAATTCTTTTCGGATCGCAGTGCACTGAGGATTAGAGGCCTGATGCTGTTTATCCTTTGGTGACACCCATGTGCTGTGTCACTGGGAAATGTCTCAGTGGTGAGTTGTGGACTCAGGAGGTGGAGGGCTAACACACTGCGATGCAGTCAGAGTCTTCCCATTTTCCTCACTACTGAGATGAGGTGAAAGACCAGGGCCAGGATCACAGGCAGGGCTTAGGGAGAGCAAGGGAACTGTGTGCATGCATAACTCTCATAGCTGGGGATGCTCTCCACAGTAGTGTTTATGGACTGAAACATACCCTTGACTCTCTTGCACCTCTCCAAAATCTCAGAGATTGGTGCGGGATTATTCAGGTGTGCAGGTTCAAGTTCTAATTGTAGTATCTTTTAAGTGAAGATTTTCATAAAGAGTTCACATTTGTATAATGAAGTGAAAACATGTAGGTTGCATTTTTTCTGCTACCTTCTAGATGGCTGACCCTGGCCCATGGCAAGAAAGCCAAGCTAGCCAGCTCTGGGAGGACCACGTGACTATCTGGTAGTGGCAGTACAAAGAGGTTTTTGCTGCTTGCCTTTGTGTGCTATTACCAAAGAGTCCCTTCTTCATGCAGATTTTGTTGCTGTTATGCTGGGGCTCCTTAGGTACCAGGCATGAAGCAGAACAGACCTCTGAGAGCTTTCCAGTGGGACATGCCATTGCCCCAGGATCAGGCTAACACCGAGTTGTTCCCCTGATTTCCTAAGTTACTGCTGTTCACTCCTCAGCAGCTCAAATCCTTGGCTGTAGAGCACTAAATGAGTGCTTGAAGTGATTAGGCATTATTTATCTACAGTTATGAACAATGCATTTCAGTCATGTCATCATTTACTGCACTTATTGGGAAAGTTATTGGGCTCTTTAGGCGATTTCTGTTCCAGGAAGAGAGTGTGGCACTTTTTGTCTTGCATAACCCTCCATCTCCCAGAGCCTGCTTTCTGGATCACCACATTTTTTTTTCCAATTTTGCACATACTCTTATGTCTGAAACAATGAGGAAAAAAAGCACATTAAAATATCTGTTCTAATCCATTTATCAGAGGGGGATGGTTACAAATAGCACTTTACCAATTAATTAGTGACCTTATTCATCATAGAAACTCAAATCATGCTAAGGCAGCTTCTTTTCCTTTGCATGATTTGCACCATTTTTTTTCTTCTTATGTGACTGACAATGCTGAAATAAGTTTCTCAACATGGCTGAGAAAGACAAAGGCAAATTATCTCTTTCCCCAAGTGAGTGTTAATGAGCAGGAGGCCAGTGTGCATCATCTTTACCACTTGTTGCAGGCCAGAAAAAAAAGAATTATTATTACGTGCCACTAGAAAATCCTTTGTCCTGATTTGTGGGTAGCCAGAGCACTCTCCTAGCACAGGGCTGTTGGTTTCTGTTAGCCACATCAGCAATAAGGTCAGTGTAGTGCTGCAGCTGGTGGGCCGGATGGGCTAACCAGTATGCCAGAGAAGTTCACAGTATTTCATAAGTGCAGCAAATACCCCTGGCAACTTAAAATCATCTGCAGGCTGGAAGCAAAAGGGACACAGATGCCACTGATAGCCAGTCTGTCGTTACAGACATAATGCACATCCCTCAACTAGTGTAAGGCAGCCTATCTCCATTTACTTCACTAGATCAGCATCTTTTTATACCAGTGAAGTATTTGTCCTATGAATCAAAACCTCTTCTGGCATATCTCTATTGATTTCTTTGGAGTTACCCCAGCAGAGAATTTTGCTCCAAAACATTAGAGAAAGCTGACAAGATGAGAAGAGGGGCTAACAGCTGAAGCCATGAGGTATGAGACAGAGAGAGAAGACAGACAGGTTGTTGCTTTGGGGGAAACAAGCTAATTCTCAAGATGAAAGATTTATTATTTTTCTTTTAAATCCTACTTCTTTAATGGAATGTAAATAAAGGCTTGTCTTACAGAACTAAGCTTATCATAGCATTAAACTGTCGAAGTAGAGCCAGGAATCACAGGAGTCTCACTGGTGTAAATCCAGAACAATTTAACTTCAGCAAAGGAAATATCTACTACATTAAAACATTTTGTTTCATTCTAGCTCAGTGTTAAGTCTTCCAGTCAAAATAGACTTCTTATTACTAACATTTGCTTTGAAAGTCAGTATTAGCAATGAGAAATGGGATGGGCTATGTCAGTGACATGCAGATCTTGCTCATGTTTAGAAGTAAAAGTTCAGCCACTTTACAGTCACCAGAAGGATTTGGGGAGATCTTCCCATAAAGCTGTGAATACTTTTAAGTAAAAGAAAGACAGAAGAAGAGTATGAGGCTTCTCTATGAAGCTGGGGAAGTTTGGTGGTTTTTTAATTACTTTTTTGTACTTCAGAGCAGCAGCACTTTGGGGATATGGTTTAGGATCAGCTCCAACTCTCAGTCAAGTTAAAGTGAGCTGGATCAGTTCCTCCACAACATGCAGTTGTAGTGGAGTTCTATGTGGCAATAAGCAAATGTGGTTGAACACATGCCTATGTGCATCATGTAGCCCAGGCAGTTACAGAGAGACCTTCACACTTCTCATTTTGCAAAATGCAACTTTTCAACCAGCATTTAAAAATGCCTTTAAAATGTGAAGTGAGTATAACTGATACAGAAGTGTCTGGCTGGATTGTGAATAGCCTGAGACTACTTTTCTCTGAGATGCAAATGATAGTGTTCAATGCAGTGTGGGGTGATACAGATGATGGCAGGGATGCTTCAAAGATCAACATCTGTTGACACTCAGCACAGCCAGAAAGAAGGTAACATCTCTCAAAGAGATACAGTGTGGATGTTTATTGGCTGAATTCCCCCTATGCTGTGGGAAGTGAATCTGTGACAAATTACCAGTATGGAAGATGAGTGCAGGAGAGTTAGACATGAGCATGTGCAGGCCTTTAACAAGATATGAATGGTATCATGAATGTCCCCGTTTGTATTTTACTTCAGCAGTGTTCTGCATTTAGGGGAGAAACTGCCCATGTAAAGTCTAGTCCAGTGGCCTAAAAACAAGACTTGGAATAAGAATCCTAATTTTCCATGCTTGCCTTTTATTTCTCAAAAATCTCTTTAGTATTGGTCAGACAATTCAGAACTTCCAGATATTGAAAATTAATATTACAATATTAAAAATAAAAATATTAAAAAATTTAAAATAATTAAAAATTTAAAAATATTAAAAATGCTTATAGAAACAAGAATAACTAAAAGTTTTGCTTGAGATTTCCTAAATGGTTGTGGGAAAAGCACAGGGAGTTGGAATAATACATTTTATTGAAGACGTCATATATTTAATAAGTGTATTAGATGTTCTAATATATGCATATACACCCTAAGTGGCACACCAACATGCAGAATAAAATCACTCTGTTACATCACTGCCAAACCTAGATGTAGAGAAAAGCCTGGAAACTCTTAGGAGATTCTTGGTGTGTGAAAAAACAGGTAGCTGTTGGTAGTGCGTAAGAACAAGGCAAATTCTAGGGTAGTCTGAAAAACTGACTATTTTTACAGTAAAGAAACAGAAACATATTAATTCAGCTATATTAAGTGCTTTTTCATGAATATTTCCAATCAATTAAAATATTTTGACAGTCTTGAGAACAACATACTTCTATTAAATTGATCAAAGAGTTCCATTGGCTTTGCATGGCTTCATAAGACATCCCTCACAGACAGGATGCAGCTAACTTAAAGCTCTCAGCAGGGACTGCATTCTGGGCTTAACTGACTACATAAAACATTTTAAGTCAATTTAATGAAACAAAGTATTTCATTGTGGATGAAATTAAATATTTTATTTGAATTTTCCCAATAGAAATTTATTTGGAGGGGAGTTTGAAATTTTCTTACAGGTAGTAATGCCAATTTTAATGAGAAAGTGTTTTTATCAGGTTATCCTGGGGGACAGTTTCTAATAGCTCTGCTATGTTTTCTGTAGAAGAGCTAATTAGGATTGCACTTCTCAAGTCCTGCTGGGGTGAAAATCTGAACCTTCTGCATCGCCACTGGAACACCAAACCCTCTGAATAAGTTATAATAGCTAGCAGTACCTCTAGCTGACTGTGAGACAGGTTCAGGCCATGTGCCCCTGCAGACTTGTACTTGGGGCAGTGCCTTTGGGTGTTTTAGCTTTACTAGCAGTGGAGGGGTGAAAAGCACTGCAGCTGCTCAGCTGCTGTTCAGCAAAGGCAGCTGGAGCTGATGTGACTGAATAAAGAGGGTTTCTTTCAAGCCCGTGGGCCCAGGGTGATTACTGAACACCACAATCAGGGTCTTCTACTTTCTCTTTTTTTTTTTTAAGTTTGATTGCCCTCACATGAGACTGGAAGGCAGAGAAAGGGCTATGGCAGTACCGATTCCTATGATCTCCCCTTGCCATGTAATCAGAAGAGCTCTGCAATTGAATATTTCACAATAATCACTGCATTTTCAATGGTGATGATATAAAAGCAAATATCAAGGCCTCTGGCTGACAAAAGCAGAATACAGAGGGAAAATATGAAAATAGCAACTTACTTCAGCAATAAAAAGAGTATATTTTATACTGCAGTTTTTCTTTTTGTTAAATCATGACTTTCTAGTAAATGACATCCCAGAAGATATTTATCAAAGCAGAAAAGCACTAGAAAGGAGCACCCTGCATTCACTTTAATATTTCTCCTTTTCTTCTGACATTTTCTTGCCTAGAGATCTAATTCCATTAAATATGTACATTTTTGACTGGAAGACTTCTTCATGTATCTTTCAGATGAATCTTAAAAGTACATAAGGTCTGTAGGGCAGGGTTTTTTAAGTGCAAATGAGGCACACAGTAGAATATTGTCTATGAGGCTTTTCAAATTATTTATATTCCTGCAGTGCTTTACCTTTCTCTTTCTGTGATAATGATAAGAAAGAAGTGAGACTCCAGCACACCTTCTGTGGAACACTGTCAAACAACATTAGTCATATTTAATATCTGACATGCAGGAACTTACTTTGGTTGATCTCCATTTTTATTGGATTTATTAGACATTATCGTGTCTGTAACTTTCCCTGATCCCATAGCACATCGAAGTGTTAAAACCCGTTAGGCCCATGATTGGTCAGTGTTAGAGCCCCGTTATGCTCTTGTGAATAGACATAAATTAACATTCCCTCATTAAGCCTACTTTGCAGTACATGTGAATCTGCTATAGGAATAATGACAGCTAAATGCTCTGTTGGCCCCCAGCCATGCCCACTTGTACCGTTCTACTCCAACCTGTTTCTGAAGCTGTGTAGAGCTGGGCCATGACAGTGCTTGGAAAGACTCCCCAGGTCACTTGGGCACTATGGTAGTGCTTTGGGGGTGGGCTAGGTGGCTGTTTTCCCCACACCACCTTTGAAACAATGACTTTATGTTGTGTTAGAGGCCACTGTGCTTTAAGGGTTGTGCTTCATATTTGGTATAAAGCAAAGGTCCTGGTCATTTGCAGCTATTAAGGATTTCATTGCTCTTTCCTAAGAGTTTGAGTTAAAGGTGTTGATCCTGGTGTCCCAGCCAAATTGCTACTTAAGTAATAATCTGCCTAAATGTCTGCCTGTGTTGCTGCTAGTGTCACCCTCCTCCCATTATCTCTACGCAACTTGGGCCTTGTTTCAGATCCCACATCTGAATAACTTATCCTCACCATTGTGTAGTTGTCTTAGCTGTGCTTTGCCAAGAAATACACATATCTATGCTGACATAAAGATTGGGATGGTAAGACTTTGCTTTCTCTGCTTGTGTTGAGATGATGTTCAGTGAATTAAACTTTTGCAGAGGAGGATCATAGGATTGTCAGAGTTGGAAGGAACCTCAAAGATCATCCAGTTCCAACCCCCCTGCCTGGCAGGGACACCATCCACTAGATCAGGTTACTCAGGTCCCCATCAAGCCTTGTCTTAAAAGCTTCCAGGGATGGGGCTTCCACAACCTTTCTGGGCAACCTGTTCCACTGCCTAACCACCCTCATAGTGAAGAACTTCTTCCTAATATCCAGCCTAAATCTACCCTCCTGTAGCTTACACCCACTTCCCCTGGTTCTATCACTGTCTGACCTCCTAAAAAGTCCCTCGCCAGCCTTCTTGCAGGCCCCCTTCAGATACTGGAAGGCTACAGTAAGGTATCCTCAGAGCCTTCTCCTCTCCAGACTGAACAACCCCAACTCTCTCAGTCTCTATTCTCCTTCAGATGATGATCAGTTTTCCCATATTTGAGCAGCAGCTACTAAGCTGAAGAGGGTCCATAGGTCTCTCATATTGTTTTATAGAGCTGCATGTGCCTGTGGGGATAGTTGGACTGGGTATGCATATATATAAGTTGAACAAAATACTACAAAAATCAGGACTGTACCTAGTCCTAGAGACTTGAAGTATTTCTCTCAGAGCTGATACTTAGACTGTTCCAGGAGTTTAGTTTACTGTTGGCTTGCAAGTTGCAGAATATTAATAAGCCTCATTTATGGTTACCACTAAGAAAGCCTAAATTTACCCCAAATAATTGAGACCAGTATACAAAAACATGGGACGCTCCCAGTAAAGAACAGTGCCTGTATACAAACTCTGTAGCTTTGTGTTGCTCTTGGAGTTCAGCTCTGTGTTAAACTTGGAACTTGAATGTCTGGGTGTAATTTTGGTCTCCACCTTCCGCAACAGAACTCCTTTTGTTCCTCATCCTTGCATGTGTTGTTTTGCTGTGGAACTTCATTCAATGTGTAATCCACTATGATAATACTGCCTTCACCTCAAGTTCCTGAAGTGATTTTGGACTGATGAATGCTCTCAACTTCTTTTGCCTTCTCCTTTGCTTTTTTCTTTTTACCCCTTGTCTTTTTATCTTCTCTTTTTCTTTCTCATTTTACTTCTGCTCCTCCTTCTCCTTTTCCTTCTCTTTTTCCTTTTCCAGTGTGTGGCTAACTGGTCCCACACCTGAAAGCAAATACCCACTTCTGCACAGATTTCTTCCTGTTTCTTGGCTGAAGGAGGATACTGCCATTCATCACTGAAGTCAGATGCTGTGAATAGAATGTCACTTTGTCCCAAACTGCAAGCTTAACGCCCTTTAGAAGGCTTTTCCTATGTAAATATCATTTTCTCCAGTGTTGACAGCCATTTTCTAATGTAGTAAAAGCCTCAGACTTGCAGTCTGCTGAAATCCTAAGCCTTCTTTCTTGTGGATCTGTTTTTCCAGGAGTTCAGGAAATTGGTTGCCTCTCTTTAATTGTTGGTTTGTTTTATGGGAATGTTTCCTCTTCCCGAGTCTTAACTTTACTTTCAGGTGGCACTAAGATCTGCTGTTGTAATTGCATATGCCTTTTGACAGGGGTTAATTCAAAGATTAATCATCTAACTTTGTTTGCTGCAAGCTTTGAAAAATCATATTGCAGATGTTGAATTATATCTGAATCTTTTTCCTGCTCCAGGAGTTCTTATGCCTGCTGACTTCTGCAAAGTGTTGTCTGATAGCATCTCCCATCAGCTCAATATATTCCCATAAGTACTTGAACTGTGGCAGTTTTAGTTGCACTGCAATCATTGTAAGAAAAAAAAACAATTAAAAAGTACGTTTTAGCTTAATACAGACTGCAAGGACTTTTCCATGTTTCTTTCCTTTGGGCTGCCTGGCTCCTGCTCTCCACATACACTCTCCATCCCCAGATGTTTTGATAATATCTCTGCTGATAAGTACTAGCAACACATCAACTAATAAAAGTGCAAAGTAAATAATCACTGTCAGCAGAAATATATAGTCGAGACAGCACGTTTTGAAATATGCAGAGGTGAGAGTCTGTGATCCCTTGAAGAGCCAGGACCCACATACACACTGCCATATGGCTGCAGGCACCTATGGGATCCAGTAAGAAGACTGTCAGCACTTTTTCATCTGCACTCACGTAGCGAGATGCAAGGTGCATGCATCCCTTCATGTCTTCCACGTAAAACATCTGAAGACAATGGAGGAGCTATTAGCAAGATAAATACATGGCCAAGCCCCAAGGAGAGAAGACAGATTGGTGCTAGGAGAAAAAATAAATTATATGATATGCTTAACAGCCTACCACAGAAAACTGGTTTAGAGAGGGAAAGCCTAGAAGAGCTTCTCTAAGGCTTCTTGTCCCCACTAGATTAATTGGTTTATCCTTGTTTTCTTTTGTTTCTACTTCCACCATTGATAGCTGCCTGAGGGAAGAGGGGTGGGGAAATATGTTGCTTCTGCAAAACTCATTTTAGGAAGAATAGCCAGAACATAAATGATACTGTTTTGGCTTCAAAAGGGTAAGCAGGTGTCTTAGAAGTCCCAGAAGAGTGATGTGCAAGCTTGTACAAACAACCTCCGAATCATGCCTGTTTGTTATTCGCACAAACAGAGCTGAAACCCTCTGAATTCCTCAGTTCCCAGAATTCAGATGGAGCACAATGGCCCATAATGAACAGCACCTGTGCTTACCTCAATTACCACATGGAGCCCAACAACAGCAAGAAAGGCTTGCAAGAATATTTTTTCAGTAATAGATTTACTTATGAATTTTGTAATTGGATTCAAAAGCTCAAAATTTCATTTTGAAACTTGTTCATGAAATTTGTATGAAAAAGTCTGGCATTTATTCAAAAGACATACTCTGTGAACAAGAAATTGCAAAACAGCCAACTGCTGGTAACTAAGCAGCCAAATTATAGTCCAAGCACTTGGCAAATACACCGTCTTTTTTATTATTTCAGTAATTGAATTTCTGTTAAAGCGTGGAGCATAATTTAACATCAGGAATTTATTTATAATACAATGGTGTTTCAGTAATAAATGCATTATTATTGTCACTTTTAATGGAGTCTTATGTATTCCCTCAGAGACTATGTGGCAGACTCTGAGACAGCCACTGCATCAGTATTGTTTGTAGACAATTGAATTAATTGGAGACAGGGTCATTAACTCAACCTGAATACCTCTGATTGCTTCTGTATATAAGGTTAGAGAGCAAATGGCTAATCTTTGTTGTCATTATAGATTCTTTTTACATTTTCACACTGCCTTGTATATTAAGATCATTTTGCTAAGCAGCTTTTCAGGCTGTCATTGTGTTTACAGTATTGTCTTGCATGGCATACAACCGTAATTGTATCAGACTTACATTTCATTTCCCGTATCTGTATAAAACATGATACTAGAGAGAGACCTATTCTGAATTGCAGCACATAAAAATCATTGGACCAACAAATTAATAAACCAAAATGAATAAGCCATAGCATTAAAAAATAATCAAATCACAAAACAAAGGTTGATTTTATTTGCTTTTCATAAAAAAAATTCCAACCTGCAAGACTTGCCAGGGATAATCCAGTGAGTCCATTATTCTGTTGAGAACATGACCTGCAAGGCCAGCTCTGTGTATACCTACCAGCCTGTGAGTTAAATGTTATCTGGACTTTTGGCTTGGATTTCCATGGAAAATGAGCAGCAGGCTGTCATTTCAGCACAGACAGAACACAGATTCTGTTTTTCAAGGAGAGATCCAAAAAAAAGTTGTGAGCACACTGTTCCATTTCTCAACAAACTTAATAAAGAATGTAGTCTGAGAGGCCTAAGAAGGCATGTGCCAGGAACAGGAGACACCCTAAGCTTGAGAATGAGGTCAGGTTCACATTGAACTCAGGGATACCAGCTTGTCATCACTCCCATGTTCCGCCATATACTTAAAAAAAACATTGCTTTCTCAGAAATGGTCTTGTAAGTGGAAGAAAACAGCTGGCAGTGTCTTATAATAAACCTGGTATTTGCATGTATTTCTTTCATTCTAAATTTATATTCAAGATGGGCTTGAACCCAAACCCCTGCTATGTAGTGTGAGTTATCCAAACTCTGGAGCCAAGTGTAGGATCCTGAGTCCATCTGTAACCTAGATGGTAAGTAATGTTTTATGAATTCATATTCAAAAATAACAGCCTCACCACTTCAAAACTAGCAAGTACAGCTTCCAGCTTCAAAACTCTGCCCATGTCAAACTCCCATTGACAGTATGTTGGTGCAGCAATCCAGCCTGACTTGAGCGTAGTGGGAGGAACATGCTGCCACACTATGTTATCTCTCTGCAGCCTTTGCACAACTCACTTGTAAGAGCATTTAGGAATGTTGTTTCATTTGAAAAGCAAAGGAGGAAAAGCAGCATTAAATAGATGCTAAATTGATGCAGGGTTTTAAAGGCATGGTCTAATTTACAGACTGGCCTTGCAGGTTTTGTTCTGTAAAAAAAAGAAAAAAATACATCAGCCAAGCAGTGTTATTACTGAACAAGATTCAGGGGCTTAGCACTGCTCTGAAATTAAAGGTGAACCTTTTAGGTCTGAACCACAGTGTCTCTGTCCCTCTGTGCACATTTGCAGGGGATGCAAGCACTAGTGGTATTCACCTTGGAGCCCTGCTACAGAAGCAGTCAGTCCTGCTCAGCCTCTTTGACCATTTGTGCTGCCATCTCCAAAAAAGATGGGGCTGGCTTTTGTGCTTTGTCCTTAGTTAATTTAGCTTTATTGACCATGATATCCCAAGTACTGCAGAACTTTTGAATTCTAATACAGAAAATAAGGCAGTAGTTCTCTACTTCCCTGATAGTAGAGTGACATCTCTCTACTGTTTTTTGTCATTAATGAGCAAGAAATCTTCAGGTCTCATATAAGAGGCAACTACCATGCTACACTAGAGCATTAGGAGATGGAGACTGTCTGGGCAAATGTGTGAAGAATGCATTTGCACCTTACTAAAGGAATGATTATCAGGTTGAAAACAATAAAAAATTCAAGGGAGATTGGACTTAGCCTACTTACCTCTGTATGCATGAGGGGTTTGGGACTTCTTGACCTTTGCTTGTTGGCAGACCTTCAACAAATCATTGCTGATACAATAGCCCTTATCAATCTGAAGGTTTTTAAGAAGAAATAATTTAACTAATCCTAATTATCTAACTTATTTTGTCCATATTGAAAAAAAAATTTTTTTCAGCACCACATTGACAAAACCCAATTTTTACTCTGGATTATTGTCACTCCACTTCTCTTTTCCTGAACTCATCTCGAGGAATACATTGTTTGTCCATAGTCCTCTCCACGTCAAATTTTAACTACATCTGCCAGGCATCCCAGTTGCTGTCAGCCTAGGTTAAGAAAGCAGGCAGTGTGGTGGGGGAATAAAGTACTGCAGTAACACTTCAGGAAGGCATCCTGTGTTGCAACTGTTACTTCTGGTGATCCCTGTTAATCCTTCCCATTTAACTCAAAGCTGGCTTCACACTTGCCTTCAGCATGCATACAGGCAGGGCAGTTCTTCTATTTGTAGTATTTTGACTTGACTCCCACAGAGCTCCATCCTGAATGTGCTCAGCACCACCAGCTCCCCCTGGAAAATGTGGTGACTGTTTGGCCACCAGATCCCAGCAAATAGGTGTGGAGGCTAACAGGATCTTCCCTTTACTTTGGTGTTGATGAAAAATGCTGAAAAGAAAGATTTTCAGCCAGATAAGACTAAAGAAATAAAGATTCTGTTTCCTTTTGCTGTCATTCAAAATAACAAGCATAGAAAATTCTGTTTAAAATAGCTGAGCCTTTTGACTTAAAGGGTTTTCATGTCGAAGATTTAAGATGTCAGGTTTAAACATGACACTGATAGTATTAGGCAAAGAATGAGAGCAGATACTTGTAGTAACTGTCATTTTTTCTGACTGTTTATTAATGGCCTTTTGTGATTTATAGTGAATGTTGTGAAGGATCTTCAGGTCCATTTATCACTCAAAGAAGCACCTTTTTTTCCTTAATACCTATGTATGTCATAATTAAGGGTGGATGCTGCTTAAAGATTTAGCTCTGTTCTTAACATAAGATCCTTCAAGATGGTATTTAATCCTAGATTGATTTAATACCTTTTTTTTTTAAAAAATCTATAAAGCACTGTATTATGTAACTGGCAAAACCCAACAGCATTAAAAGGAGCTCACGTTAGACAGAAGTGTAGAGAGGGTTTTGGTTTTCACTCCAAAATTATTTAAAATAAATTGTAAGGAAGACACCTATGTTTCAGCATTCAGCTTTTTTAATATTTTACAAGACAGAGCTCTCCTTGTTCAAAAAACAAGTCATGTGTGCTGAAGTACATCTTTATATCCACAGAAGGCTCTGGTGATAAATTCATCATGTGCCTTTAGGAATACTTCTTTAAAAACTATTTCAAAGTAATTGCCCATTATTAATAATGATGATTCCTTTTTACTGTTATGGCAGGAGCAGTGAAACTGTCTGCTTGTGGTTTTCATTAGTGCCTGTGTACTTCTTTGGCCCCTGTTATCCTACAACTTAAATCTGATGAACATAAATATGCCTGGAGTCTCGCAATACTATCTATATTTAAAACAGGGAAGGAGTGCCAGGAATTGAACTGGTTTTGCCCATTAAATCCCAGAGAGACGGAATAGTGTGACCAGCAGGAGCAGGGAGGTGATCTTGCCATTATACTCGGCACTGGTGAGGCCACACCTTGAGTACTGTGTGCAGTTTTGGGCACCGCAGTATAGGAAGGACATTGAGGTACTGGAGAGGGTGCAGAGAAGGGCAGCTAAGCTTATCAGGGGTCTGGAGAACAGGCCTTATTGAGGAGAGGCTTAGGGAGCTGGGCTTGTTTAGCCTGGAGAAGAGGAGGCTGAGGGGAGACCTTATCGCTCTCTTCACCTACTTGAAAGGTCATTCTAGGGAGGCGGGTGTTGGCCTCTTCTCCCTTGTGACTAGTGACAGGACTAGAGGGAATGCGCTTAAGCTGAGCCAGGGTAGGTTTAGATTAGATGTTAGGAAGCATTTCTTTACTGAAAGAGTGGTGAGATATTGGAATAGGCTGCCCAGGGAGGGGGTAGAGTCACCATCCCTGGAGGTTTTTAAGAAGAGGATAGATGTGTTTCTTCAGGGGATGATTTAGGGATAAGAGTAGTGTAGGGCTATCGGTTGGACTAGATGATCTTGAGGCTCCTTTCCAACCGTAATGATTCTGTGATTCTGTGAATCAAAGCAGTTTTCTGAAGTGTCAGGCTAGTACTATGGCCACAGGGTTGTCTTTCTTTACAAAGGTGCAACAGTCATGTCCACAGAGGATTTTTTGTGCCTTTAACCATTTGAGCACAGGGCTACAAGCCACGCCATGCCTCCAGAATCAATCCTGCTATTTCATGCTTTGTACAGTGTATAATGAATGGAAATTGCTACCTGTTTGTGAGTAGCTGAAGCTCATTTAGTAAAATGTTACTCAGTTTATTCTGACTGTACTCAGTTTTCATCTCTGCCCTTTTCTGTATCACTTCTTTTACTCATCGTGCTCCTGACAATACCCACGGTTGGAGCAGCCTTGGGCCTTTTCTAAATGGAAGTGGCTTTAGCAGTCTGCAACAGGCTATTTTCCCTTCTTTGACTTTCAGATACTCATGTTCCCAGTTCATCCTCTTTCCTCTGGTCTGGAAATGGTTATACTACTGATCTGCTCCCAAGGGCTTCCCAGAAGAATAAATCCTCAGGCAGTTTCCTGAGCTGACCAAGTGCCACTGGTACATAGTGCACAGGTGTGAATGACTGCATGTATGCTGTAAAGCTCTGGAAAATCAGGACATGCCTTTTGGCACCTTTTCAGACTCGGAGGTGTTGTCTTATATGGGGAAAGAAAAAAGTCCTACTTTCTCATGTTTTCTGACTGCTTGGTTACTCAGGATAGTAAAATTAGCTTTCCTCAGATAGCAGATGAGACTGGAAATGTTGAGGATTTTGAGGTGTCATGTGGATCCATCCACAATCTGGAGTCTGTTTTCAGTTAAAACTGAAGTAGAACTGAGTTAGAATGAGCAGGGCAGTTCATTTACAATGCTAGTGTCCAAATTCCTGCAATACATGAATGAAAAAAAAGCCAACACCTTGCTTTTAGAGGTTCATTTTGGATGGTATTTATCATGACCACACTTGGACTTCCTGCTGAAATAAATAAAATAAAAGTGCAAATAAGTGACTCATTAGAAAACAATTTTATGTTAACTTAAAATTATATCAACAGTAGAGCCGTGAGTGTGTACTTCTAAACTTTCACAGAAGATTCACAAAGGATACAGAAAGATGCAGTATCCCACATTTCCTTTGTGGGAAATAAATATTTTTCTGTGTATCAATACTCATATCTAGCTTGATTCAGTGAGGCAATATTGATATAATAAATGGTTCCATTTACATCAAATGAGGCCTTTTGGAGTCTCACAGTAAGAGATAGTATTCTTGTTTTTCCAGATGCCAGAAAAACAGTAGCACATCAGGGCATAGTACAAATAATGCTCTCTGACACTTGAATCCATTCACTAAAATATTGTACATCAAAAAGTCTACATACATTGCATTCCTTGAATAATGCCTTGCTCACAAAACTGTTTCCAGACTCTGAGGTGAGCAGGGTGACGCTTGCACAGATCATGGATACAATATTGGTTTTAATATGCAAAATCCCCTTCTCTTGCATTTCAAATGTGTATAAGCATGCTGTGAAATTGGAAGGAGAGCTATTAACATACCAATAGCTCAGAAAGTTTTTTCGTGTGCCATTAGGGATGTGCCATTAAAATTCCTCCTCTTCGTTTGTTTTCCATAATTTCCCAGGCAGTTTGATGTGTTACACCTGTTCTTTATTGCAGGTGTGGTAAAAAGTCAGAACTTACTGTAGCCCAAGAATAAAACCTGGAAAGGGGTCAGAATGGGACAGTAGAAACAGTACCATGGTTAAAGTCACATCACAGATGTATATACACAGTTCCACCTAGGATTTGTGGCTAATGTAATTCTTTATTGGAAGGCTTTGACCTTGTTAAGGATTCTTGGCAGCTTTTCCACACTCTATTCATTACTAATGCAAGCTGTCAATCACTTTCGTTCTGCTTTGACATAGATTGTGGCTCATAGGAGTTAGCTCTGTCATTCTTTTTATTACTTTCATCTTTGCTATCCTTTTTTATGGTCTTTAGCTGGAAATATAAAAGGGCTATATGTATATGAAAATATCTGTTTCAGTAACTCTATCAACCCTGTTATAAACAGTCTTTGATTAAAACAGTTACTTTTGAACACAGAAAATATGGCTTTTTACATATAACATCTTGTAAATTACCCTCCCCCTCCAAATAAATCAGAACTCCTATTTGCATTACAGTGTTCAGGATTGATACAGGCAGATCAGCTGCCACATCCTGAATAACAGAGAGAGGTTTTCCCTTTCTATGTGTTTTGACATGAGAGCACCATCATGAGTGATGTCTTACTATGCGTGCTAATGTTAGCTGAAGTAACAATTTCCACACCTTATTTCATTTCATTGACCTGGCTGCCAATTAATATTTTAAAAGGACTTGATACATGTTTTCAGTTCCTGTGTCAACCCAGTCTTTGAAAGTTTTGATTTGAATCCTACCAGCCTGATGATAAATAATTTAATACTAACCAATGGAAAGGCAGTGAGCAAATGATTCAGAGCAATCCTTTTCTTTAAAAAGCAATCTAATAGCAGTCATATAGAAGTTTGAAGATAAAGATATGAACAATTCATGAAAAAAAAAGCCAGATCCCTTTCAAATTAGAAGAGAATATTACTTCCTGATAATAGTGTAAGAATAGAAGAGAAATAAAACTTTGTTATTGAACAGTTATGGTATTAAATTCTAACACTAAATATTAATGTCTTAGGTGCTGCTCTATTGTTATCTGCTAGAATCATGAAGGAGCCTTTTTTTTTTGAACATTTGCACAGAATTCAGTGAGCCCAGTTACTCCTTGTAATGCCCCTGAGGTTCACAGTTGTTCTGTAGAAACAGACTCTGGAGGAGAGATTGGGCTAGCTTCTGAAAAGCTGAAGCCGCTTTGTTCTTCTATCTTTTCTCTCGGAATAAAGTGTAGTGAGTGAGAGAACAACAGTATCCCTCCAAGACTGAGTGTCATAGTCTGCTCTGGTGGATGCTGTTTTGTGGTTGTAGTGCACAAAAATCTCACTCAAAACTGGTCCACTCTTCAGTGCCCTATGTAATCAAGAGTCTTTGTTCTGAGGAATTTGCATTTTAAATAGGACAGATTAAGGATATGCAACATAATCTCTCTTTTACTCAGCAGGAACTGATGCACAGATGTATTTTCTTCTCAGACACAAAGCAAACTTCAGTGCCTCAGCAGGAAGATCAACCACTCTGTCAAGTCTGTAGTCACTTTTCCAGCATAGACCTTCCCCTTTCCAGATTTCTTTGGTTGAATTTTCCCTAAAAATAGGCCTGTACATTAAAGCAACCTTTGTAGAATGCTGCTTCTTGTGGCAATACATTGCCAGCATTGATATACTGTTGACTCACTGGTCAGTTACCATCCACAGTTTCCCACTGCCCAGCAGCACTCTGCTTTCTCAAAATTTACATTTTGATTTCTGGGTAGAGCAATGGAACAAGTGGGCAATTCATCCTTAACCTAAAAAGGAAGGGGTGGAATGAATAAACCTATTGTTGGAGGGCAACGTCCATTTGCCAAATTCTCTTCACAGCAATTAACATGATTATATCTAATTGGTGAAAAGTTCAGGGAGATAGCTAAAGACTTGTTAGGAATTTTTGTTCCTTGATGAGTTTTACTGCAGTAGTCTGAATTATACAACTTTTTTATATGTGCGTTTACAGGGTAAAATTTTATTGTTTTTCTTTTGAGTTTAATGAGTTTTAGTATTTCACAATATCTTTGTTTTAACTACCAGGTTTAGTCTTGATAATCATTTATTACAACAGTAGAGTAAATGACATGTTGAAGATAATAGCCTAGATGACAACAGCAGAAAAAAGGCATAAGCTGCATGTTGGGCCTTCAGTTCTCCAGGCAACATAACAATCCAGAAACATAATAATGCTATGTCTGCTTTAATTGTTGTTGGAAAAATAACCCATGAGTTAAAAAATGGACAAGCTGCAGGGAGACATTTAAATTTAGGCAGATGACTTGTACCAGTGAACTGCAGTGAAAAAAAGTTGGTTGGGATGTAATGAGCGATTTCTCACCAGGAGCAAACCACAGGCACACACCTGCAAGTCTCAGCTTGCTCTGTAGTTAAGCTTGAGCTCAACAAGTGCTGAAAACCATTGGCAGGTACTGGTGATACTGGTATTTGTCCCCTCCTTCAAGACATTTCTCATTTCATACTTTGTGCCCATGCTGTGCATGATCATGCTGCCAAGCAGCAATGGGCAGGGAAGTGCCATGGGCTACAAAAGCAGAAGAAGGGAGAGAAGTGAAAGTACTGCTGAAGAGCTTCCTTCCAAATTGCTTCCAGATGTGCAGGTCTCTTTTGTCTGCTTTATTGCTTGATAGCAAAGTGGGGACCAGCTTACCGGTCTGCAGGCAATTGGAGATATCATCATGGATCTCTTTCCAGCTCCAGTGTCTCTCATTTCCTTGGCACAGGAGAAGCTACTTTGGAGAGGGGTAAATCTGGCCTGAGTATGGGGATCCTTGCTGCTGAGTCACATGTGTGCTTTTCCTCCAACTTAGCACACCCAAGGCCAAGGCTCTGGGTCAGGGTCAGGGCAGAGTATGTCTGACTGCCCTGCAGGATTCAGCTCAAGTGCTGAACATAGGGCTTGGAAAATGGGGACAACAAAATTAAAAGGGGAGTGAAGCTGATGTTTCCATTAATGGTAGAGAGGCCTCATACTTAGAGAATGTGAGAGGTCTTCACTGAGTGTGAGGATGATGGTAATACCTCTAATGTTTGCTTTGTGTGTTTGTATTGCAAGCTCCTTGGCCCAAAGACTGTATCTCATCATGTATTTACACAGATCCCAGCACAGCAGGTCACTGGTCTCAGTAGGAGCCTCCAATCTCAAGTGATAATAATGAACTGGCTTTCTTCTAAGTGTTGTTTACCCAAACAATACTGTGTTCCTTTGTGCAGCATTGTTTTTATTAATTTTTCTTTTCAGATGAAATAAAAACATTGTCCACCCAAACACTGAGGAACCATATGAATGTTCATCTCCTGCTGGGAAATAAAAATTCAAGAGTTTCAAATTTAAGAGTGCTTCCTGCCCCCTTTAGTCACTTTGAGGACTTGTGTCTGATGATGCTTTAAATCCATTTTAAACCTTGTCCCGGCTGGCATTCCTTGTCTGGAACTTAGCAACACAACAAAGCTTGCTTTGAAAGTCTCTTAGAGAGGCAACCCCCAGTTCATGTAGTTGATACTTACGTGAAGAAGCTCAATTTGTGTGTACAGTAGCTGCCTGAATGCACATTTGCGGAATCTATCCTAGCATATTTTAAAACATGAGAGTTAATGTTAAAGCTGAAGAAGTCTTTGGGAAGAGTGTAAGCCAACCTGCTCTTTTGAATTAAAAGATACATTTTATTTAAGGAAAAAAACCCAGAAGATAACCCTGAATCTCTCCATTAAACTGATTTTATTGGAAGCAACCATTTTTTTTCCAGGCACTTGTATGTAAAGGTCTACATATTTTCTTCTGTTCTGCTGAGCACCATTATCAGAATTTGATTGCACGTGTGGCTACATGCAGGACCTCTCTTTAGTATGGTGAGATGCTAGGAAAAGCATTTTGGGTCTTATCTGATTGTTTTGCAAAGCATACAAATGCTTCTACTTTAAAAATGTAGATCAGCAATGATGCCTTCAGCATGAAGCCACCCGATATAGCCAAGGCATAATTTTATTATCCTAGATGAAAGACAAATATGACCTCATTGTGTTTTGTATGAAAAACATTATTTTGAGTCTGTCTGGTTCCTGCAAGCTTGCTGAGCTGTGTTATTTTGTAATGTTTGGCATAATTTATTCTGAGACTAGTGTGCAGAAAGAAAGAAAATTTGGCCAGGTTGGAGCTGCCATCTATTTCCATGATCTTATTCTTGCCTGTTGAGTTCTTTGTCAGACAGTTGCAGTCTGTTACAGTACAACTCTAGTTGTTTTGTGTAAGCACATCCCAGCTACAGTGGCAGTTCTCTTCCAGAGTGCTAAAAGACATAGGTTGTGTTTAAAGGCTAGAAAGGTCTGCCCTTAGCTGCTAGGACACTGGCTTTTCCTTCTTTGATCTATTATAAGAGGTGGTATTCTTTAAATCCGTTATATTAATGAGAGGAAACTTGGCAGCACTGACAATAGAGCATTTTCTTAGTCAGATCTGCAAAAATGTGTGAGCAGCCCCAACACATCCATCTGTATGGGGATTGCCTGGGCATAAACCACCCCAGGCAAGGAGTTTTGTCTCTGCAAGAGCCTGCTGCAAGTTTATGTGCTCAGCTACAAAGGTACTAATTCCCTGCAGGATCTGGGCCACAGGGGACATGGCTGATGGCCCACAGGTTGGGCACCCCATGGGCCCCACTACTCTCTGCAAGACTGGCATGTGCCAGGCAGATTGTACACCCAGCCCTGAACTCTTGAAGAGGCTGCTGGGTGTTGAACATCTCTTCATCTTCTCAGCCAGCTGGCTGCTAGGGTTGTGGGAATGGGAGTTTTCAGCAAGGATGAAACATTAATAGTGCCATGTTCTCTTCCATTTTGGGAAAACAGAAAATAGAAGTGAAACAGATGAAACTCAGAGATTTAAGGGAAAAGTAATTTCTAAATTACAACTTCATTGTTCTGATAATTCCATAAATAACATTTTTTTCAAGGCTGATGTTTCATTTTGGTATTTTAGAATGGAATTGGCATGTTTGCCCTCTCAGTTCGGGAATCCTTGAAGCTTTTTCTATTTTTTTTGAATCTGTCTTCTTGTAAACAGTTGTAATGAAGGAAACTCTGTTTTCATCTAACACATTTTAGTGTTTTCCAAATAGAAAATATAAGACCAAAGTGACAAGATCTACTTGAAAGACAGACTCCCCTAAAAACAGTTTTTCTCCACTGTTCTGTTTCCTTTTTTGCAGTTAAAAAGAAGTGAAACATACATTTGTTTACACTTTTCTTGAGCTTTACTGAAAAGAAAGGATAAAGAAAAAAAATTAAATACACAAATGGCTTCCAAAAATAATGACATTAAATACAAAGTGTAAGATCAATCTTTAAATTCAGCAATGTTTAGTTTTCCATAATCTTTTGGAAATGCCCATAGTTTTAAAACCATCTGTTATTTTGATTTACCTGTTACCTCCAGTTGAAATTTTTTAAGTAACTCTACTGGAGTCAGTTGAGTAAAGAGCTTCTAGAAGAAGAAAATAAATAGTATATGCACTTAATGAGTGACAGAGTTAGTGATCTGTAGCAATTACCCAAGTCAGTAATTTTGTTTCGTTAATGCACCCTAAAGCACCAAGCTGTTCTGTCAGTGGGCACTGGAGGGCCATTGCAGTGCTCAAAGAGACAGTTCTTTTACCAGCTGCAGTGTAAGGGCTAGGTTTACCAACAAGGAGGGGGAAAGTATCTTAGCATGAGAGGAAAATTAAAGACCAACTATTATTGTCATGGAAGTCAATGCCAATACTTGTAAAAGCAGGGTCACACATCAGTTTTTCCTGGCTTTTCCAACTTCCAGTTTCTTGGTTACTGTATTTTTCTAAGAGAGCATCTCGATGCATATAGCATCTCAGATTGAAAGGCAAAGGAGGGCATGCACCTGGCTTGCTTGAATACTTTTCAAAGGAAAGTAGAAAAGTAGGTAGCAGAAATCAAGGCAAAGCTGTATTATAACTTTTAGCCTCCTCTGGATCACTCAGTATGGAGGACACAGCATATGATATAGTGAGGTGAAGTATTGAATATCCATAAAGGAGTACTAGCAAATGGTGTCAATTTTCAAACACTTCGCTTTGTCAGCTTCACAAATTTAAAATCAATCATCAGAAAGTCTTTGTATAGATCAGCTGAAGAGACATAAAACCTTATGGAGATCTCCCTGACAAAAAAGTTGAAATTAAAGATGAGTTTATAAAGACTCAGAATGGCAGAATTCTGTAGTGCTAAAAGCTGAGGCAATCTCAGTTTAGAAATAAATGCTGAGGAAAAACAATGACACCCAGTGCACTGCTAAGAAATACGTCTTGGAGGACAATTGAATGTGTAGAAAAATAGATTTCAGAGAGAGGTTTATTTTCAGCATGAATGCCATTTTCTTGCTGCATTATTATAAACGTGACAGAAAAAGCACCTATAAATAAAAAATCCTTGGGCAGTCTCTGGAGACTTGTCAAAAAAAGTGTAGTTTTTGTATGCTGCAGTGTAAAAGTATTCATTAAAATTAATTTTTAAAATGCCCTGTCCAATATTAGTTGCCTGATGTCCTTCCCTTGATCATAAATTATAAATGAACTGGCAAAAAATGAAGAAACCATGATTCCATTAATGAATTATTTAAGCATGATTGTTAGTTTTCACAATTATTTGGCTAATAAGCTCAGGTTTGTGACACTGAAGTGTTTCTCATTTGATGGTGATGATGATGGTAATGTCATTAACACCATTATCAGTGTCCCATGAAGCATAAACACAAGCAGCTTCTTTGGTGGCTACATAGTGCCGTGGCCTCTAGAGCTTTCCTAGGGTGTGTACTGCAGGAGAGGTAGTTGGCACTGAGGAAGGTCAGTGTAAACAGGGTTCTCTGGGTGGCTCCCCCCAAGGCAACACTTAAAAAAGACAAGCAGCATACTGACACTAGAGGATCTTCTCTCTGCAGCAGCCTGCCGGTGCCAACAGCACATGCAAGTGGCTTGGCCCATTCCAGCGGTGGCTCTGGGAGCTCCAGCGAGTCCGAGAGCAGCTCCGAGTCTGACTCCGACAGCGAGAGCAGCTCCAGTGACAGTGAGTGCAACGAGGAGTCGCGCAGTGCCACGCCGGAGGTAAAGCCACACTCTCAGATCCTCCCCAGTGGGGGCTCAAAGATGGAAGCATGGAAAGGAGTAAGATCCTGCTTCCTGTTAGGAAAATGTTGGAGTTCTGTGCTGTTTGATGCTGTCAACCTTTTCCTCCCTTTACAGTTTTACGTGTATGACCCATATACTCATTCTAGCTTTTGGAAGAATCCTTCTGGCCTACATTTGAATTGCTTTAAAGAAATATTTAGATTTTTGCCGGTAGCTAGAGAAGATTTTATTGACACAGTATTCAGCTGGGACTAAGGAAAGGCAACAAGACAAAACTGTGTCTTCAGGGACCAGCTAAACTTTTTAGTTGTATTAAATTTCTCCAGGGCCACATTGTAAACCAGATAAGGAGGCCTAATTAACCATAAATACTCCATAAATACTCCCATAAAACTAGCAGTCACCACTGGTTGATTGAAGTAAAAGGGTGCATTAAAAACCTTCTCATGTAAAGGGAAAAACTGCTTGTCTGAGATTTGTTCCTTGTCGTTCTTCAAACTACAGCCTGAACCTCCCTCAACAAACAAATGGCAACTGGATAAATGGCTAAATAAAGTGAACCCCCACAACAAGACCATCATCAACAATCAAAATGAGCCTCACAGCGAGACCAGCTCCCAGGCCCAGAGCAACCAGCAGGCTGAAGGGCCAAACAAAGGGAAGCTCAACAGCAGCCTGCCCCCAGCCGATTCCAAAGATCGGGCAATCCTCAGTCCCATCCGAGAGAAAGCCAAACCACGGGTTGCCCAGAAAGTCCCAGAGGCAAAAAGCTCCAAGCAGAAGTCACCAGCTCATAATGAGCCAACTTCACAAAGGACTACTGGGAAAAAGCAACCCAAAAAGGTAGAAAGGACTTCCAGTGTAGAAGAGTATAACTGGCCCAAACCAAATAATACCAGCAACACTCCCAAAGAAAAAGACACACAGGAACCCCCAGAGCAGCCAAAGGTTCGAACGAAAGCAGCAGTTGGGAAAACCGCTCCAAGGAAAGAACCACGAACCAGCACAGGTCTCACTTCAGAGAAGAAAAAGTACAGAGGCCCCAGCAAAATCGTCCCTAAGTCCCGGGAATTCATTGAAACAGATTCATCTACTTCTGACTCAAATACAGACCAGGAGGAGAGCTTGCAGGCTAAAGTATTGCCAGCTTGCACTGGGTCTGGCAATGGTGTCAAAGTGAAGGACTCTGGCAGTAACATCCTCAGCGTAAGTAGTTTAACTAGCAATGGCAGCAACACATCCATTGACCAGACCAGCAACGACTTGGAGGAGCAGCTCTTTTCTCCTATCCCGATTGTACAAAATGAACTTCTGTCCCCACTGAGAGAATATGAAGAACTCAAATCTCTATGGGTGAAAATAGACCTTAGTTTACTCTCTAGGATACCTGGACAAGAATCTTTTGAGGCCACATCTGTGAAAAGTGAACCAAGAGAGGCAAATGTGAAACACAGGCGACCATCTCGAGAGTCCCCTACCCCAGCAGCTGAAAAACCATCCACAAAATCCAAAAGGAAACACAAGGTAAGTTGTTTTCATCATTTAGAGGAAAACACTGAATTTCTATACATCCTTGAGGTCAGAACCACAGTCAGTGGTTCCTCACTGCACCTACAGCAGAGCTGTAAGGAGGCATCATAACACTAAGGCTTTATTGTTTTTACAAAGGACATACACGTACAAGTGTATTACAAATTAACGTCAGAAGCTAGTAAAAAAAAAAGTCTAGATGACAAAAACCAATGAGCAATGTGCTTTTTTGAGACTGATCTTACAAGCTTTTTCACTCTCCTCATTTACCCATTAATTTCCAGTGTTCTGTAATCTGCAGAAAGATTCCCAGTGATGAGTTCTTATTACTACAGGTTCAGCCATACTCAGAAAATGTGACTTCTATTTGGAAGGCAGGTTTTATTTTCTACAGAATTAAGGCATTTTCACCACTGGCTTAAACAGGCATATCTTCATTAAAGTCAATAGAATGGTGCTTGCTTCTGCTCCTGGTAAATTTAGTTTTTATATTGTTCTGTTGTATGAACAAATGTGATTCATAGAAATATCATTTGCTTAACTAGCTGCTTTCTCTACACAGCTACCTGAACAAGTAAATATATTTTGACTTAAGGGTAACATTTTATCGTGTGTTTTATGTTATTTATGCCCAAGGGTATACTGTCTTGTGAATATGACAGTGCTCTTCAAACTAAATGTGTTTTCAGGAAAGAAAATGAAGTTTTATAGGATAAATGAATTTTTGTTGTTAGTTTTTCCAGCTGAAATGGTTGTGCTCTGGTCTGTCTGTGGGAAGTCATCATAGCATATTTTAATTGTACCCCAAATTATAAATCATTGTGAATGTGACTTCAACTGTCTGCTCTAGTGGACATCTTGAAATCTTGAATTTGAGCAGTCCAGTGGTATGAGACAGCTAATGCAAAGCAAAGACAGACAATGCCAGGCAGACACAGGATCTGCAAACCTGCCTGCATGAATCACTGCACTGGCTCCTTCCCTTTTTGAATTAAGTGGAAATAATCACATGGGTAAACTCAGCAGGTTTTTCTTCAATTTATATTCTAGCTGTACACTAAAGGCAGAAATGTAAGAAGGAAGGAAAAACCAGAAGAAGAAAGAGGAAAGGGGTGTATAAATGTCCATGCCTATGTGTAGGTATAAGTACACCAGGGTGTGTATTAATTATACAGAGAAACCTCGGTAGGAGGAATCTTGGCTAAAACACAATATTATTGTCATCTGAAGGCTCCCAGAGGAAAAAAAAAAAAGGGAGCAGATTATATGAAAGTTGGAACTTCATAATTTTATTAGCTGGGACTTTGAAAGTAACAAAATGAGGAATCTCATTCTGGAACTGTACAAACACAAGCTATGCTGTGAAACAACTGTTCAGTTGCTATATGATTGTTCATTGCTATCCAAGGAGAAACAAACCTATTAGGATGACTTGAGGGTATATCGGTAGTTAAAACTGGGCAGGGAGAGCCTGATGTGCTTCTAAATCATGCTATTAAAAGATTTATTTTAGCCATCTACTAGTGGGCTTGAAGGCTGATATGAAGGTTCCAGTGACAGAGCAGTAATCAGCTTTGCTTGTATCATCCTAGTTCAGGCACAGAAGTCATGCATCAGGGAATCTTTCAAAGCAAATTTTAAACCAGCTATCATCACTGTTAATGACTACCTCCACTCAGTCCTGTAGTCTTTTAGTCCTGTGAGGAATACTTACTCAGGGAAGTTTTCCCATCATCTTCCATTAAGTCAATGAGTAAAAGCTATTTACTTGAGTAAGTTTTGGTGCTATCAAGTCATCCTATCTGAATTATTAATTAAATTCCAGTGCACTACAGAAGATAATGATAGCACATGAGGCGTTTTGCTTCCTAATTATCTGGCTATGTCATTTGTTCTATAACTTCATGCCATGTGTTTGGAGCACATTTAGCCCTGATTTCAGGTGACTTTCACATTTCTTAGACCAGTATATTTAGTGCTGCTCCTGTAAAACAAATACAGTGAGAGTCCTGAACTCCTTGTAATGGGAAGTGAAATTGTGCATAGATGCTGGATATTTCAGGCTCTCCCTTTTCTTTTTAAAGCAGACAGAAAGCCTGGATACCTTTGTTGACAGCAAGAAGCAGCGTCTGGAGGACCCTTCAGCTTCATGCCTGCTCCCACCTTGTATTTCTCCAATACCGAATCACAGATTAACCAGCACTAAAGAGTAAGTTCTTTGTTTTCACCTAAGATTCATGAGGGATTTCACAGCACTGTTCTACAGATGTCTTTGTTCCAGAGCCACATGGGCTTTACAGCTCATAAGCATAAGTGACTTGGCATTGCTATTCCCATCCATCAGGAGAAAGATCCACATGTCTTTGGATGAGATCCATTCATCCTTCTGATGGACTACAGAAATTCAGAGTGCCACCACAGTTCTGGTGTGCTCTACTATCCCCATACTGCATTCTTTCAATGTTCTTTCTTGCCCTCATCATCCTTAACCTTTATGGCTAGAGAATGCTGCTAAAAGTGGACTTTATTTGATTACCTGGATTTATGTTTTTAATTGTTTTTGTAAGAGTTCTCAGTTTTATTGAATGAAATACCAACTGTGTTGTTCACTTCAGCAGCTCTTACTCTTTAGCTGCGTATACAGCAATGCCAGGGTTGACCATCCTAAATGATTCAGGCATACATGCTTTGTATTTCAGCAGACATAGAATTAAATATTCTGTGTCTTTCAGAGTGTCTTTGAGAGATGGCTATAATGCTTGAGCAAACAGGCACCACGTAAATAATGACTCTGATTTGTATAATCACAAGATTAACATTCTATAAATAACCAGAGTCCAATTCCCTTCTGTCATCAATTTTGTGCTTTTATGATTTTTAAGATGAGGCACTTCTTTCTGCTTTACACTAGGACAAGCAAAGAATCTGACCTGCCATGTGCTTCTGAAAACTATTGTAGTACTGTTTATATTTAGATAATGTTCACAAATCATTTTTTAAATAGCACATGAATTTTAAAATCCATAAAGAAGGTTGAGCATAATTTTATTTATACTCATGTAATTATGGAGTAACTTCAGTTCTTAAACTAACCCCTCATTCTGCCAGTGAGAAAATCAGAGCTGGAGTCTGGAAAAGGCAGGTAAGTTGAAAGTTACAGTGTGATCTGTTACATGTTGCACACTTGATACGCATCATGATGGGTGTCGCCTGATTGTCATTGCTAGAAATACAATGAGCAGAGATCCATTGCAGAAGGAATAAAAGATTATCTATTCCCAACACCTCCACAATCCATTAAAAAATCTTTTTGTTCTTGTCGCCAGCCAAGCCCTAAGGATCCACCCCCAACCTGATGTTTCTTAATTTGAGCTTGTTTTCCAGGTCATTAATTTGATTCTTCAGAACTTTCAAGCCTTTGGTATTCTCTGATAAAATATCATTGTGTCCATCAATACTTTTTTCTATATGATAGCTTTTCCTTTCATCTCCATCAAGTTTTGAAACAAAATTTTTTGACTTCTTTTCCACTGCTGTGGTTGAGAGCTGGATCACTCTGCATTTGTTATTAGTGTCTCTGAGTTTGCTTGAAACAAATGCAATATTGTTTGGTAATTCTGTTTTTTAACTCCCAGAGACATGCAACTGAATATAGATTAATGTATTTCCCCAAAGATTAAGAAGGTGGCTGAACTGTGTGATAACGAATTTCTGGTAGAGCCCTAGATTGTTTTTAAGCAGTCAGGAGTGGTTCTGTTCTCCAGAGGGTTAAATGGAGTTTTAAGGGGAGGCAGAAGAAAGGGGAAGCTGAAAGTACACTGTTCATGGGCATGAAGGAGAATAACACTTCAGTAGTAAAAGGCTAAAGACAGACAGGCTTTGCCATTTGCTCCTTTATTCCCAAAGTTTCTAAATTTTCTCTCAGAACTCCTAAGTTTCTACGTAAGGACTTTGAGAACTGAGGGTGGTTCAGCTACAGGTGTGATGGTGGTGTTCATCCATTAAGAAGATGTTAGATACCATGGTGAATGTTCTCACTTGGGAAGAACTTTAAGTCTCACCCATTAGAGACTGATCCCTATGCCAGGAAGCCAAATGTCCCAAGGCAGGCTTCAGAGACTTTCTTTGGGCTTTTTTGTGGCTACAAGAGCATTTTGTCAGAAAGACCATGGTCTCTGGACCAAAATTTGAAGGCATTCAGGAGTCTGGAGGAATCAGTGGAAGATAGGCCACATCTGTGCTTTTGCAGCTCACAGTGGCTGCCTATCTATGGTTTAGGCATTTGAATACATTTCTGTCAGAATCCTTCCCTAAATATATGGTCTCAATAGAGCAAGCAAAGATGCATGATTAATTTTTAAAGGGTTACATGTCTAATATAGACCATTATATGCCTAATTTCCACAAGTTTCTATGAGTAACTGTACAATTCGAGTGTAGAAATTTCAAATGGTTGTGAACTTTAAAAGCATGTACACAACCAAAGAGCTGTTTTTATTATGTAGTCATTGCATAAGTAACTAGTTACCTGTTTGTCCCTTCCCTCACACACTCTGGGACTGATGCCTTTTCCTAAATTTGATGGGATGCTTACAATGCAATTATTCAAACTATTACCACTGTATTTTCCTTATTTCTGATATTTCATAGCAAATGAAGGAATAGATGATACTGTGTTTTGTCCAAGGAATTCATAGTAATACCTTGAAACACTGCTGTGAGGCTGGATTTTTGTGAGATCATCTGCCCACTTTGCAGCAGAGGATTATTTATATATTTACTTGCTTGCCAGAGCAATTTAAATTTAAGCATTAGTTGTATGTGCTGCTGAATACCATTTATATCTCAATACCTGATTGGTAGACCCAGTCCTGAGAGAGCACGTTGGGCAGTTTGTAACAACACAGAGTTATTTGCTGATGCAAACTGTGAATCTGAATATCAAACTAGACTCATACCAGTGAAACATGCCTGATGTCTAACAAGCAGCTGGAACTCTGTCAGAGGCAAGCATTTCAGTCTGTTTCTCAAGATTTCCTGGTCCCTTTTTCTTGACCTTTAGTTAAAGATGCACATGTGCATGGCAACATATATTAGCCAATCCCTTGGGTAGGCATCACCATTTTCACTGAGGCTTGTTCACGGCAGAGGCAACTTTCTCCATCTATGACAAAGACTTCATCTTCATTCAGTTGTTGCCATATGGTCCAAGCTAATTCAGGAGTGACCTTTCCCTGCTAACCCCCTGCAGAAAATCAGATACACCATCAAAGTGCAGCATTTCATTGCGGACAGGGAGAGTAGAGGCAGAGGAAAGCCAAGTGATTGGTATAGACAATGGCTTTGTCTCGCTAATAGGCCAGAGATACCACTGCATATCACAAGGAGTGGAGAAGGAAAGGGCAAAGAAAGGTAGCTTGAAATGTGGAGGTATGTAGAAATTGTCTCTCCTTCACACACTGATCTCTTATTGCCTGCTTGTTTGCTTTCTGCTCTAAAAGAAACCAGGTTTGGAAAAAAAAAAGCAAAACAGATGGGGAGCCTTCTCCTTCCTTGATAATTGGCCTTTGCAGACACAAAGATTAAACCCTGCAGCCACAAGATCATCAGTTCTGCTTGTGTTTTTTCCTTGCACTTTTATTGTGTTTATCCCTAGATTTTAAATATAGTTTAACTAACAGTCATGTCGGCAAATTAAACCATTGAGTTTCAGTAATTATTGCAATAAATTCATTCAAAATTAGGGATTACTGCAATCAAAGACCAGTTTCTTAGGCCATTAACAGCCCAAAGCAAAGTGACAATCTGGTTAACTGCTGGTAACAACCTATTTCATGGACAATATTGTTAACATAAATACTTTGGCATAAATCAGGGAGGTAACATTACTAAATAAATTATCAGCTTAATTCCTTTGAAAACTCATAGCATTAAGTGGGCAACAGGGAGAAAAAAATCTGGAAAAGAACAAACCAAACAAACAAAACCAAAAACAAAACAAAAGCCCTCAACCAACCAACCAAAAAAACCAAAAGAAAAATACCCACCCCACAAACAAACAAAAAATACCAACCCAACAACAAAACAACCAAGCAGACAGAATTATAACTGTAAAGTATTGTTGATGGTTTTTTTAATTCAAGTTATGTAGAAAAAATATGCGCTTAAGTCTTCCCACCCAGAAAATAACTTGGTGCCAGAGCTGAGTAGCTGAACCTATATGTTGGTTTGCCTCATCTTATATTTGATAAAGTGAACTGGTGAAGTTTTATCCATGGTACCTGCACCCTTCTTAGTTTATTCTTATACTCTCTTTGTGTAGCAGCTGAGGAATGTTGTTTCACTTGCTTTATATGTGTCTTAAATTTCTCTCTCCAGCAGTAGACTCTGTGCAAGCAACGGAGTCCTGCATTAGCGCTGGATATAGCCACATGTGTGCTGAGGAACCTCACTAGTGGTGCAGGGTCAGATGTCAATGGCTCACATTAAGTTTTTCTTCAGACACTTTTGAGGTAGATCTGCCAGACTTGGTTGCTGTTCCCTTTGCAAGGCTGTACCAGGGAGAATGAAGAGTTCCACACACCTCCATGTGCAGGGCCACGGAGAAACACTTTGCTCTGTGCTCCCACCCATATATGCATGTTTCTTGTTTAGGGTTTCCTGTAGGACACTCATTTGGGAGGCAAAGGGCTTGAATTCTGCTTCTGAGTATTTTGTTAACTGTGTCTGCTTTGCCTTTTACAATCCAACAACACATGCATGCTTTCTTGAGGCAGTGCTTACCCACCTTTGGGAAATTTTCCTCTGGAAAAAGTTCAGAGTATTATTGCGCTATAGCTATGTTAACTTGTCTGAGTTCCAAAATGCCCTTTGGCGGTAAGAAAGCTAACAGATGGGGCTTTGAGTGAGAACTTTTTGGAGGACATGTTGCAGGACCACATGTGCATAACATCAGTCTCCTCGAAGAACTTCCAGTCTCCTTTCAATCTGCTTGCTTTCCTTTGATCTTCAGGCCCATGTGTTTTCTGAACAGGACAGCATCCATACTTGTCCTGTAAGACAATATGAGTTCTGTACTCATTTTATTTCTTCAGTCTGAAGATCTTTAATGTCAGAGAGTTTCAAATAAGATATTTTTAACTCTGCTTCAGTCAAATTAAAATAGTTTTGAGTAGAAAGGCTATAAAACCTGAAACATTGGAAGTTTCTTTGTTTTCACAGATAAGCTAAAATATTTTGATATTGCCAAAGGTCCAAAGTAGGGGAATGCCCAAAGCATGTGTAGCTCTTGATACTGTTGGTAACACTGCAGAAGAGGACAGACTGAAATGAGGGAGAGCTCCAGAATGGGGAGCAAGGAAGCTTGGGTTGCCTTCTCTCTTTCCCTGGTTCCTTTAAGGCAAAGTAGATCTATAATTCCTGACACTGACTGAAAGTGACTGGGTGCAAAACATAAATTCTTGTTGACTTAATTTGTTATTGAAATTTTAGTCAATAATCATGAAAAGTAAATGATTGTGCAGTGCAATAGTAGATGTCTAACAAAAGATTAAAATTCAGGTTATCTTCATTGACTGAATCAGGACAGTACGAAGAAGAAAAATCTATGAGTAGATTAACATGTTAAAGAGTCAGTGGGATGTTGGGTTTTGTTTTTTATTTTCCAATAGACTTGAGGGAAGAAAGGTCTAGCAGGGGTTTTTACTTCAGTTTTGTTTTTACTGCGTATCACCGCTGCCATTTCTAGCCAGCTAAGAATGTCTGTACATAAAACAGACAATAGATTATCATATTACTTGAGCTTTCATGTCAAAACTACATTCATTTTCTGAATCACGTTCAATTCATCAACCAGTATTTGCTCAAGGGCTTTTGCCAGCTACAATGTATCATTTTAATATAGTGTTGAACATTAGGTTTATTCTAGAGGTCAAATAATTATTATCTTGTTATTGTTATGGTTATCGTTTTGTAGTAGTTATAAATTATTGTTTTGTTCACATGCCATGTGCTATTAGGTTTTTCTGCAAAGGTTGCTTATCTGGGCCCTAATCCACCTCTTAAAAAGATGCTTAATGTTTAACACATAAAGAGTCGTATTTGATGTCAAAGCAACTAACCCCATGCATAAAACTTTCCAGCACTTTGCTGAGTCAGAACCTCTGTGACCTGTCAAATTATGACTGACTCAAATTAGCATTTAAATTGGGTGCAATTTGCACTAATACACTGGAAATTGTCCTCCAAAGCAGGAGGTTTCTGTAACCATTGAAAAGGCAGAGGTAGCTCTTCTGTTTTCACTGCCTGTCCCCTTTTGACTTAGCTCAGAGGACATGGGAACTGCAGGACATATTTGAGGGTAGAGCTGGCTTCTTAGTAAATAAAATCTGGTGCTTTGGTGCTATGGAGGATTAACCAAGGTTCCTGAAATACATCTGGTTCTTATCTGTGTCCCAGGAGCAACGGTAGCTCTGTGAAGAAGGTGGCAAAGAAAAGAGAAGAGAAGCTGTTCCCTCCTCCATTATCCCCCCTCTTAGATGAGCCTGTGCACCGGCGGCACAGCAGTGACAACAGCTCCTTCAGCCAAGAGACCAACATCACAAACACCTCTCAGACCAGTAGCTCTTCCTCCTCTGTTTCTAAACACAGAAAGAATGAAAATAAATCCTCTTCTAACCCCAAAGGAATCTGTGTAAGTAACTGACCACAGCTACTGGAAGTGAACAAGATAAAATCAACTTAGCTTTGTTCTGTTTGGTTGGGTGGGTTGGATTTTGTTGTTCGCTTTTTTCCAGTATCTATTTTTAAATGCTTATGTAGCTCCACTCAAGAGCAGCAAAGAGTGGATCTTCGCAGAGCTAGGCATAAGCAGCTCATGCAAGTCCCATTTTTAGGTCAGCAATAGGCATCTACTTGGCATTACGTATGACTCCCTGAAACCCTGTACCATGAGCTGCAATTAGTCCCTTAACTCTGTAGCTATACCACACACATTTTGAAAATAAAACTTCAAGAACTTTGGTAGCTATCACCTGAATAATTACCCCCAATCCTCAGCCAGAATTAAGCACTATGTTTTACTGAATATTGCAGCATAAACTAAACAGACAATAAAAATCTAACAAAAAGCTACACAGCACAGTCAACACTGAAATATCTTCTCTCAGGTTTGCAGGCTCCCAGCTTCCAGTAGTAAGGTTTGTTTACACCTAATCTCCATGAATTATGTATATAAGCTTTTTAGATACTGTGTAGATAGTAGGGGGTTTCCCCCAAAAAACAATCATTCTGTTAGGGCCATCTCCTCATCAAAGGTTTTCACACAGACAGTTCTTGTTTGCTTGCTTTTATTGGGATTCACATGGGTTTTTACTCAAAATACATGAAAAAGAGCCAAAACTAGAAGATGCATAGCAAATTCACTAGTAAAAGCAGCATTTCACATCAGTTTGTCATCCTTCTTTAGGTTAAGCAGGAAAACCTCAGATTTTTGGCCCGTTTTAGAAAGTGATCCTCCCTCCAGAGTTTCAAACATATCCATTAGTATCAGACAGTATCTTAGTATCACTGTCAAAACTAAAAGACAAGAAGAAAATTCTGCTACAGAAGAGAGCATGCACAGCCCCATTTTTCACAGTTCACCACTTTGTGAGAGGTTGCTACCTTCCACTGTAATAGTAAAACTCACAAGTTGCGTTGGATCATAGGTAACAAATCACTTCACCTTCTTCTTTCGTTCCTGTTGCTTTCTGATATCGTGTCACTCAAGCTGTGAGTAACACACGTGCCTTCAACTGAAATCAATGCCAAAATGAACCACATATGTCAGCAAATAAACAATGCTATGTAAACAGCAGGGCCACTTCCTCTCACTCCCAGCATTTCTAGTCAGACTTATCCTTGGTTTATCTGTGATCCTGACACATGAAATATTTGTCTTCTAAAATATGTTATACTTCTTTCCCTAGGTCATTAGCTCATCTGTAATTTAGAACTGGTTGTGGACCTAGCTTAAGAGTTTCAATTGCCTGATCTAAATGCTTCTTTTATTCCTCTGGTTTTAGTCAATGCAAAATCACAGCTCCTGACTTCTGCTTTCCATTCTTCTATCTGTTCTGTGTAGCAAGGGTGAGGAAACTGCTTCTTGCTGAAATCAGAGCAGACTTTTCAGACACCTTATAGTTAGCTAATAATAATATAGGAAAAAAAGGTTACATTGGTGAGATACATTTTGAATGAAGATGAGTTTACATCCAGCCCTTCTTCATTAAATTTTTCCCCACCCTTACTTTAACTGGTGTCTCTAATCAGTAACACTGTGGTATCCAGGCTGGCTTCACCTAAAAGTTATTGAGTTCAGGTGAAGGGTCAGAGGTAGAATCACCTTGCCTAATTAATCTATTAGGCTTATTTTATAAGAGTGCAGGGGTGTTTTTGTGAGTAGTTGGGTATATATAAGTGTTAGTTTGTGCCTTAGTCTTTTGTTTGGTTGGGGGTTTTGGGTGAGGGTGTGAGCACTGATATTGTTAAAAGGTGTGTGTTGGAATTATGAAGAATTATTAACATTGGTGGTGATTGTCTTTTTGGTTTTGTTTTGTTTTTTTTTTTTTTTTTTGGTTGTGTGGGGTTTTTCCCCCCTCTCCTCTCTCTCCTTCCTAGGAGGAAGAACCTCACAATACACCAACAGCCAACACTCTTCTCGATACCAGCCATCTAGAAACAGATATCTGGTCTGCAATGCCAGCACTTTCAAATGGGAATGCTGAGCCCAGAAGACCCAAAATAACATTTGATGATGTGTAAGTAGTATTGGATCTCTGTACTAGCTGCTTGTTACGTAGTTGGGATTTTCATGCAAGCATTGCTTCCAGTGAAAGAGAGTTGATGGTAATGGTAGTGTTGGGCACCTGTGTGGATAGTGCTGCACAGAGGCACAAACAGTTTTAATCTCTCTAAATGAACTGTTGTCACTGATTAATGAAGACTCTGATAAACGTTTTCAGATCATGAATGTTGGTTCACAGTAATTCTTCTTCATTTTTTGTATTTTAGCTCCTGTAGTGGAAAATTCTTTCTTAATTAGTTTAAAATATTTTTCCTTTTCCTCTGTTCAGCACACATTAATGGGTCCTTTGGGTGGCCAGTTTATGCAGCTGGTTATTCTACATTCTGGTCACCTAGCATATCTTTGCATACAGCAGCTTCAGATTACTATCAGGTTAACATTTAAAGAGATAAATGGGCATATATGCTAAAATTGTTCTTGGAAGCAGTCAGCAATTTTCTCAAGCAATGTCCAACTGCATGAAAACAAAGACTTGAAATAATTGATTTTTGTCTCTTTAGGCTTCACAATGCAGATTATTACATGCAGGAGGCTAAGAAGCTAAAGCATAAAGCAGATGCACTGGTAGGTTGTTGCAAGGGGGGGGTTGTGTCTTTCTGCTGTGGAGCTGGTTGTTACAAAAATGTCCATTCTGAAAGTCATCTAAAGCCTCAGAAACCAAGACGAACCCTGCTATTGACTAAAGTATGCTTCAGATTGTATTTGATAAGCACAAGTCCACAACAAGTCAAACCCTGAGCACCATTTCTAGTCTTCAACTATTTGCTTCCAGAAGAAATGAAGCTCCTTATGATAGTTGGTGTCCCTTCTGAGAAGGAACAACAGGCATGCTGTTTATGGAGCATGTAAGATAATTTCAGGAAAGATGATGTCTGTCTGAAATTTGTTTTCCTATTCACTTTGAGCCTAAAACTAGTGTTGAAATATTCTGTAACAAAGTTTAAAAGGACAAATTACCCTCCACTCCATTGTGTGGTAAAACTTTGATATTTCCAATCCAATTGTTTAAAATTTGCAACCTTGATTTTTAAATAGTAAATTCATTTTTATCTCATGCTTTTAGGCTGGTAAATAGACTTGGCATGCTCTTCCCAAAAAGTCTTGCGATGAGGTAGTTCAGTTATGGGAAAGCTTTTTGTCTCAGTTTACACCAGATGAAGTTCCAATAAGATTGACCTAATTTTCCAAAGTGTTTTGGTTTTGTTAAAACTACTTAATCCAATATTTTGTTCAATCTACACTATTGCTAGAACTGAAGTATTTTCTTTGTAAGTAGGGACTTTGCTCCTGTAGGCTGCATAGAATGCAGGAGAGCACCTCATTTAGGCAGGCTTAGTGGAACTTGACAACTCATGTATTTAAATAAGATGTCTAAAATGGAGTGTGGCCATTCACTTTGTCCTTCCAAATAACAACTGAAAAAGAGCTAGGTGATTATTCATCTCTTGCTTTATTATTTGGGGTGGAGGGGGGGTGTGCATATTATATCACTTGACATCAAAGACTTCATGTTTGGAAAAGTGTCCAAAAAAAGGCATCCCTAAATAATCACATAATGTGTTTTTTAAAAAAAAAAAAAACAAGTTAAAAAAATGGCCCTCCCTGTGCCATTGTTGAGCTGAAGGAGATTGATGTGTCAAGCTGCCTCCTTCAGCTCTCCAGGTTCCCATTTGACTGTACACAGTGTTACCAAGTGCTTTTTCTGTAGGAGGTGGGTTCAGGCTTTTGGCACGCTGCTGTTACTGTCAGTAAGTTAGCAGTTGTCTATCCCAACCTGCTCATTTACAGAGGTGGTCTGTACTGATTCCTGCAGCCTGACTCAGCAGAGCATGTTCAGCCAGAGCTCTGACATCTGCATGTTGGAAAGGCTGGCAGAAGCAGACTGACAACACCTCCCACAGCTGACTGACCTTTAAAGAAAATACACATGGTTCTGGCACAGGGGTGCCTGCTCCATGCTAGCAAACATTTACAGGCTCAGGCTCCTGATGATCTCAACATGCTATGTCAATCCACTTCCCTCCACAGCCTGCTTCACTCAGAAAGTGTTGACCTGTCTCCTGTCCTCTTACCTTTGACTATGCCTTGCGGAATCAGGGTGTTTCTCAAGCAGAACTAAGAGGAGCAGGCACAGCACATCATGCTGCTGCCTGCAGGCAGGCCTTGCCTGTCACATGCAGTTTGACACCCCAAATGCTCTTGGAAAAATGTGAGGCAATCCACTGTGATACAACTTGTTGGCAAACATAAATGCCCATGAACAAAGTATCTGCTTTTTCATTCTGATATTACAGCTGCACACAAATTATCTCCATATAACACATTTGCTGTGCAATCCTGTAGTGTTAGATGTCCTATGGAAACAATTGCTTCTGGTTACTTGGTGCTGACATGACAAAGCATGCACAGCATTGAAAGATGTGTTGTAGTGGCTAGAAAGATAATGCATGTGACCTCAAAAAGTGTCAGCAAACGTTAATGAGATTTGTGACAGTGCTGTTCCTGAGTTGTACAGAAAATAGATTTCTGGTGAAGGGCAGAGCATTTTATACCTTATGGGAGAGACCCCATGAAAACCTATCCTTGCCTGTGATGGCAGTAAGGAATCAAATGATGTGGATGGGCTGCTTCAGTGGCAACTGGCTGTACCATATGGAAGAGATCTTGGAGACCTCACTCTGTTCTCAGCTGAGCTATGATGAGCTGGAGCAATTCCACCAACTCCATTAGAGTCAGCGTAGAGCAAAGGGCAGGTTCAGATCCATTTCTGGCTCAAACTGTATGTCTGTACTAAATCTGCTTGCAGCCAGATTCCTCTTTTTTTAATACCACAAAGTCATCTTTAGAAGGCTTGAAGCAAGGAATTTGAGATATATGCTGAGGAGTGACCACTGGAATAGAGAGCAAATATGGAGCAATATTTGCCCTTTTGTGATCATTCAGGTAATACCTATCAATTATACAAAGGCTTTGTATATAATCAGAGCACAAGAGCAGAACTTGAAATTCAAGGTATTCAGAGGGAACTCACTATTAGGGTTGCTTAGAAGTAGCCACAAAGGCAAATATACTGTTACCTTGGACAAACAGTAAATGCTTAATATGTTGCCAGGATAGGCTTCCATTTTGTGAATGGAAAACACATGAAGAGGCATCAAAAATATTTTGATAGAGATGCACAAAGAAATTTTTAAATTAAAGTATATTGGATCTCTTCTATCAAATGCCACATTAGTGGAATTCTTACATCCAGCTATCAAAAATTGAAAATGTTAAATACTATTATAAAATACTTACTATAAAAATGTCATATATAATATTCATTATACATAAAAAAAGAAATCAGTATGTCTAAGTCAGTTTAATCGCAATCATTGAGGACTAAAACCTTTTGCAATAAAGCCCTAGTAAAATAAAATATTTAGCAGGGCTATATTTTCTGATTTTTTTCTTTTTCCTGCTCTTTCAGTCATAGCATAAGTGATGAGATTTTTTTTTTTGGTCAGCATTTAACATAGAATGTGAAGTGTAACAAATGGCATGGAGCTGTTACTTAAGACCTACAGAGTGACATTCAAACTTAGTTCATATATCAAGGAGCAGCACAAATTTGCTGAAAGATGCTTAGTGTCCCTCATTGCCTGTGTCAGTCCATGCATGTCAGTGGACATACACTGGCTTTTCCTCTGTGGAATGTCTGGCCACATACTATGTGAAAAGTTTTGATAAAAAAATAGATCCTGCCTTAATTACTGCATGATTTCATTCTTAACTACCAGTGTCATTTTGCTTTCATCCTAATGCTAGTGGTGCTTTTTATTATGATCTGTCTACCTAGACATTAAAGCTGAAGGATATTCTTGACAGTGTCATTTCCATTTCAGCTGGAGAAGTTCGGCAAAGCAGTGAATTATGCTGATGCTGCCCTCTCCTTCATCGAGTGCGGGAACGCTATGGAGCGAGATCCATTAGAAGCTAAATCTCCATACACCATGTACTCAGAGACTGTGGAACTCATCAGGTTAATGTCCTTTCTGTGATCATTTTCATAATCTCATTTCAGTCATAATTAGAACCTGCTATGTTTTAAAAAATACCATTTCAACGTATTAATGATTTGTCCAAGGCATCTTCATCTCAGAAGTCATCATAATTAGTTCTTGCCATTTTATTAATGTCATGGAAAATTTATAATTGATGGACACTGCTTTTATAAATTATCCCCTTTAGAGGTTATAATGTGAGTGTTATAATTTGCAATATTCATAAAATTAAAATTGAAATGTAGTGGGTGGAAGTAAAGTATAGTAATTTCACTGTTTGGCAATGACACTTGTCTTTTAAAAGGTGTAGTTTTATAATTCAAAACATTAAAGTAAGTCTATCAGGATTTCTATTACAAACCCTGTTTTTAGAGGTTTATAACTTGGCTATTATAAAAAAAAAAATGCTGAACCTTGGCACATAACATCATAGCCAGAAAGGAAGCTTTCCCAGTGTATTGTATTGAAAAAATGTATTTTTAATGTTAAAGGAATGTCAACCAGCTGAATGAGTCTTAATACAGTTATGTAGTCTCATAGGCTAGGGTATGGGTGAGAGAGCCTTTACTTACAAATAAAATGTCTGAGTTATTTTAAAATCTGTTGCTGTTCCCTATAGCTGCTTTGTAGTGTTGGCTGTGTAGAAATAATGGTCTCCTGAGTAACTAAGGGCTTGTTTGCTCTACTTGTGTAAATTATCAAAATGAAATCAAGCAGGATTAAATTTACCTGTAAGCAGAACAATAGGATTTTTCCTCTTCTCTGTGATGCACCTTTGCTTTCCCCAGCATATGCTGGGAATATCACCATTAAAGTCAGTGTAATTATTGGCAGTTTACACAAGAGAAAAAGGAGACAAATCAGGCCCTAAATGTTTGGGGGTTAATATGACAAAGTTGGGGTTTTTAACATGCAGGATTCTAGCATGCCAGATTAGTGATTAGGGACTGCCAAAATTAATGCATGTTTTACATTTTGAATAAGTAGGTATTTACATAGTAAAGTGTATCAAATCTTAAGAAGCTCTTACTCTCAGGTAAATAATATGCCTGTTAAATATTTAAAAACAAGTTTTACATTCTACGCTTCATAAAGAGAATAAGAAAATCTAAAGAGATTACTCAACACTTACAATCCAAGTTAAACCCTTGAGAGCAGGGGTTTTAAGAAAAGGAGCTGCCTACCCCTGCTCCACTGTACTAAAGCCTTTCCTGCACTCTGACAGTGGACAGTTCAGTACTTTGAGTCTTAAACTGCCCAACTGTAGTTTCATGGCAGGATAAATTGTATTTAAGGAACTATTCTTTAAAGAAGTGAGTGGTTCTTCTTAGGAGCCCACATTTATTTTTATTTTGAAGAAAACCACATGGCACAATTGAAAATGTTCCTCAGTCCAGCAGTCTATCCCTTCAGAAATGGATGGACCAAAAATCTTTGTCCATTCAAGAGCCACAATATTTGCACCACTTAGGGTGGCAGCTCTAGGACTAGGTGATGGCTGCAGCTCCCCTCCACCCTACAGCACTGGTGCTGGATGGAGTCATCTGAGTGTGTGGCTGCATCTTGGAGCAACTGGGATTCAGCAGCATATGCAGCTGCACTACCTTGCTCTTTGCACCTGCTCCTGTATCAGCACAGTCCTGCTGCAGGCTATGTGATAGACACCTTGGCATGGAAGCAGCACCTGAACTGCTTTTGGATTGCTTTTTGAACTGTTTTTGGCTGTGGAAGAATCTGGAGAACTTTGTTATAGATTTCCAATTTCTAAGTAGCTAAAGTTAGGTGAGATTAATTTCACCACCTGTAGAGCTTAATTTACCAACTGTTATATGCAGAACCTTGTAGGCTGCCAGTGATAGACTGATTTGCCCATTTGAGTGCTGTCAGTGGTCAGATATGGAAAAAAGGTGGTTGCCCAAGTGAGCAGCAAGCTGGTACAGGGTCAAAAAACATTATGGACAAATAGACAATTCTTGTGAATTCTTCAGGGCTGCAGTGGGTGCTGAATGTACAAACCAGGAATGTGGCTGTGTACACACTCTTTCTCAGTGTGGCTCCCACTATTAACATAGGGTTTTTTACTGTGAGATAAGAAACAGAAGATTTTTCTCACTTTCACTCCTCCCTTCATCAGAGGCACCATTTTCCCCTTTTCCATTAGCTGTGTCTGCCCTGAGTATCTGCATCAGACACCTGTTTGTGAAAGCAAGTGAACCATCAAAGAGATTGGGACTATCAGAGATCTAACTGTCAGAGATGTTTTAAGTTAATGGTAATGCTAAAATCCCTAATGTACACTGAAAATCCCAGAGAGTCGTGTGTCTGTGTGTTTGATCAGATTAATTCGCTATGACTGGAACAACAAAGACCAGGAGAAACAGGACATGGAGGAAGCACATCAGGTGGTGTGCTGCAGCTGCAAGCTGGTGGCTGATGATGGGGGTGGTGGGAGGAAGGCAGAACAAGAGCAGCACTGCCTGCCTGCACTCCATTACCTCCTTGTAAATGGGAATTTGTCCAGAATGCCTGGATACCTTAAAAGTTTCTTATGCAACGCTGAACCCTATTACTTATTCTAACACAAGTGCCTATGAAATTGCATTAGGGCTCAGAACAATGATTTTATGTGTTGAATTGATTTTCAAGTGACTAAATGCATGGAATGTAGTGTGCTCACTTAAAGAAAATAAAAGAGAGAGGGGGTAGAAATACTTAATCTTTGATGATCCAAATGCTGGACAGCAACAATTAAATAAAGAAGGAAGACCAAGTACACAAGACTAATAAATTAATGGACCTAAGAATTTTAAAAGCTTTGAACGTGACCTTTCCTGTATTTAAAACCATTTTCTATATAAAATATATTAAAGGTTTGAAGAAGCATTTATGAGAAGGATTTTGAAGGTATTATTCAAGCCCAAAGTATTATATGTAAAACCTGATTATATATTACTCTACTCTTCAGAACATATAGGGCCAAGATCTTATGCTTGTGTCCAACACACATCACAAATATTTGCAGGACTCAGCCTAGACGGCTGGATATACTATCACTGATATGCCCAATTTGCCTCATTGGCCAAGAAGATGGGGTAGTGATTTACTTTAGCCTTCCAGATTTTTCGTGGTGCTTTCAGCCGAATTTTACATTGATCTCACTGTTACAAACCAATGTGACCATGAACTATTGCAGTAGGAGAAAGCATCTGTATGTGGTTGCTATTTTTCAGTGTCACTAGTATTCTGGTAAACATCTTAATTCTCAATTTCTTTTCTCCTCACCTTTCTGACAAGGTATGCAATGAGACTCAAGAATTTCACAGGCTCTTCTGCCACAGAAGGGGACAAGAAATTAGCAGTTTTATGGTAAGTTCCATTGCAACAAAGAGAGAAGCAGCTAAAATCTTAAGGAGGAATTTAAAAGTACTGAATTACTTAAGCAGCTTACAGAAGATCATTATTCTTGTTTTCCATTAAACTATTAAAGGATAACTAATGGATTTCTTCAGCAGCTGACTAAACATTTATTCTTCTAATTTATACTCTTATCAAGATGGGATTTTAATGCTTTTGACCACTTTTTTTTTATTTCTCCATTTGCTTATGTTTCAAAATCTAACCTCTAGAACAGAACTGCAAAATATAGGTCAGCATTTATTTTTTTTTGCAGTTTATAGGTTTCATTAAGCAATGGAATTAACATAATCCTTTCCTAATTGCCACAGCTACCGATGCTTATCACTTCTCTACTTGAGAATGTTTAAACTAAAGAAGGACCATGCTATGAAGTACTCCAGATCTCTGATGGAATATTTTAAGGTAATCTTTATTCTGTTTAATTTATTGACATGAAATGAAATTCATACCAGGACTGAGAGCTCTCACAAGTATAACTGCGTTACTTAAAAGTCCCACGTTTAACCTCTCCCCTGGGAAGTGCAGGCAGGATGTCTGCCAGAGAGTGGGGACAGAAGTTATTTGGGGGATTTTTGGATTAGTCACTTGATTCAAAGGCCCATACCCAGTAATTCTATTAAAATAATATTATTCTCAACACCATGTAATGTTTATGCAAGTTCCTGTAAAGGAAACTGATTTTTTAAAGATTTCAATCTGCAAGTGATTATGAACCATAATAAAGCAATTTTTTAAGCTCTAGCTTGTTAAATTTAGATTTTAAGTTCAGTGAGATTTGCTGAAGCTTATTGCAGACTCAGATTTCTCCTTTTATTTCTGTGGAACTTCAAACTGCCTTATCTACATCTTGACTGTTTGTCTTTACCTTGAATCAAGTGGAGACCAGCCGATTGTCATGACTCCCTGGTGTTTTCCTTTACCTTGTCAAAATGCTGTTTACCCAGTGTAAGAGTGACAAGATGACAAGTCTTCACTGTTCCTAAGCTAAGAGAGAAACAGAATCTTTCTTCAGCTCTGCCAGGGTTTTGATATTTCTTTTAATGGTTAATGTTTGAAGCATACATTAATTCTTGTACTTTATTGCTACATATTATTGTATAATTATGTAATTATACTGGTTTGTCAGTCCATCAGTCTTTTCCTGTTGTTTTTTTCCAGCCTCTGTGAATTTATTCCAGGCTTTGACATAGTAGTACTGCAAACTAGTGAAACTTTTAAGACTGCAGTTTTAATATTTTCATGTAAATGAGGATAAAAATTGTCCTTAATGCTGTGAAACTCCAGTACTATCATGGTAGCAACCACCACTTAGTCTTGACTTCCCTGGTGTCCTCTCTGTGTGTATGTATCTTTGTAACTCCAGTAATGTTACTCCTAATTTTCTGCTGAAATAGAGGCTCTCTAAGTCATTAGCAGTGCCTCCATTGTACTCGTGGAGTTTTCAGTCAGGGATTTGCACAACAAATTAAATGTGAACCAGACACAGCCGCAGCATTTTCATGAGAGGTATTCCATCCACTTCAGATGTTATCCAGGATAAATGTAGAGTGTTTTTTTTTTAAAAAAAAAAAAAAAAAAACCAAAGAAAAAAAGGAAAAAGTTATTAGACAAATCATTTGATAATTTGATTCTTCTGAAAGTAGTGATTTTAATTTTTTTTTAAAAAAGGAGAGGTGGGGCAGGGGCATTCTCTCTTCCTCTTTCCTTTAAAGCCACTTTACTTTCTCTAGCAGTGCAAATAGGTACAATGAAGAACATATTACTACTCCCAGAATGAGACCATTTTACTGCATCTGCACAGAGAAAATATCTTTTAATGTAAATGAAAATAAGAGGAAAAAAAATTTAAAAGGTAATAAAATGGAAAAATCAGGAATGCAGGGTTCAGGCATCCAGTTGAAGCTGAGTATTTCAGCTGATGTTACTGTGTTTATGCTATGGGGACTGTAACTCATTTGTTAGAAGTGATGTTTGAGTGTGTCCAGATTATATGTCCAGAAACTTGTTGTAGTAAAAGCATAGAAGGAAAGGAAAGGGCTATTAACTATGTTCTAGTTTTGTGTTGCTGCACAGTGTTCTCTGTGTTCACTGACAAGAATCTGTAATACCAATGAAATAGATTAACAGTTTGAATAGAACTGTTATTCAAAATTTTGCACAATTTTAACTGTGACAAGCAGCCCACTGTTGAGCTAGAGAGGAAATTTTTGGCAGAATTGCTTTTCATATTTTTCCTCACAAATGCCACTTTGTCCAAATTGAAACTGTCTGTGGACAGAACTGGTTCTGATTAATTTCTAACTAAAAGTTTCAAATATATTTTTTTGATATTTCAAAACAGAAAAGAACAATTTAATCATAAAAGTAGCTTTGAAACTTAGAGACAGTTTTGTGTAAAATATAACTTTTTTTTTCATTGAAGTCAAACTTTTTAAGACTAGCAAAAGTGGCATCCTTTGGTGCATTTCACCTTAAAGTTTGAGGAAGGTTTTTGTTTTTGAAAATGTGTTGTCCATAGTCATTGGCAAAAATATTTCAAATATTTTCACTGTTAAATAACTACCTCCAGTTGAGATCTAATCTTAATTTTGACAATCTAGTATTTGTCTCTAGATACTGTTAGGAACAATCCCCAGACAACAGAAATTAACATCAAAGATGCTTCTTCATCCCTGAAGACTTTCCAGGGAGTTTAGGATCTCCCTCCTTCTTATGTATGAGTGGGTAGCAAAAATATACAAATATACTGCAAAACACTCTTGTTTCATGCTCATATCTTTAATGAAACACAGTGGCATATGTGTAGGAACATACAGACAAGGCCACTATCATGGTTTGGGCAGTGTTTTCTGCTTTGGTCTGTTTTCACCAAGTGTAGCTGTGTTTTAGAAGTCAAGGGTAGGATTTTGCTCCCAGAGCCACCTGCATGACCTTGAGCCAGGCTCTGGGCAGCTCTGTGCTTCGCTGAATCTCTGTGCCTCACATGCAAAACAGTGATTACAGTAACCAGATGAATCTTGTAATAATGGCAGTAATACTTTGCAGACAACTTGTAAAATCTCATTGAATTTTCGCTGTGCATGCTGACTTCTTCACAAGGGAGCTCAGAGTGATTGTTTTCAGAAAGCACACAAATATAGCTTCAGCCCTGGTACTACCACTTTTTATGGGAACTAAGTAAGATACCACCCTGTCTGAACAAGACTGGAAAAATCTGGGCTTTATTGTTGCTGAGCAATCTTTTTGTACAGGGTTGTACAAGGTGCTACACAGACGTGAAAGGCAGAATGAGTAAGCAGGTAAGGAAAGTCAATTTGTGCAAATAAAATACATAAAACCAAGGACATTCAAGAAGACCCTTACTAGAAGTTTTATTTCTACTACTGTCTGAATCCCAAACCACCTTCCCTAGCTGCTCAGGAGGGATTAATTTAGTGAAGGCATCAACACAAATTCTTTTTGTTTCTTATTAAAAGATTTCAGGTCCCCTTAAAGATAAGTCATTTACATTCTGAAGAACTTACTTTCTAGAGTGTTTCAGTGGTAATTAAACCACTTCTTAATGAACTACATCTGGTTTTACTGGAACTTTAGTGTATTCCCTCTTTCATCAAGTGACTTTCAAGCCAGTGGTTGGAACCTTCCAATCATCTACCAGCCATTTAATTATGGGACTGATGTGCAGAGCTGTTCTGCACTGCACTACATGCACTGTAAGCTCTTCCAAAGAAAGCAGGAGTGTTGTGTCTTGTGTCATCAGTATTCATGTACTTGTATCACCTTTATTTACATTTTGGTTTTGTGCTTACAGAACTCTTCAAAAGCCTCCCAGGCCCCCTCACCTTGGGGCGGCAATGGAAAGTGAGTATTTTCTGCTGAGTGCTTCTGTCTAGGGAAAAAAGGGGGGAAGTGTTTAGGTGCCACTAAAAGCAAAGGGCAGGCCATGACTCCCTGGTTTGGGAGCTACAGATGTTTCAAATACATAGCAGGTAGAAAATGTTCTTCTGGGCTACAGAACTGATCTTACAGCTGTGTTGGGCTTGTGGGACTGAGGGGCTCCCACAGGGCTAAATCGGTTACCCATGTGAGCCATCCAGTGTAGGTGGAAAGGAAGAGCTGAAACACAGCTTCAACTTTGCACAAAGCCCTGTTAAGTCTAAAATCAGCTGTGGTGGATCTGTACTGAATTCTTTTGACAGTTTGCTTCTCAAGCCAAATGAAAGCCATAAAGATATCTGTTAATTAGCTAGCAAGTACCATGTCATTTCAGGAAGCCAAAGTAAAGTTAATCTTTGTTGCAATGATTTTTCAATGATTCGTTCAGCAATGAAAGACCAATGAATATTTCATTGATATATGGTAAGTACTGTTTAATAAAAGTGAAGGTGTAATAGTGGTGAAAATGTGAAGGCACTTAACCAATTATCAGTGGCTTTGTATTAATGTTAAAACACCCTCACCACAGATACGAAGTCAGGGTGATGCAATAATGATCTGCTGTTCAGTGAAGGTGCATTGCTGCTGCAGCCTTGCCTTTACCTTGCAATTTCCCTCATCACCTGACATATTTCTCCTGCTCCTTTTACCTGGCCATGCATACAGATACAGATAAAGGTCAAGTCTTCCTCCATTGCTTTCTTTTCTTCTTTATTTGAGTAGGCTGAATTCTAAGTGAAAATTATTATTGTCAGTGGTACCTTTCTGGTGGTTTATAAGAAGAAATGACTATTAGACACTCCAATGGAACAATGTATTAAAACTGAGAAGGGACTGAAGTGTAGCACGTGAAGAATTAAGTTTTCAAACAGGCTTTATTCTGAATCAGCAAAACCAAAAATGTCAATGTGTTCCATAAAGGAAAATATTGTCTTAAATGATCAGAATGTTTTAGGATATATATGCATGCACACCCCCCCAAATACTCGTTCAGAAACCTTTAATGTGTACGTATAGAGATGTTTAGTTATAGACTATAACACACACTAAATTGATGAAATACATCTTTCAATTAACAAAAAAGATATTTTAACATTGGAAAAACAACTACTAAATTAAATTATTCAGTATGTGCCAGTTTTTCAAAGCATTTAGATGTCAGTGAAACCTGGTACTGCAGTAAAAATACAGTAAGTTTTACATAAAGTTTTAGTGCTAAAATAGACCACTGGAGCATTACACCTTTTTTTTGTTCCTTAAGAAGTTGCTTATACCTAAAAATTTCATGAAGTTATCCTTTTATTCCTGGCCTATAATAGACCCCTATGAAGTGTGTGCTCTGTGGGTGATGACATCTCCCTTGCTATTTAAAGGAGCTTTTTAAGTGCCCAGGATTTAAAATCAGTGGGTTTTGACTGGAGGAGCATATTCTTGCCTGCCCACAAGGTAGGAAGCAAGAAACTCAGCATTTGGGTCAGCATCACTTCTAACATATCCTCCAGCTGACCAGTCTCTTCCCACTAATTTTGGAGATAAGGAAGTAAAGCTCTGAAAGTGCACATCTCTGGCTTTTTTTCAGAGAAGGAAGCACTCGACATGTAAGACACTGAATATGTCAAGGCCTTGTAATAATGGTGTTTTCACTGTCCAGTTTCGAACAAAGCATGTACTACTAGAGAGAGCAACTACTGGAGAGACTCCAGCAGAGGCTAGAAAGATGCTGAGGGGACTGGAGCATCCACACTCGGGTCTTCTGTCTTCTCTGTCTGGAGTCTCAGAAGCTCTCCAGCTGCCTCAGAGTCCCCATGTATCTCAGATGTTTCCTGGTGGTACCAAGGGCTCCCTGAGTCTGGTTGCTGCCACTGGCAAAAGTGCTTGACCTTTCCCAGGGCTTCATGCTCTACAAATTTGTACCAGTTGGGAAGAGAAGTCGCACACCACGGAAGAGAGACCAAATGCTATCAGGATATTGCACCACTGGAGACAGATCAGCAGCCTGGTTCAGAATAGGGAGACAGCAGGGTATTCTTAAATCTCTTTTTTTGAACAAAGCAAAAGTTATCCATTGCCGTGAGGTATAGTCTGCTACGGATCTCAAACCGTCAACAATCTCAGCTTTGACTTACCGGAATTTCTGGCCACATTTGTTTGAAACAGTTGTGAACCTCTGCAAAGCTGGCCTGAGTTCCAGGTTGGCAATGAAACAAATTTTCCCTGGTTTCATTACAGAAATATTTCCCACCTCTAGCGACAGAAAGCACAAAATAGAGAGATTTAATAGACTCGCCACAGTAATAATGGCTGTGCACAACAGGGCAAATCCAATGAACAATGTGCTTTATTTGGCAGAAGTGCGTCAGCTTGTTGTAAGTGGCTCTAACAAAATACTCCAGGTCTCCTCAGATACTTAAGATTTTTAACTGCTCCCAGAACTAATCTAGTGTAGCTCAGCTCTTCTGTGCATCAAAGACACTGTGGTATGTGAAGTAACTGGGATGTTTTGAGACCTAAAACATTTGTGCCATAGGATATGCTTAAACTATAACACATAAGCTGTGTAAAAAGCTACTAGCTGTTGAATTAATGTGGTCTCTAGCCCTGGAAAAAGGATGTCTCACGGGAGTCTGTTGTTGAGCACAGATAATAGCAGGGCACTGCTGGAAAATCTGCAGCAAAAGCTGTTGCCATAAATGTCTTTCAGCCCAAGGCTGTGCCATGGTGGCAACGTGTCCTACAGCACCTGCAAGATATCAGCACAGCAGGTCTGTGCCCACACTTCATGTCCTGGACTATTGACAGTGGTTTGTAAAGCCAGGAGGAGGAGCATTTCTATTCTGGGGTTTGGATCAGGCCCATAATGAATCTGAATGAGCTTGATGCTTTTGCACAGCACGAAGCATCAGTGGCCGCCTGTCAAGAGAGGGGTTGCAATATCCTCATCCAGAGAGTTTTGGTGTCTTTGTTTCATGCAGAGAGTACTGGGAGCATCTCAGCCCTATGTTTCAATTGTATTCCACAGCAAATAGAATGCATTTGTTTAGGTAAGTGGTTCCAAATAGGAGCAGGAGAAGAGATTTTTGGAACCATCAGTTATGTTCACTGAAACAAATTCATCATGGAAACGTGATGGAATGATTCTCACAACTGGAGCATTGCAATGGATGGCTATAAACTCTTCAGAGGGTTAGGCAAGGAAGGAGAGATGGTGGGGTCCCTTTATGGCAAGCATTGTTTCAATTGTCTTGAGCTTAATGATGGTGATAATAGAGTTGAGTGTTCATGGGTAAGAATCAGAGGGAAGGCCAATGAGGCAGATATCATGGTGGGAGCCTCTTATCAATCACCCAACCAGGATGAGGAGGCAGACAATATATTCTGTGGGCAGCTGGGAGAAGTCTCACAATCACTAGCCCTTGTTCTCATGGGGGACTTCAGCCTACTGGATGTCTGCTGGGAAACAGTCTTAAAGGTTCCTGGAGTGTGTGGAAGTTATCTTCTGACACAGCTGATGCGTGACCCAACTAGGGAAGGTTCCCCATTGGACCTGATGTTTGTCAACAAAGGACTTCTGGCAGATGTGATGGTTGAAGGCTACCATGGGCATAGGGACCATGACATGATAGTTTTCAGTTTATAGAGAAGTAAGGAGGGAGGTCAGCAAAACTGCTACCTTGGATTTCCAGAGGACAGACTTTGGCCTCTTTAGGAGGCTGTTTGACAGAGTACTTGGGAGGCAATCATGAAAGGCAAAGGAGTCCAGGAAGGCTGGACATTCTTCAAGAAGGAGATCTTCAAGGAGCAGGAGCAAGCCTGTGCCAAAAGACAAGCTAGCAGGGAAGCAGGCCAACCTGGCTGAACAGGGAGCTTTCCCTGGAACTCGGGAAAGTAAGGAGAGTTTGTGACCTTTGGAAGAAGGGACAGGCAACTCAGGAGACTACAAAGATGTTGTGAGGTTATGTAGAAAGAAAATTAGAAGGGTCAAAGCCCAACTAGAGTTTAAATCTGTCTACTGCCATAAATACAGTAAATAAAAAAGGTTTGTATAAATGCATTAACAAGAAAAGGAGTGCTAAGGAGAATCTCCATCCTTACTGGATGTCAGGGGAAACATGGAGGCAAAGGATGAGGAGAAGGCTGAGGTACTTAATGCCTTCTTTGCTTCAGTCTTTATAGTAAGTTGTTCTCTGGGTACCCAGAGATCATAAAGAGATCACAAACCAGCCCCCTGCAGGTTTATGATCTCCATATACAACAAGATGACCCACTTAGTGGATGAGGGAGAGGCTGTAGATACTGTCCCCCTAGACTTTAGTGAAGCCTTTGACACTGTTTCTCACAGCATTCTCCTGGAGAAACTGGCTGCTGATGGCTTAGGCAGATGTACTCTTTGCTGGATAAAAAAACTGTCTGTATGAGTGAGCCCAAAGACTGGTGGTGAATGGAGTTAAATCCAGTTGGCAACCAGTCACAAGTTTGGTTTTTTCCTCAGGGCTCAATATTGGGGCCAGTTCTGTTTAATATCTTTATCAGTGATCTGGATGAGGGGAACAAATGCAGTTTTGCAGATAACACCAAGTTGGGCAGAAATGATGATCTGCTTGAAAGTAGAGAGGCTTTACAGAGGGATCTGGACAGGCTGGATCAATGGGTTGAGGCCAGTGGTATGAGGTTCAACAAGGCCAAGTGGCAGGTCCTGCACTTTGGCCATGACAATCCCATGCAATGCTATAGATGTGGCATTTAGGGACATGGTTTAGTGGTGGACTTGATGATCTTAAAGGTGTTTTCCAACCTAAACAATTTTATGATTCTATAAATTTTCAAAGAGAATAGCTGTATGTGAGCATTTAGCTCTGCACAGCTCTGAACATGAGCATGCTGTGCTGACCTTTGCACTGCTTGCAGCCAGCAGGTGATTCCTAATTACTGGTGTTAGAATTAAAAGAAAAATCTGTATTAGAACATTAGTGCTGCACTAAGTGGGTAACTTAAAGCACTCCTCTGTACAAAATTGTGTGGATGAACTGTAGGCAATTAGAAACAAATCTCCATAGCCAGTCTTAAAGAATCCTATAGAGATATTCATAATCCTATAGTACCCTCAGCTCACAAGACTGCTCTGCAGGGTGCTTTTAAGACTTGCACTTTACTTATTGTGGTGACTGTATTTGGAGCAAACTGTCATTGTGGTTTCCGCAAAATGCTTTGATAATAAGCCAATATTGCACATTGAGTGTTTTCTAACTGCCATTGCAGCTTCTGGCAGCAGGTAGAAAAATCGTTACAGCTATGAGATGCTTCTTTCTCTGAAAGATTGCTCTATTTTTATGGTAGTTGTTTTTTTTCAAAAATAACAGATTTATTTATAGGGAGAATTAGTTCCCTTTTTATTTTCAATTATTCCCATTTTATAAGCTCTTCTTTCTCACGAAACTGGCATATACGACTACACATTCTCCCTAAGTGGGATGCAGAGTTAATTTTTCAAGTGCAGTTAGGATGGCAATGAAGTGGGGTGTGTGAAGGGGTCTCATTCTCCCTTTACCTCTCGCAGGAGCACAGAAACGCCATCACCCATGTCTCTGAGCCCGTCCCCTGTCAGCTCTGCTGGAAGCAGCGCGGGCACTACTGGCTCCTCCTCGGCAGGGACCATCACCATCCCTCAGCGCATCCACCACATGGCTGCCAGCCATGTCAACATCACCAACAACGTCCTGCGGAGCTACGAGCATTGGGACATGGCTGACAAGCTGACTAAGGAGAACAAAGGTGCCCCACTCTACTTCTTTGTCCTCTTTGGCTCATCAGCCTCAGCTTGCTTTCTGTTCTCGTAGGCAGTGTGGGGAGTAGGACCCAGAACCACCGCATCTAAGAGCACAACTGTGACAGCTTGAGCAAACAGAGCAAATCTGCTAGCTGGTCACTGTAGCCAATGCCTATCTTCTCTTGTCAAGCACAGAGGGGGGATGTGTAACACATGCTGAACGTGGGGGTGATCTGAGCAGCTGGCAAATAATTTAACGAACATGAGCCCGAAATGATGAGAGCTTTTGAGTCTGCAGATTCATTCACAGTTTCAGTTTCTTGGAGAGCACTGAGGTTATTCTCAGACTGCTCTGTCAATGGGTTTAAGACTATTAAAATGCTAGCTAGGATAATAAGCAAACATTAGATGTTATATTTATGCAGGGAGTCTGATTAGATGTCCACCAAAAGCCACGACCTTGACTCTCCTGTGGCTGGATTGCAAGTCTGCTTGTTTATTCCTAACAACGAAATATAAATCTTTATCACAGTTGTTTCAAAGGAGTTTTGGCAAGCAGTTTGTGACTGGGTCATACCAAGTATAGTGGAGTGGTTGAGATGTAACTGAAGGACAAATCTGGCCTAGTGTTGGCCAGCTGTGAGCTTCCCCATGATAATGTAATTATTCAGATTCCAGCTTTGGGCTTACACAAATCATTGACAAAGCTTTCTTTGACACTAGAGGTGCAGAGTCTAACTGGGAAATATTCTTATCGTGAATTGGCTCATTCTCTTAAATTATAGTGAGATTCCAGATGGCTGACTTTTCCTGACAAATGTGCTCGCTGTATGCAGTTTGATCTTACTCCCATTAATGTCAGTGGCAAATTTCCACTGATTTAGAGAAACTAAGCTTGAGATTTATAGAGTTTTATGTCTGAATGGTGGGTCATAATGATCTATCCCTGGATGAGGAACAATAATAGAAGTTCTGTCCAGTCCTCCCCACTGCTTCTTCTCTTTGTTCACATTGGTTAATTTAGTAGCAGTGCAGTCAGCAGTCATTTTGGATTTTTTCCATAGCTGCATCCATTTTCACAAAATGTGAAAGTGATTCCCTGTCAAATGTGCTGCAGAATGTTACAGTGGTAATGCAGAAGGATGCTCTGATAGGAGAAAGAGATGGCAATAGTCTTGTAATTAGCCGTGTGTGTCGTGGAGTTGTTAAATGTTCTACTTGGTATTGAATCAAAATAGCTCAGGCATTCAGCCAGCAGACAGAAAATGTACCCAGCCACTGCTGTTATCCTAGAGCTGGATGAGAAAAAACCTGCTGACTCTCTTTCTGCATTTTCCCCCCACACTATTCTTTGTTCTCATTTTGATTTATGATCAAATAAACCCAGTTCTGCAAAGCCATATAGGAATAATCTCTATTCAGATGAACAGTCCCTTTGACTTCAGTGGGGCTGGATGCATGAGTAAGGGTTTCTCACATAAGCAAGATATCTAGGGTTGTGCCCTGTTCTTTCACATCTTGTTTCACAAATGGCAGCCATGTTACAGGGAATGGAAAGTTTGTGTTCATTTAAGTATTATAAGCCATTGGAGAGAGATCAGCTTCGTCCATGCTATAGCATGTCTGTCTTTACATTTTGTCTGGAAATATACCTCATTTCTAATTAAATACTCAATTTAAAGTTGCATGCTTAAACACAAACTGCAATTTGAAAAATTCATGGTGTAACAAAAAAGCATGTCATCTGCACCTCTCAAATAATTCAGAACACCTATGCATTGCTGGCAGGAACAGGACTCATCTCTTTCCTTATAGCTATCTGTAATCCACCCTTGCCAGCTGGACTAGCCCTTGCAGCGCCCAAGCATGTGTACAAGTACAAAGGCATAGAGACTGTGAGTTCAAAAATGCCCATGACAGCAAACAGGATAGGTGCAAACCTGGACAGTGCCTTGAGTCCCAGATAAAGGACAGATCTCATAGCCTCTTATACAGTGTTTTGGGTGGTCTGTTCATCATAAAAAGTGAGATTTCCTCTTGCCCTGCTTGAAATAAGGAAGGTCTCATAAAACAAACACACACAAACCCACAAAGAAACCTACATTTCAGATGAAAATGAATTTTCCTTTTTTAAAAAAAAAAAACAGATCCAGTCACCTTTTTTTGTTTCTCTTTTTGTGCTCAGCTCTCACTGTTTCTGTTGTCTTCTGAATTACAGGGAGTATCTTGCCTGAGAACAAGTCCCTGATGAGCTAATAGAGATGGGTATAAAAACGTGGCCCCCATCATTTAATGTCTAATAGCCTTTGCCTCTGGGTCTTACTTACTGCTGTCAGCAATGTTTCTTAGGTCATGCCTGTGCAGACACAAGTGATTTCTTCCATGTTATAGGAGCTGTGTAGCCTCCCCTTGTCCACGGCTGTCAACTTTGGTTTTGTGCTCCTCTGAGTATGCCTGCACACTCCCAGTTTGGACTTGACTCATGTCCAGCTGGCTCAGAGCAGGAGACAGAAGCGTTTCTTGTCAGGCTGACAAAAGATTTCCATTAAAATAAAAAGGCATAGCAAGAAGGAGAACAGCAGAACTGTGACCCACCAAGCTGATCTGGTTTGAAAAGCAAAGCAGGAACATGCTGCCATGTAGCTCTGGTTGAATTTCCCCTGCTAGGTAGAGTGTGTGGGAGAATAGGTGGAGTTTGTTATCAACTCTGCATCTGTAGCAGGCCAGGCTAAACTGCAGATTTCCCAAAGCCAACCCATGGGCTTGTTTGTGTTGGAACACTTAGAGAGTTGTTCATCGTTTAGAACATCAAACTCTCAGTTGACTTTACAAAATCAGGTACTTTTTTTACACTTCCAAAGGTAGGAGCACTTTTTCCATACAGCAGGAAACTATCAGCTCTGCTGTGACAAAGGCCTGCTCTTTCATGTCTAAATTTAATAAGTGGCTTCAGTGCTTTAGCTTTTTGAAGAAATGCTAGATTAAAATTAAGCTTTAAGGAGAATTCTCAGTGTTTAAAGCAATTATTATTTATTTGAGCCTAGAATGAGATCTCTAGAATGCAGGCAAGACAGTGCATTACTTCACTTCTAAATGTATTGATTTTACACTGGAGAAGGGGAATAAAAGACAGAGGAAGGAAGATTAAAAGTAACTGCTGGCTGCAGCATTTTAACACAACTGGTGATAGCCCTAAGCTTTCATTATGCTTGCCTCCAGCCAAATCACTCTGTGCTGTGATACTGCTGTAGCTCCCAAGCTGACCAGGGTCAGGCTGTCAATACTTGGATAGAAGACCTCAAAGCAGCACTTACTTGCTGAAGAAAGTACTGATAATGATTTTGTACCCGGCATCTGCTCTCCCAAACTGCAGCCAATACTGTGTTAGCTGGCTGGGTGCCACACACTGGCTTTTAGATAGGGTGAGAATGTAAGGACTCAGTCACTGGTTACTGTGATTGTTGGTTGTTATCTGAGCTCTGAGAGGCTTTAACTGAAAAGCAGGCTTCCACTTGCCTAAATATAATGTAAGTGTTGTATATGTGGGAATGCCTGTGCCCCAGTGAGCAAAAAAAATCCAAGCCGTGGTAGAATAGAGGACACAATCCAGTTGTCCACTGAAAGCAATTAGGAAAGGTCTGTTGGCCCTAACAGGCTTAGTCTTTCACCCAAAGAGCATCTAACATATGTCATTAAGTAAACTGGTGTGTTGCTTCTTAACTGTGGCTCTCTGTTTAGTGACCTCCTGTTAACCCTTCTACTGAACCGAAAATCATGGTATCACATGTATTTCTGTACCATTGCCTGAAAGAGTGACTTGTGATTCTTCTGTATTGCAGAATTCTTTGTAGACCTGGATTCAGTGATGGGACCCTTAACACAACACAGCACTATGACCAACCTGGTTCGTTATGTTCGCCAAGGACTCCACTGGCTCCGCCTTGAGGCTCATTTGTTGTAGTGACTGCTGCCATGTTCATAACATCCCCATTCTTCTACCTCTACCAGCGCAGAGACGATCACTGGTGGAACTCCACTCATTTCTGGAAGTTTATTCATGTAACTTCATTTTTATTGCCTTTTTTAATATCCTATCTATTGGAAGTAGAAGTCACCATAATTGGAACTTATGACTCAAGAGCAGTATGTGTTGTACCATCTAATCATTTTCAACAATTTTCTATGCCTTGTGTCTCCTGAATCCTGACATCCTTATGTGCTTTATGGAACGGTACATTCCCTGCAGTATTGTTTTAAGTCCATGCTGCCTTCAAGTGAAAACGAAAAAGCACTTTGAGAAGATATGGATTCCTGAGAATTAGTACAAAGCATCTTAAATATTTGAGGGTATATATGAGAAGTCCCTTCTGAAATAAATTAGAAGTTATAGCTGTTCATTCAAAATTGTCTTCTGAACCTGAACCAAGCTTCTCGACGCTTAATCCTGGCACCATTACCTGACACAGCACATTCCTAAGATTTCATGCTTACTATAGGCTTAGTCTCTAAAAGAGAACATTGAGTATCTTACAGGTACATAATGTAAGATCACCAAAGGTGTTAAGAGGTAAAAGGTTGAAGGAAGGCCTCATTAAAGAACGGTGACACACTATGCAATGAGGTTTTGCTATTCCATTCTTCCTGTTTATTGTTGACTTAATAATTTCAGTAGGTAGCAGAATTTATTGCAGTTTTTAGGCTATTTCAAAATGCTAGCTTTCATAGTCTTATCTACCATTCCTATGCTAAATCTGTGGATTTTCTTTCAGTTTTACAGCTTAGTCACAAAAAAAAATACTCATCCAAGATTTTTCTTCATAGAACAATCTCTCCTTGCATAGTGACTCTGTGAAAGCAGATTTTAACAGGACAGCTGCACTCTAAGCATTGATATTGTATGTAAAAGTCCATTAATAAGTGTATGCAGATTCTTCATGAAACTCTCTAGAAGTTGAACTAACCAGCTACTGTTGAAACATTATAATTCCATGTGGCATCAATTTTCACCTGTTTGTTCTTTTCAGAGCATTAGAATCAAAGAGTATTATCTTGCTATCTTGAAAACAATGTTAAATTAAATAAAAACACCAGATTTACCCACAAGCAATATAACATTTGTTTAATAATGGCTATGAATACTTCAGTCAGATTACCTTTTCTCCAAGCTCTGCATCTGTTTACCCATACTGTCATGTTTTGGACCATTCCTCTAATGCGTGAATAATAATGAGACAATTCAGATACAATTTCAAGCAATTGTGAATAAATTACACCATTTCACATTTGCTCTTTCTTCTTCTTTTTTTCCCCTGTTATAAACTGCACTGCTCTTCTGGTGCCACTGTGAGAAGCGCTGGTGCGTGAAACAAAACAAAATGAATTTATATCAATAATTCACAAGACTTTAAATGGTCTCATCTCATTTTTGATAAAATGCCTGCATACCTTACTGAACTGTAAATTCCATTTCTATAAACAGAAAATGCTCGTAGCAATGTAAATATTATTCTGTCTCATCTCATTGAAATAATACAATATGTATATTATATGCCATCCAGATATTAGTTAATTGCAATTACATTCTGCCATATAATTCTGTATATCCCTTAATCTGGTGAGTTATTGGATTCTACTCACTGGGTTGCAACCAGATAAATAGGACAAATTTGCATTTAAAAGGTTCAGACTGTTAGGATTTTTAGAGCAAGGCCTTGGATATTTGCAATAAGAGCAGTTTAAGGACTCTGCCCAGTGCGCATTTAAGACAAAGATTTCTGTAGCTGTTGTATATTAGCTCCCTCTAGTACAACCTTTTTTTAAAAATCAGTAATTCTTAATATTTTGTTCCACAAGACTGTATTGTAAATGTAGCTAAAGTGCATCATTAGAGAAATCATCCAGTTTAGGGTTGTCTGCAAAGGACATTTGCAGAACATGCACATCCTGTATTATCTGTACATTCCTGTTCCTGAAGTGGTCGATACACCCTTATCTGTTCTCTGAGAGTTTTGGGAACACGGCTGAAATGTGAATCTGACAGCATTTGTCACGCTGATTCTGGCCCCAGTAGCTAATGAATAAAACCACAGCAGTGAGAACTATTCAGAAATGTAGATGAAAGGTGGTTGCTGCATTTTTTTAAAGAAAAGCAAAACACTTACAGTATTTTATCTTTTTGAAGGGGGTGAGTATTTGAGAAGTAGTACCAGGCTGGTTTTGTCATAAGCCAGAGCTTTTCATTCTTTTTGTGAGATCTCATTAATGAGGTTCAGTAACTAATTAAGTACATTGTTGTCACTTGTTCCTTTAATGTGGACTGAAATCCTAGACTTCCGTGCATTTATGAAGGATAGATGTGTCTTGAAATACAATCTTCAGAGAAAAGACTCTTCAAAGACTTAGCTGCAGTCACTCAGTGAAGACAATGTATTATCTTTCCCCTATTGCTTGTAGTAAACAGACTCCTTTCTCTAAATTTGCCCCATGTTCACAATCTTGTGCTTAAACAGCTTACAGAATTAGCCCACCTGATTTTGTATCCTGTGACTTAGTTTGAAATGTATGCTGAATCAATGGCATGATTATAGTAAGTCCAGCAGTCAAGTCTAGGATCACAAGCCAACTTACTATTTAGCAGCCTCGTTTCAAAAGCGGCTTAGAAACAAATTAAATATGGAGAGCGAATTACCATTTTATCCCTGGGGAAGATGCTTCTTTTGGGTTAGTTATTAAGGATTATTGCACTTTTACAGGCACTATATTCATCTCATTTCAAATGCCAACATGTCATCTTTGTGGAATCATTTTATCCTTTAAAATATTACTTCCAGCAGAGTTAATCAAATGAGATTGTTTATTTCTTTCAATCTGTGGGCAAGCAGCATGTGTTTGCCTGGGCATTTGCTATGTCTGCTTTTAACGCTGCCCACTTCAGGCATTCAAACTCATGAACCAAACACAAAAAATTACAAGATTGGCTTCAAAACATGAGCTGTTTTTTGGACTTTTTTTAATAAACTTTTTTTGTTCTTCTGTTGCCTTCTGGATACTGAGCTTTGAGACTGATTTCATGACCCATTTTCAGGCATTTTTCAAGCATGTCGTGGGCCAGAAATGAAACATTTGTTTTTAATAGTGATAAATTGGGACAGTAATGTAATCTCTTGATTTCTGCAGCTGAGATTTAAGAAGGGCACCAAGCTTCATTAAAAATTGCCAGAGCTGACAAAGCTGTCGTTTGTGTCCCATGCTTCAGGAGGTTTGGAGCAATATCAGTAGCTCAGCATGGAAGGAAGCACGCTGGAAAAGGGCTAAACACAACCATTTGGGAGCTCCATTCGAATGATCCAAGGGCAGCAAAGTCCTAAATGCTCAAGCAAGACATTTACATAGCACTTAACCTCTATGTCAAGAGCTGCAACAGGTCGTAAGTGAAATATTTGACAATGTGCAGGCAGAATATCCTGCTCTGAGTGCAGTGAGTATCTCCAGCCATGTGATGTGTGTTGGGTCCTTGAGAGCAAAGTGTTGAAGGAAAGGCCTGAGATGAATCTATCCAGTATGGACCATGTTCTCCTGGACTATGTCCCATTGGTCGCGGATCTCAACTCTGTTGCTTTGGCTTCTTTCAAAGGACAAATTGCTCTTCCCGCAGTTAGCAAACTGACAATGTAAGTGGTTCATGTTGAGTTTGGATAGCTGGATTTGGCCCAGTATTTGTGCTTTTTATTTTATTTCATTTTGTCTTATCTTTATTTTTTCAGTCATTCTGGTTTAGCTTATAGCTTCTTTGTTGGGTGCAGCAACTTTAACAGCTTGCTTCTTATAGCTTAATTTCACTTTTTCTGATATGGTCTTTGAACTTTTAATCATTTAAATCGTCTCTCTGTGAATACATTGTCTCTAATGACCTCCTTTGAAAGATAGTGACAGGTCTGTTGATATTAATGTGGGTTTTTTTAAGAATAAAGATCAAGATCTTCATTCCTTCTAAAGAAATAAAATCTGAGAAATTGAATCTGGACCTTAATTTCTATGCTTTTTTAATTTCACAGATTTTATGATGTTCTTCCATTATAACAGTTCGGATTCACTGCCAAGTTCTTCGGTATTTTGGAAGAAATGTTTTCATTTCATTTTTATCAGTATTTAATGCTGTCTAAAACTGCTGGCTAGTTTTGTGAGTGCAGCTTAAAAGATGGCATAAATGAGGCCAATAAGGTTTCTGACTTAGGTATTAATATACTGGTTTGCTTTGAGTTAAGGAGAAACTCCACGCAGTATTGAAGCAAGCACATACGTACGTGTGTGTGTGTCTGTGTGTGTGTGTGTACACATATGTATGGGTTTGGATGTGGATTTGCAACAGAAAGTCCTTGCTCATTATTTCGTAGCACAGGAAAAAAGATGCAATAGCTGTAAAGAGAAAGCACTCTTACCACTGCTGAGTGGTTCAAGAATTATTAAAGTGTTCCTCTGTAGTTGGTGTATAATCCTATTGGCATCTATTGTCTCCTTGCAGGCAGTGATGGTATGACAGAAAGTAGCAACAACTCTGTCACCTTGGTCCTGTGGTCCCTGAAGTCAGTGGCAAAACTGAATGTACTGTCAAGGTATTGTGTTTCAGAAGTTTAACTCGTTTGCAATAGGCCAGTGTCTTGAAATTTTAAGAAAGGTAAAATATGATTGAAAGGTAAAATGTGATTCTGTGATTTCACAAGTCACCAAAGAAAATTAATTTGACATTTTGAACCATGTGTAGAAGTGTGGGCATGTCTGCAGACCAAAGTGTTATTGCAAAGAGCAGCATCTCCCTGACCTGGGAGGGAGGCAAAGGGGATGAAGATGAGAAACCAGTCCACTGTCCTTATGGCATCTTCCAGCTTTACTTCACCTACTATTTTATAAATACAAATAAAACAAGTCTTGTTAATGTTAAGAGGGCTTAGTTCCTCTATTTCTGATACTCCTCCTGGACTTCCATAATATAACCAGACCACTATCCACAGCAATGCATATAGGCATTCTGTGTTGTCTAATGAGAGAGAGATAGATAGATAAATATATCTCACTAGATATAGTGACATATTGTAGATGTCACCTGATATTTTGTAGCCTCTACAGCTCAGTTAGACTCTCCTTCATTATTCCTGCTACTGAATGCAAAATGTTCCTCCCTGACTTACAGAGTAGCCATTTTCTCTATAGTAGTATCCTTGTCAGACCTGCCTTTCTGATGGACTAGCTAGCTTTACTTCAGCCATTCTGTTTGAAGAGTTTTCACCTATTTCTTTTGTCTTCCAAGATCAGTGAGTCTGATGATCTCAAGCCAGTTTAAACCCATGGTGGTAGCTGTTGAAGTCAGAAGAGATTGAGTTTGTATCTGGTGGACAGCCAGGGGGATCCCATGGCTTTACAGGGAGAAATGAGAGCAAATTCAGGTGCATATGAGTTACTGCATAGAACTGGTGTCAGATGAGAATCAAACCTGGCCTCATCAGGAGGTATTTCAATGGAAATGTTATGAAGATAAGCTGTGCCCAGAACCACGTGGTATGTAGCAACATCTTAGGCAGCTCTTGACACTGTAACCATATTAGGCAATGGTAAAGATGCAGAGTGGTTTATAGAAACTGGGGAAAGTTGGTATTGTTTGGCATTATAAATTTAACCTGTGTGCGCTTCTTGGGAGAGAGGATTCATTAATGTTCATATGTCCTACAAAATAACACCTATGCCATGGTAATCCTACCAAATCCGAATATGGCACCATCCTATCCAATTCCCTAATCCACCTCTAGGTGCCACCACCTGCCACAAAGAGCTAACACTGCCCTGAAGTCACCAGAGAGTTAAACTATTTTTCCCTTACAACTTCAGCATGGACCAAACCCAGTGACCCAGCGGCCAGCTCAAGTAGCAATGGGTGTACTCAGTGCTTTGGAGAATGGCTGCAGAACAGACCTGACCTTGCCTACCACAAAGCTCCCTGAGCCCACAACCTGCTCAGGTCATTGGACAACTACAGGTCTGTGCAGTGTGAATCCCCACATAGCCCTGGCTGTGCAGGAGGCATGAGGGGAATTAGTGCTGTGCCCAGCAGGACTGAATGACCCCATCCCCACCACATGGGTGCAACAGAGCTGTGGCTCTGCATTGCTTTTAGGTCTTGGTCCCCTGCAGCTGAAAATGGGACTTGGATTTGAGCACTTACTTTTACTTGCACTGCATCTGGAAACACCAAATAAGGCAATATTAGCTGCAATTTGAATTGTAGTGTCCACAGGACTACTCATGCTTAAGAGGACTCTAGCGGAGTCCTGCTGATGCCAGTGGTAAAAGCCATGTGAGTGGATGATGCAGATGTTTGAGACTTGTTTTCTTCTCTGATTTTAACTGAGTTCCCCTCTATGCAAGGTCTGTAAGCTCTCTGTGCTGGATATAAGTTTACTCATATTTGTGTGAGTGTCACCCTGTTGTAATTCCATTGAAAAATCCATCAAGTAGAGAGCACTCTAATTTCTACTCAATTATTTCTTTCTCTGAATTAGAAGGAAAGTCAGATTCTGAAGTGAATTTTGTTGTCTTAATGGGCACAGTAGCTATAATGGACCAAACTTTGAGCTAAGCAAAAGTGAAGTAACTTGACTTAGCTTGTGGAGTTCGTGGGACCAAATTCTGCTGTCATATGGCAATCATGCAAGTCTTAATGGAGCTTGCTAAGCACTGTTTATCAATGGAGAAGCTGGTTAACAAAAATGCCATAGCATTACCAGAGTTAAGTTTATTGAGCCAGAACTTCAGTTGCATTAACCCAGTTAATTCGATGGAATTACACCCATTTTTTGTTCTGGCTGAGCACTCACTCTGCTGAAATTAGTTCAAGGTCTCTGGACTAGTGCCGGGATAACTGCTAGCAGACTTGCTCTTCAACCAGCCCATATGTTGACTCAGCCCTTGCTCAGGGAAACCACCATTGACTTCAGTGACAAATAGCGTGGAGTTACGGACAGAGAGAAGCTTTGACCCACTGGCAGGAGGCACTTACCCTTACATGTATGAATGAACTGAACAGTGGATAGCAACACACATGCTTTATTCATGACAGAGGTAGAGTACAAGTTCCTCAGCTGGTGTAAACCATGTAAGAGTATTGATTTCAGTGGAATTAATCCAACATGCACACACTGAGAAGCAAAGCCTCTAACCCAAGACTAACTTTTGCCAATATATCTTTATGCAGATAAACTCCCAAAGCTTTTATCGTCATGCCTTTTTTTACTGATCATGCCAGTGAAATGATTATCATACCATAATCCTTGCCTGTAAGGAAATACTGTATTTTGCAAAGCTATGCAGTATATAGCACATCACAAAACTGCTTTAGACCACACAATCTGGAAAAGCATTATCAGAAATTAGACTAACAGAGCAGCTTTTTATCTGATGTCGATTACACTGTCACTCTGCAGTTCCACCACTGAGAGTTTTACATATGGAGTAAATGATGGTTGTACATTTCTGATGACTGTGGGCCAAAGCTTCAGCTGATGGGCCTCTAAGTAGCTCTGTAGATGCCAGTGTTGATTTACGCCAGCTGAAAAACTAGTCCTCTTCCTTTTCATACTGTGCTGTATGCCCTCATGCAGCTTTATAAATGCATACTGAAGCTGGGTACATATTGAACTATTCTGATTCAGCTCCAGGTAATCCCTGCTAAAAGAGCTGGAGAGTAATTTCTGCCTGCCATCTAGGTCTGCCTATGTTTTGGTTTTGACTAAAAGGCATGTTGCAATTTCATTACCTCTGAGTTGAAATATTTACTGGCATCAGCATTAGCTTACATAGAAAAATTGCAAATAAATTCAAATGTGTCATAAACGCTCTCAGTCTAGAGATGGAATCTGTTACTTTAGTTCAAAGACATTGCAGCAGGCTAAAGTGGTTTTTCTAAGCCAAATGGGGTTTGTACATTTAGAAGTCATGGCAAATATTTAGGCCCAATTCTGCTGTTCTTCCTCTGAGCGTCCTAGTCGTCAGTTTGCTCCTCTGAAGTCCACAGGAGTAACTATGTAAATTGATGCTCAGCACACAGATTGCAGAATCAAGCACTGGATATGTTAGGTTGATGCAATTAGGAGTTTAATTTTAGCCAAACATAACATTTGAGGACCCTTAAAATTTCCGTATATTTTATCCAAACTGACAGTTCTTGTATTTCCATAAAATATTGTATCATTTATTCCTGTCTGTATTTTTGACATCTCTGGATTGCATATCTTCTACTAAATCTTAAATGCTGTTTTTTTAAAACCCACATTCAAAAGGTCTAGGATGTACCATTGCAGAATACGAAAACAAGGCAAAAGATCTGGTTGTTTTTTGCTTTGGTTTTGAGATCTCCTTTGGTTTATGTTTTGAATTTGGCTGTAGTACTCCCAGTAGTTTAGAACTGGCTCCATTCAATTCAAGTTGCTTCCTGGCTTCTTTAAAAAAAACAAAATACAGCTAAAGTTCAGGAAAAGTAATCCTGGCAACCTCAGTGGATGTTTGCTCTGTTTGTCTTGTTTTTCCAACCTAGCCATGCTGGGAGTAGACTCTTGCCTTCCATTTCTGGATGTTGTGGCAAATACTGTTTTTTTCCTTTTTTCCTTTTTTGTTATTTCTTTTGTGTGTGTGTGTGTGTGTGCACATGCATGTATAATCAACCCAAACATCAGGAAAATTTATATATGCTTTCTTCTGGTTCCTGGAAATAGAGCAACATTATGACCTTATGGTCTTCCAGCAAAAGTCAGATTTAATTTCTGCATTGCAGTGCAACTTAATTAGCTATTGAAATTAGATTACCGTTTGCTAAATGGCGCTTTACCTTACATTCTTACTTTTTATTTACTATTGAAGTAGCCTTTTTTTCTCATGTGTGCAAATGTCATATCAATAATCATTGCAATTCCACAAGGTGTCTTTGTTCTGAACAAGCATGTTATTCTTGTAAAGTTTTAAGCATAAGTTAAAATGTTTTGTACAGACCAAGGTAACTGTTAAAATGTCAAGCAATTATGGAAATGTTGTATAGTTATAAAAGTTTGATTTCTTTTGCTTTATATGTATAAAATTGTATCTTGCCTGTTTTGCTTTGTATTTCCAACGTGTTGCACAATTATGCATTTTGTTTACATTTGTTCCTTCTTCAGAAAAAAAGAAAGAAATAACAGTAATACTTTATGTACAAACATTTTAAATGTACTTTTGTTGTTTTTAAACACAATGTCTCTGTATAAATAATATTGGTTGAACTGGTACATTTGTGTCTCTCATAGAGGGATTAATTATACTGCCAGTGCATTGACTTATTTAAAAAAAAAAAGTAAAATAAAATTTTTATGAAAATGTAACCCATTTTATCACTATAAATTATTCTGTCTTCTGCTATTTTCTCATTCCCCTCCCAGGACAGAGTAAGTATGGTACAGAAAGTACTGTTTGTGGGAGACCTGTCGTTGGCTTTAATTTTTAATCAATGTGTTTGTGTCATTGTAGAGACTTAAAATGACTTGATGTTAGAAAATGATGCGGTGCTGATACCAGCTGTGAGGTAATGGGATCAATAGTGTGTATTCCCCATCCCTCAGAGATCTCAGCTGCAAGAGAACAGCCTAAATCCTGTCTGTCCCCAACCCAGCTTTAAGAGTAAAGGAGCCAGGCTTCAGAGGCAGGGGTTTTTTTTGGTTGCTTGCTGACAAGCAAACCCAAGGCTGCAGCGTGACTCAAGTGGTGCAATCCAGCGTGCTGACCCTCTCTGCTCAGCCTGTGCTTCTCCCCAGAGGCTTCCTGGGATGACAAAACTAGAAATGCCAGATTTTATATCATCATTGCAGAAATAGCTCAAAGAGTCAGTGCCAAGAATACCAGCTCAAAAGAGATGTAAAAAGCTCTCAGGAGATGCAAAGCAGCATGTGATGTGGCTGCCCAGTGCAAGGCTGAACACTCGGTGCTGCTGAGTGCAGAGCAAGTGAGGACACACTGCCTGCCAGGGAGAGACGAACTGCAGCACTCCTGACACAAAGTCCATCTCAGGCCACTGTCTCCAAGCAAAAGAAGCAATCCCTGTGGTTTATGCTACAGGCCCTCACACCCAGAGTCCTGCTTAAAAGCTTTTCATTTTAGTCTGAAGAATTGCATGCTCTGGAGGTGCTGCAGGAAGGCACAACCAGGAGGCAGCTGGCAGGGATGTCTTAGCCTAGACAGCTTCAGGGAGGGGGGTGAGGAGCCCAGAATGCAACTGGCGTTGCAGAAGGATGCTTTGAGAGGCATACCAGTACATATTAGTCTGGCTTTGAGGTTGAACATTTACTGCAGTGCCCTGCTTAAAATGAAGAGCCAGTCGCTGATATCCTCCAGCTTCTCTGCACCACTTAATCCCATGAAGTGGCCTAAAGCTGTCTGGTCCAACGAGGCTACAGCCCTTCCAGCGTTCCTCATCTCACATGTGTGAATGGTTACCTCTACTGCGGGTGCTAGAGCCCTAGTCCTTAGGAATAAATCACTTCAGAAGAAAATCTGGAATGGGGTGTTTGTACCTTGCTTTGTATCACGTGCCAATTTTGCATTCAAGGAGCCAGAAAACATCCTCCCTGAATATCTGAAAAAGAAAAATGTCTTTTGGGTCAGTGGGAGGGAGTGTAGGTCTAATGCTGCATGTGCCATTCCTTCCCCAAGGCCATTGCATCCTCTGGGTGTGCCCAGAAAACAGCTTGAAGCTTGACTTCAGCTAGGCAGTTCATGTCATTCCCTGCATGTGTAACCTTGTAATCAGCTGTGAAGTGTTCTGTGATCCCAACTATGAATGATGAATGCCTTCACATAAACCTCTGCTGTATGCCACTGTTAGTGCGACTGCACGACTCAGAAAAACACCCTCTGGGAGAAAAAAAAAAAAGATAATTATTCATAAAGCCAATACATGAGATTCCCACAGTAGCAAAAGATGCTGGCCTGCTGACTGGAAGGAGAAGTGTCTCCTCCAAACATGACAATGGCAGGTAATAGAAGATGAACGTTTGTGTGCTCGTTTTAATATACGATTCACTACAACCTCACGCAGGGTACTGTGTGGATTTTCCCCAGCCAAGGAGTCGTTTCCCTCCCTCCCTTGTGTGGGGCTGAGGCAGTGGTGTAGGATGTTGGTAAGATGGTAAGAGCTATGCAAGGCTCAAGAGAGAGACGGAAGCACTACAATTTCTCAGCCAGCTAAGATGATTTAACTGCACAACTCCCTCAGGAATAAATTTGGCCCATGACAAGCTGCTCTAGACCACGGGATGTTTGGCAGCCAGCATGAAAGATGGAGAGGTTGTGAAGCCTTATTTATGTCTGAAAAGTCTGACTGGAGCTTCCTGTGGCCCATGGAGATAAAGAGTAGGAAGTGTAGCCTAAATCTTTCCACTAAAAGGCTGAAACTCTCTTCAGTCCCTCCTACATCATCCAAAAGGAAAGCAATGAAGTATCAGCTCTATGTAATAGAGAGGAATTTCACTTACCAGCTGCATTTCAAAGTGAATTTAGATATCCTTTTATCCCTTTGATTGAAAAAGGCACATGTGCATGGGGAATTTCAGGGTTTTTCTCCCCCCATACTGTGTCCACGCGGGTGGAAGGACTTATTGTAGCTAATGTAGATGTGTTCAGCACACAAACCACATGTGAAGCTAACGTTAAACAGAAGTTCATGGTCGCATAAGCTACAGAAATGTCCCTGTTGATATTTTTAGGCATGTAGGTAGACTGGCCTTCTGAAAAGGATCTAGGTTCTCCTCTCTTTTGGGAACCTCTACACCTGTGAGTACACAAAAACAGCTGAACACAAGGGATGAGTCAATAGGTTAGACCTCAGGAACTGGACTGCAGAAGAAAAGATACCTCATAGCACTGGCCTTCTTAGGCAGCCATGGCCTTAGAAACATTTGGCAAATTTGGCCAATAACCTTTAGGATCAGTTTTCCTTCAAGTTATATGTTGTTCATCTGTGAAAACAGCTTTGGAGCTATTCTCAGCTGCTTTCTGATTATATGTCTCACACAGTTTGCCCACCACCCTGGGCACCTTCTGTTTTTTGTCAGCCTCTGTGGTGATTTGCAGCTGCTGGTGTGCAGCTGCCTGAAAATATAGCTGCTGGCATATGTAGGATTGCATGAAGCTTTGCTCAAGAGTTTACATTTTGAAAGGAAAATATGAGTGAAAAAGAAAAAAAAAAAAAAGGAAAAAAAACCCAACCAAAACCAAAAAACAATAGCCACCACTACCATTACCATTTGCTCCCCATTTTTCAGGCAGCTCCAGGCAGCCAAGGTTAACCCTTTTGGCTGGGGTGGCATTATGAGAAATGTATGTGGTTGGACATGATGAAGCCACATGAAAAGTGTCAGTTCTCTTAGAAAAGTGTTTCTAAGAGAGCTGAGTCTTGCTGCCTGGGTGCCAGGGTGCTAGTTTCCCTCTGCCCTGCCACCCTCAATGAAACATCAATGCCAGCTGTTCTCATTCAGCACAGGCAGCAAGAATGAAGTGGTGTTTGCTATGTTTGAAGGGTAATTCCCACCTGTGGCAAAGGCTTCTGGAAAACTCAGCATGCCCCAAGTACCCCTTACTGCTGATCCCAGGCTTTGGGCAGCACCAGGAGCCTTGTTTAACTCCACATCCCAAAGAATTTCAGCCTTACAGTGATGTAACAGATCAAATTCTGCAGCAGCACTTTTTTTTTTTTTTGGCAACTCTATATTCACTGCCTATCAAGCAGGAACTAAATAAAAAGGCTGTTATTGTGCTTCGAGCCATCAATTTAAGAGCAATCACCTATGCGTTTGGGATGTGCTGGCAGGGAATTATCTGCAATGAGAAGCTGCTTGCCAATCAGCACTGTAAAAGCCGTTGGCTTTAGCTGTACCTAGAAGTGGAAGCGACTCCTTCAGTTAAGTGCAGCACTCAGATCTCTAATGCCCTCTATGGTTTGGGAGCTGATTAGCCGAGAGAAGCCTCCTCCAGACGGGTGTCCAGGGCCTCCTCCTTTGCTCCAGCCACCTGCCCCACACTCCTGAAGCCCAAGCTGTCGTCCCTGTGTCATCCTGCCACAGCCTGCCTGGCTCCGCAGAGCTGCAATGAGAAGGCAACAGATGTGCTCGGGGGAAGCACAAAGGCTGTAAAATCGTGACTGGGGCACTATGGAGCAGTATGCCTGGGAAGCTCTGACATTGGCATTGAGGAAATGTAGGGTGTCATGAAGGAAATATGACATGTTCCACAGCCAAGATGACACGATGTCTCCAGCTTGGACCAAGCTGTGTCAGAAAGCCTTTGCAAGCTCCACACAGAGAGATGAGTTTCTCCCTAAGGGTTCCTATGACTGAAGATCACTTGGGCATCCAGAGACTGGATACAGACATTTTGGCACCAGGCTTTTTTCTACACTACTCACATAAATCCCTTCTTGTCTCCACAGAGCTGGTGTTGGTTCAAGGACAGACTCGTATTCTCCAGGCTGCCCCAGTGTAATGGTGATGGGAGACTGGCCTCACAGACCATCTAATTAGTTCTGTTCTAGGCAGGAGAGGCCTCTCTCACTGCTCAGCTTAGTGGGTTGCCCTTTTCTTTGTCAGCGGTGTCCTTGTCACCTGTGGCACTGGGGATATGCTCTCCTGGCAGCCACTGCCCTACTGAAGGGAGGGGCTTGTTTGGCTAGTAAATGTAGGCTTGAATGAGGACTTACCAGGTGAAGTTTAGAGGGCTGTTGGTATTTAAGCTGTTAAACTAGATGACCATAATGACTTCATCAGGTCACCTGCCCTCACCATCGTGTCTTCTGGAGAGAGAAGGCCTGAGCTTAAACCCAGGTTATTTAACACTGACTTAACATGTCAAATAGCAGGGTAAGTGAAATCAGATTCAGGCCTTCAGATTTGTAACACCACTATGAAAAACAATGCAGCTGCATTGCATACTCAGGGTTTACACAGGCGTAACTATGATTTCACTGTCAAAACTGACATCTCCTGTGGTGAATGCTGGACTCTCTAAGCCTATGGAAATGTCACCTGCATGTCTCAAGGAGGCATTTCAATCTCAATCAGCTCTAAGTCAATCAATGAAAATAGCACATCTGTTTTAATAATGAAGCACCATGGGCCAGTGCACAAAACTCCCAGTGTCTGGCACCGGGGCTGCCAAAGTGCTACCAGCCTGTGGCTCTGACTCCAGCTCACTGATCACCACCAGCACTAGCAGCCCCCCAAAGTTGCTGTTCACATGTGACTCCAGGAAGGTAATTTATTACCTGAAGAGCCTGACTCTTCTCTCCCATCTATCTATATCTCTGTGTTACATTGTTTATGTTAACATAATCATTTCTCACAGAGAATGTCAATAAATGCTGGAGACAAAAGCAACACCACCACCACCACCACCAAAAAGCCCAACTGCTAAATAATTCCTAGAATGAGTTGTCAGAAACCTTTTATTTACTGATTCCACACATTTCATTTATTCCTGGCAGAGGGCCAACCTTTCTGACAGTTAAGATTTATTGATTTAATTGCCTAGGGTAACCATGCAATAAAATCATCTCAAAGATAAATTTTCATGGCACTGTGCAGCATTGAAGTAATTTTTCAAGTGCTATGGCTATATTTCTGCAGGTTACAGGTGCAAAATTTGCTTAAAGCAGAAATGTCTCATTATTGTAACCCCAGCACATCAGTGTGGTCCCTCCTGTGAAACTCCTTTCTTCTTTTCTTTTTTCCCCTCTCCTTTCTTTCCCTTTCTTTCTCTCTGGCACTGGCTTTTTATCTCCCCCACCCCCTTTTATTTTAAGGAGGATAGCACAGGTCTCTCAGAAAAGAAATCATATTTTCTTAATTGGTTCATATATTCAATGCCCAGGAGAAGCAAAGCTTCAGTTTAATTAGTGGTGGGCTTAGAGGTTATTTACAATGTTATACAGAAGCATTTGTTTCCAGCTGTGTGATGCTTTTTTAACACAGGGGCCTCACATGGTAGATGATTGCCATTTGTGACATTATAGTTTATTGAATCTTTAGATCTTTTTATTTACACTCTAAAAGGGCTCATTATAGTTCAGAACAAGGAGCAAATGAAAATCTCTGATTAATTCCCAGGTTAATGGCAACATGTCTGAAGTCAGAGATAATATAAGCTTTTAACAGTGTGAAATGTTTTCTTCTCTCTTTTTATTTATTTGGGGTGGGGGATGTTGCTCAGTTTGAGTGTGGAATTTAATGGCCTATTGCTCTGGCAGCCTTGGCAGCTTCCCTTGCCAGATATGAATGTTTCATTTCACTCTTCTGCCCCATTGAGGACATTTGGCCAAAGGCAGACTTGAGGTGCCACCAGCACAACACAGGCACCCACCTTGCAGTGGAAAGGCTGGCTGATGGCAGTCCTGCAGCTTTGGCCACCATGACCTCTGCAAACCACTCCCAAACTAAGTCCAGTAGCCCAAATAGAGAAAATAAACCAGGAAACAAACTAGAGAGTTTAACTCTGCCAACCTGGTACAGAAACACAATTAAGATAGGAGACAGCTGTGGTGAGGAGATGATGAGCAGCTGGCTCCCAGGCACCTCCTCAGGGTGATACTATCCCTTGAGACCTGCTCTCCTACCAGACCTGTGCTGCTGTGGGTCAGTGGAACTTTTCCAACACCTCTGATGGCTCCTGGAACCCTTAGCAGGGCTGAAGGTAGGTTTGCCCTCCCAAGATCACCTTGAATGACTTTTATTCTCACACATTGGTGGACTTTCCCCTGCCCCGATCTCTTTCTGCAGCTTTCTCCTTCTTTCTCCTCACTGGCAAGTACAGACCTCATACCTGGCCCTTGGCAACTCCTTATGCACTCACCACTGTTCTGCAGCGTGGTCTTCTCCAGCTCTCAACTGCTGCTGTCATGTCTAAAGACATACCTGTGGAAAATTTGTTTTCTGCAAAGGTGCAATGAATTTACAGCCACCTGTGGGGCATGATGCATGACCTGATTGCTGCCTTGCTGCACAAGTTGCCCACTAACCCTTCTTTGCAGCAATCTGGTGAGGGTGTAGGTCTCCCCAGCTCAGAGAAGAGTAATGTCCCACCACACTACAGAGAAGTTGTTCTTCTGTCTTTATGGACACTGAGACAAACTGCTGAGCATTTCTGCTCCTGCTGCACTTGAGAGCTGCACCACACACAAAGACTGCCCAGTAAACCAGTCACAAAATAACCTCCTAGCTGCAGAAAACGCATAAATTAGCTATTAAAGTTGTGTTTAATTTACAAGCAAGACACCTACAGCTTTGGCTTTTTAATTTGGATTAGCTCTAGGACAAACAACACATGAGATACATTCCTATCTGTGAGGGAAAGTTTGCTCCTTGTTTTCAAAATCATACTTCCTGAGATGGGCAGATGACTACCTGTGTTATCAGCATTAACCCATGGAAGGTTTTGCAAAAAAAGCTTACTTTAATTCAAGTTATTAATGTGAAATTGGTTTGATGGCTTACTGTTCCTGGCAGAAAAGAGAGCTCAGGCTTGCAGATTTGCTCCACAGACAAGCTTGTGGATCTCACGTAGCAAACACTGACTTTAAAGCCTAGGACCTTTATCCTTGCAGTTTAACCTCTTTGACCTCTACCCCTCTGACTTTAGCCTTTCATTAGGTGAAATATGAAGGCAGGCTGGATACATTAAAAAGAGTATTAGTGAGAAGAAAAGCAGTTGAATCAATAATGTCAGCAAAGGTAGACCTATTTATAGAGAAACAATGTCAGCATATGATAAACCTGTGAGTAAATTGGCTGAAAGCCCAGAGCTTTGTACTGTTTTGGAGAGCTTGGAGGGATCTGAGCAGCAACAAGCCCAATCAGTAATCCTGGGGCTCAAAAATGTCAGCCATGCAGCCTTGCCAACCGTGGAGGAAGGAAGGAAGGAAGGAAGGAAGGAAGGGAAAAGACTGGGCAGCAATGGTGAAAGCTAAGATCCATGTTTGCTCTCTCTATAACAGGGAGCTGAGCAGGCTGTGAGCCATGCAGACATTGTGAACATTTGACTGGCTCTTGTTCTGCTTCCAAAGCAAAATGCTTTCTTCCCCTCTCCCCCCTGTTGCCAGTTGTCAAAATTCTCCTTCTCCATGCCCTGATCCCAAAAATTCAAAGTTTGGCACAACTCCTCTAGGTTCTTCCCAGAGGACTCAGAAAACTTCATTTTATGGTATCAGTCTAAATTACAAAGTATCCTTTGCTTTGTTTTTGTTTCCTTAGGTTCCAAGATGGCTTCGGTGAAGTGGGACAGACCTGATGATGTGGGTGGTTACATTCTGCTTAACTAACTCTTTCTGGTAAGTTTTTTTCCTTTTTGCAATTTGCTGCTGCTAAGGGGAGGCTGGCAACAATGTACAACTTCAAAGTAACAACTTTACAACAATGTAAAAAGTACAGACTCATGCTTGGGGGGGGGGGGCGGGGGGGGAGTTTAGAAATAGCAACCAAATTGAGGAGCCTTCAAAGGCACAAAAAAACCCCATTGAGCAATGCAACCAGTGAGATCAAGCCTCTGGCCTGAGACATAGGTATGGAGACCTGGATGTGCACCATATAAATGTGTGGGTACCCTGTATCTTCCCAATAAACAAGCACAGGAGGAGATAGGCCCACGTAAGAGCACACAAATCACTTGAGCCCCACCAAAAATTCACCATATTGAGCCCTTCCCAGGAAATTTAAGTCATCCTCATTTGAAGTAAGGTCAGACAATGGTGAAAGCATAACAGGTGGCCAGGGTTAGAGGACCTTGTGAGTAGTGATGTCTGAGAGTCACATCCTAAACCATGCTGGGGCTGCTGGTTTTGCTGCTGTAGACCCAGTGTTGAGTTTGGAGCCACGTTAGCCCCATTCTGGTCACAGAGTGAGTGTGTGCCAGGTATCCCAAATGGAATGTAAATAAAAAGGGAAAGGGCTATCAATCACATTAAGAACTCTACTGACACATATTGTGCTCACATACATAGCATAAACGCCTTTAAAAAGCTTGTTTTTAAAGAACCAGAGTTACAAGCTGTTTCAAAAGCCCTGCACTTTATTAACATTGAGAATGTGTCCTTTGATATAAACTCTTCTAGAAATTATCCAGATGAATTAGCACAGGAAAATCTTGCTGAGTTGGAAAGCACTGGATCGGAAGCAGTGCAGGCAGTGAATAATGAAAGTAAACCATCATGCTGAAGGATGACTAATGGTGACACAGCCTGTCTAGAAGAACGAATAACCAAAAGACATACTACTTGGGCCCAAAACTGGGCTGAACAGTTTTTGAAATAACTTCCCTGCTGTATGAAGACCATTAACAAAACAAGAAGGAAATCCTGCCAACTTGTGGACTGAAGTCCAATGAGGGAGAATTACACTTGTCCACAGGAGAGACGGATGAGTCACTTTGTAAAAGAGTGGGACTTATTACTCTTAGAGGCAATATTAATAGATCCATCTAGAATCACCCATGGAACAGATCTATTGATGGTGCCAAGATCCTTAGCTGAAAAACGTGCAGAGAAACTTGAATCTGCAATGTAGACTGCTGCAGTGAAGTGATTACATTCTGTGGCACCTAAAACGCTTTTATCAAAGGATGACTTGACAAGACATCAAGAAAGCTAAATGCTTAGGAATGAATGCCAATCAAAAACTTACATGCATTATTCAAGGTGCAGACTGAGCTTCAGTTAGGCAAAGGGAAAATACTGAACGAAAGCTTATTGAGAGCATGTTTGTGAGAAAGATACGAGGTATCTTTTGCAATCTAAGTACATTCATTCTGCTGCTTGGGCTAGGTGCATCAGGTGTGAATTTACCAACAGCATGGGGAAGGAATTTGATCCATAGTGTCTTATTTAGGAGGTGATGCATAGGTGAGGTAAATGAATTATCTAGGTTTGGTGTCAGTATCCTAAGTGCTATATGGCTAAGAAGCCATGGAGATACACATTATGCAGTCCAAGACTGGCCTTTATAAAATTCCCTTCACATTCCATTGGCATTGTTTCCTCAGAGCATCTGACACTTATTAATTTTTCTAAGAAGTGGCAAAAGGATGTTGCAAATAATCAGGCAGGGAATCAATGGTAGCAGAGACCCCAACTTTGGGAAAAACCCACCATTGGTCACACAAATAGGAGGAACAGATAATTTCACTCTCCTTCCCTCATTGTGGCCCAGCTGAAAATGGGGCCCCACACAAGAAAAGGATAGAGTGGAATTACTGCTCTATTCAAGCTGGGAGTAAAACAAAGGTAAACACAGCCTCATGCTCGATCTGCTGTCTCCTTGCAACTGCCTAATTGCCTTCCACACCCAAAGGGTTTGCAAGGCAAGAGTGGGAGCAAAATGAAAGACAACTGCCTTAAAGATGTTAAATACACCTATTAAGGGAGGAAAAAGCAAATTTTTCTATAGGGCACATATATCAATTAGATCTTTCAGTGGGGAGACCTTCCTTTTGCTCTTAACATTAGCACTGGCTATGTTACACATCTATTTACACCTTTAGCTAATACGAATGAGCAGTACCCATAGCAATTATGACATTTTATGATGTACATGAAGTTCCTGGTATAGTTAAGAGATAGGGTCAGTGTTTAAGCTTAGCTCAGCATTTAGCAAGCTTTCCTTCCTGGATGTTTTCATTACTTTTAGGAAAGCCTTAACCTTTACAATATAAAGAAGGACTAGAAAGTTGTAGGGTAATTTGCAGGAGAAGGGGTGTGCATGAGGATATATGCACTATTATAAAGCTCAATAAATAATCACATGAAATCACTGGCATTTAGGACCCTCCAGAGAGGAGCTTTCCCAGCTGGCTCCTGATCCCTCATACCCTGAGTAATTCCAGATTAAATCCACTGACTTTGTGGAAGTGTACGTGACATCAGAAACCTACCATGTGTTTCCAAAACACACATTAATTGGCTCCAGACAGCGGCAAGGGGGTTGTACACGGCTACAACTGTAGGGCTTCAGCTCCTCCATCCCCAGTGCAGCTCAGAGGGAAAGTGGTGCAGTGCAAAAATGGTCAGAGCTGTGGGAATGATGTAAGATATCTTCAACTTGCATTTTATTGAGAGCCCATAAAATTCAAAATCCAGCTGTGCACATTGGTTCAGCCTGCCTATTAAAAGGGCGGCATTTTCTCATGCCTGTGACTGATACAGTTTTAGACACATCTGTGTACTCACTTAACCCCCTTCCCTCCACCCTCTCTATCTCAAGCCACTGCATAGACATGAAAAGTGGGAATTTGTCTTTTGTACGTGAGGGTATAAAATGCTTGTTGACTTCCACTGAAGGACAATAAGTGGCAGTTCACTTTGATTCCCTCTCAATGCTAATTTTACCTTAGTTTTACCCACGGAAAACACAGAAGCCCAGCACCAGGGTAATCAGCCCTTTTTCTTTCTTAACTTCTAAGGCACAGGAAAGGGGCAGCTTGGTAAAGTGACCCGGACACATGTTACAATAGATAATCAATGGCTGCAGTAAAATGCACGTCAAAGCATTTCAAGCCCACATTTCAGTAAACATTCGCCAGCATCTGTAGCTATTTATCAAATATGAATGTGCTTTTCAGGATGAGGATCTCATTTCCCCCTGGTGTTTTTGTTCCAAAAATAATTGGAAGTGACAATACAGAGAAAGATGATGTTTCAACTTCATGTTTAAAAAAAATATAAGGCTGTCATCAGAGCTGAGCTGTGTTGTGAAGATCCCTCTCACAGGAGTCAACAGGCAGCTCTACTGATAGAGAATCGTGTTCCATTATTGATTAGCTTTTAAGTTCTTGTTACATATTAGATTAGGATCGCTGTATGCATAGGGGATGAATAGCCCAATTACAGTCTAAAATAGCTCATCTCAAAGAGGGTTAGGTTTTTGATATTATAGAAAGAATTTTAAGGAAATTACAGGTTTATTAAGAATGCCTTCAAGACAGATATTTACATTTTTATTGCATGGCTTTTCAGGATGGGAGGGCAAAATATCCCTCTTTTATTACATACAAGGCTGGTTTTAGCTCCCTCCCAATTACCTTTTAAAAGAACTTTGGAGTTAAGGGCTTGCTGTGTTTGGGGTTTCATTTTCTGCATAGAAAGCACCAGCCTAAGCAGCCCCAGTTACACCTGTGGCCTCCTTTGGTTTAAAGCAGAACACCCTACAGCGACACGTGCACCAGGCTCTGGTCTAAGCGCTGCTGCTGAAACTCCAGGTCTTGTTTCAGAGGCAATGAGGGTTCTCAGCAGAAGCTGTCACTCAGGTGCTCATGATCTGTTATTTCTTACTCTTTTGTGCAGGAGGAAAAAAGTCTATCAAAGGTGCTAAAACAGTCACAGCTCCCTGAAGCTGGCCCTCTAAGACACTGGAAAGGCTCCCCAAGATGCTGCCTAGAGTCTGCCCTGCAGAGAGGTGAGGGCTACTGGCACAGGGCCTGTCCACCACAGAGGGCTCACAATTTGCCAGCCCCACCCAGGGACAGGGCCATGTCCTGTGGCAGGGCTGCTGAGCTTGCTGCAGCAGCAGCACTGCATCTGAAATGCCAGAGACACCAGTTGGGCTGCAGGGGAGCGTGAAGCAGGAGTCAATGGTGTGTATCACAAGCCTTGACAGGATGGACTGCTGGCATAATTTAGGGCTGCCTGAGGTACCTCTGAGAGATGCTAGCCTTGGGAACTGTGGGAGGGTGACAGAGAATGTGCTGTTTCCCTCTCTCCCTGACACACATGCACACAGAGCCATGTCACTTTCTGATCTCCCTCACAACCCAAATTTCAGCACTAGCCATAAATACCACTAATGTTAAAAAGCCCCACTTTTTATAGTTGTCCAAATCTCAGTCCTCTTTGATTCCACAATAAGAAATAGTTTTGAACTTGAGGGGAGGGACTACAGAAGCCCAAACTCAAACCTCAACTTGCTGTGGACACTCGTCACAGTGCCAACAATATTGCATTTCAGTTTTCATCACATAAAATCACCCTGAATACTTTGGTATAGAAAATAACCTTTTTTTTTTTTTTCCTGTTGAGAATTTCCAGCCTTTAGCAAGGTGGAACAGCTTCAAAAATTGATCTGAGTTTCTCTCAAATTTGCCTAATTAATCATTCCCTTCATAGGTTAATTAGAGGCCAGCATTGACCACATCTTCAACAAAGCATGCAAAAGGTCACCAGAAATAGATTTCCAAGGCTTTGAAGGAACTCTGTGGGCAAATGGTTGCCACTATCCAACAGTGCGAAAGTGTGATTAAAGGTAGAAGGGACAAGCAGGTGGTAGTGTTGCATGACCCCAGAATCCCTGCCAATGAAAAACTGCAGTAAAACTTTTAGTAAGTTCTCCATGCCCACTGATTCACTGTTTTTGGAAGCTAACACATGAAATCTTCAGAGAAAAGTTCTGTGCACTGAGTTGTAACACACTGATAGACTCACTAATAGACTTTGTATCAGTCTGCCACATAAGAATCCCACATTGCCTTATTTTTGTATGGCTGCTAGCAACATAAGCACACTGAAGTCTTTCCTTCAAGAATGAAAGTCCAAGTCCTCAAATACATGAGAATACACAAGGTCACACTGGCTGCTCAGGTTAGGTATCTCTTTCCAACTTCTCTTGAACTCTATGCTAAGATATCCCATGTGAATTTACAAAGCCTTTCCAATAAGGATCAACTCTGTGAGGTGCTCAGTACAGTGGTTTAATCCAGGAAAGTATTTTTTAACTGGGACAGCCCACCTGTGTTCAAAATTAAACAGACTCAGGCCAAATTGCCTTATGCACCTCTGTTGTAGTAAAACATAATTTAAAAGCTATAGTAAAAGGGGTTACATCAGGCTGGCAATCAGTCACTAGTGGGATTTCACAGGGCTCCATTTTGGGGCCAGTGCTTTTCAATGTCTTCATAAACAACTTGCACACAGGACTGGAAGGTTTGCTAAGTAAGCTTCCTAATGACACTAAATTGGGAGGAGCTGTTGACTCCTCAAAGGCAGAGAGGCCCTGTAGAGAAATCTGCACAAATTAGAGGGCTGGGTAACCACTAACCATATGAAGTTTAACAAGGGCAAATGTTGGATTTTGCACCTGGGAGCAGGGCTACCCTGGATGTACAAACAGACTGGGGAACAAGAGGCTGGAGAGCAGACCTGGAGAGAGGGATCTCGGGGTTCTGACTGATGTCAAGTTGAACATGAGTCAGCTGTGTGCCCTGGCAACCAAGAGGGCCAACCATGTCCTGGGGTGCATCAGGCACTGCACTGCTAGCTGGTCAAGGGAGGCGATAGCCCCAGTCTACTCTGTGCTGATGTAGCGTCACCTTGAGCACTGTATGCAGTTTTGGACACAACAATATAAGAAGGATATGAAGGATAAGAAGGATAACTATCCTTATCCTTCTTATCCTTCACGTATATGAGGATATATATGAAGGATATGAGCCATCAAGATGGTTAAAGCTCTAATGAGGAAGCCATGTAAGTATTCAGTCTTGAGAAGAGGAGACTAAGGAGACACCTCATTACCGTCTGTAAGGGGAAGTGGAGGGGCAGGAGCTGATCTCTACTCTGTGGTGATCAGTGACAGGGCCCAAGAGAATGGAACAAAACTGTGCTAGGAGAGTTTTAGGATGGATATTAGAAAAAAGTTCTTTACCCAGAGTGTGGTGGAGCACTGGAACAGGCTCCCCAGGGAAGTGGTCACAACCTCAAGCCTGACAGAATTCGAGAAGCATTTGGACAATGCTCTTAGGCACATGGTGTAATTTTGGGGGTTGTCCTGTGCATAGGCAGGAGTTGGACTCGATGATCCTTGTGAGTCCCATCCAACTGAGGACATTCTATGGTTCTATGACTCTCCAATTCTATAAATTCGAAGTGAACCTTTGCCCAGGACACTGGGGTATAAGGAAATGCCTTCAGAAGTGAACTTGTTTTGCAGCCCACGCCTGCCACAGGGAGTGGAAATTTTACTGTTTGATACATCCAGACAAGCCTATCATCACCACAGCAGCTGAGGTGCTATCTGGAAAATCAGATGGGGCAGGCAAAACCAGGCAGTTGATGCCTTTCATGTATTTCTCTAAAAGGCTATGGAGAAATGTTGCTTTCAAGAGAAAAAAATGATAATTTTTTTACAAATATAAACCAAAATACTCAGGGCATTTTTGAGAGGCATTCTCACATATTGCTGAAATTACATGAAATGTGTGAAAATTTGCATAACAAATGTGACAAGATGGTTACTTAAGGGACTGTAACAGAAGAAATAAAATATATATTAGATACATCAGTTCTCATTAATTATTATTCTGAATGAGAAATAATGCCAGAAGCAAGAGGGGTGCCAGAAGAAGTGATGGGGAAATATATTAACATGTATTTAAAAAACCTTTAAAAGGTACAATAATAATTAGGAAATTATTGCACTACTGATCTTTTTTAGTAGCAGAGCAACCACCTGTTCACGCTTTTATTAATCACTTATCCACTTCTTCCTTAAAGAGGGTCTGTGAAGATCATTAAAGGAAAAGCTACCTGAGAAGAAAGGAGGAGAAAGAATTCATGTTATGCAGGCAAAAAAAAACCCAACTGACTTTAAAATTCATAAGTTTAATTAAGAGTCAGATGTAAAAAGGCAGTGTTATTTTAAGACTGGTTTATAGCAAAATATAATCTGTCTTTAAACGAGATATGGATGAGAGTGATGATGATGATTATTGTTGTTGTTACTATTATTATTGATTTTGTGTATTTGCTCCAAATGACCTGCCTTAACCACCTTTGTCTTCCCAGTGCTTCCTAAAATAATGCTGGTGCAGACATGTAGTTAAGGCACCTCTGTGGGACTGGCTCAGCACCAGACATCCATGCAAGGTGGTGGTTGCAGGAGGTCCAGTCTCCTCCAGCAGCTCCCCAGGCTGATGCATAGCAGTACATGGCCTCAGACAGTATCCCCTGGGCAAAGTTGTTGCTAAGCTGGAAAAGTGCAGCCTTCCTATTTCAGGAGATAATGCCAGTTAATATATGTTTGTTGTCAGACACACATTAATCTCCCAAATTACACTGCTACATGCTTGCGAGTGTTACACAGGTTCCTACTGCTCATTTCACTCTTGCCTGCCTACAGAAGTACATGAAAGTGCAGAGGTGTCCTCTTGCTGGATTGATTCCCCTCCTTGCTACTGCTGCTGCAGAAAGGTGCACACTGCAGCAGAATCACTGTGGGTGGTTGTGCACACCATGCTCCATAATTATGGCAAGCAATTTAGCAAGTATTTCTCGTCATTCCCTCCTTTAGGCTTTGAAACATTTACACTTTATTTCCCCTAAAACAGAGAAATCCATTTTTCTATCAAACTTTTTCTTTCAAGCCTCCCAAGGAAGCAGAACACAATTTCCTGTTTGCTCCTTGCTGCAGTCAAATCTTGGTTTTGGTTTCCCCAGAGGTTTTACCTTGCCCTTCCCTGGAGTCACTGTCTCCCACAAACAACAGCTTTGCTTAATGCAAAAATTCATGTCCACTTTCCCCATTAGTCTCATTTATGTTTCTTTTTTTCCATTTCCTCCCTTGAAACTATTCTCTCCCAGCTTCACCATTTGGAAGGTATTTCCTCACTGTTGGGCCTTGGGAAACACTTTAGGGGGCTGCTCCTCTGCCTGTGTGCTCCATCCAGGAGCTTCTGAACTCAAACATTAGCCCAGTGGGCCACAGCATAGGCAACTCCACCAGTCCAATACCATTCTCCTAGTCCACCCACACACAGGAGATGGATAAAGTAAGCTCAGTATGGTCAAAAATAGCTGAGAGAAAGAAACCTGCTATGCAGTGGCACTCCTGGCTTCACAAATATCTGTAACCATTCCTCATCCTCCTGGAAACAACTCCATTCTGTGACATCTCTTTCCACTTCTAAGGCCGACAGCTGGGGCAGGCAAGGTGGAGGGTGAAGTAGGTAGACAGAAGAAACAAAACATTTTGCACAGAGTCCTCCACTGCTCAAAGACAGAGAGGGTGCCAGTTTATTGTGCTGTTGCATGACCCAACTGTGAAAGGCCCTGCACGTTTGGTTTGGGCTCTGTGGCACAGCTGTACGCCCTCACCTCCTGCCAAGACTCCATGCCATGCTTGGCACTTACACTGACATGAACTATCAGCAGTGGCTCACTTGCAGGGCAGATATCTGCATGCTGCAACACAGGAGTCGCACAACTCTATCACCAGGCTAGAAATGGAGTTTCCTTGCATTCACCTCCCATGCTCACGAAGGTGAGTGCAGTAGTTAGTAAAACCTAAATCCATGTAAAATCATTTTCAGAAGGAAAATAAGGCCCTTTCTAGGGATATTATTTCTATGTCATGTTTTACTCTGCCATTAATATACTTTTGAAATGCATGAGAGCTCCTCGCACCTAAGGCAGGTAATAACAGTCTATTAAAAGACACCATCTCTGTTTCCTAATGCTCTATCAAAGGTTCATTGATGAAAAGAGCCATCTGACTGCTCTCATCAACTTTAAGGAATTCCATAAAAGAGTGAAATATATTTTTCTCATAATTGCTTCTCTATAAGATTCATGACAATGTGAGTAACGAATAAACTGGGCACTTGCTGAACAAGACTCAGATTTGATACATACTAGTGCAAATGAGGAAGTGTCCTAAGAGATGTATTTCCTGGGAGAAATTTGAAAGTGTTTGTCAGAGCCACAAGTTACCACACACTTCTGGCTACATTCACTGCTGGTGTAAACACACACACAGCTCCAGGGAAGCCAAAAATACTGCACCTGCTTGCTCTAGTGGTAAATTTTGGGGTTTAGAGGTTGGTTGCCTGAGCAGCTCACAGCTGAGATGAAGACCTTGACAGCATCTGGAAGATGTCCTGGGTACAGCTGATTAACCAGTAGCATGGGGTTTTTTTGCCACCTGCACCTGATGATGTTGTATGTGTAAAAACATCACATGCTTGGGGAACAAAAACCCAGTCCCTTTATGCCTGGCAGCACTGTTCATACTCCTGCCAACAGTAAAAGTCACATCAGCGGGAATAGACTGTGTGATTAGTGTTGTGGGATAATTAAATCCCATTTGCCAGCTATTCATCTGGTTTAAACAGTCAGAAGTCCAATGGTCATTGCTGTGCCTCTTCACCATTACATCAATAATATGGTCCAAGCTTTCGGCTCCAAGATTGTCTAAAATACAGAACTGACACTAATGAGATTCTTTATCTATTTCCAACTCTGCTATTGGTTTTTGGTGTCACTTAATTTTTTGTCATTGTCTTTTCCATCCCCAAAACAGTAATGATCATAGAAACATAGAATCACTTAAGTTGGAAAAGACCTTTAATGATTCCTTGCACATTTTTTTTGCCCTTTAGGAGGCAATCAGATACTACAGGTTTAAGTGCTGCTTAAATACTTGTAAACATGCTTGTCTCACTTTATATGATAAGGTAATCACTACACCCTCACTCAATGTAAACAAACTAGTCAGTCATATACAGTGATGGTCTAAAATTGCTAATGTATGCACACTTCTGAAGTTGTTCCACCTCTATGATTGTTTGACATGCCCATCTGTGTGTCCAGAGAAAGCTCAAGGGTAGCTCAGTCCCACAGAGAAGTTGAGGACGTAGTGGGCATTAGTTGATAAGTGCTCGCCGTGAATGATGCAAGGTTAGATGTTTCCTCGAATTTGAACTTAAAAAATTCTGAATCTGCCAAAATTTTGAGTCTACACAGATACACATGCCCTCTCAAGCACTCTCTCTCTCTTGACACTTTCTCTCTTAACAAACACACACATTTAAAGATTTTCAGCATGCCCACATTTTGGTACTATTTGAACCCAGAGAAGTTCATAACCAGTATCCAAAATTTTATACCAGAGATTTGAAGCTTGTCAGAGCCATAAGTGAGAGTAGAGTATAAGAGGAGAAGAGACAGCCATTTTGGTAAGAGTCTGTCCTACAGCCATACTTCTAACACCCTAGTTATTCATTCAGCTTCTCCTTCCCCCCCCCCCCCCCNTTATGGAAACTGTTTCCAAATGTCTAACATTAGAGCAGTTCAGTTGTTATTTCAGTCCCAGGTTACTGTGGTAAATTGTACATGCTCACCTCATGCATCCATTTGTGAATATTTGTCACAACAGTCATTTATTAATAGCAGAAATCACTCCAAACTTGCTTTATGCTAGAAATCACACACAATTCTGGCTCTAATCACTCGGCACATAAAGAAACTTTAATTGATAACCCAGGTTTAATATCCATCAGGAATGGATTCTGTAGGAGGAACAGAGCAATGTTCCCTGTAATCATCCTAGAGGAGATAGAAAGCTTGTTCTACCAACATCAAAGAAGATTAGGCAGCAGAAGCCTGATAGTAAAGTAGCAATTATGGAGGGGTTTTTTAATTCTGTGCACCTGCTTCATCAAAATAATAGGCATCTTTTAGCAAAATAACCTGAAACTCAGTTCACTGACTTTCAATTATCTGATGCTGGGAAATGCATCTGGAGAGACATGAAAAAAAGGTGAAAGACACAGAGAGAAATAAAGAGAAGAGGAAAATTAGAATGAGGGAAAATATGAGGGCCTGTGTAAGTGGGTGTTATAAATATCCTATGCCTCAGGCTGATTATAGAATGGGAATATTTTTGCTGAGTTAGGACTGTGGCATCAGGCATATCTGACCAAATCAGTCCCTAGTGGAGTGCCTTTCACTACAGTAAACAGCTTACACCAGGGACAGATTTGTCTCATTGCTTTTAAGGGGAATTTTAGGCATCAAACTTTAATGAATGCAGGGGAAGCACAAGGTAACTTGCCATGAACATTTCAGGCTGTATAACTCAAAGCAAAAATGACTATCCTCAAATTCTCCTATATCAGGTTGTCTTCCTGTGCAAAACTATGAATGACCCCCATGAATTTGTTTCAAAAGATGAGTCTAAAGGTAGACCAGAGAATCTTCCCTGGAGTTGAGTAGGAGTGGAAAGCCCAGACGAATTCTTGGTTTACTTCAGGGACTGCATCCCCATTTCTGGAAAACTGCAAGGCAGACTCTCAGACCAAGATTTAGGAAACTTGTCTGGGGCTGAGTATCCTTCCTTGTTCTGCTCTATCAGTGTTGGTTGGCTTGGGTTTTGTTTTTGTTTGTTTTTTTTTTTAATAAATCCCAATCTTCTATGAAAACACTTTTTCATAGGACGGTCAACAACTGACTTCAACATTTCATGGCCTGGAGCCTCCAAAGGCAGAGCACAGCAGACCTCTTACCAGAGGAAAAAACCACCTTACCAATCCCATTACTGGGTAGAGTTCTTGCCAGGCTCAAACAAGAACAATTTTCCACCTTTTTTTTCCAGCTTTATATCCCTGTTGAATTCACTGTGGCCTCTCATACATATCTCACTCCCTACTCCATTACATACAACCTTCTGCATCTCATTGTAAGTAAGAAAAGATCCTCACAAGAGCTGTTCCCATCTTGTATTTCCAGAGTCTTTGCAGCTCATGTTTGAGCACCCATATTCCTAAAGGGAAACCCAAGGCAGAGGGAACTCACCACCACATCCTCCTCTCCACACCTCTTCTTGACTCTGAAGTTCCTCCTGTTTGATCACAGCCCTGTCTCCAGAGCTCTATCTAAAAGTTGGTGTCCTTGTCAGTCAGTGCTGAGAATGAACACGGGCTCAGGGCAAGTGCAGGCTTGCACTTAACTGACGTGCTCAAATGAGCTCTGTGTGAGGCAGAGCAGTTGTCCTCCCTTCAGCCCTGCTACATCCTGGCACATTAGGCATCCAGCAGATACTGGTCTGTATGTTGGAGGTTGAAGCACAGAGGATCACAAACCAACATCCACGGTTGGCAGAAGCTTATCCTTCAGGAAGAATTACAACCACATCACACTTCATGTGAATGGGGTAGAAGTAATTCCATTGTAATTAAATAGGAATTTTTGTGTGAATTTCAAATGACCCTTTGTAACATTATCATTAGTTCTCAATACATCTCTTATTTTACCTCATTAGAATTATTGGTAATAAATGGTAGTAACTGGATTGTAATTAAATAGGAATTAAAATTTGACTTTTTAATGAACTACAGCAAAGCAATCACTATTTCAATATACATTAATTGCTGTTCTGTTAGGAATACAGGCAACTTATTTTTAATGAATTGCTACAAATTATTATGAATATATGGCCTGAGCCTACAAAATAGTCCCACATCAGTAAGTGTGCCAGGTAGGTGTCAGCCAGCTGTGCAGTGAGCAGATCTACACAAGGAACTTGGGACTTAGCAGCATGCTAATGTCAGAAGAGAATACACTGAGTTATGACATTTCCACAACAAACTTTTTTTGAGAAGGCTGCAATTAATATACAAAAAGGCCAGACAAGATGGCATCAGGGATGTCATAGGGGAGTGGACTAGAAGATGTAAGAAACCAATAGTAATAATAAAAGGTTAGTGCATTTTTATGTTACAGGTTCCTGTTTGACTATCGAAGTTCTTTGTAATATGTCTCAGGGTGGTAAATTGCATATGGAAAACCCCATTTTATTATTTGTACATTCTTTTTCTGTATATAGAGAGATATATAATATATATGAATAAAATTTCACTTCTATGACTGATCTAGATTGAAAAGCCATAGATAGTGTTTGCTTCTTTGTATTACTGTTAAGAATGTAACAAGAATTTGTTTTAAGAACATGCAAACTATGGGAAGCATGTTTGTAATAGGGAGTACTGACTGTCTGATAGAGGTTTTGTGTCCATGTTCAGGGCAGACTTATTCTGGTTCGATGGGATGGGTGGAGGGGCGAACCCAAAGCATACATACAACTGCTGAAAAAAGAGCTTGCTGTTCTTACTAAAGAAAGCTAGCAGCATGTGTCACCCCAAGCAGCCTCCCTGTTACCTTCTGTCACCAAAGTGGCTGACACTGAGTTGAATTCCCCAGGCTTTCACAGGGGTAAGTTCCCTCCATTAACTACTGAGTAATTTTTTCCATCCAGGCTCCTCATTTCTGGCCCATCATCATCATCTCATGAAGTGATTTATAGAAGACAGAAGCAGTCAGCTACCACAACCATGGGACAGCCAGTTCCCTTGGACACTGATGAGATCACAAGGCCTGCCTCAATGTGGTTTTACTTACCCTTAAATATCTTCATGTCTCCATTTGTTTTCCATGGCTATCATTGACCTCTCATCATACTGCAAAGTCAATGTCTGAGTGACATTTACAATCCCTTTGGATTTCTAGACCCAGCAGGGGAAATTCAGAATCTGGCTCTGGATGGGATCTGTAAGAGCCACAGTCACACATGTGGGCTTGGGAGAGGGCAGTTTGCTGCTTAGACATCTTTGTTACGCCCAAATTTAAATCAGAGAGATTGAACAGGGCAAGCAAACTCACTTCTTCAATTTTGTTACCTAATCAAAACTCTGAAGCTTTCTAGTGCTGGAAAGTGTTCACATATCATCCACCTTCCATATCCAATGCTGACAAAACAATAAGGAAGGAATAACATAAGTTGTGAGAAAACTAGTCTGTCTCATAAATCTTCACAGGAAAGTGGCTGCTGTTTTATGTTATTGCTGTGTGTTGTTTCCAATGAAGTGATTACTGTTAGATGTATTTTTAAATTGCTTTTGGTATTTTTAAAAATACATGACTTTGAGAGTGATAGAAATGAGATTGAGTGGCAGTAGACAGTGCCTACAATATGATTAACTTTTTCCCAGACCAGCTACTTCTGAAATTAAGGTTACCAACATAGCTATTGTCAGCTTCCCCCTGTGTGAAAAGGGCTCAGTGGAGTCTGTGAAATGCATGCAATTATCTGACAGAACACTTAAACGCTCCTCTTGTTTCAGACACTATATAGGCTTGCATTCTGCTTCAAGATGTTTGATTAATAATCTGTTAGTGTTATTTTAATATGTGAATGTGCACATTTATTCACTAAAACTCTGTATCAGAGAGCCACAATTACATCCTTCTGTGGCTGAGTTGTGGTTTGTCCATGGAGGGGAGGAACAGCTTTGTGTGGTAAGTGCTTCAACCAAGGCACACATGCTTCCAAAAAGGCTGAGTTCCATTTTAGATAAAGTACATTTGGAAGATGTTCAAGTCAATAAATATCTAGTGAGAGGTTTTCTCAGGGCTTTAGAAGACATTAAAACTCCAGGTAGATTTTACCTACCCACCTACCTACTTGTGGCTTGCCAGGTTCCCACAGTCCATTTCCTGGATATCGTCATATCCCTTCCAGTGGCCAATGAAGCCTGTTGCCATCCAAGGGCCTTTCTACAGGGCTCCTCAGGTTTCTCTGTGCTGCACAGACCAGGCACTACAGGGTTAAGCTTGCCCAGACAAGAGGAGACTCTATAAGAGGCAAAAGGAAAATGAATTAGAGGAAAATCAACAGGCGGCAAAGGAAATTACATTACATGTACACACATGCACTCTTTTGGCTGGAGGGGCAGAAAAAGTATCCAAAATTGGTCTGTTTTTATTCTAAACAGTGCATCAATCCATTGATTAATTTTACACTTTGTTCCTTATGAACCTGGGCTGGAGCCATGAACGCTGCTATGAAAAGAAGAATATAGCCAAAAAGGAACTCTTAAAAAGTTGGCAGCTGTTTAAGGCAATGTGTCTGGCCAGCAGGAAGGAGATGGCTCCTCCAGGGAAGTGCATGGAGCTGTAAAACCATTTGTGAACTGGCCCTGCTCAGTTTATAAGGTGTGTGACTGACTTAAAGTCAAGTTTCTTGCATAAATTTGTGACTTGTAAATCGAATGATAAAAGTAGTCTTAAGTATCATTTTTCCAAAAAAGCATTACAAGATTGCTTAAGAATGACTGCATTTCCTCACTAATACCATTAGCTTCAGAATTGTTTCCATCCATTACTGAGTCAAACAAGGAGGGTTTACCATAAATTGCTACATGCAGCATGGTTCAGCTGGTTGGCTTTATAGTATATGAAGCAGAAATCAAATCAAATAAAGGAGTACAATAAAACACCATGGACCAACTTCAGTCTTGGTGTAATCAAAGGCAAATGGAAATTAATGGAGTTGCACTCTCTTATAAGGCTGACATATCCCTTGGCCACAGAGCAAAGGGAGGCAGCTAATCTCATCATTTCGTGTTGCTTCCCAGGACTAGCTATGGTGAGCAGGAGCAGGTTACCAGCTCATTATTTTCCAGTGACCTGCTATCTGCTGCCTACGTGTTTCCTGAAAGGCTAAATTTACCTCAGGATTTCCCCTCTGTAAGTATGTATTCCTTTCAGCAAGTTAGGAGGTGAAGGAATTACTTGGGGAAATACCCCTAAAATCTCTGCAAGATAAGCTGAGAGTGACTTTAGGTAAGTGGAGGTCTGTGTAAGATCTCAGGAAATAGGACAAAAGGAGAGGGGATTTCTGTCTGTTATATATCTTATTCCTCATCCAGGCCACATTGCTTAGTGTAACATAGAGCCAGGAATTTTTATTTACAGGAGGTTCAGAAATCCCATGTTACTGCTTATCTTGTTTGCATCAGGCAAGAGATAGCACAAATCCCACTCACTGGTGAGGAAACTCACCTCCTGTAGAAGACTGACATAAGTTGGGACACCACTTCAATGCCTTAAAATAGGGCTCTGCAGAGGCTAAGGGCAGCATGGGTTTCATACAGGCAATCTGATCACTCCCCTGACCAAAACACAGTGCTCCACAGTCAACACACATAGAATCATCAAAACATTTATGTTGGAAAAAACCTTTAGGGTCATTGAGTCCAACCATTAGCCTAATACTGCCAAGTCCACCCCAAAACCATGTCCCTCGGCACCACATCTACATGTCTTAAATCTCTGCAGGGATACTGACTTCCCCTCTGACCTGTTCCTTTTTCAATGATCAGATTACAGTTCTTTCCAGCAACTGCTGGTCTAAGCTGCTGGCATGCAGACATGCCTCTTGAGGAGCCAGATCTGAATGCAGAAGCTGGACCTGGCTGAGAGTACTATAAGGGTTATAATAAATTGGGTTACACTAAGCTACTGACTGGTCACTAGTGGGATTTTACAGGGCTCCATTTTGGGGCCAGTGCTTTTCAATGTCTTCATAAACAACTTGCACACAGGACTGGAAGGTTTGCTAAGTAAGCTTCCTAATGACACTAAATTGGGAGGAGCTGTTGACTCCTCAAAGGCAGAGAGGCCCTGTAGAGAAATCTGCACAAATTAGAGGGCTGGGTAACCACTAACCATATGAAGTTTAACAAGGGCAAATGTTGGATTTTGCACCTGGGAGCAGGGCTACCCTGGATGTACAAACAGACTGAGGAACAAGAGGCTGGAGAGAGGGATCTGGGGCTTCTGGTTGATGGCAAGTTGGGTGTGAGTCAGCAGTGTTCCCTGGCAGCCAAGAGGGCCAACCATGTCCTGGGGTGCATCAGGCACTGCATTGCTAGCTGGTCAAGGGAGGCAATAGCCCCAGTCTACTCTGTGCTGATGCAGCTTCACTTTCAGCACTGTATGCAGTTTTTGCTGAAGTCATTTGTTTTTTTCACTTTGGAGAAGAGTCTGAGGGCCGAGACCTCATCACAGTCTACAGCTCCCTCATGAGGAGTTGTGGAGTGGCAGGAGCTGATCTGTTCTCTTTGGTGACCAGCAATAGGAGGCAGCACCATGAAGCTGTGCCAGGATAGGTTTAGGTTGGACATTAGGAAAAGGTTCTTCACCCAGAGTGTGGTGGAGCACTGGAACAGGCTCCCCAGGGAAGTAGTCATGGCACCAAACCTGACAGAATTCAAGAAGAATTTGGACAACACCCTCGGGTACCTGGTGTAATTTTTGGTGTTGTCTTGTGCATAGACAGGAGTTGGACTCAATAATCCTTGTGAGTCCCTTCCAAATGAGGACATTTTGTGATTCTATTATTCTATGATACATGAGTGGGTATGTGGAAGGCATTGGGTAGAGACTGAAAAGGGTCACCTAGAAATGCAGGTTTTCCACCTGCATTACTGTTCAGCAGCCCATGCAGTCAGGGGTGGCCTGGGGTGGTGCAACATCTAGGATCTTACCATGCAGGGTATGACATTTAAAGACAGAGGGGGACTTTTAAATGCCAGTTAGCAGTTGAGTTTAACTAGAGATGGCAGGGCAGGAGGATGAAGAGACCTTTGGAGACTTACCCTGCTCTTCCATCCTCATCATTCAAAGCAGCTCTAAAAACAAAGCTTAGATCCAGCCAACTTTAACTGCATCCTTGAGGTCAAGATTTCCTTAGCCAAAGGAGAGTCCTCTTTTCTTCAAAGGCACTAGAGTGGTCAGTAGTGGTCACTAGTCAGGAAATACCACACAGTGAATCAGGTGGGGTTCAGGCCTGAATGCTAGGATGCATCTTACAGAGACGAGCACCTGTAATTAAGCTCCAAAATACATGTTATATTCAAACACCAAAATGGATTACATGATTTTGCAGAAGTGGTAAGCAGTGATGGCAGCAGAGGCACTAAGGTGAACTCCAGTACATGTGGCAACCATGAGCTCACCTCCAGCAGAGCTGCCACCCTGCAGCAGGCCTTGGATGACTTATTCCTTTACATTGTTCAGTTCATATTTTCTCAGGTAGAATTAAGAGGTTTAGTTACTGCAGGTCAGCTGCACTCTTTCCAATCATATACCATGGGTGACCCAGCTCTGTTATGCAAAAAAGGAAAAGTCTTGTGTAAAGAAAAGGAGGAATGAAAGAAGACATCTAATAAATACTCAATTATTTCCAGTGTATATTATGCAAACTTCTGCATGAAATCTTTATCCCACATAAACATGAAGGTCACTTATTTGTTCATTAAATTCTCCTCAGTCTACATCATTATGCTCATAGTTTTTCTTATACTTAATGTAGTTAAGGGCCTGCCAAACTCATTAGACATCAGCTGATAAATGGAGTTGAACTCACAATCTGTTAAAAATCACATAGGCACATTAGAGCAAAATTCCATGGCTTAGAGACTGTATACATTTAAATCTTCCCAGAGAGGATTTTGAGTATTTTTGATCCAGTGCAGCAGACTCAACACATAATTCAAGTCTGCTTGCTGTGAAAATTTACAGGCTAGGATCTTTGTATCACTAGTCATAAATCAAAGCTTCACACTTAAAAATGTGGTAGTGGCAAAACTGTTGGATAGGGTGTAAATATCAAGTTCATTGTCATGCAACACTTGCAACGGATTAATAGGGGGAGGTACTGTTAAATGTTGCATATATTTTCTCTCTTCTGGTGGAATTTGTACATGTAACTCTGTGTAATTTCCAGCCTGGGCAAATCTCCATATAAGTAGGAGCTTCTGAAGCTGTCCTGGATTTTCACCCTAGTGCCATGACTTCAAATAGCTCTTACATGAAACATGGACAGAGGGGAACACATGACATGTTTATGCCATAGTTTGTTTCACTTACTCATTGCTCTTTATTGTAATTTCCCCTAGCTGATGATAAAATGCTTATAAAGGATTGGGCTGATAATTTGCAGGCTCTCCTGCTGCTCTGTTTGTTATAAAGTTACTCATGTTTCCAGGAGTCTTTCTTCCTTTTGGATTTATGGGCCTAATGAACCACTGTTATTCTCCATCACAGGAGCCAATGATGCTGTGACATTATAGCAGGAAGATTTGAAAACTTATGAGAAAGCACTTGAAATAAACTGCTGCTCTTAATAAGAGCCTCTTGTCTTCAGTGTGGTCTGAGGAAGATCTAAGTGAGCTAACAAATGAAGAGAACAAACCGAGTCCTGTACTAACTCTACAAGCTCCACTGCAGAGTAAGCACTGCTAGTGAGACAAATCCTCTGCTGGGATGAACTATATTTATCAGTGGCAGGATGCTCATACACAGCTTCACTGCAGGGCCCACTAAGCATACAAGGAGCCTGAATCCTCAAGACTGTTTAGATTTTCCTGATCAGGGTTGTTTGATGTATTTAAGCTAAACACAGTTACATTGAACTGCAACTAAATTTGACTTCCACCTTACCAAAAGGTCTTTCCACAGACCTCAGCTGGCTGGCTAGACAGCCTTTTGCTCTCTAGATACTCTAGATTCACTCCAACACTTCTTTTTCCTGGGCCATTCTTGACAGTCACCAAATTCAAATAATTTCAAATTAAAAGAAGCAGAGGTGGGGGGAAAAGGATCACTTCCTGAAGACTAGTTGCAGACTGCTGGTCACTTTGTTATTTCCATAAAGGAGAACATTTCTGCCTACCACAGCATGACACAGTGAAGAGAAAGGCAATACCATGGCTATGCCAGCCCCAGGCTATTTATGAAGTTATAGGTCATAATCCACACCTTCTTCTCCATCTGAAGACTATTAAGAAACCCATGTAAAGCCTGGAGCACATGGTTCATTGGATCCCAGTGAGATGTCCAGAATTAAAAGCTTGTCCTGATCAGAACCCCATTGTACAAGCTGTTGTTATCAAAGAGAGTTTTTGGACCCCAAAATTTATTTCAGTTTAAAAAGTGCAGGAAGCTAAACAGATGGAAGTTGCCCAGTGCTAAGCAATAAGTCAACAGCAGCACTAGACACAGAACACAGGCATCCTGGCTGGGAGCACAAGCAAAACACCAGTATGCTTTGGCAAGATTTCTGCTGCCTTTGGCTGTTCTGGTGGATTCCCAGGGACAAGTGGGTTGAGCCATTTGAGCCATGCTGCCTGTTGGGGCAGAGATGGAGATGATGCCAGTCCCTCCTCACCCTAAATATCCTGGCTGCAGAGCCATCTGGCTCCCTCCAGGCTCACTCAGAGCATCAGACAATACCTCTACAACATGCCTGGTCAGAGAGCTTGCCTGTAGGGCACCCCTGAGCCAGGGGCTTCTGTGATTGTCTCGGCATATCCCTTGCTGTCCAGGCGAGATGCTAGAGATGACTGGAAGTTATGTTCGCAGGTCAGTAGTCTTGCCAAAATAATGAGACTTCCCACTACATGCAGGCTTAAGCATGCTGTCAACTCTGTATTATTCATAAAAGCTCTTCTGTCTTCAGTGACTCTATAATGATCTCATCTTTCATCGTGGCATGGATATCTCTGCAATTGTCCTCATTATAAAATCACCATGGCATAATAGGAAACAATGACATGTTTCTTCTTTTCTCTGTGCTACACTGGGATTGGGAACTCAGTGCAGTACAGGTCACTTAGCCAGCAAAATATTAGTGGAAGATGTATGGCAACATGCCAGACAGTGCTTTGAAAAACTCAACCTAGGTGACTCTGTTTGTTAAAAAGTATTCAAAAGCCCCAATTACAATCAGTTAAAATCTGTAAGCATGCAAATTATTTTAAAACAAACTTTAATTAATTTCAGCATATGTTTCACTTAGGCTGATTAGTCAAATCTGATTTTCTGAAAAGAAACAATAAACATCTGTTAATGATGATTTACATATTACTGCTCACATGGCCTGCAGAGTGTTCTGTGGTGATGGAGGTTCTGCACGGCACTAGGAAGAGATGTCATGCTGTGCCAGCTACACCTAGCCTGCAGCCTTCAGGTATGCAGAGCAACAAAAATAAGTCTTTGCTAAAATGGCTAGACATGATGGTGTTTGTATGAACAACTGTCCTGGTAAAGGCTTTCCTTTTTGTTAAGCACTCTTTGGATAAGACACAGGACCCCAAACTGAAGCTCTCCACAGCCTGACCTGGGTGCAGACCCAGATACTCCAAGATGCCAAGTGAGAAGCTATTCAGGCAGCTGCATTCAGAAAAACAAGAAGGGCTTAACCTATTGCTCAGACCCCAGTTCCCTCTAAAGTCAGTGGGAAAAAAATTATCATTTGCTATAAACACATAACTCAGCCAAAACAATCATTTATTCTCTGTTCACTGTATAGTGAGACTGCATGTGATAATCCTGCATAGTCAGAAGGCTAAATGCCTCTTTATGCCCCAGACTCCATCGTGGGAGGCCTGAATACAACCCCCTCATACCTTTGGGCCTGTAGCTCACAGTCATGTAAATATTTAAAAGTCCAAGGCATTTTATATTCACAATGCTGATATAGCTCTAATAGCTTTACAACACCAAATCCAGATTAATGTGATAGTAGTGGCTCCCAAGCAGTTTATTAGCAGTCATAGCCAATACATAGTAATCCTAGAGGAGGTGTGGGGGGGAAGGAAAAAAAAAAAAAGAAGTCCTGCCAATATGTACTGCACACCAAGCTACAGGATGTTGTATTCCAAGAGTTAATTCAGTTGTAGAAACCACATGGTGCCTTTACTTGGCATGAAGAGAAGATAAAGACAGGACCTTCTATGACAGGTGTTGCTTTAAATAGTTTGAAGATATGCATCAGGAATAGTTCAGAAAAGTGCTTCCAAAGTAGCTCTTACAGCCACTGGGCTTGGCACTCCTCACTCCTAAAGAACATGAACTTGGCGCAGTAGACTCCTAAATCTTTTAAATTAGCTTAATCCTCCCAGTAATGAAACATGCACTCAGCTAGATGGGTGCATTTATCTGAAACTCACTTATTTACAAGCAACTAAAACATGAAATTACCTGGTCCCGGAAGGCAGCTTTGTACTTCCCAACTCTTCTGCTCTCATAAATCAACCCATTCAAGAGAGAGCCACACTTGTTTTTCCCATTTCATTAGGAAGTTTTCATTTTCCCCATCCCATTTTCATTCTGTATGAGCAATCATTCCCCATATAATGCCAAAGATGATCCTCTGGAGGTGGCTCTGCACAATTCTGTTATTTCTGGCTTCTTTGGGACTAAGAAAGAGAGAGTGGGGGGTAGGGGGGAGGGGTGGGTTGACAGACATCAGGAGGTTTGCAAACTCTGAGGTTCTGGGAATGTTTCAAAGGATGTTCCTTTACCAAACAATGCCACTGCGGTGCAGGCATCAAATGTGAGTGATAACAGTAGGATCACCACATTTCCACCAATTACCTCTCTGCAGAGAACAATCCAAAGAGCAGGAAATAGAGCTGTACTTCAAATGTATGCTCCTTTTATACCCATACTGCTGTGAAGGCTCAAGTGCCCAGAGAGACAGCTAGAAGCACTCATCACAACCACTCAATGCGTTCTGGGAATACAAGTTCTGCAGAAGGTTTTTCATTTATTAGAAGTAAAGAATTAACTCCCCAACCTTCTGCCCAGCTTAGTGAAATAAAGGATTTTCCAGGAATCCTCACCATCTTATTTATTAGTGTGTGCTCTCTCCATTATGGCATTTCTGCATAACAAAGTGGTCAGTGGCCAACTAGCAGTAATATATAAGATGTTTTCAGCTTTAGGATTCAAAATTAGTATTGAACCTTCCCTTTAGGAAATTTTTTCCAGAAATTACACTATCCCAACAATGATCACTGGTTCATTACTGCAGAGGATAACATACCTGGGAAGGAGGAAACACCTGAGCAACAGAAAGCTATTCAGAATAAATGGGCTGGGAGGAGGAGACAGGCTGTTGTCCTCTATATCAAGAAATGGATTGACTGTAAAGAGCTGCCTCTGAGAAACAACCACGAACAGGTTGAGAGCTTGTGGGTAAAAATTAAGGACCAGACTAATAAAGGTCACTTTGTGGTTGAGGTCTACTGCAGGCCACCTGATCAAGTAGCTCCAGAGGAGAGCCACAAAGATGATCAGAGGGCTGAAGCGCCTCTTCTGTGAAGACCGGCTGAGAGAGTTGGGGTTGTTGACCCTAGAGAAGAGAAAACTCTGGGGAGACCTTACTGTGGCTTTCCAATACTCAAAGCCAGCTTATAAGAGGGAGAGAAACTTTTTAATAATGACAGGACATGGGGGAATAGTTTAAAACTGAAAGAAGGGTGATAGAAATGAGATGTAAGGAAGAAATTCTTTACTCAAAAGGTGGCAAGGCACCGTAACAGGTTAGCCAGAGATGTTGTGGGTGCTCCATCCCTGGAAGTGTTCAAGGTCAGGTTTGATGGGGCCCTAGGCAACCTGGTCCAGTGGGTTGAGTCCCTGCCCATGGCAGGGGGCGTTGGAACTATATGATCTCTAAGGTCCCTTCTAACCTACGATTCTATGATCAGAAGACCAGGGCTGGCAATTGGCAGCTGAAAACACCACCACTAAGCCAGACAAGCCTTGGGTAGTCACAGAGATTTCTCTATGCTTCACCTCTGACAGGAAGTTAATGCCTGTTGGCTTCTATCAGCAAAAGCAAGCAGCTTTTGCAAGGTTAAAACATTTCATGGAAAGTTACCTGCAGATCAGAATTTGCCTTTTATTGTTCTTTTATAATGTGATACATGAGACATTTGAAATAAAAAAAAAAAGGGTGCTTTTCTCACTTGCCTGAAAGAATAGCATATTCATAGATACACTTTCATTTACCTTTTTACACCCAATTATCACCTGTCATATAATCAATTCAGCTGTACAACTACTACAAGGATTTCCTTTTATTCTGGAACATTTCCAAGTACTGGATTTAAAACAGCACAAAGAGCAGCACCCGGCTTGAGAATACAGTCAGGGCCACAGAAATAGGAAAGAATCTGTTTCCACAGAAACTTTTAGAGAAGAAACTGCAGTTCTTCATACATTTCTGTATCCTCCTTGAGGTCTGGAGTAAAGATTTGTTGGGGAAAGGAGTTACATGTGCATATACTAGATGATGAGTCAGAAAAGCTCTGGGCAAGAATTCAGCAAACTTCAGTTTTACCAGCGTTCATATGTTTCTAAAACAAGATCCTGAGGAGCATGTTTTCAGGCACAGGAGAAACCAGACACACTGTATATGCAGCTTCTGTCAGCCAGCAAACTGGATACATGTGTGAGATGGAGATAGCTTCTCATGAATTCTACTCTCCCCTAAATACAGTGATTCTCAAATTTTGTTGGCCTGGGAACAACTGTGAACAAAACCCACTCTGTCAGAATCTCAAACTTTTTCTCATCTTGTCTGCATCAATTTGAACATTTTAATTCCCTGATGATACAAGTAACTCTGGAGGGTCTCAAAGGCAAAACAAGAAGCCTATGTTGTAAGAGATGGGATCTTTTCTGACAGGTATCAAATAACACCTTCAAGCTCCTTTGGAAAAAGTGAGAGATGGGAAAAGAGTAAAATATATGATGTGATAGCAAAGCTCCTTGTCTTTGAGAGCAAAACTCCTATCCTGTGTGGAGAATATGAAAGAAACAGATGTTTCTGTGTGGATTTTAATGGCTGGATCGTTAAAGGGATAACATAATTTCTCCTATCTGCTTGTGCTCAGACTAGTGCTGCAAAACTTCCTCCTCCTCACATAGTTATCCTTGATTAAGGATCAGATTCTAACCAGTTCCAAAGTAAATGAGCAGAAATACCCTGACAGCACTTGCTCCATAAGTACCCTGCATTGGAAGCTGAAAAATTAACCTGTGTGCCTGAGGGAGAACCTTCCTCTCCAGGCTTCCAGAACTAGGCATTTCTTGGTTGGAATAATCCTACCAAGAACAGAACAGAGAATCCTACAGACTACAGAACAGAGATAAAAAGGCTTCCTGGCAGCCTTTCTTCTAAACTAGTGACGATAAACAGTTATATTTTGGGGTCTGCAAGTTCATGTCAGATGCAAACCCCAGTTGTGCAGCTTGAGTGTTCACCAAACTGTCTTTGAAGTGTCCTGACTGCAGACAGGGTTTTAGCCCTCAGCTCTGACAGCCAAGACTACAGGAACCTTAGACCCCTTGAAAGAGAAAGGTGCACAGCACTAAACTCTCTGCTGTGCCATGTTTCCTCAGTAATCTTGAGGCATTAATGGACAGAATTTGTCCTCCCAAAGGTCATAATTCTAATTTTACTGTGAGGCCACACACAGTCTCTCTCAGTTTTTTACTTTAGGTTATGAGCAATTGTACTGGGTACTTTTATGGTCAGCTCCTTTACTCTCAAGTTAACCCTGACTTCTATCTACAAATAAAAGCAGAGAATACCAAGTACATTGCTAGGAAGGTCAGTAGTTAAGAATCACCTACATGACCATGTTATATCCATGAGAGCTCCTAGAAAAAAGGTCACTCTGTATTTATCTGGCAGCATGCTCTATAGGAAGTGTGCTCTGTAAGAAGTGCTTTTAGCAATGGTTAACATTTTCAAGACAATATGTCAGCTAACAGTAACCTTTGAGAGGAGGGTTCGAAGAAAGGTTAAGGGAAGTTAACCTAAATAGCTTAGAGAAACAGAAGTGTTAGAGGTAATTAATACTTGAGAGGAAATAATGTAAAGGAGAAGAAGACTTATTTAAGGTTGGCCAAGTGCAATGTACTACAAGAGGTAATGGCTTTAAATTAAAGAAGGGCAAGTTTAGATTAGATAACAAGAAAAAAAAACTTTCTAAGAAGAACTGTAATTCAACAGCATAGCAGTCTGAAGAGAAAAGTAGTGCAAGCATTATCAACAGACACATTCCAGCCAACACCAACTAGCACTCTCAGAGGGAAAATACCTGGGATAAACCACAAGAGATCCTGGTGATTTGACTTAACAATCTATAAAGGCTAGTTCAAACCCAACAACTATGATCCTGTGATTAACATACACATCACCTATTAATCTTCTTTGTTCCAATGGCTACCACTTCCCATTTAAGCTTACCCCCTGACGTAGATGGATGGTGGATTGCAGAACCATAATGTAGCCCTACAGTGCATTGTCGATCTGATCCTCCCCTCAGCTATGCATCACATCCCACCTCATACATGTTATGTTACAGTAAATTTTCAAAGACCAGCCTCCCCTCGAGGAAAGCCAGATATAAGAACCAAGCTGGAAAAGTTAAGAAGTGTTTCAGGTATTGATTTAGCAGCATGTTTAGCTGACCACAGTCTGTAAATGTGCTGAAATGTTTCAAAATTAAAATGATCAGATCTTCTAACAACATGGCATCAGCTCCTATTTTATGAGCTTATTTGCCATGATCTTTATAATTCTGAAAGATTTGTGTTTCCTTCCTCAATCTCATAATTTTCCTTCAGCCTACAGTATCATGTTAACCTCCTCTTGGTTTGCAAGAGCAGTTGCTCAACCGAATTTCAAAAAGATTTGATGGCTTCTGGCAAGGAAGAGAAGATATAAGATGTTACATAGTCTGAATGAGAAAATATCGTAAGATCTCATCTGTCACAGAGTATACCACATAATTAGCAGGAGCATTGTTTCCCTCTGATTAAAACCATATTCTTCCTAGCACAGTTGTTCTGCTGTTCACATCTCTAAACCCAGACGTTCCCTCAAGATTAAAACTTCTCAGAAAAGTACAGGGAACTTGAAGACATCCCACAGGAAACTAGTAACTGGCTCCAAAAGTACAGTGGTTGTTCTCAGGGAGGGTATCACTGGGCAAAGAACTGCAGGCTTAAGGCCACATCAGCTGTGATATTTGTGTGCTTAGCCACCAGTGAAATCTGATCCATTGTGGGCTAGAAAGGTGTGGTCAGAAACATAGCCATGAAATTAGGGCTCCTAGGTTTTCTTCTCAGCTTCACCATTGACTAGCCACAAGATCGTGTGCATAACAACAATTCCATGCAGGTTTGCAAGGGTTAATTTATGGACCTTGAACCACTTGACTTAAGGCCAGGTCATGCCTCCCCCACAGCTGTAAGATGAGGTAGAATGAAGCCTTAAAGGGTCTGCAAGAAGGTACTCAGGAGCAAGATTTGCAATTGACTCTCAGCTGAGGGCTGAACCCCTCAACTAGCTCCCGAATTGCAGTGTCTCTCACAGGTTAATGTAGCCTGGAAAAAGTGGAGGTTGGATCTCTGGAGCACCTGGCAACAAAATCATCAGCTAGTAACAAAAAATAAGCTTCTGATAGCCACTCATCCTCAGATCCTTTCTTAGTGCTCGCGCTTGTCATCACACAGGCAGAGTCTGTGTCATGTCTTTCTCTTCACAGGCTGTCCCCTATGGCTCTTAGAGGTGCAGATTGCCCACTTCCAGGCAGATTCTGCCTTGGATTGAACTCTGATGGAAAGAGGTGCAGTTTTGTTTACAATAAAATTCTGCTCAAAAATTGAACAATTAAAAACTTAAGACTGCCAGAAAAGGAAGCAAAAATTATGCTTTACTATTATATTTCCCTTTACTAGTATATTTTGTTTGCTGTTGTACATACATTACTGTATATTCTTGTATGAACAACCTTACAGATAAAACTATGTGTGGTCTACAAATTCATATCTATCCTAAGTCTAGAATGGATAAAGAATCCAGAAGACAACTGGACATTCTAGTGATGGACATTAAACTCAGCATAGGAAGATTATCTCTGTAATCATTTATACGGTTGTGTCACCATCCCTGAAGGTATTTAATATAGAAGTGGTACTTAAGGACATGGGTTGGTTTAATGGTTTAGTGGCCTTGTGGTAATAGGTTGACAGTTGGACTTGATGAACTTGGAGGTCTTTTCCAATCTTAATAACTGTGATATGCAAGTTTCCTACACAGCATCCTATTACTACATATAGACATAAGACATTTGGAGGTCAAGTGGTCAAATATAATTCTGCTATTTTGCAGCCACAGTATTCTTTTAACATGGGTTTGAGAGGCGATATGTATAAATCACACCTATCCTCAAAAGGTTGCCAAATACATCACCAAAAGTAGTTCTTCCTAATCCATTTATCACCCAGTGTTCTTACTTCTCTGCTCACCAGATCTAGATATGATTTCCATCATTGAAAGTTTTGGGTAGTATATCTAGTTAAATTAGTCAGACCAAAAGATTTGTGGCAGAAAATTGTCCAGGGATCAACAGCAGCATTCAATCTTATAGCTGCAAGGTTCTCCCATCCATCCTCTCAACAGGTTAATTCAAAAAGGTTTATTGATGGCTGCAGTGACTGTATGTTCAGAAGAAGAAATACAATGACAAGGGTCTCCAAAGAGGAACTTTAAGAGAAAAGGAAGAAAGAAACATTAAATTATTATGCAGACCCTCATATAGACCCAAGTCTAGATGAATAGAATTCAGCTTTCAAAAAGAAAAAAAATAAGGTGAGTAAAGCTGAGCAGAAAGTAGATTTCATTTTTGCAGACAAACTCATGGATCACTGCTACTGGCCAAGACTATCTCAACATGGCACCTGATCACATGCCTCTGCTAAAGAAATTGTTGCTTCTACAACGCTTATTGCCTTAGAAGAGGTTTAAAATACTGTCTTAGCCCTGTCACTCTCTGCAAAGTATTTCACATGCTCCTGTTCATCCTAAGCGCAGGTAGAAGCCTTCACAGGAAAATGAAAGAGGGAAAACACACAGCTCCAAGCTCCCATGCCAGGACAGTCACACTCCCCGATACGCTCAGGGAATCAGAAACTGGTGCTAAAGTATAAGATTCTCTCTGTAAGTTAAATAACCCTTCCTCTGAGGAAAAAGAGCCACATAGAGTCATACTAAGTGTGGCTGCCTTCAAAGGCCACATGACCATACATTTGCCAAAAGTTTAATAGAGCTAAGTTGTCTATGAAGTATGTGATGGAGATTTGAAGAAGTTTCGGCTCATCAAAGAAATAAGATACTTTGAACAGCTGTCTGACAGGGACAAGAAACCAAACCCACTTTTAGGTGGAGCTTAATAAATGAATCAGAGAAATTGCAGGATTGATTTATCTGCAACAAGACCATATTTGGGGAAATGAAGTGTTCCTGTAAGTGATTGATTTGCTTCCTGGCATCAGTTTCAGTGATGTCTAGCAATGTTACAAGGTGATCTGTGATTTCCAAGTGCTGCCACAGTTCAGGTTAAAGGTTACAGGTAACATGGTCTTCCAGAACAAAAGCTGTAATTGTGGTTATAATCCACTTAGACTTGGCCTATTTTTTCTCTTTTTTTTTTTTTTTTTTTGAGTTCTTGTTCTGGTTCCTTCCAACCCTGATAATTCTATGATTCTATGATCATCTACCTCGGATGCTAAATGCATTGCACTGCACGAAAGAAAGGTAAGAGTGAAGCAAGCATTAGCTGAAGACATTTCAGTTTTCTTCATGAGCTATCCTCCAAAATATGCATCCACAGCCTACACACTGTACTTTGGATCTCCAGCCATCCACTCCACACTTCCCCACATCAATGTCAGAGACAGCACTCACCCTGTTGCTCCCAACCAACTGTGGCTGAAGCCCATGAGACACTTTCTCTGTGACTGCATCAGGCACTGGCTTCACAGCATTTCCTTCCCAGAAAAATGTTGGGAGTGAGACGACTAATTTGTCTACTATTTCCACAGAGCAGCCTGAGATTGGGTGTACCTAATGCCTGCCCAGAGTCCTGGTGAATTCAGTGGAGCATGAGTGTGTGTGGTTATCTGTATGCCTCAGTGCATGGCTATAGCATTGCAATACTGCGTAACAAGGAAGCAAAACAAGCAGCAAAGCTTTCTTCCTTGTAGCCATTGGCAGTGACTACATATCATACATATAAACATCTATATGTATTATTTTTCTACATCTGTGACACTTTGCCTGCACAGCCACGAGACCCTGCCACTCACGTCCCAAGAAGCTACTTGCAGGAGTCTAGAGATCAAAACTCACCTACTGCCTTTAGTCCCTCATCAGACATCAAAAGCATTCACACTCCAGAACAGGTTTCTATGAGCCTTTTACTAATATTACACATTTCTTGGGTGACTGAAATGACTCAGTTTCTAGCTTGCTGTCTTACAGTTCACAGGGGCTTATTATTAATGGCCCAGTAAAACAACATACAGGCTGTTGTATCTTAATTCAGCAGTCAGTAATGACCAAGTTAGAGAAATCATTTTAGACCTATTTTCTAAGGCCTTTTGAAGGTAAAGGCAGTAAACTATGCATATATTAATGTTACTTGAAGAAGGCAGAATATAGTGGTGATATAAGCAATAATACAGCACTGTGTAATAAAAACTAAAAATTCTTCTCCTTAAGTGTAAATATAAAACACCTTTGGGGGACATATCTAAAGGAAGAGTGCTTCAATAACACATAGTTAAACTCAAAATTGTATTTTTCAAAGCTATCCAAATCTAGTCTAATAAATAAACCATAAAATAAAACAACATTTTACAAGGAAGACTCACGCTGTATTTCAAGCTTTGTGCCACTCTTAAAATCATTATTTAATATGGACACTTTTAGTCACAAAATTTTGAGAGTTTATTCAATATCTTTTATGTGCTTTACAAGGTTATTAGAGAATTTATTTTCTCTTTCCCTTACAGATTGGAAGGTGGGCAGTGATATATGAGCTTTCACATTTTATTTATTCACCAAACTGTTCCAGATGTGATCCCATCATTTATCCACTGACACATCAAACCTGCTGCGTGACCTTTACAGTGACCTCTTTACAACATTTGCTTTCATGCTCTTAAAGTTATAGGAGCTTAACAGTGCCTGCTTCACTGGGAAGACAAGAGAATTGATTTGGAGGGGGTGGAGGGAGAGGCTATGATTTAAAAATAATAAAAATTTAATTTTGTTCCTACAATATGAAAACGAAGTCCAGGTGGTACACTAGCCAGTGGAGTTATATTCCCAGAAATGTTTCAATCATATTTTACTCCAAAAACTACTTCACTCCATGGACTTTGTATATACTGGATTTGCACAAGCTAAATTCAGCAGGCACTAAGTCTTTCTCCACTTCTTGTGAATTGTCACAGTTATAGGCATTCTTGGGGTGATATGTATCTCCTTATAACATATCAGCAAATAGAACTAGGGTCGCTCGGCAGTTTTCCTTCTTAAAGGAAAAAAATTGCTTATAGTGCATCCAAAATTTCCATTAACTAAAAAAAAAAAATCTACATCATTATGCCAAAGAAAAATCAAAAAAAAAGGAAAAAAATAATTTTGGCCTCCTATCTTATGGAGTCAGTGAGAATTATTTCAGATACAAATCATCCGTTGCAGTCAGCTCCCAAAGCCCAGACCTGGCCATTGGGGAGCTTCCAAGTCTAGTGAACTTTTCCTTAGTATTTTTTTGGTTTATGCACTTCCACATTTGGTCTGATAACAGCAGCAGACATGCTTCCATTGTGGTTCATGCAATATTTATGGCCCAAGAGGTTGCAGGGAGTATCAAGATGCAAGCATACAACACACATATGCATACATACCCACACACACACACTGCCTGAATCCAAGAGAGTTCTAGCCAAGAGGCAAAGCTTTGATAGCCTAAAAAGGATGCTGCATAACTTCTAACTAACAACCTTCCACACTTTAGTTCCACTCAGAAAAATTCCCACTGACTTAAGGAGAAGTGCTCAAGTAACATGTAAGGAAGAAATAAGCAAAAGCTGAGAAAGGCTGTACCCAGAAGTTCTGTATGGCCTCTTGGTTTTCATGTGCTCTACCCACGCCCACTGCAGATTCATTTCACAAGAATGTCTGCATTTCTGGAATTATATCAAAGCAAATTGTGAGGCAGTAAAGATCATCTCAACCTTTTTCCTCGTCTTCTTCTCCCTTCCTTATATACCACTGGTGAGCAGACATCTGACCAATCCAAGGTACCAAGTCACTGAGGCCACACTGCAGAATGACCATGTTAAAGAGTCCCTGCAACTGCCTTTCAGCAAACCCTCCCCAGAGCTACAGACAGACACCTCTGGTTAACCCAGACTTGGGCTTCTGTTTCAGTGGTTTTAATACAGATCTCGACACTGAGCTGAAGCTGAGCTTGTAAGATTTACACTTGAAGTAGAAAATCAGATTCCCTCCTGCCACTTTTCTCCTCTCTGTAACAGTGTTCTGAGACTAGGTTTTACTTGGGGTTGGGTTTTTTGTTGTTGCAGGGGATTTTAGGGTTTTGGGGTTTTTTTTAGAAATAATGAGGTTTCAAAATAAGATCTTAAACAGCTTTTTTTTGTAATATTAGTTCATCAATAATGGAAAAATGACAAAGAAAGCACACTTCTTTCTTTAGATGTAAATCAAAACACAAAGCAAAGCTGAAAGAGAAACAATGTATTAACCTTGTGTGCTCTGAAAACAGATGAATGATACAAACAACAGATCTGAAGATGTTAGCAGTAGACTATTACTAAACTGTCTGGAAGTACCACTTCCAGGTTAAGTGATTACAGAAAGATTACAGTAACACACCACCACTAAGCAATTAATTCTCAGAAAAAAGGAAAAGTGCAGCCGTTTTTTGATCACTTCCCCAGTTCACAGACTTGCATTTCATCTGGAGTCATACTTTAAATAAACAAAGCTGAGATTTGAAACTTTTTAAATAACACTCTGAAATAAAATTCCACTGAGCTCCCCTGCTCGCTTTCTATCACTTATCCCTGCTGGCAAAGGAAATGCAACTGTTGGCTTTTGAAAGCCACAAATTTGCAAGGGTCTAGGGCATGAGCTGGCAGGAGGCTCAGGCTCCTCAATGTTTGTAATTGAAAAGGACATGAAGTAATGAAGTAATTTCCCTGTCCCTATTCTCCATGTTTATCAGAGGCCTGTCTGCAGTGGAGGAAGGGTGACAGGGTAATCTGAGCCTCCACAGAAAACCTGCTTTTTCTCCAAAGTTATTTAGATTTCCATGAGCACTGGCAGAATTTTGGAAGGAGTCCAAGCAAATGAAGGAATTTGGCTGCTCTGAAAATATCATACAGGAACTTTAAAAAAACTGAACTGATTTATGCCCTGTAATTTTTTCAATACTGTATAAATTAAGTTTGAGTTCCTAGCCTGGATTTTAAGAAGAAATTTTATATGTTATGAGCCATGAAAGAACTAGAGGAAAAAATATCTCATTGTATGATAATTCCACCTCTCCTATAAGAAGTGCTAGACTTTGCATATATAATGTGTTCAAAGGAATAACATGGAAAATGCATTACTTTGTAGCATCAAAGGATGTTCCAGAATACCTTGAGGTCTTGACAGCTATTGGAGGCTTGCTAATATCACCCAGCAGTGTGAAATATATTAGCAATATAGAGTTTGTATGTTCTGTTCACTGCTGACTAACTGTAGAGCTGGGCTCAGAAACACTGTAGGCTCCTAAAGTGCAGCATCTAGAAAGTGTAACCTAATTGAAGAGAGAAAATTATCTCCTACAAAGGACTGCTTAAAGCCACCTTTAGTCTTTCATGTGCAGATGGCAATGTCTGGGCTTTTTTCCCTTGTGGACATGCAAGCCTAAGTCAAATACTTCGAGCAGCAACTTCCACAGGGTAGTCTCAAGAAGTCCTCTAGCATCAATAAACAGCCACATGCTTTCTGAGGCTTTATGATAAACTGAGGCTTTCAAAGGAACCACAATTTGCACATCTAACAAAAATAAATATGTTTATCCATGCTGCCTTGTCCTCAGTCAGAGGGAGATACAGCTGTAAATGCCTAAATATTTTTCCTCTTTTAATCAGCCATGGACACAACCTCAGCTGGGGATCTAAAGGTTGAGTCACAGCGGATCCCTGATTTGATTAATCACCAGCCTCCTCTGAGCTTTGAGTCTTGTTTCTGGTTCAGAGGTCAGCTCATACAGAAGGCCATTACCAGTGAACCAGCTACCTCTGTGCTAACAAACATACAGTGCAAACAAACATTGCAACTGTAAACCAGAGAGCTGCAGAATATGCAGCTTCGTGGTCAGGATGGTGCCCAACTTGGGCCCTGAGGAGGAACATCAAGAGTCTGAGAGGAGGTAGCTGCCCTCAGAAGTGTGAAAACAGAAGCATAGAACAAGATTGCTTTCTTCTGGAGCCTGAAAGAATAACCAGGAAATTAGCAGAAACTAATGGAGCCATCAGAGAAGTGAAACTATAACACGGAAGCTCTGCTGGCTGCCAAACATCCCCCCAAGAATTTAGGAAAGCGATGCAGGTGAGGAAAAAATGAATTATTCACCAGGCAACTCTTCCACAAGCAGACATGTACCTTCAGTGTGCAGATACATGTGGGGTTGTCACTGGTGTTTCCTAGAAAGTGGATGGGAACAAAAGCTATTGCTGGTATCTGCTGCTATACACCACGATTCCTCCATGCCTATACTTTGGGGCATCTTCTAAAAAAAGAGCTCTACATTTTCTGGTTGCAATCCTCAGTCCATGGTTACTTGTAACCAGTGTCATCACCTGGCACATATTTGTGTGCAAGCATTCAACTCCATGTCTTTCTACGTGTGAATGAGACAACTGTTTTACCAAAGCTTTAGCACAAATGGTCATGCACAAGCAGACTAAAATACCTTTAAAGAGTAAACCAACAAGAGCTATGCTCTTTCAGGGCAGATGTTTCTCTTTCTCTACTGTGTGCCATTCAAGATGTTTAGGATATAAATTGTCACACAGCCATTTGAATCAAAGCAACAACCCCTCTCTTCCTGCCTTTTGTGACATCAATAGCTTCATTAATAGCTTTTGCCTGTTGGGACAGACAAGACTCTCACCCTTTCAGCAAGCTGTCACACTAAGACTATACCCTTCTCTCCTCCCAAAACGTTCATATTCTCCACCCCACTAACATGTCCAAAATCCTGGCATGCCTAAAGCATGAACAAGAACTAACCCTGGACCAAAACCACCTTTTTCTTGTGAAAACGGAACAACCATAAAATCCAAAGCTGTTCCTAGCTCCATGAAGAAACCTAGAAACTTTACCTATTGGGAATGGGTGTTTCCACAGAGACTCCCAGCAGAGTGGAGAAAGCTCCAGATTTACAGTGTAATTAAAATAACATTTTTCCCTTATATTTTCCACTATGAGGCTTTTCCTTTTTTTTCTCTCTGCTGTAGTATTCTGCAAGCCTTAAAGAAGTGCCCCTGTATCTCAATACACAGAGGTCTTGGGATATTACTTGAAAACAGTACACCAAGAGGAAATTGTGCAATCAATTCCATGAGAATGCCTCTCTCAGCAATAAACACTGCCTGTGCCAAATAAATGGGTGATGTGCGTCATAAATTTCCTTTTCCTGTCAGAGCAGCCACAAGAAATGGATGAAGTTATGCACATTTGTATAAAAATAAAAATGTGTTATTTGCTCTGGAGCATAGTGTGGACAGGGCACTACAAGCACTGAGGAGCTACAGTGTCTGCTCAGGCTCCCAGCACTGAGCAGCTGAAGGTAGAGTTCCTCACCCACAAAGGAAAGCACATCCAGTTTTCCTCATGTATTAGGTAAGTTCCAGTCTAACTGGTCATAAAAAAAATGAAGTAATGACTTAATTTTTGCATTCAGCTTAAGCCCCTGTGAAAGACCTCTTATTGAAGAGGAGGTGTTTACCACTTGCTGCAAATCAGACCTGAGCACATGGTTTTAGCTGAACAGCCTGAGCTTGGCAGTCCAAAACCACTCACTGCTGGACTGAAAAAGCAGGATTTTTTTTATTTTTCTAGGTAGTATTTTTCCTCACTGAGTGAGCCTACAGAATGAGAAAGCTTCTTTGTATTTATATCAAAAGGACATAACCCACCACCCTTACACTAAGTTCAGCTCCTCACCAGGCATAGATAAGCACAGGACACTAACTTCAATGCCATTTGGAAAACTCGATCCAAATGAGGATTCAGACTATGGCAACAACACAGTTTTGGACTACATCATTTATTTTACTATTCTTTTTTCTACCCCATTCCAGTGGTGTTCCTAACTGCAGAAGAGTGTTACTCACTGTGATTGACAATGAGACCACCTGACCCTGAGCCCCTCCAGGTGCCTGCACAGTGATGCCATCTGCATCCTGACACACACCTCCAAAGACAGTTCCTGCCCAGGACACACTGACACAAAGCAGTGGCATCTCTATTCAGGAAACAGCTCTCCTTTACCAGCCACTTCCACAAGATTCCTGGCTCAACTGGGGGAAACAGAGAGCTCTCAACACTGATCTATTAGAAATAGAATTCAAACAGCTGCTATTTGTTTTATTTTTAGACTACTTTATTTTTTCCCCCTCAGACTGATCTCAATTTCTATATTATTATTCTCTCTTAGGTCAAACAACATCTGTTATATAAAAAGGAAAGTAAACTCATTTGCATTATCAACTTAACATCTTTCCATTTATGTTTCACTACTGTTGCCTCACTGGGAATTGACACATCATGAACTACAGGGTCCGCAAGAAGATCTTGGCATAACTTTAACATTAACAACCACCACCCAGGCCTTAACCTGATAAGCCACAACTGCTCCACAGGAGGATTTACAGGTCCATACCACCCAGAGAAGTGGGGAACAGAAGTATAATGGGTGCAGCATCCTCCTCCCACCCTTGCTGCCTGCTCAGTGAGTGCAACAGGCTGCATTGACAACCTCTTCTCCCTGTTGCTGCGAAGGGGTTGCCCTAGCCATGAAAGAAGTCGCTGGTGACTGCCTTTAACAGTCTGCATAGGCACAACTATGATCTGTCAAAAAAACAGACATAATGTCAGCAACTGTAAACTAGCATAACTCTCTAAAGTATGCTGTCAACTGCACCAGCTGGGCAACTAGTCTTGGGACTGCTGTAAGACCAGTACCAGCAAGCAAGGGCACTCTGTCATTGTAGGGTTCACAAACAGTGAATCAAACCAACAGAGAAAGTGAAAATCAAGTTTCTACATCCAAACCTGATTTAGTCCAGCAAGAGCAAAGCTATTCAGACTCACGGAGGGCTCTGCAGCTCTGGCTTCTGTGCCTGAGGACCACTGGCAGCACTCATTGTCTTTGTTTTGCTCTTCTGTTTCTCAAAGAATAGAGCCAGAGGGGGGAAAAAAATAAAAGGAAAAATCCCAGATAGTTAGAGGAACAAGACAAAATCAATGCCATTGATTTGATCCCAGCTGGCATTTTATACACTCAAACACCAATTTCTCCCCCTCCAAGTCAAAAGGAGCTAAGAGTTAGAGCAAGCAGGACAAAGGAATACAATAGAGTTTGCCCAGATGTGTTCCTCACAAGCAAAGATGTTATTTCCATGTCTGAACTTTCAGCATATTTCTAAGCAACAGAAAAACCTTTACTGCTGATCATCAGAGCAGTAATTTTGCCAGCACACAGCTGGCCACAGGAACATCACCCCAGTTGTTTATGCTTTCTGCTAAGGATGCAGTCTCAGAGGAGCACACAAACACCACTCTGAGCCCTCCTCCTCCCAGACACAGCTGAGGTAGGAACACAAAGCCAGCCTAACTTCATTTGCAGGGGCAACAATGAAAGACACTTTCCTGCTGAAACACTGAAAATGCTCCTTATAACATTCCTTTTGTGAGACCAAACTAAGATACAATCTGTGGGTGAGGGTGCAGCCTGCCTGCCATCTCGTTGAAGTACAGGTGGCTCTAACTGGGAGGATGGAGGCAGTTGCAGCATCTCTCATGCTTGAAGACTGCTGCCCAAGCCACTGAGTGACATACTCAAGAAACTGAAGTCTTGCAGTCCTTCAGTCAACACACAGTCCAAAGGCCAAATATCTGCAAAATGAAATGCCCCAACATCTTCTCTTTCACATATTTTTTTCTTGTTGAAATTCAGCAGAGAACAGCCACTTTTGCTACAGCAGGTAAAGCTAAGAGCATTCTGCATCCAGCACTTGCCCTTTTGCTCCATTGTTAGCTTCGTCCGATGGCAAGCTGTGGACCTCCAGACCCTATCATGTCCAAAATCAAACTGCTAAGACATGCCAGAAATCAAGAGGAAGGCTTTGGAGGGAGATTGTGGACTTGCATCTATAGCCTAGAATTACAGTATTCCTGGTCTAAGAAGAAAACTGCTTTGAGTTACAAAAGAGAGGGAATTTGTACAAGAGTTTGAACAGCTGGTGGTTCCAGTTTAGTCAAAAAGCCTCACAAGAAGGGGTTGATTTTGAGCCTGAAGTATTTCTGTTCCCAATGGGCCCTAGGATATAAAGGATCATGCCACAGTTTTTATGTTTAACTGAACATTTCTTTTCAGTCTCAGAAGGGCTTGGGGTTTGTTTGAATTGTGAATGATGGCTCATGTCCCAGCTCTCTGTGTGACATACTCCTCTAGTGACAAAGTTCACATACTGAGCCTCAGTCAAGAATCCACACGTATCCTGAAAGTTGCTGGCACCCACAGCATATAATTAAGATCATATGAGACTTGGCATGTCTTTCCCTTGCCCAGCTACCTCCAAGAAAAGGGCCAAATGATTCTCTTTGCCTGTAAGATTTGGAAGGTAAATCCTATCATTTGGCTTTTCCTTACATGTCTTCATTTCTAGCTGTAATTTCAATTTAAATGTTTCATTACACTCTCCACAACCACCACTGCCATGGTACATTACAGCATGACCATTTCCCACAAGATAGCAAGGCAATATTTTCAAAAGCAGCAAAAAGAGTTAAAGCACAAGTCCCCAGTCAAAATCTTTCCAGGATGAAGAGTTCTACGAGCAGAGAAGTTACATGAGCAGCACAATGTGGATCCTGACCTCAGTGGCGCCAAGGGATTATTTTGGCAAGTTGCTCTAAAGACCTGAGTTTAAAGGGATAAAAGGTTGGTTTGGTAAGTTGAAATAGCAAGGATAATTCCACAGATTTTATAGCAATAGCCAGTTCTGCTCCAGGGGATTAAAAGAGCAAGAATAACAAGTTTTCCTTTTCTTATTAGGCAGCTATTTTATCACTTGTGCATCAGCCTGTTGACTGTTGTATCAGCTAATGAAGAGGGAAAAAAGTACTATTTTAAAGAAATATTAATTGCTGTCATTTAAGATGCTCTCATAATTGTGATTTATAAGTAACAGCTTAAGGTATATACAAACCTAAAATGCTCACTCTTCCTCCAGTGGTCAGGGCTGGTTAAGGGAGGAGCAGAGGAACTGGGTATTATGACAGTTTATCAAGTGCGTTTCTTACCTCTTGTATTGACTGGTTCTAGGCACTGAGTAACAAGCTACCTGTAATCCAAGGGAAAGAAAAATATGATTGTCTCTTGTACAGATGAAATGAAATTAACTGTCCTCTGTATCTGGGTAAACTCAGAACAACTTGCTGAACTTGCACTGAATGTACATCAATGAAAACAAAGGAATATTTTGGTACTGAATTTTTATGATTGGAAACAGCCATAGCACTGTGAACTTCTTTGAGTGTGGAAGGAAAGCCACATCTGAGAATTTCAGTGGTCAGTTTCCATGCCCTGCCTTCAGCTTGACTGCTGAGCTTCTCCTCTTCCACACTAATGACTGATTTCTTTTCATCCAAATCTGTGGGGAAAAAAAAAGTATTATTCACCCTGCTGCACAGTCTGTAAAAGTTGTACTGCTTAAAGTAACAACCCCTTCTTTGTAGAGGGGGCTTCTTCAGGAGTCAGAAGTAAAGTGGCTAACAGACTCGCTTCCTGGGCAGGGGTAGAGGGGAAGCAATATACTAAGGAAAGAGAAAAAAACCACCTAGACTGAGTAGTGGAGAGAAAGAATGAAGAACAGAGGAAAAGATAAAAAAAGAAAGAAGAAATGGAGGGAAGAACGCAAGAGAAAACAGAGAGAACTACATACTCTGGAGAAAAATATAACTGACTTCAAAATTCCCAGCCTCTGTTAGAGCTTAAAGGGAAACTTTGTGCTCCTCAGATTTCCTCTTTAGCTGATGAATGGACATGGTGGGCAGAAACCTGCAGAGGAAAACCCAGCGCTCTCACTTTTGTTCACAGTCTGGGCTCTGCAGGGCTGCTCTTTGTTGCCTTATGCAACAGCGGCCAACACCACTGACAGTATTCCAGGTGGAATCGAATGCCTTTTACAGCCACAGACATATTGCTGCTTTTGGTTTTTATCCTGTCCCTCCATTAATGCAGCCTTGTTTCTTGCTTGCCCTCTCACTACTGCTGTGATCTGGGTTGACAGTTTCAATTTTTTTTTCTAAAAGAAACTAACCCCCACACACATCAAATCCCTTTCTTGATCTCTCTGATGAATGCTTGCTCTGTTTAGCACATATTGCCCAGTCTGATTCCCTGCTTGCTGGTTAGTTACTTTACATTTCTCTGCATTGAACTCCATTTTGCCATTTGTTAGCAGAGATTAGAAGAGATAGAAGAGATTTTGGCCCTGGTCAATCTGCATAGGTTGTGCCTGGTCTTGGGGAGACCTTACACCAAAACATCTCTTCCCTCAGCCCACTGCAAAGCTAGAGTAACTTCTCAGACAGCAGCAGCTTTACATTCACACAGTGTCTCCGAGGAGCAGGCTCACTGTTTTCAAAGCACAAGTATGCTGACTGCTCTGAAACATGTGGCAGCAGGGCAGCTTTGACAGACCCTCACCATGGCCCCAGAGACACCCATGACTCCAGACCATGCTGACAACTGTTCTCCCCCAACAAAGACATTAAAGAACTCTTGGCTGATCAGGCTGGGAAGTCTGAAGGGGGTCTAGCTATGATGATGCTTTGCTGCTGGTGGTGCCAAACATGCGCTGCCTTATTGACATGAGCATGATGGGGCACCTTTGTGCTGTCTGGATTACACATTACAGAGGTCCTGAAACAGCCCTAAGAACAGCCTTCTGCCAGCTTGAAAAGTTTTCATCTGTGCTTATTGTCTCATACCTGCCCTCAAACTGGTTTTGATCCAACAGCCTGTATTACCTCCTCTTCCTTTACCTTTTGCCTTAGCTATTAATCTCTGATGTGGAACTTTGTGAAATGCTCTTTGAAACTCTAAGCGCACTGCTGAATTCCCCTTATCTAGCCTGGCAGTAATATCTTCAAAGAACTCCAGGAGGTTAGTTAAGTATGACCTCCTCTAGCTTCAAGCTCAGCTTCTCAGCAAGCCCTTCACTTCATCGCTGGAGATGAGAGGGAGAGGACAGAGAACTCTGGGACAAAGAGGCACATCACTCTTACAAAAAAGCCAGCAGCAGGCACAGCAACACACTTGCTGCCCGGCACATTTTTAAATTACCATTGGTGACACAAGTGTCTCCAACTGCACCTTCTGTTTTACAAGGACCCAATGCAAACTGTGTCTCAGGCAATCTACCACTACCCACAGTGGAGGGCTTTCAAAGGATCACCAACGATTTCTGAAATAAAGCTGAGGACCCAGCAGCACATCCTGCACTCTTGGGTATCTCCCCAAGCCCCATTAACACCTGCCTGCTGTCAGGTTCTCATCTTTCATACCATTCAACCATAAAGCCTTTTTAGACTGACTTAATGCTACAGGAAATGTATTCACCATGAAGGTGCCCAGACACTAGAACAAGCCTCCCAGAAAGGTATCTCTGTCCTTGGAAATACCAGAAAAATCAGCCAAAGTTCTCAGCAACTTCAAAGTTGGCCCTGACCAGAGCTGGAAAGTGGATGGCAGGGTATATCAGCATAAGGCTTATTGGTAATCTGTACCTTCTCTCTGGACCAAGCCCAATCCTTCAGCTCTTAATTGCCAAGTCCAGAAAACCAAGCCTAGCTGTAACTTGCCCGCTGCCCTTTCAGAGCCCCAGCTGGTGTTGGGTACAGCTTGGTCAGTTTCCTTCCTTCTGCGTCAGCCCAAGCAGTATTTAAAGTTTACCTCTACAACGAGGCGAGTTCCTGTTTTAATTCCACCTCCACCTGCTATGTGCAGAATTTCCCCTTGCACTGTGCTTACTGCTCCCTCATGGAGCACCTTGCTGTGTTTCCATTCACACATCATCTCTTGCTGGTTTCTCATTTACATCATAATACCCGAGTTGCTGTTTACACTAGCTGCACAAAGGTATGGTTTACATCTTACTGTGGTGTGATCATTAACATCACACTGCTGGCCCCAGGGATTTTCATGACTGGATTCAGATCCATCTATCCTGTGTTCCCACTAGGGGTTCCCCTTGCAGGCCTGAATATTTTGGCAGGAGACAATTCAGAATGTGCAAAACACTACATGTCAAGTGGAATGTGTTACCTTAAATGATGAACTATTATATGAATGTGTTTGTTGTTTTGTATCTTAACTCTTTCAAGAGCAGACTTCTCAGAAATCATGGGGCAATCTATGCTTTACCACAACAGAAGTCCTAGGTATACCTGCAGACAGGTAAACTTCCTTAACATTCTCAATTGATAGATAAAATCCCCCTCAAAAGAATAAAAAAAAAAGACACAAGACAGATTTCCTTCCTTACAACCAACACAAGGTTAATAGATTTTGGTGCATTCTCTTTAAAGGTTTGCATCTCAAAAGTACAAATAATGTTTCTACCACAGGTATCTGCAGATTCTGTCTGGAAACTAAAATAAAGACACACATGGCAATGCTTCAGATTTAATCTACAGAGCCACAGACTGGTCTATAGCTCTGAGCATTAATCATGGGGGGAACCAGGTGTTTCAGATGTGTTAGCAGCCATGCTGTCCACAGGCAGTGGGATCCAGGCAGGGGGAAGGAGACAGCTGCTTTGAAAGTAAACATCCACCTGACAACCCAGGTGAAAACTAGAACTACAGAGGAAAATGAGGATAATGAACATATCCTTTCCTTATAGGAAGTCTTATAGATGTTTTGTTACTTTGAGGCTGGTTTCAGTAGGAGATAGTCCTTTTTTTCTCCTCATGTATTTACACATTAGGGCTTCACTGCAGCTGCCCTTCAATTCCCTTCCGCTGTGTTTACCTACCATTTGCTCAAGTACATTAAATCAGATCCCTCAACATTAGATTTTTAAGGAACATGTGTGGATGGACAAAAGCCAGACATTATTTACCTTAAAGTGTAAGAATACAACTTAGCTCACTTTCTGCCCTCTCCTCCATGTCCTTGGGAAGACATCTTCATCTGCACTGGTGGGACATATCTCTTCAGCTTTGAGGACAAAAAGTTGTTCCTGAAACTTGGCACAGAGTTGGCTCAAAACCACAGCCTGGAAGTGGCTGGGTTCTGTGAAGGAAACATGAAAAAAAAAAATACTAGTGGAATAATAAAATTGGCAGAACCTACCCGAAACAATAGCAATCTCTGTAGGCTTCTCAGAAGTTGCAAGGCACACACTTGTGAACAGAAGTGCCAGCAGGAGAGATCCACAACACAAACTGAGCCCCTAGGCTGGCTTTGGGCTGCATCCTTTCATCTGTAATACACAGCTAAGGCTGACCTTTAACTAGGAAAAATAAAAAAGGGAGGTGACTGTTACTGAGTCACAGAGAGGGGAAAAAATAAGGTGTGAATTACTATGGAGATTATTTAGAAAATCCTAGGAGGGAGAATATTTTGAGAATGCTTTTGGATGGGGCAGACACACTAGCAGCAGTAGTTGCTTTGGTGCAGGTTTGCCACTGCATTGCTGTAAGTCTCCTCAGGATAGATGCCTGAGATTCCAAAACCCACAAGCACTTTGAAAACCTTATTTCTTTCTGGTGTTCCCACAGTGCTCCAACAGCTGTGTAGCCCTGAATTTTCTTAGCATTAAGTACTGCTACAAGGACCAGGATAGGTATCTGTCTAGGAAGTTGGTGGGTACAGACCTGGCAGATTCAGGCCTCAGGATCTGGAAAAAAAACTCCATCTCGCCCTCAACCTCCCACTGCAGATAGCAAGCTCAAAGAGAAAGGGAGATTATGCAGTATCTGCCCAGTTCTCATAGATGAAAAAGAAAGAAAAAAAAGCTCAGAATCATTCTTTTCCTTCAGCATAGGGCTACAAAGTCAATAGAATGGTCATGCACAGACACTTAAACTGTTTTTAAACAAGCTGTGGTGCAGCCAGCAACACAGAGGTGACAGTAACACATTATCAAACATAGGCTTGATAATAATCATCACCAACCAGTTCGTTCACTTTCCTAGCAGAGCTTTGCAGTCAGAGGTGGCCACTGCCTATCCTTCACAGCATTGCTCACCTTATACATGGTAGGTGGTCTACAGCTACTTCAGCTAGACTTGTACCTGCTCGTGCTTACAGGAGGACCCACGACACCTTCCCAGCTGACTTACCTCCACATGTACCATCCACTTCACAAACTCCAGTAAAACTCCACAGTCCATGACCTCAGCAACTGCTCCAAAGCTGCATTTATCTGGGGCAGCAGAAGAGAACCCAGAGGCTGCCCCAGCTGCAATCAATTTCATGCCAGTCAGAAGAGTCACGTGAAGGAAGGTGGAGAAAAAAAACCCCAACCAATCACCAAGAGTTACTCAAGCCATCATCAGTGGCTCCAGGTGCAATAGCTGTAGAAGAAAAACAAATAAATCAATCCATGGTTAAAAATAGCCTTTTTGATTACTCTCTTCAGTCTTCAGCTGAAGAGAGCATAATAACACAACATTCTCTCAGGAACTAGCCCTTGTCCAATATTTTACTGCTTGTGCCCTTAGAGCTAGTCAATACTTGAAAAGGTAGAAAGGTAGATTGATTAGAGTTAAAAGATACCTGTACTGTGCATATTTGCTTCTGCTGGACCCAGGACTCTGCCCACAGGGGTCACAGGAGGGATCCTCAGTAGCTCCACAGCATCATGGCCCTGCACAAGCCTTCATGGCCAAAAAGCCACAACAAGTGAGTCCAGTGGTCAACCAGCCAGCCAAAGGCAACATTATAAACAGCTGACCTCTTAGGATACATTTCTATTGATATCCATGGCTCACAACAGGAACTGCAATACTGCAGCTCTAGGAACTCACCCCTGCCTATATCTGCAAACTGGTGTTTACAAAATCATCTTCCACAAGCTGCACTGCGTCTGAGGCAGCTGTGGGGCCTGGGGGTCTCTGGTAAGGCTCCCATTCTAACGGTATCATAAACCAGGAGAAGCAGGAGGACAAGAAATACATTGTTAACTTTCTAACTCCTCTAGATCAGTTTTTAAATGTTACTATATCCATAAAAAAGAAATCATTTTCATTAGTGTTATCATCTCTATCAGATTCTCCACCAGCTTCTGTAGCCTAAGTAGAAAATCGTAAGTTTAGTGCTTAAAACCAAACCAACCAACCAATCAGATGGGAAAACGCTTGCGGCCCCCGTTAGTTTCCCGGCGGCTCTGTCCCTGTCACTACGTGCCCAGCACAAGGACCTGACCTGCTGCCGAGAACCGCGGCCAGGGGGAACGGGCGGCGAGGCTGGGAATAGCAGGGTACGGCGGGGCACACCGCCCCCTGGTGCCGCTGCCCCGCGCTGCAGGCGCAAGCCCGCTCCCTCTCTGCTTTCCTCCCTCCGTTCCCAGGCAGGAGCGGCTCCCGCCAGCTCTTCACGGGGAGGCGATGGAAAATCAAGTACTAAAGAGCCCCGGTTATTCCCTATCGGTAAAACAGCTAGGATAATTGCGGGTGCCCCCGCTGTCCACATAAATGTCTAATCCTTTCTGGAACCCTACTAAGCTCGTGGCCTCAATTAAATCTCGAGGCAGTAAACGCAACAGGTTAATCATAAGGCTGGTTCCTGAAAACCCAAGTGGCCTCAGTTAATTTTAAATGTGGCATCTTCCCATTTCAATATCTTCTTGGGAAAGGGCAAACAGGAGCAACCAGTGTCTGCTTTCATGCTATTCAATATTTTAATACAGTCTTTATGTATTTCCTTTATTAATCAACCCAGTTATTAGTTGGTCCAGACTTTTCAGTCTCTCCTCACATGAAAGCTTTCCCCTGAATCCAGCTTGTGGATAATAAACTCCCACATTATTACAGGAAGTGTCCATCCTATTTAACCCAGTCTCACTAGTGCTGGGGAGCACAGTGAAGTGCTGCAGCCCTGCTGACCCCAACATGGCAGTGTCAGGCTTTGTGTATCCCAGATGGTCAGCTCAGATGTGCAGCCCTTCCTTCCCTGCACTTGTTCAAGCAATACAATCATTATTGCACCATCACCCAGAAACATCTAAACTCCATTTTAAGGGTAATGCAGAGCCAGCTACTCCTTCTGTTTGAAGAGTAAAAGTCACTCTGATTGTACTCCTTGCTTGCAGTTTGGCTTTGGTTGCTCCAGCATTCACCTGCAGCTCAGAGTTTACATCAGATACACAACCTGTCAGTCTAAGATTTGATTTTACAGAAAGAGGTTCCAGGAATGATACATGATAGCTTCAGTAGATAGATGGCTGCAGTGTAGTCTGATTCATCCAGACTAATTTTTTCAGACTTCTGACTTCACATCATTTGCCCAAGAATATTCTCATTTGTCCAAGTACCATCAAGACCAACAGCAAGTCCTCGCCCCATAGCTATGCACCTTCCTGCTGGTACCTGGCTCCAGGAGACTCAGACAATTATGAAGAATGGGAGTTGGAGCTTTTCTGAGCCTGCAGGGAGGAGGTACTTGGTCCCTACTGGAAAATACTGAGAACTGGGTAGTTCTTTTGAAACCATGCTCCAAAATAGATCTTGTGACTCACTCCATAGTGAGTGACTCATAGTCACTGACCTGGCTCCACAGGAAAACCAAGAACAACAATCCTGCACTGTGCAGACCTCCTTCAGTGGCTCAGCACACCACAGCCTCCCAACATCAGCAACCATATCCAGCCAGTAACTCACTACCCAAAGGCTCTCCATGCAGAGCAGTCTCCTCCTTTACAGCAAGTGAGTCATAGTTATGGGTGGTGGTGTGCTTCCTCTCATCCTCCATCCATCAAAGACAACATACTTTCCTGGAAAAAGTGCCAAATTCAGTGATGGGAAGAAATGGAAGTAACATTTAGATATTTCCACAATGTAGTGATCACCAGTGATAGTGTACCTCATGGTAACTCACCAAATTCTGAACATGTGCGAAGCCAGTTCCAAAATATGACTTGTAAACAAGCAGCAATAAACATGCAGTTTGACCTGAGCATGACAACAAAGTTCTAATGTCCCTGGGTTACTTCTTGATTTTTTATCTGTACAGGTTGATATGACCAATCTCACTGTCCTTATCCACCAGTATGGCATAACCATCTAGCTGTTTGTGGGACTGGCATCTCTACATACTTGTAGTGTTGAAATAGAGATAGGAAAGGAAGGGGTTTGGAGACATAAGTCAGGTACTCAACATAATAAAAAATACTGACAAAAGATAATAAGGTGACATTTCTAGAAACATATACACAAAACAGACTTTAATGACACAGGTTTTACATGTGTTAAATCAACAAAGGGACATGGCTCAGATCTCTCATGTTCTCCCAAAGGACTTTCATGCCATTTATTTAGGGTCACACTCCACCCACAAACCTGTTTTCACAATCCTTCAGTAGCTTCCATCTTTTGTGTATTTTAAATTAAGACTTAAGCCATCCAGCTCATGAAGGACCTGACTGGTGAACAGACTGAGGCACCATGGTCTTCTCATTTCTGGAGACAAATGACTTACAGGAGCCCTGCACAAAACAGCCCCCCTGGGTTTTGCCAAGTTGCATGCTTTTCTTGCAGCAGCCTTCCATTGCCTGGCTTCTCTGTTGTACCTACAGCAATACACTGGTTTTGATGAGACTCTTCTATCTTCCTTAAACTCCTGTAACTTTGTTTCATCAGAGAGGGCTGAAGCATAGTGACCAGTGATCTCCACTGACAGTTAATTCCTTCTAAGAAAGGTCTGCCCACTCCATGTGGTGTCCATCTGTGGGTGGCACAGTGGCTTGGAAATGCTGGAATGTCACTACCTAAGAGTGCAGACCTCATTAAAAAGAATGAGCCAGCAGCTAGAAACGTAACGACAGCCTTGCAGAAGGCTAGTTCAAACCCCACAATCAGCTAAATATAGCTTGTGTGGTGTTAGGGAAGTCACTGAACTCCAGAGTTTTCATGTAATTAATGGTGCAGCTAAGCACCACCTGGAATATGCAAAAGTATCAAGGTAGTTGTAATAAAAAAAATAAATCTCTCAGTGGCTGCATTCTCCAATGGTAAATATGAAAATAATGTTCCCACCCCTCCCCACAGGGCTGCTGTGAAGAGAAACTCACTGAAATCTGTGACATTATGGTAATGGAGATACTTTTGATTTTTTACTATTTCCTTCACTGATGGGCTTCCTAATGTTAAAAACATTCATGAAGGAAAGAAAATACAAATATTTGTCAGAGTATTTCCATTAAAAGTTCAGAACATCAACATTATTTTTAGCTATGTTAAAAACATCATGTATTTCAGAGTGGGATCACTTCTCCATCTTTATTAATAACTCCCTATTGTGAACAAGAAGAGTATTATTTTCCTTACACCTTTAGGGAACAAACAATTTTCCCATTTTCTATGACACTAATATACTTTTAATGGCTGTAAATTGTGCATACATAAGAAGTGAAAGATTCCTATCATTTCAATCTACATGAAAGTTTCAGCTGTGGCATTTACCTTATTCTGACTCACTGATTTTAAAATTACAGGAATGCCCCCATAGATCTTTTGAATTAAAATAAGATACAGCTTCTGGTTTTAAGTGTGGAGTTAACCTCCTGAGGTAGGCAAATTAATATTGTACAAATCCAGATTTTAACATTTTTTTCCACATTGAAACAGGCATTTCTTGAGAAAAGTTGAGGGATACCCATGTCCCACATGTATCAAATGAGCTGATTTGGAGCAGGATTTTGATCTGGAGCAGGACTTTGATTTGTTACTACATTAGACAACAAATTTCCTTGCATGACAACAGGAGCAAGGGCAGCTGAATCAGAAATGGAGTATGCGATGAATGAACCCATCAACCAGCAGCAAAGGACAAAGCAGCAGCTGTGATGAGATTCAAGGCTACTCTAGTTCCTTTTAAAACCACTCCTATGCTGCAGCATAAAATCCACACCCTTTGTCAAAATTTATATTGCAGTCAGAGGCCAATTTTGTATTACCCTATTTGTGACAGAAGATCAACTGCTATAGTCTACAACATCAGCACCTTTCTATCTCTGCTGGCTTTCTGTGACCCAACAGTGAGAGACTGACTGTTACTAGTCAATTTATTAGTAGCTGGAATAAAGGCACAGGAATGGCCAATCCTAGGATTTCTCTTTTAGGAATATGCAGCACTGTGGGCAATTACAACAGTGCAGACAGCGTGTCACTACAGAGTCTCAAGCCTAACGTTTCCAAAACTCCTGCTAACACCCTCTTCCAGGCTCCACATTGTGGATTAGCACACATCCGAAATGAATAAAGCAGGCACAAGGTATTTGCATTCAATGCTCAAAGACTATGCTTCTGCACTGAACCCATGTCCTTTTATTAAAGGTCATTCATCAAGTGCGATGTCAAAACACAACTTGTCTTCTAACTTCGTGGTACAATATGTCCCAGATGTACCTAAGAAACCTCTCAGTAAGTGGGAAGAGCATGTTTTATTTTCTAGGGGGGAAAAAAAAAAGAACAAAAAAACCCCTAGAGAGACAGAGACAGATGTCACCACACAGCAGATAAATTCAGAAGGTACGGCTTCTGGAGGGGAACAATACATTCATAATACAATTATGGCAGCATGCGAAAAAGACTGATAAACTAAATAGCCTTAACTCACTCCCCAAGTTCTAAGTGGTGATGTGTTCACTGGTTTGACTTTCCACCAAGACTACAGCTGTGTGACATTGGAGCCTATGAATTTAGATAGCTCATTGGTTGTAGGAGACTAAACACGTAGCCGTATCAAGTATGTTTTCAGATCCTTCTACCGTTAGGAGAATTCAGGTAGAGTCTCATGTGCTACTGCCGCCTGGAGTCTCTGACACAACTCTGAATTTCTATTATGGCTTTTATACATAACTTTCAGACTTCATTAATTCTGGTGGAATTATGATTCGTCTTTCGCTTTTTTTAAGGTTATGTGTGACAAAAAAATTATGCTTTCAATTTGTAAAACCAAATACCTACGTGGGACCTGTCGCCACCAACAGAAGCTCCAAACAATCACACTGATGGGGTTAATTGACATTTTAAAATAAATCACTGCCTGCAGATTGATTTATTTCCCCCCCTCTCTTTACACAACATTACTGCATTTCTCTATAATTATTCAATGTTAAGTTCATGGTTTTGAAGCAGACGACTGCAGACTTAGGAAATGGTGTTTGATTTGTTGCCATGGAAACATCTTGCTGTAGATGTACTCTAATCCCATGACAACTCTGTCTCTTAAGAACCATTTTTTCTGACATAATAAAAATCTGATCAAGGTCAGATTTAATAACAATCTCAGTTCCCAGACTTTATTTCGTAAAGGTTTAGCAGAGTTATTTTTTTTTCCGAAGGGATTCTCTGGAAACTTTGTTTTCTTAGCTGGATTGGAATTTATTACCTAAAATACATAAACCTGGTGTGGTGTCATGTTAATTTACAGTGCACCTTTTGCTGTTTTATAATTGCATCATTAAAAGAAAGTTACTTATAATTGTTTATATTGTCTTGACAGATGTTAACATTTTACATAACATTGCTCCCACTAATACATACATTTGGGATATCAATAACACATCGTTTCCTAACAACTGGTGTTTACATAGTAGCAAATGCCAGTGTAACTTAACTTTTGTCAAGCTAAACTGTTCATACTATGCTATTCTGAACTGCTTATCACAGGCACATTCAGACCTGGAGGACTGGAGACAAAGGCCAATGCTTTATGTGTTCCACAAAAAATAAAACCAACATACACAATCACAGAACCACAGAATGTTAGGAGTTGGAAGGGACCTGGAAAGATCATCTAGTCCAACCCCCCTGCCACAGCAGGATTCCCTAGACCAGGTCACACAGGAATGTGTCCAGACAGGTTTTGAATCTCTCCAGAGGAGACTCCCCAGCCTCTCTGGGCAGTCTGTTCCAGTGCTCTGGAACTGGGAAAAACTTTTTTCTTGTATTCACACGGAACCTCCTATGCTTCAGCTTACAGCCATTGCCCCTTGTCTTGGCAACGAGGAACTTGCCAAGAACACAGGTATGAGTTTGGGGATTTTTTCTCCCTCCTTGGCATAACTGTATTTGTCCTTCAGCAGTTAAGTATCCACTGAGGCCCTTGAACAGTAATAGCTCCATATGAAGAGAAACTCAGCTACTCACTTCAGGTTGGACTCTCAAAAAACAGTTAGCACCTGACAATGCTCATAGATGAATGCAGAGACTTCAGAAACACCTTCTCCTCAATTTCAGTCCAGCCCCTGGGCAACTGAGTCCTTAGGAAAATATGGTCTGATGGGTAGGGGTGGTACCAAACTTAGATCTGCAGTGGGAGCTTCTCCATTTATGTTACTTGTCCAGTGTGACTTCATAAACCCTAGAGAGAGAGACTTTACATGTTCATGTCACCCTAAGACATGCATCAAAAAGAGATCAGATAAATCATAGCCTAGAAAGCACATCATTTCCAGTGATTATGAAAGGAATCCAAACTAGCTCAGAGGCAAAGATCTCGGATCTTCTGTCCCAAAAGCACTGAAAATCGGGTCCAAGACAGTGAGGAGAACATCTGTGAAGTATACACCCTTCCTAGAGCAAGAATTTTTCCCACATCTGCTTAGTCTTATGCCTATCAATGGTTCTATCAAAACAAATATATAACTTACTCATTCAGTCAACATGAACAGCAGTCCTGGAAATCCTTCATACATTGCATCGTAATTCTTTGCACCACACCTACCCCTATTTATTCTTATTTCCCCAAGCACAACTTCACTCATATAGATAATCTTTTTGTCTCTGTCTTTTTAATCATCCAACACTGGACTAGTTGATCTGCTCTGGAAATTGATATTGCATCCTTGTAGCTGTTGTTCACCAACTTGCATTACAGTACTCTTCTGGATCCACTCACAGGCCACAGATGCAAGAAACAACATACGTTGTATCCAAAAGATAGGTAATGGTCTCTGCCCAGGATGGTCTCTGGCAACCAAGCTCAACTAGTGAAGCATCACAGCAAAGACAATTTCTGGGACCATTGTACAAAGGTAAGAAATTTGTTCAGCGTATTTTTGTATTGTCATACAATAACACCACCAAGATAGATGAAACCACAGAAATCATCATTTAAAGTAAGGATTGCAACAAATTTTGTACATTATTGACTTCTTCAGAAACAACAGCTTTTCAATACTGATTTTCAAGTGTGACACCACAGGCAGAATATAAAACCTTCTTATAGTCCAGAAAAAAACTGAGCTACATCTGTTCTTTGACATTACAGGTGATAAAGCATCACTTTGATGGCTCAGCTGAGATCAGAGCACATCCTAGGTACCACATAGACACACACTAAGATACAGCATCTGCCCTGCAGAGATTTCATTTTAAGTACCATAAGACAGAAAAAGGAATTATTTGTATTCTTGTACTACAGATCAGGAAGCTGAACCTTGGGGTTTAAGTACAAGATTGTCCTTCTTTTTGCATTATCAGTATAAACAGTGATTATTGACAGTATTACTGAGACCAAATAAGAAAAACAAGACAGCTTAAGTGAAGATTATATTGTGGCATATGAATCATTTCAAGCATACATGTTTGGCCCATAGGTATGAAGACAGAAAATACTTACTGATGTTGCTGCTGTCAAACTTCTAAGGCACTGATCACAAACCTTGCACCCTTTCTGCTGGATGTTGTAAACATGCATACATTTGCACATACCAAAAGATGCTTTGTGCTCTGGAAAGCAAAGGGTCCCGTGAGGATGCAGCTGCAAGATCCATGTGTCAGTAAATACAGCATCATTGTGCTGTCAGTCTTTCAGCATTCAACCACCAGGTGAAAATGCAATATAACAGAGGAGGCCACCCCTCAGGATGAGTCAGACAGGCACTCTATGGCAAAGGGAGCAGCAAATCCCATTCACCCAGGCTGCCCTGTCATCTTCTTCCATTAAGTCAGCTAAAGGATTTGTGCTTTTCTCCATGCTTCCCTTCAAGCCTAAAAGGAGAGGTTTATAGTGACTTATCACAGTGAGTGGACCAACATAGTACAATTGGTAAGTGGTGTGCAAGCATAGAATAAAAGGACACTGTCAAAACTGAAGAACTCAGAAGTTGCTTCTGCATTAATGGTGATTGATGTCTATTCTTCTTCTTTTGGATACCCTAAGCAGGCTCCCTAATCTGCCCTGGTAAACACTAGACCTTAATCACTAACTACCAAGAACAAGTTACAGATACATCAATGCCAAATATTGGTTGATTTTCTATTATTTCTTCCTGGAACAAATGTCAATCCTCAGCTATTTTTACACAATCAATTTTATTGAAAAATAAAAAGGACCTAAAACTATCCAGGTGGGTTGGTGCGTTGATTGGTTGGCTGGTTGGGGTTTTTGCAGGGAGGGGGTGCAGGGAAGGAAGGGATTTCAGAGTCCATATTTGGAGCACTAGTAAAAGCCAATTTGCCTTGGCAGCTGTAGCCATCTTTACATAGTTATTCTCCTTGCAGAGTAGAAGGTTGTTTGAATTTCTCATCTTTCCTTTGTGTCTACAAGATCCCCTCACACTCCCAGGTATGGTTCTGCCATATACACAGTTTTTCCTTCAGTGTATACCCAGCGTACAGCCTGATCTCATTGACTAAATCTGGAGTTTTAATAGATGTTATTTGACTTTTAAAAGCATTTCATATTAGGATTTTCAGATTTAATTGACAGATATTCAATTTCAAAGTCCTACTCTCCTTTTCATAAATTGCTAATGGTACTTTATCCGAAACAGAGCTAACCTAATAAACAGATGAACCTTTGTTGTCATTTCAGCTGCTCAGAGCTCTGGGCTGTATATAATTGCTCTCTTCATTTTACAGTTCTTCTGCTTCAGATTAAACTTTTTCAGGATGTTGCAACGCCAAAACATGCATTCTAACAGGAAATCAGCATCAAAGGTAATGGGCTCACAGACATCTTTGATGCTTTGAAACCAGAGGAAGAGAAGTAACTGTTTAATTTACAACAGTTATTGCAGAGGAACAGAGGAGGAGAAAAAAAGAGATCCTGACTAACGGGCACAAAGGAGAGTTTAGCACTGATACTCCGCTGCATTACCCTCGCGGGCTGCTCGCCGCCACGGCCGAGGCAGCGACCGGGACTCCCTCTAGTGTTCGCCGGCGGCAGCGCCCGCCTGGGCTCCCGCAGCTCCAGGATCCCCGGACACCTCACTGGGGACTCACCACCCCCTGCCGCCGTGGGGAGAGGCACAAGCCCCGCACGAGAGCATTAGCAGCTCTGCAGCTTCCTAGGGGAGAATTGGTAGTTGTTAGCTGTAGGAAATTGCTCTGCAGCTTCATTTAGTAAGCCTGCCAAGATAGGAATGACAGAGGCTTTAGGATCCGGGCTGGATGGGAAGCAGTGGCCCTCCTCAGCTCAGAAGACTAACTAAATCCTGGGCTGCAACAGAAGGAGCGTGACCAGCAGGGTGACGAGGGTGATTCTGCCGCTCTACTCTGCATCGGTGAGATCCCACCTGGAGTACTGCATCCAGCTCTGGAGTCGTCAGCACAGGAAAGACATGGACCTGTTGGAGAGGATCCAGAGGAGGCCACGAAAATGATCAGAGGGATGGAACACATCTGCTGTGAGGAGAGTTGGGGCTGCTCAGCCTGGAGAAGAGAAAGCTCCAAGGAGACCTTACTGCAGCTTTCAGTACTTAAAGGGAGCCTATAAGAAGGATAGAGACATTTTAGCAGGGCCTGTTGTGACCAGACAAGGAGTAATGGTTTTAAACTGAAGGAGAGGAGATTTAGACTGGATGTAAGGAAGAATTTCTTTATGATGAGTGTGATGAAAGACTGGTGCAGGTTGCCCAGAGAAGTGGTAGAAGCCTCATCCCATTCCAGGTCAGGTTGGCTGGGGCCCTGGGCAACCTGACCTAGTTGAAGATGTCCCTGCTAACTGCAGGGGAGATGGACTAGATGACCTTTAAAGGTCCCTTCCAACCCAAACCATTCTGAATATTCTTCGTAGTGAAAGAACAGTAAGTGAGGGGAATTGTTTTCTGAAAAAAAATAAGAGACTAGCCTAATAAAATAATCTTTATGATAAAAACATCTTCATGCTTGATATTGGAGAGGCTTCTAATAAAGAATTTGAAATTTTCAAGGAGAATAGACATTTTTTACCAATCTTTTGCTCCAATTTTTCATTTAGTAAGATGGGTTTCATGGATTGTCTTTAAATAGTTCTAATAACAACAGCATCCACACATCTTTATAATTACCTTCACAGAAGTCAAAGAATAAACTTACAACAAATGAATTGTGGAGATGTATGCTAAATCATGGAGGCTCCACCCTTCCAGCAGCTCTCCTCAAGGAACAACTAATGTCCTAAGGATAGCAGTTTTGGTTACACACAGTCTCTCAGCCAAAAACCCAGATGCTGCATCACAATATGTGAGTACACACTTGCTTTCTCCTCCACCTCCAACACCCAGACAGTGCTTTGAGAATGAATTCATACAAAATCTAGCCCTTACCACCTCAATATGCAGAAACTGGCAATTTTATTTCCTCAGTTCAAAGTTTTAAGCTAGAGCCTTGTAGGTTAGTCCAGTGAAGAAGGTAGCAAATATGATTAGAAGGGACCTTCTCACCATAAGCAAGTGCACTCACTGGCCACCTGCAGTCAAATTCGCACTGCAGGGTAGTGCTGGATCTCCAAATACTGTTGGAAGAAAACACTGCAGCAATGGTTAGGAATGAAGCTGAAGTAGCACTATGCATCTGCATAAATACAGACAGAAAAGCAGACACAATGGTTAAGCACATGAACTTGAAATACAATTTTAAAAAGACAGGAGAACAATTATCAAATACCCTAGCTACATATTATTTTGGTTCCATTAAATATTTTATTGCCATCAGATTTTGAAGAAACAGAAATTTATTTATGGCATTGTTTTTCCACAGTGAAAAAATTCATGGGCAAGTATGTCAATTTTTCCATTTACAACACTGTGGACTATTTATTTTCACTGAAATGGCTATTCTTGGTGAATAATACAGAAGTATTATTAAAGTACAGAATGTAGAGAAGTATATTTTTATATTTTTTTTAACCACACCTTAAAATGCTTGAAATAAAGACTGATCCCTTCTGAACTGGAAAATGATATCAAAATATTTTTTTCTTTTGAAAAAAGAGTTCTGTTTAGGGTCAGTTCTTCTGTCAAGTGACAAGGTAAACTTTAGCATGGCCTAAGACATCATGACCTACTGCAGCTTTGACTCTGACATGTTGAGTAACCTACTACAAAGACACTCATCACTCTGAGCCTCAGTTTCCCTTGTTGCAAAAGAGTAAAACGACTCTGTCTTTAAAAAAACCTCCAAGGTCTGTGGATGAAGTAAACCATATGATAATTGCCAATCAGAGCAGCATCCCAGCAACTAACAGCAAAATGTAGCTCATTTCCCAGATTAGGATTTGGATAAGCATTCATAAAAACAAATAAACAGACAAGAGAAACATGTTTTCATAGGAATCACATGGAATAATAAGTATATTCATTATATTTTTTGGATAATAAAGGGAAATAAAGATGAGTGGACAGACATTTAACTTCTCTCATAGAGTTGTACCTTGTTTGTAAAGTCAGCTGGCCCCTACTCCTACTCAGAGGAATCTTTGATAATTCACATGTGAAATTAAAGGCATCTTATTTATTCAGTTATTTATTATTCTCTGTAAAATGAGTTAGGAATTTGTCCCTGTGAATAATGTTAGCCATAATAGTTAATTTACTCCTATTCATTGGCAGTAATAAAAATGTACAAGGGGATGCAGAAACATTATTATTTCTTGCTTGAAGTGCAATTTCATGTGGTGAGAAAAACACGCTAATATGCTGCAAAGTGCTACAGAAATTTAGTTCTCAAAGGAATGGCAGTATTAAATGTATTCTGACAAGAAGGGGCTTTGGAAGGGAAACATTTATCTTCATAAAGTCATTAAATTTACTGAGCAGCACTGCATTCTTACTGCAATCTGCTCACTCCATTAAAGGCAGAGCTGTGGAACGGTCTCTGCTGTATTAGGAGCATCAACATTTTTGAAAATTGTAAGAATGGGGGAAAGAAGACTTAAGGTGGGAGAAATAATATATCCTTCTTTAAAAGAACCCTCTTCATAAAAAATAAAATCTTAAAAAAAAAAACCAAACAAACCACCACCACAGCAAAACCAGCAAACACTCAGAAATTGCCACTCAAACAGGACAAGTTTCACTGCCTTCTCCAGGAAAGAAACATATTACAGGGGAATTTTGAAAGATGATACTTTAAAATACTGAAATGAGAACTAATGGCTTTGAGGGCATTGGCAGCACATAACTGGCATGGGAGGGATGCTCAAGGTAAAGGAATAGGAAGAGCAGCTTTACACATACATATTTGGCCTGTAACTACCTCCTAATTTTCAGGTTTATGGAACTAAAATGATATTAGGGCAAGTAGATAACTCTTCAATTTGAAGATGATGTTCTCAGTGTTATTTCCATGCAATTGGTTACTTTATTTCTCTTCATCCTTGATACATAGATATGCTTTAAGTGAAAATATCAAACTGTGAGCATTGCAGTGATTCAGTAACATTTTGGGTGAAGTCAATCGAGCCAGATCAGACAGGCTAATAGGAGGACCTGGGTCAAAGTCACACCACAGTGTGATATAATTAAAGAATAAAGTCCTTCCTCCAGAGGAAGCAGGAGAATTTCTCCAGCCAGGAGAGCAAGGGTTATTTTTATAGAGAAATTAGCACACAAACTCAAAAAAAAGAAAACAGTCCTGACATAAGATGTGAAAATTATTGCATGGTGTTGATAATCTGGATGAGGGGATTGAGTGCACCCTCAGTAAACTTGCAGATGCCACCAAGTTGGGTGGAAGTGTTGATCTGCTTGAGGGTAGGAAGGCTCTACAGAGGAATCTGGACAAGCTGGATTGATGGGCCAAGGTCAATGGAATGAGGTTCAACAAGGCCAAGTGCCAGGTCCTGCACTTCGGCCACAACCACCCTATGCAACACAACAGGCTTAGGGAAGAGTGGCTGGAAAGCTGCTCAGCAGAAAAGGACCTGGGGATGTTGGTCGACATCTGGCTGAACATGAGGCAGCAGTGCGCCCAGGTGGCCAAGAAGGCCAACAGCATCCTGGCTTGTAACAGTAGAAGTGTGGCCAGCAGGGCCAGGGAAGTGACTGTCCTCCTGAACTTGGCACTGGTTTAGTGGCAAGCATGGTACTGTTGGGTGGATGGTTGGACTCAATGGTCTCAGAGGTCTTTTCCAGCTATAACGGTTCTATGAAGGCACCAGAACCAGGATATACACATTGAACTTTTCTAGTCCCATTATAATCTCTTTAATGACCTCCCATGTACCCACTGGAGAAGGAAACTACCTATGCTTGCAGCTAACATCAAGAACAGATAGCTAATTAAGTACCACCTAACTGTGACAGTAAAACTGTAAAGGATATTTCTGAACAACAGCCAGAGCCATCAACAACATCTTTACTGCAGGCTTTTTATGTCAATTACACAGGGCACCAAAGATCTCCAAGGATTCATTCCAGAAACAAGGCAGAAGGAAACCATAACATTTACAACACAAACTCACCTACCCTTTTAACTACAAAATACAGCGTTCAGAATCAGCTTGACAAAAGCAGCTATGCAACGATCAGAACCTGAACCTAACTCTCAGCATGATTGAGCTGATCCAAACCAAAGGAAAAGCAATACTCTTAATGCCTCTATTCACTGCAACAGGGAATATCATACCTCCTTTAATTGATTTTGTTATCATCACATCCACAGACTCTCAAAAGCTCAGAAACACTTTTGCCTGGCTTATGAATGCAAAACAAGATGTTGAAAGAACTAATTGACCCCATTTTCACAAAGGTTGAATGCAAAATGTTTCAAGCGCTGCAAGTAAACTCTTCAAGCTTTTCCTCTGTGAACACACAATCGCCATCAAGGTCCAGAAGACTAGATATTCACTGATTTCTGGATCTAGCAGGTCTGAAGAATTACTTTTTAATAGCTTCACATTACAAGTGCATCAGTTCTGCAGATTAGCGTTGTCCCACACTTTACAACATCTGTGTTAAAAGGTCAGAACCTCCCGGCTTTGTTCTGTCTCTAAATGTGCCAAATAAATACAGTGGGTAGAATTTAGATTGCCTGCAGAATAATTGTACTATCATACCAATTTCTAACATACTTGTAGCCAGTTGCAACCTTGTTGTAACACAGAAAGGAAAAAACAAAACCCTAAACAAAACAAAACACAAACCTACATCAGGAAACCACAGACTTCCCTAATGGGTTACAGTGCATAATTGAGTATAAAGAATAGTTATTGCTTGAACTACAGTTGAACTGAGATTTCCAGCTTCCCTAGCAAATGTTCTGCTACTGCTGCTAAGCTATAGTAATAATTTCTAATTGTGTGGGTTTTAAGTGAAAACAGCAAGAAATGTTGTTCGATTGGTTACAGTAACTTATTCCTTCCAATGCTACCAGGCCACTGGAACAAGCCCTGGAAATCAGAAGTCTTTTACCTAAACAACACTAGCAGACGCTGGAAACTAATGAAGCAATGCTGCAGTAGCATCATGCCTGTTACATAATTAGAGGAACAGCACTGGACACCATGAGATTGTCACACACCTTGCTAATGAACCATGCTTTACACACATTTAATTAATTAATTATGGCTGAAGTAATTCACTGCTAGCCAGCAACTGCTTTATTATACACAAACCTGACCATCTTACAAATACCACACTGGAGTGCTAATGAGCTACTAAGTGGGACTGGATGTTACCAGCAATTTTGTGGGAAATCAAGTAATACAAGATCAGATATCAAATAAAAGAGCTTTTAATCCAAGTGAGATAATTAATTGCACCTCCTGTCTCGCAGCTTTCCTAGAACTTTACAAGAAAAAAGAGCTTTCTCATCAAGTTAATTTGATCCTACTGCTGAAAACTTTCTAAAATTATGAGTGTCATTTAGCAAGTCTGACAGGAATTACTATTATTTACATAGTGGCTTCTCCTCAGGATTCCAATATGCTCCAGAGACATCATTCAAACACCCAGGGAAAGACAATAAGCCCAAAGAGGTGAAGAGATAGATGAGGGAGGAAAGAGGGGAATGTTACAGTTTCTTCATGGGAGCTAAGAATACTCCACTACTTTTCAGATCTCATTCATTCCTCAGCCATTCATCTGCTTCTCAAAACCACGGAGAATACAAGCAGGGTGCAGAGAACATGCAGTGCCCTTTGCCAAAGGCCAGGAAGAACTGCAGTCCTTGCACTCAAGGCAGCTCTCAAGGGCAGGAAGGCAGGGAAGCAGGGTAAGAGCCTTCTACTTCAGCGTAAGAGTTTCGTGGACTCTGCACAGAACAGGCTGCAGCCACCTCCATGTCCTGAAGTCCCCCTACACCTGCACTGCTCTGCTGACCTCCAGAACCTGTTGCCTCTGCACTTTCCAGTCTCCAGTAAGAAGGAAATTTTTGAACATAGTTCCTCTTCAAATCACAGAATCATTAAGGTTGGAAAAGATCTGTTAAGCTTACCAAGTCCAACCATTGACTCAATACTACCATTCCACTAAACCATATCACAAAGTGCCATATCTACAGGTCTTCTAAATCCCTCCAGGAACGGTGACTCCACCACTTCCTTGGGCAGCCTGTTCCAACGTCTAACCACTCTTTCAGTGAACCTCCTCTGGTACAACTTGAGGCCATTTCCTCTTGTCCTATTGCTAAACACAAGAGAGAAGAGACCTCACTACAACCTCCTTTCAGGTAACTGTAGAAAGCAAGAAGGTCTCCCCTCAAATGCTCCTGTTGTGTTTAAAAAGAGGACACTAGCAACACCATACAACCTAATTTTAGGTGCTCCCAGACTAATAAGGAATTAACTCTGTTCTGCCTTTATTTTATCTTTTATCATAGAGATGATAATAAGGCAGCACAGAAGATGACCAGAACATTTGGGGAACATTAAAGCAGGCTGTTCTTCTGGAGGAAAATCCAAGGAAATCAATAGCTGAGAAAGCCCCAGCTCAATTTTGTAGCTTAAATAGCATTCTTCTGTATTCTTATTTGGCTTGTGTATGCATATGTGTAATAAACCCCTGGGGCCTTGATAGCACTTTTCTTCTACAGTTGCAGTTAAACATAAGTTGGCCATGACTTCCATAACCCCCATAAAGTGTCTAAAGTAACAGGATGAAAGCATACTTCATTTCTCCCTGGATCCAGTATTAAATGCTCACCATGCTTAAAAGTCTTACTATTTTTTAGTTCACTAGCTCATATCATCATCTCTGCTATCCAGTTATTTCCTTTTTGCATGTTTTTTCTTCCCCTCAAACCTTCTGGTCTTTCAGCATTCTACAGCCCATCATTTCTTAATTCCTGCTGACTTTTATCATTTGTACTCTCCTTAATTGGTTTGTCACATTCCTATTTCCTTTTCATTCCCTTTCCATTTTTATTTTCCTACATTCTAACTTCCTCCAATTTATTTTCCTCCTTCCTAAACTATGATTTTTATTGATGCTGAATGCAGCCCGCAGGCCAAAAATAATAGTCAGTCCAAAACCAAGTGGCCACAGTTCTTCAGTTTTTCACAGATTAATTTCAGAAAAGAGGTTCTATTTGGCTAAATTTCTTTTTCTGTATTTCTAGCTACTGAAGGAGCTGCACATACAATAAATATTTAATAGGAAATCCCCTCCAGCTCAATTCAGGCCCCACAGCTTCTCATTACCATGTCTTGGAATAGCATCCTCATTGTCACTTGCTTAATTATGCTAAGAAAGAGCTGAATTGTGTGGCTGTTGGGATCAGAAAGTGATTAAATTCACTTGGCAAGACTTTGGATATCTCATTATGATCCTCATTTAGCACTTCTAATTGAGTCCATTTGAAATTTTTTTTTAGTTTTCTAGAATCATGATTTGTAAAAATCTTCCCAACAACAGCAAATATTTCCTTAACTTTTTCTTTTTTCATTGCAAATTCGAAGAAGAATCAGGTAAAGACTAAAAGCAATTTGATGTCCTATTGCACCACTAATCTTTTTGAATGACTGTCACCCTTACAGAAAAGGGAACTGAAACTCCCTGGCGTAGACACCTAATTTCTGATGGAGATTTCTTTCCTATGCATTAACACTTGCTGAGTATATTAGCCTCTGTAAAGGATCATAAATGGAACCTTGCTTCCCCTGACCCCTACTCTCCAGCAGTTTCTTGAGAGCTTGTCTCCTCATTTCAGGTGGAAGCATCATTCTAAAGGTGAAGATGAGGATGCTGCTGGGAAGGAGAGGGTTTCTGCTTTGAGAGTTGCTACCTTTCTTGCAGGAAATTCATTTATTCACCGAAGTAAACCAGCAGAAGAGCTAGGTATCATTTCAATCACAATTAACATGTCAAAAGATGACTCAAGTGATGCACAAGTGCCAGATATCTGCACAGGGGGTTAATTTCATCCTAAGAAGTCAGATGATAAGTGAGTGTCCTATTAAAATCAACACACATACAGTTTACCAGCATAGATATAGTTCTCACGTTAGTATTGGGTAAGCATCTTAATAGCACTATAAGCAAGCTCTCAGAGCAATGGCTACATACAGTCAGAAATAGAAATGTTGTTCACATACTCTGATTTGTATGAATCTTTCAAAAAACAGCATCATGAAAATACACCTTTGTGGATAATGTCTGTGCTGAGTCCTACCTCAGTGCAGAAACAGTGATGAAAGTCTCTTCCTCACAGTGAGATACAAATAACAAAGCTATAACCTCTGAAATTAGCTACCATTAAAGAATAAAAGACTTTGAGGGGCAAGAACAAGGACTGGCTATGCTAGAAATTCTCCCACAAAAGAAAACAAAAGAAAGAATTCCTATAAACACCTTTAGCAGTTTTCACAACTCACAGCCATAGTTAAAACGGTGGTTGCTATGTCTTCATTTTGCAGAGATGTAGGCAGATGAAGGAAGGTACTTTAAGAAACTCTAAAGCAATTCTGCTGCAAGAATAACAGAATGAAGTAATAAGAAATAGCAAATCACAAATAATCTCAGCATCCAACAGGGCATGCACATAAAAGATCACTTCTATTTTATATATGCAAAATCAGATGAGAAAAAGTTCTGTGAATTTACAGAAGCTTACACAAAAAGGCCAATATGACCTGAGACACAGACAGTTAATGAAATCCTTGACCATGCAGAGTCCTGCTGAAGATGTGCTCTGACTCAGCATGGCACCACTGCTTTCAGTTTTCTCCAATATCTGGCATGCTAAAATGGCCAACTACCCCATCCCAAGTCTCATTCAGAGAAGCACATAAAGGGTACTTAATTTTGCAAAACCAAGTCATTTACTTTTCTCTTATCCCTGTAGCAAATTCTTTTCTGCAGAATTTCCCAAGCACATTTCCCCCTTTTCAAGAAAGAAAATTTAGGTCTTCCTTCTTTGTAGCTGTGAACTTACCCCAAGAGAGTCATTGTCCACCATATCTGAGGGTTTGACCCTTTACTTTTAGCCCAATTGCCACAGAAAAGTTTCTCTGTAAGAATTGCATAATAATGTCCTAAAGATAACCTGAGCTGCTCCAAAGCCTAGAGTCTGTGAACTATGAAGTATTTGAAGACAAAAACATTTCTTCTACTAGTTCTTTAAAGTCTATTCAGAAAAACAAAGGAAAAAAAGAAATGGCAGAGAAAAACTTGAAGCCTCAAGGCCACCATCAGCCCAAGGATTTGCAGTTCTCCTGAGTGCATTTTTTTAGTGTCTCTGTTCAAGCTGGTACAGGAGATTGACTTTTAAGGTTGACGGTATTGATCTAATTCACAGCCCCTATACTCATTCATCATGATTCTTTAATCAATAGTCTAGCTACTTAAGATACTAGGAGTTTGGGTCCTTATTTATCTAGACGACATTTTGATAGCACCTATCTCTTCAGGGGCTCTTGTCTTTTAGGTCAGCACTTCATTCCACCTCATCTTCCCCAAGGTGTGTAAGCAGTGGGAAATCACAGAAGACATCAGTGTCACTCGCCCCAGTGTATGTTTGGGTGTGGCAAGACCACATTTTGGATTCCTCAGTAGGTTTTATAACTGTAAATTTCGGCAGTCACACTGATTTCCACCAGCCTGAGCTCTCTCCTTCACAATCCACATAGGACCTTTACTACTAACACAAAAGGAGCTGTTGCAGCTTAACCAAATTATGATCCCAGGTACAGCAGGCCTCATTGTTTCAACACTTCCCCTTTTCCTTTCTTAGAATCAAAAGTGATCATCAAGAGAGTGTTTCCTGTCTGCCTTTTCAATAATAGCTTCAGTTCTCCAGGATGAATCACCTTGTCTGAAGCACTCAGTTGTCTCTGCTTTACAGTAGGTGCTCTCCACCCCTGAAATTCTATCAATCTACATGCTGGCAATGACATTACCACAGAGCCACACTCATATATCTAACAACAAGTTCCTGTTTCAGTTATTCATTTCATGTTTTATTAGGATAGAGTATTTTTTTTTTTAATTCACCTACATTCCAACAGACTGCTGAACACTTCAGTGAAAACAAGCTACAATAAACAGAAACCTGCTGGTCCTTCATGCTGAAAAATAAACCATCTCAAGCTTTGAGGTGTCAACGAGTTGCATGCTGCAGCCCTGGTCTTGCTGTACAGCACTGCATCCTCAGCTGGGGTGAAGTCAGGGAAGCTACTTCAGTTCCACAGCTGAACATCTGGTCCCCTGCAAACAGACTGCACTCCAGTAGCTGAGTTTCTTTCAGCTACTGTATTATGCAAGATAAAGAACACAAGGGATAGAAGCTTAAGCTTTGAAAGTGAATGTATTTGCATCATGAACTCCCTCAAAATTTGCCTGTTTCAAAATTGAATTCAAGCATCCAATGCTTTGCATGTCTCAGAGTAACTGAGACACAGATACCCTGCAATTTTCCCACAACCAGGCCCAGCCTTACCAACTGCTACCCAAGCAATTCTCTCTGGCTGATTTCATACAGACCAATGTTAAAACTTCCTAGTCTTGAATCTTTCCCAAGACCAGCTGGGAACAGAACAGCTTCCCCCTGAAAAATAGGATCCATAAACTTCCAGCACATGAAAAACGATGTTGTAAGTTGCATGGGGAGGTTTCTGGAGAGAAGGCGAGAGTCTAAAGACAAGGTATTTTCATGGCCCTGTGAAAATACAGTTTGTAACTTTTTGCTATGCTTTACATAAACCTCTGCTCTACAAAAGAATCCCAAAATACCTAAAGTTTATTTAACAATTATCTAATCAAAGTAATTATAATTTACAAATATAAACACATAACACAAGGATAAACACCATTTTGGTAGTGCTGCTGTTACACTGAGCACTACTTCGTTCTGGAAGTGCTTCTGCCTGTTGCAGTGAGACTCCTTGGGAAGCACAGAGTTACTGCAGACCAGGGCTACAGTCCCCTCCCTTTTCTCCTGCTACAGACATGTCTTCTCACTAGGCTGGTCACTCTGTAGAGTTACTATCTGCATGGCTGCTACCAAGTTTTCAATATGTCACCGTATTGACTGCATGTCACCAGAAGGCTTCCTCAGTAAAAAGTTTCCACATTGTTCCCCTATAACTATGAAGCCTTCCTATCCCATAAACTTGCTTGGTCAATCTCACCATTAATTATAATCTCTTCTTGCAGCCCTAGAAGAGTCTGGATTGTCTGCACTGAGGGTTGCAAAGTGACAGTGGCACAGGATGGTCATGCTGCATCCAGTCTTTAGGTAACGATGAACTTCATGTCATTTGAATCTGAAAAATCCATCTCTTCTACTGCTTTAGAAAGAACAGTAAACATAGGCAATTGCCACCAACAGGCTTTCCTCAAACCCATTGTAACACTATGGATTAAATCTGCTTCTGCACAGAAGGTCTTTACCCTTGCTTCCACCCTTAAAATAGGTTTATCTATGAGAGAAGTGGTGCTTGAACCTTTTGCCGAGCTCTTCTGGACAGAGGGGTGAATTTCACCAGACTATTTACCCAAACACATTGCTTCCTAAATCAAAATAACAACTACAGCTGCCCCTGACATGCAAATAAGTGTCATCTTTCAGAAGGTCTGCCACAGCTTGTATCTCAAAGGCAGAATAAGTAACGTGTGGTGACAGATGTTTTCATAGCTGCTTTTGCATTGTAGAACTTAGCACATACATAAGTACACCTACCACACATGCAAGAAAGACTTTACTTACAGAATTCCTTCTTGTCATATTTAATTCACAGGCACACACACTCAGTCTGCTACGTTCCAACTTGGCCAAATCCTTGTTCACCAAACTATCTTCCCTCAGCTGTGCAACATCCTAAGGGCACACAACTGAGAGAAGAGGGAAAGCCTATTAAGTGATGAGGACGCAGTGTTTATAAAAATTAAAATGTGTGCAGGGTGTTTGGGAAAGAATGAAAAAAATTCAAGAGCTGCATTGAAGTATGCTGAATGATTTTAAAATATTAAATCAAGGCCTTAATTACTATGTCTCTAATCTCATACAGTCACACTTCACTTTGAGGCAATTTGTGATTAAATAATAATACTTTAAGGCAAATAACAACACTTGGCACTTTTATAGTGCCTTTTGCCTAATTAGTTTGGGATTAGTTCCTTCACATTGGGTATGGGGCTTTGAAGATATAAAGTGCTAAGTATCATTATGACCTGAGGATCTCAAAGCATTTTACCCATATGCATTAATTAAGCCTCAGAGCGCTCCTATGAGGTAGGTAAGTATTTTTGTATCCCTCTGTGTTTGGCAGGCCCAAACAGAGCCTCTCTACTAAGAGAGACTGGTCTAAGATTGGCCAGTGCTTTCAAACTTGCAGACACATTATGCAAGCACTTATGTGCACAAGCTGCCTTCCTGGACTCGGCACTCCCATTGCCCCCTCCAACCAGAAAAGTATCCGTAAAAGCATCTTCACATTTAACTGTAAGGGTCTTGTATCAGAAACCTCTGCAGTGGTGCCTGGGCACGCCCAGAACTTCTGGGAAATCAGATCAGTGCTTAGGAAAGAGCTGTAAGAGTTAATTCCTACCTGCAAGAACCCCAGTGAGAAAGATACCCTTATTTCTTGGTTAAAGTTTTAGGGACATGAGAAGTGAAACTGAAATATTCCAACAACTCAAATCCAAGGATTTGTGTAGTAGAGTCAGATGCAAAGTCATGTGCCCCATTGCAGGTTATATAGTCCTCAGGCCTTCTCCAGAAACACAAGTTTCTTCTTTTGTTTGTTTCCTCCAAACACCAGAACGCAGAGGCAGCTCAGAGGGATCACAGGCTGTTACCAAAGCAAAGAAAAGAAACTACTTCCTTTTTGGTTCATCCATTATGAAAACATAAATCAGGAACAAGAAGCTACAGAATCTTCATTCTATTTATAATTAATATTGTACCTGAAGCAGTCACCTGCAGAAGAAAGAGGTATGAAAGGATTTCAACTTATTTGATAATTAAGGGTATTTAGTGTCCTTTAAACATAAAGTTTAAAAAAGAGGAAATCCACAATCTGCCTGAATGTTCTTAGTTCAACAAAGTCTTTGAGTTGACAGCTAATAATTAATTAACAATGAACGGTGTCTTTCAGTCTGTCACTGTGATTGACACTATCATCTTCTGAAAAGTGAAAGATTTGTTAATGTGGCAGACTACAGTCTAGAAAACATTAAAGCTTCACCATTCCCACTGCTTTCAGCTAAGTGCTTGACATGACAGGTTAGCTTGCTGAAAGAGAGGAGGAGGTGAAGAGACCAGCAGCAACCTCTGCCGGTGGACATACAGCTTCCCCTCTGAGCAGCGAGTTCACTACAGACAGATGGGAGAAATTAGGGATAAAAAGACCTGACTGGCTCTGAAAATACAAATTGCTGGAGGCCAGGTCAGTAGGTTGGGAAGCAGTAAATTACACACTTGCACTGTGCTGATGGCCATTCCTAGGCCTGCCCAGCAGCAGGGCAGGGGCTGGATGGGCTTTGGCAGACCCTGCTGGAAGGGCTGCTGCTATCACCATTTCCTCTATCAGAATTACTCCACCCAGCAGTGTCACTCCTGGTTTATCCTGGCACATTCAACACATATGAAACAGTTGTCTAAGACAGCCAGGAACTGGGAGCTTGTCTTCTGTTATACATATTTGTTCATTATTTTAAATCCTATTAAAATTTTACAGACACTGCAAAAAACTATGAAATAAGTGTTTTAACTTAAAATAACTGACCTAATTAAACTAATCAAGCAGCAGAGAGATACTTCATTCTAGTAAACACAGACTCCTGCCATCTCACCCACATGGGTTTATTACAGTCTACCATGCATCCAGCTTAGAATGATAGAATCACAGAATCATTATGGTTGGAAAAGCCCTCTGAGATCATTGAGTCCGAACATCCACCCAACACTACCATGCTCACCACTAAACCATGTCCCCAAGCACCACACCCACACATCTGATGAACACTTCCACAGATGGTGATTCTGTCAACTCCCTGAGTAGCCTGCTCCAATGCCTGGTAACTCTATAGCAGAGTTTGCTTTTCTGGTAAAAGTAAATCTATCTCCACAATTCATTCTGCTTCCTATTCTTTATCCACACAAGCTTTGGCCAACTTTCTACCAAGGAAAAAAGGACACAAGACTTTTAGACATTTGTACGTCTTACTCTTCCTTCTGCTCCTTTCCCCTCAGCCATGGAAATTACTTTGCTTCTGCCAACCCATTAGTTCTCCAGTTCTCATCCTCAATCCATTTCCTCTTTTCCTCTCTGTCTCCATACACCCAGCATTTCCATATTCAGTGTCTCCCTGCTCGGAGTGCCCATGCTGACACTGCTTGCTTCTCCACCTCTTGATCCACCCCTGCTTCAGTCTTCACATTACTGCATTGCTGATCCTGTCTGCATAATGGTGGGTATTTTCCCCCCTGCTTTTTCACACAAACTAGTCAATCCTACTGTCACATCAACATTCTTCTCTCTGGTCATCTTAATGCAACCTTTCCCCAATAGCATTCTCTCCCAGACCATGTTGCAAATACCTTTTTCTTAGCTCATGTGATGCTGTTTTCCCCTTCCTCCTTTGGCTCTCCCTTCTTTATTATTTATGGATTGCTTGCCTTGAGTTTTGAGGCTATTCATGATTTACTGACACATCCCATTTCCTCTCATCTGCTCCCAAGATGTCAGTTCTTGCCTTCAATCAGCCCTTGGCACCAAACTTCTCCATTTGATACACTTTAAAAGTAGGATGTTTTTGCTTTCTTTTCTTTCTCCCATGTTGTCCCCTCACACAGGAAACAACCTGAAAAGTAATTCATTCTGGTTTTCAAAAATTCTCCTTTCCATTAATATCTACAAAGAAACTGACAACAATAGATCATTTTCTGCTTAGATCTCTTCACCTAAAATATTGTTTCCTCATACTACTCACGCTGCTTTCTACCAAGAGTGGTCAAAATCCCTAAGTGGATCTTCCAGTTGCTATAGAAATATAAATACTAAATAACAAAAAGAACTTGGAACCAGAGTAGGCAAAGTACACACAATTTATACTATTTGCTCCTTGCAGAGAAAACTCCAGAGAGCACCTGCAAATAAACTAACATCCTCACATCCCTAGCAGGCTTACATGCCAATATTGATGATGGAGGATACTCAAGCTCTATACACTAGTTTATGAGCCTCCTTCAGGTGTTTTCTTTCTTATTTTAAAGAAAGAAATGCAGGAGAAAAAAAGAGGAGAGCATTACAAGACATCCTCTCTAATACACAGTCTCTCTGAAGATGAAACTTGGGGAGCCTTGATTAAGTGTGCTAAAACCACTGCAAGATAACAGATGCACAAGAGTACAACAACTTGACTTCTGTGGGACTCCTGCAAGCACAGTCTGCTTAGTAAAGGCTTTAATTAACAACTTTGCAAAGGACAATGAGATTATAACAATTATTCACTGCAGGCAGCCTGTTTTTGCCTCCTCCAGTCTCCAGCATTTGCTTTAGCCTGCATTCAAGATAAATATTTTATTCGGTGCAGGCAGAAGGTTCATTATGTAACTGACAAAGAGAAAGCATCAATTGCTACATGCACAGATCCTAATGCACCTGGTTAATGTAGTTATAATATGTCACTGCAAACATCTTGTCAGCATTTTGTAATTAAAAAAGAAAAGCTACTGCAATAATAAAGGCAATGCATTTAACAAAGACAAATACCACATGCAAGATGATCTTTCAAAGCAAAAATAGACATTACTAAAGTAAAGCCTCGATAACCTTGCCCTACATACTTCAGTACCCTTGAATGCTCTTTGGCCCAATAAAGTACCCTTTTCCCTTCTACAATAGCACTATTCAGACAAGTAACACTGACCAATCTACAGGGCTGCAACATTTTTCAAAGGACAAAAAGCATTTCTTTCCCATTGAGTCAGCAGGATATTTATTTCCTTATAACAAAGAGTTTTCTGAACTGCTGAGAGATTTGTCAAAATAGAATCACAAGTGATACATTAAACGACCAGAGGGGAGAACTTATTATTAGACATTAAAAGAGAAAGCTGCAAGTTTACAAATAAGAATAGGACTGTGTACTTGACTTTGTAAATTCTCAGTTAATGAGAAATCAAACATGAAAGGCAAACATTTAATCTAGAGAAAATTTAGTCATTTAAATCACAGCCACTCACAATCCTGTTGTCTTACACTTCATAATACACAGTAAAGGGCAACTAGCAGGGCACAAACATGTGCCTGAGCAGTGCTCCAGCAAATGCTGTGGTTATTTAAATATGAGTTAACAAACCACCAGAAGGAACATTATACTAAGAAGTTTATATTAATTTGCAATTCCCTCCATTGCAATCTTAGCCCACAATAAAAGGCAGGCCACTGGACTGGCCTCAGTGGTTCCTGGGGCAAGACAGCACTTTTCATTTTCCAAGGACATGCCCTGCTCACAAGGCTGGACAGTCTCATTGCCTTCCCCTGGCGCAGCGAGCCCTGGGTGGTTAATTGCAAAGGCCAGAAGGCCACAGCACACTCAGTGGGCTAGTGCTTAAGACTTAAGAAAGAAGGAAAGGTGGTTTTACATTCCCAAAGGATCATCATATCACATCTGGATGTTCTACACTCCAGATTTCAGCCACAAAAAGGGAGGGGAGAGTGTAACATCTGCTTCCTCCATCAGCATGAGTATCAATTACCATATTTCAGCAAGGGACAACATGAAACAGCCAAGACTTCTTAGCTGTATACACTAGTCTGACACTGAAGCCCTCTTGCTGCCACAGCTCCAGAGAAATAGGATTGAGATTTGCTTATTCTCGAGCTTTTCCCACTAGCTAAACTAAGTACCTCCCTGCTCGGCCAGCCCTCTATCCAGAGTTCACCAGGAGGCATTTAACTTTTCCTGCACATCCTAAAGCCCCTGAGTGTCTGGTCATGGCAGTGGATTGCACCCCAGGAGCCAGGGATCTCAGCATTCAGTGTTTACTCTCCGCTGATGGTCCTGACATTTCTTACATACAGCATAGGACTGGAAAAGACCTCCTGGGTCACCAAGCTTTCAAAATCATAGTACTGGAAGACACCCCAGAAGGCCATTTAGTTCATCCTTCTATCCACAGAGAGATCAACTGCAAATATGGTATTTGCTCTTAAAGATCTCCAGTGATACAGACATCACAATTTCCCCGACAGTCTCTCTCCAGCTTTCACTGTCATTTCCATCAGTAAGGGTTTTTTTTCTTAATAACTAGCTTGAACTTTTTGCTTCAATTTAAAGTCATTACTTCTTGCTGTGTTCTCCATGGACATAAGCAAAAATCATGCACCTACCTTTGTCCAAATTTGACCTATTAATCTGTAAGAGAAGAGTTTTTTAGAATAAAAACTCTTCCTTATTTTCAAAACAAGCACTATGTGGCATGAGAACATGATATGGATCTGAGTATTTTGTGAAAAAGTTGTAGAGGTTTTTACAGAGAGGAAAAAAACAAAGTTGATTCAAACTTTGTCCTCATATTGTTTTTCACCAAACTAATGATATTAATGAAATCTAAATGCCTAAAGATGGTAAAGGGGCATGCATAGCTTAGAGAGGAACCACAGAACTCTTATGTTTCTTGATTTGAACAGTTTCTTTAATTCAACCTCAAAAAGAGACTCACTCCAGCATTTCAGAATTTCAGTCACTAGTTAAGCTATGTCCTGGATTATCATGCACTAACACAATTATCCTGCAGGCAGTCAAATATAAGCTGTCTTTTCCTTTCCTGTTCATCTCTCATGTACACCCATAAGCATACCTGCTGTTCCTCTCTCATTTAGTATCCTCCAACACAAGTAGTTCTTTATCCATTACCACAATCAAGGCTGATGCTGAAGGATAGAATTAAGAGGGGGAAAAAAAGCAGTACTGGAACTCAAAGAGAATTGGACTATGTCATGAACACATTTGAGTAATAGGAAGAATATACTGGTATTTATTGCTATTTGCCCATGGCTAGAACAGTTGAACAGTCCCTGTTATGTTTATATTTTCAGTGGTTTATGACTTTCTGAGAGCACTGATAACAATACATAGACAATTTCAACCCCATCAAAGATTAATCTAATAAAGTATTAGGATGTGACAGTTGGAAACATGTCCCTGCTAGGGACTTCCTCTGTCCTAGGTGTTTTACTTGCTCCAGTGACACTTTCTACAGGAACACCTAGGGGTGTTTTTTGAGTTTTGGTTGGGGGTTTTTGTTGGGTTTTGTTTGTTTGTTTTGATTTGAGATTTTTTGTTTGCTTTGGGATTTTTTGTTTGCTTTTGCTTGTTTGGGGGTTTTGTTGTATTTTTTTTTAATCTAACATGTCTCCATAGCAGCAGAAAGTTAATCTTTAATTGATGACTGTAAAAGCTTAGACAAACCACAAACACAGTATTCAGCATGTCAGGCTTACAAAGGAAGTTCTGGTTCTATCAGGTTTCTACACCACATACAGCTGCAACATTGGCTTATATTACTAATCACTTGCAGTATTTGTGTCTTGGGTTGTAACAGATGGTGTTTGTGAGGCATGCAAAAGCTTCAGATAGCCAAATTGTACAGCAGTTGAGATAAGGAAAAAAATCCCCAAAACAAAATACTCATCCCTACTGGCTGGAATGTGAGCAGTGTTTAAATTATGCCTAGTCTCTGCAAGCACAGTGGATTTACAGACTCTTAACCCTAAACAAAACTAGAGTCAATCTTTCATATTTCATTAACCCAGCAAATCTGCACAAAAGCCAGATAATAGACAGGAAGCACAGCAACACAAGACAAACCACAACACAGGAAAGTTATGTTCCTGATAGTTTGAGAGGCCTGGGCTGGAGATTACACAGTACAACTCAGGTGCAGGTCACAGATGTTTTGGTAACATCTCAGTTCCGATGACAAAATGTAGTAGCACATATGCTAGGGCAGTTGAAAGTTCAGCGTGACAAACCATTAATTGAATCTGGTCATCTGTAGAGAATGTACTAACCTGCTCTACAGTGGCCCTGTGAGCTATAATTCTCAATGCTGAGCTGTTGACAGGCATTTTTTAGTGCACTTCTATGAGCCTCCCCCTCTGGGGAATCATTTTCAACCATGAGCTTTTTTTGCCTAAATGCTGACCTGGCTTAATAGACGCAGAATGGATGAAGGACACAACGCACATCTTCAAAGCAGCACTTAACATACTGACATCTCAGGAGACCTCTCAGCAGTTTCACTTGTCTAACAATGAAAGAAAGGTACTGGAGCCCAGGGCAGCTGCCAGCCAAGACTAACTAGGCTTGTTTTGAGATGAAATAATAGAGGTAACAGAAGTAATTTCTGTCAACTCTTTGCTGGATTCAAGTCAGTAGACGGTATTTCTAATAGCATTCTTCAATAACACAGTAACAAAATTATGACTGTTTACCTATTGTCATTAGTTAAGTAGTGATAGGTGGGGAAAAAAGAATACTTCATAACTAAAAATTGTAGCCAAGATTATACTACTTTGGACAACAAAAAAGCCCCTCCTCAATTTCTACTGTTCATTTTTTAATCTTTCTTTTACATTAAAAACACAGGAACAAGACAAAGACTAGGTTTTCTTCATTCAATAAAAGAGAATGCCTCTAAAAACAAAGTCTGAGTTTTTTTAATAAATAAAACTTTTAGAAGATACTCAACCACTGCTTTGTTCCATTATGCAGAGCTGGCACGTTATATTGAACACAGCTTGGCTTACTTGTATCTTTATTTCTAGTGGGGCTTAGCACTGAAAAACCAACCTGCATTGCTTTTAAAACTTTCCCAACATACAGGCTTCAGATTGTCTCAGTACTGGTTAGTGGGCTTAATTTTATGATGATATTCATGCTGCCTTTGCCTTTAAAGCTGCCTAGTTTTGTTTAAATGATGATAATATTTAAGCACGATGCCAATCTTAACAGCCCTTACTAAAGGTTTATGTGACCTTGACATGCAGCAGCACTGACATTTATTACCAGTGACACCTGGATGGTATTTCTGATGTCTCACTATCAAATTTGGAACTACTCAAGAGAAAAAGATTTTACTATTACTCTTCACTGAAGCAGTACTAGTTCTGTAGAGGAATGCCCAAGAACATCACCACAGAATCTTGCTACTGCAGAACACAAAGCACGGAGAATTAATACAGCATTAAAATATAGAAAAATGTGCTTGATTGTGCCATTTCAGATAATGGACAGGTGGAAGTGAAACACACTGTTCACCAAGGATTTATATGAGCACCCAACAAAACACATCTGATCACATCTCTCTATGGTAGCAAAACTACAAGTCACCTGCCTAGATAATCAGCACTTTCCTTTCCTCTTCCTCAGTATGTCAGGCTTACAAAGAAATCAGTAATCTAATGCTTTCAAAGGGCCTGATCCAGAAAGGAGCAACTGTTTCCTCAGATCTTCTCTCAGAGAGGCTTGAAGAGAGTTAAGACAAACCTCAGCACTGCACACAACAGGCACATGGTGTAGCTCTATTTGATTCTGCTGCACTATAAAATCACGAGAAAGTCAATAGAAGTGGCAAAAATGGCTTGGTACACAGCCCACAGAGAGGCTCTTAAGAAACCCCATACCTACTCCTAGTTGTACCAGGGACCTCATGGATAACCTCACATAGGTCACCTCTTCTCTCCCTCAGGTCTTCAATTTATGTCACTATAAAATGATGGCACCAATCATCAGAACAATTTTTTTTCAAGCCATCACCAGTATCACAGCATCTTACAAGGACTGACTTGCTTCTTCTCACTGTACAACACAGCCATGGGCAGAAAAAACAGAGTCCTGCTCCATCAGACACCGAGAGAGGCCAGTGTCAATGCTAACTACTCCTTCAGCACTCTGCAGCGAGCTTCATTGCATGCATTGAAATGACAATTCTCATACCTAGTTCCTTCCCAATCTTTTTTGTTCCACAACAATCAGAATACTTCATTGGTTGGTCAGCCAACACATCTGTCAGTTGCATCAGCTACTGCTACCATTGAATAGTGTATCGAATTTGGGTTGAACATATCTCTGCTTGTGGAGCTGAATGTGGCACTAACTTCTGTCATAGGAATACACCAGATATTGATCTTGAGGTTGTTGTCACTAAAACCAGAAATTCTGAACTGGAGGTCTTCCTACATAGCAGCCATCTTGTGGTAGGTGTATCAGCACCTAAAGTATACCCCCTAGAGATGTAAAATCACATGCTACAGTAACACAAGCTACATTTTTAGCATTATTAGGCTAAGTCCTGGGTCACTCGATTTCTATTAATGATTAAAGAAGGAAATAGTTTCTCAAAGAGGCAATCAGTCTTGCTAAAGTACATAAGCATAAACTGAATCAGAGCTTTTTCATTTTACATTTTATGTAAAAATAGAAAAAGTAATCTATGCACTAGAGCCATTAAAATGCATGTGCATTTGTGTGCAAGTTCTCTTTCTTCTCTTCCTTTCCTTCCCTACTTGATAACTATATTGTTGATAGGAATAAAATATCAGCCTTTACTTGTACACATACCCGAGATCTTGTAAGTCATTACAACGTGTTTTTGAGATTTGCCACTTCACTGCTCTATAAAAAGCTTCCTGAAAAAGTATTAACAGATGGCCTCTTACTCTCTGAGACTGCTTGCAATACACCAGATGGCAACCTGAAAGAGAAAATCCAACTTCCATTTTCAAAACTGAAAGAAATGTGACAATATCCTCACAATAAATATACAGCATGAAGGTAGCAATAAATGATCTGTTTGAAGGAAACTGGCTTGCTTTATTTAAGCAGTGAATCCAGCCCTCATTTTATAACATATTGCAGAATGCTTCATTTCCAATGCTGGAAGTAATTTCTGATGCAAGCAGAAAGTTAGCTTCAAATGAGCAACAGATTTATGAGAGGCAAGGTTATTAGAAAGAGTGAAAAAATGGGCCAATAGCCTCGGGGATTAAGACTCTGTACACTGGATCCCTGGTATCTGGTTTGTGTCTGAGAACTAGTCAGTAGTTTGCAGCATTTTTGCTATTCATGTTAGAAGTATTAAACCCAACTTGCCAGTCAAGCTTTTGTTAGGGGAAGGTAATAACTGTTCCAGACACTTACTGCTTTCAAGCTTTCCAATTCACCTGCTAGACAGCAGCTTAGCTCAGCTCACAAGAACTGGAGAGCTCTGCTAAATACAATTAACCATTCTCAGTGTTCCAGTCCCAAAGAACAGCTGAGACTATCTCCACCCCACCCAAAAAGTCCCACTAAACCACAAGGACCACTAATGGGGTTAGAAATATCTTCCTGCACACATCAGTAAACCTAAAAAGAGGTCTTCACTTTTGTACAGTTTCTTTTCTGGATAAAGCTTTGAGGTGTCAGTGCAATTTCAGTAACATTCATTTTAGTTGTGATCTTCTTCCCTAATGGCAAAGCCCCATGGGATTCTGAAGAGATTAAAACAACTCTTAAGTGGAAAGCAGGTAAATCTCCCACTATCTCATACCATGGATCAGTGTAATTGTTCCTACAAGTTCACCTTTCACATGCTAGACACACCTGGAAAGCCTACTGGTTTCTTCCTCCAAAGCCTCTCCAAAGAGGTACCTAGAGACTAGCAATAGAAACACAAATGCCTACACCTGCCTTCATGGAAATAGAGTTTTCTGTTGTGCTGTAAAGTTTTAAGCAGAATTCCTGACTGAAATCAATATACCATGAGCACAAAATTGCCTGTAGGACAAATTACAAAATTACAAACTAGACAGCTGTCCTACCATCACCCATAAAAGGAAACCATTTCTATAAAGCTGCTATTTATTATTAATAATATAAATTTTTTATAATGATACCAGATGTATGAAAATTGTAACAGAGAGAGTTTCCCTTTTTGCTTTCTTATTGATAGTAAGCCCATTTTCACAAGCTATAAACAATTACCAAAATAATTATATGGAGAAAAGACAATAATAGAATTAAAGCTGGACTTTCTCTGCAAGTGTACCACCATGTAGCTAAAAGACCTTTTTTGCCAGTCCAGGACAGCAGACTGGAGAGTTTCAGGTAAAAGGAGAAGACATCTGCTAAGTTCCAGCCCTTTAAAGTCAACTCCAATATGCCTATAGATTTCACCTGGAACTGGAACAACCCATTCCCTCTAAATCAAACATTGTTTTAGTTGCCTGTTAATATTGTACAACTTTATAGTTTTCTGATTAGACTACAGTAAAAACTAAACAAAAATAAATCTTTAGAAGAACACAGGATAAAGCAACATCTCACTGTAGTATTATTAATGTTTTCCAGTTGTTATCCAAATCACCAGTATGATGCTCAAGTAGTAGTGTTTAAATGGTCTTGTGTATCTGACCAAAAGTCAGTGGTTCAGGATTCTGAGATTTCCCAGTTTGGAAAGTCATAGTATCAGATCCCCCTAGTTTTATTCCTCATTAAACTGTTGTTTGTGGTATGAGTTCACCTCATCCAGTTCCCACCTGATGCTCATCACCTTCTGGAATCAGGCCAGACTACCACCTTCACCCCTTGCAACAACATGCTAATGACATCCCCTAATTGGACTACAGCCTCCATACAGCTACCACACTCCAAAGCCACTTGCAAAGTTCAGATACATTGCTAAGAAAAGAAATGGTAATTGTATTGTTTTCATCTCTCTTCTTCATGTAGGTGCTGGGTTCTGCAAGGCAAGAGCTATGTCTTAGGCCACATGCTCCTTCCTGCTCTGGCACCTCTCGAACTTCTTGGTGAATTAAACCAACAGAGGGGAAAAAAAAAAAAAAAGCCTGTCTTGTTGGGTTATGAAGTTGAACCAGCTCCCAGGGAGTCAGGCATGCACCAACAGAAGGGTGAGGGCAAAGCCAGCCAGCTGTGAACAGCAGCCGGGAAGTGAGACCACCTCTGCTATTGGCAGTCAGCTCAGCCACAGCACAAGCCCTCCCCCTGCCATGGTTTGCATGGTATCTCTCTGGCACAGCTGGGCCCTTATCCAGTCAGAGTCTACAGACCTAACTGAGAAAGCAAGATTACAAACACTGCACATTTTCTAGTGAAACAAACATACAGCAACACTTAACCTAGAAATCTACCTTTGCTATTTGAGTGAAACAATGCAAATCTGCTAATCCCAGTGGCTTTCATGCAGTCATACCAGCAGAAAACTTGATTTACTTTATGAAAGAGACTGGGGAGAAAAAAAAGTTCCCATAACATTCTGTTCCTCATTCATTCAATGATCAAATGCATGAAAGCCCTCATTTCTACCCCAGAAGCTTAGGTTTCCATTTTAGAACTGACTGAATGAGAGGGCCTGATTCCAGTTCCAGATGTAACTACTGTTAAAAATATCCTTACAAAACTAAATACCAGCCCTCAAATTCATCTTCATTGTCCTGCCCATAACATTTCCAAGGCATAATCACTTCTTTAAACCAGCCACTTCTAGACTAATGGATTTTGCTGCTTCAAGAGGTCTGCTGTGTGTGCACATCACAACAAGAGCCCCACTGCTGGTTTTAGATCTTTACAGTTTCAGTTCAAATTACACTGAGAGTTTCTTAATGTAAGCATTACTTTATATTCCTACTGAATGACAGGTTCCCTAAGAACTTGTCTGTATACAGATAGTAACAACCTGCACTGAGGAAACATGTCTCAGAAATGCTGTTTTACTCTTTCTTATGCTTCTCCTGAACTGAGGGGGGAGACACAAAACAGAGCCAAAGTGCAGAATCCAACTGAAATCGAGTCTTTGGTTCAATTTTGAGCCAAACGCAGAAGAAACCTGTGTTAGGCAGCACAACCACCTTTACACTCTTATTTTAGTAAGAGATTTTTGGAGTGCAGTGAGCTTGGTGAAGTCTTGGAGTCTGGACTGATGGCAAGCCTGTCACTCTTGGTTGCCATTACATTGAGAAAGGCTTGAATCTCTCATCTTGATATTATTCATTAGAATTACACCATTCATTATAACTGTAGTTAATATTTTGCATTTTAGGCCTGCTTTCACTCCTACTAACTCTGGCATAAATCATAACGTAGCTTGCAAGTGTAAAACTGATGTGAGGGAAGAAACCAGGACTTGTGTAAGAAGGCTGTTCAAGTGCCTTGGCCTAGGTTTCTTTATTCAGAGGAGGAGGAAAAAAAAAATCAACTTAGCTGAGACAAAAATGCTGTGAAACAGAGATTCCTCCTTCATAAACAGAGCACAGCTCTTAAGAGTGCAGCATTCAAATGAGAATCAGCATTTTAGCTGGAGACAAATGCACTAATCACAGTCATGAACACAGCTCGACTGAATGTCTCAGCAAAACCACTCAGTAATGGCATTAGTCATGATAAAGGAAACGAGCATTTCAGGATAGGACACATTCAGAAAATGCAAACAGAGTCTTTTGTGCCTGCTTCTGTGGAGGAATGATTCAGAGTTTGTATTTTAACTTGCTACTAAAATAGCAGCACAGTTCAAGACATCCTTTAAAGAAATGTGTCTGGAAGAAAAAGAGCTGCTCCATAAATTGTTTTTTAATTGTTCAAATGACCAATTCCTCTATCACTGAGCAGGACCAGTTTAGTAGGAAAAAAAATTTATAGGAACAACAAAGGTTATTTTTACAGTAAATTGAAAAAAAAAGATCTCTTTTACCTTAAACTTACCCTTCATTAAAAAGTGACTGATCTGTTCTCTACACTATGAACTTGTAAGGAGATGACAAATAGGACTTTGAGCCTATTTGTAATCTACTTTTAACCACCTTGGCTTCACACACTGATCTGTTCTTCCAAGCACATTAAGCAACAGTGTGAAGAAAATGCCAATGCAACTGAAGAGATTTATATAAAGATTTAGCAGCAAAAATTCCTAGAAATCAGATTCTTCCTGAAGTACACACTAGATGGAAATGTGTAACTTACTAAGCAAGAATAAATGCTATTAAAAGGGTGACAATTTTTCATATTAAAATGTGGAAACATTACTCCCAATATGCTTCTAATACTAAAAACTAGACAATAGAAGCACTCCTCTACTCTGGTCACAAGTGACTTATAGCTGATGATGATTAACCATATCACAAGTCTTCATTTCAAATGCAAAATAAAATGTCTAGTGTAGCTAATATCCCACAGCTTCTATTTTTCTGTCTCATATTCTTTGATGTGTTACTGACCTCTAGTCGAGGAGCTCTGGAATTACAGGGTAGAGCCGCTCCCACACGTGCAGCCAACATCTGAACAACTGTTACCAAATCTGAACAAAGAGGTGAAAAGCTGGAGGACCTTTTCCTCCTTTCAGCTGCAGTCACGAAGAACAGGCAATGCCATGTGCTGATAAACACTATCTGGAAAGTAGATGGAAGGTTTACATGAAGTTTATGTGTGAATTTGCTGTAGGAACACCATGTGTTTCCTTCCCAATTTTCAGTTTTAATGTCTTGTGACTCATTCAAACCTCTCAAGGCAAACTGCTATTGATCTGCAATCAAGGATACAAGAAACTTGGGAAAATCCAGATCTGACTACTTGCTGAAAAGTGAACAACTAACCTTAAAACACCAAGATAGTTTTCTTCTAGTAGACATCTTATTACCACTCAGTTCCCCACCCAGGAAAGCCTCTCCAGACAACGGCCTTCCTTTGGTAGCACTAAGCACTGGGACAGATGTGCCACAGCCTTCTGGCACTGGTTAAGCAAAGCATTTTAAATACATACTGAGATAACACACTTAAGTGTTTTACTGAATAAGAATGCATTTAAGTGTATGGTTTAGAGCTTTACTAGGTCAGGTCAGGGCTTATCTTTATTTAAGAAAGGAAAATGAAGGCTAGCACTTCTTTCTTTCATAAAGTGAATACTAAAAGAATCCTTAGACAAACCATCACTTACAAAAGCAGTGAAAAATTCTGATCTCATTTTCATGGGTTTCCATCAGTAAGAACATCGTTGCTTTACCAGAAGAACATGGAACAAACACAGGAGATAGTCGAGGTGTTTCTACCAAGTATTTTCTTGGAAAAGAGTAATTGCAGGAAAGAGTAACAGCTACAGAAACAAATAACCCTCAAAAGAAATGAGGGCTTGAAAATTCTTAAAATATGAAAACCCATTTAAAACAAACCCATCACAGCTTCCCTGTCCAGAATCCTGTACCTCCAAAATAAATAGCTTTAATCTGTGCTAATCTTATTTCAGCAAAGAAAAGCTAAAGCTGGCAACAAGGAAATTATTATACTATCAAGTTCAATAAACCAATCTATTTGTTTCTAACATCCCTGGCCTTGACTTTGTTTAGCAAAATAAGGTATCCAAGTTTTCCAGCAGAGCAGATAAAGGAAAAATATAAGTATGCCACAGCTGCATGTAATGAGGACTCCCTAAGTAACGGATCACATCCTTCTTGCTGTGAAATATTCGAGAGGGTTCAAATAAAGAGAATCATTTCCTCCAGTGCAAGATCAAACTCACTTTGAAAACAGGAAAACATGGGAAGTATTAGGCTAGGCTGTAGGTTCAATCAAGGATAGATATTATACACTTCATACCTGCCAAGATTTGCCTTCTAGGAATTAATTCTATTACCACGAAAAAATTTCGGAAAAGGTTGTGTTCTTTCAAGCTGGACTAGCAGCCAGAGATCAAAACAAACTTTTTCCAGACGTGATTAATACCTGCCCTTTTATTAGGCAATTTGTTGGGAGAAAAAGCCTTGTTTAAAATTCACTGCAACTCTCTGGCCAGGGGCAGCATTTCTTGGGCTCTGCAGGGGCTGCGTAGCCTAGCTTTCCAGGAAGGAGGAGAGGGAGGGGTGTCCTGACAGCAATGTCAGAGTGAGCCTGCAAGGCAGCACAATAAAGCTTGACTGGGGCAGGGTAAGAGGGGAAAGGGATGAAAAAGCTTCTGCTTCATTTTTCAGAGAAAAATTACCATTAGCCTTTTCCAGTTGTGCTCCTGTTCTTCATGGCAGCATCTCCTCGACTAAGACTACTTGATGTCATCTGTAGACCACACCCAGAAGGTTCGGAAAAGCAGAAACAGCCTTGGGTTAACACCACAAAACAAGAAATCAATGTCCTTCCACATCTATGTCTGCTCAAAGTTCTTGTCTGACCCCGAGTAAAGATTTCAGCTCCGTAGGCTGGTGTTCCCTACCAGAGCAGTCATCTTCCTGGACTGCCCCTCTCTCATTCAGTCTGAGTGCTGGGGCACAGACACCACTCTCCAGAGCACTGCAAACAGAAACAGCCTAAACACTACTCCAGCCTTCAACACTGTGCTAATGTCAATAATTATTTGTGGAGCCAAATTAGAATTGCCATTTTTAATACCATGAGAAGCTGCATGAATTGAGATTTTTCCATCACTTTCTTGTTGCCAATATTTTGAAGTTCTTGCACAAGACAAACAAAAAATTCTGGTTTAAAAACTTGAATTGACACTTGTGAAATGAGCCATTTCATTTTGACAAGGGTGAACACTTTCCTTCTCAGGTCAAAAGTTTTTGTTTTGACTTTATTATTTTCACAAAGTAATTGCATTCTCATTTTTTATAATATCCTTTTATATTATGTCAGAATTATGCAATATAATAAAAATTGAAATAAAACTGAAGCAAAAGTCCCTGATCTTATCAAAGCAAAACTTCTCAATAAACCTGTCACCAAAGCAATATCTCCACATAAGACAGTTTGGTTTGATTTAATAAAATAAACATTTTCCTGACAAAAAAAGGCTGCAGTCAGATGATACTCAGCCAGCTTTTAAAATCCCTACAAAAGCAAGACTTTGTTCACAAGACTTGCAGATACACTACAGCCCAACACAGCTCCAAAACATGAGCAGGCTCTGGCTTTCACTTTACCAAGCAGCTTCAGCAAGCTGCCTGCCTAAGGGGAATCCAGGCCAGAGATCTGCTAAACATTGAGGACAGGCTGGTCATGGAGCATGGTCAAACAATTAGGAATAGGTAACCTACAGGTAACTGTTCTTCAGTTACACAGTAAGGATTAAACTGGGGATCTTCAGCAGAAGCATATAATATACTAGAAATTAAAGAGAATGATTCTACTATGTCATTGGGACCAAAAGAAACAAGTCAGGGTTTTAAATACACAAATAATCCCCGATGGAGTACATCCAGAACAAAATCACAACACACTGTGCAGAGGCAGGTTTTCAAAAGTGCTTCAGAGAGAAACTCAAAGAACTTGTGCAGTCAATCATAACATGTACAAAGCTTACAGATTGTATACCTAAAACACAGAAATAAATTAGAGCAGGAACAGGAAGATCTGATTATCCCTAGATGGGCTAAAACCAGAGACAGAAACTATTTCCCTTTCCAGTTGTTCTCTCTTTAGATTTCTGTTGTCTGTCTTCTTGCTGGGTCCCAATCTTTCAGATCACAACTTTATATCCGATTTCACTGTTCATTACATCTTACTGTTCCCTTGCTCTCTGCTGCTTCAGTCTATTATTGCCACTCCATGTCCAACTGCACCTGAAATATCATACACTGTGCCATTTCCTCTTGCTTACTCCAAGCTCCATTATAGTTGGGGCCTTCATGCACTGCTGGATACAAATGTTTTTCTACTACTCAGCACTGAGCCAAATGTTAAAGATAGAGGGCAAAAGGTTCTTTTTGCTGCTTCATGTGGTGGATCTTGACATCAACAGTCCACCTTCTCTCATCAGAAGAACTCTCACAGACTTTAAAAGGAGATCTGTGCACGTAGGCAGAGAAGAACATTGGAGTCAAGATTCACCCATGTACATCTGAAGATAACTTTCATTAGCTAGGAAGTCAAACACAGAGGCATAAAAAGTTTTGACACAACCATCTTAACTTGGCTGGGAGTTTCTGATGTGAAGAGCAAGGAGGTCTATAGCCTAGAAAACTCTGAAGTGCTCAAAACCTAGTTACCAAGAGGGCAATTTCATTCTTTATGTAGCATTTCCCATCTGAACGCTAAGTAACCATTAGAAGGAAAAAAAAAAAAGCAGTGAATTCCACATTCAGTGACAGATCTCAGCTACAATCACCAAGCATCTCCCAAATATAATCTGAGACTCTCTGCTTCCTAAAAGTGAACATAAGCTAAACACAGTGCCCTGCAAAATCCAGGTGCTAACTGTGAGGTTATGGCTATTTTGCCAATGGTGATATTGCTGACCATCAGAGAAAACACACATTAGCACTGAGAATTAAGAAACATCTCTAATAGGAGCATCATGTCTCTATCCCATCCTTCATGCTGTGAAACACTCATTCCAGCAGGGGACTCCACTTGACCAATACAACACAGCAGCAAGTCACTAATACATAATTAGCATCCAATAGTGATTAATTAGGTAACATCTGACCAATAGCCAGGACACTCAGCTGCCTTTGCCTGTCTCACCACACAGACATCTGCAAATCACACACACAGCTATTAATTCAAAACATATCCCATTTGCCCCAGCAAGCACAGACACAGCCCAAATAGGAGCTTCCAATCTGTTGCACAGCACAGTATGTAGCTACAGCATTTCCATATACTCTAGCATGCACAGCATGCCTGAAATTAGACCCAAATCTTCCCTTGGCACGCAGCATGCTGTAAACATTCAAGTAGAGTGTCACAAAGTACACCCAAACACACAGCCACCTCCATTGTTTAAAGATTTCTGTTGCTTCTGCTTTGTACAGTCTTTTAAACTGCATTAAAAACTTTGATTTTGGGAAGTTGTATATCTATATACTAGAAAAAGTCATGAGTTATGATTGATGTACAGCTGTGTAGGGACCAATCCTTTAATTCCATTACTTAATCATTTCTGCACATTAGCTTATTAACAGAGGCCTGTTTATTGACTCTGTTTTGTGCCAAGTGCTTATGGTGGCTACTCTGGGGTCCCCGGTGGAATCTCTCCATGGATGTACCACAGGTAACAATTCCTGCTGATGCTGCATCATGCCGTTCTTCCAGCTGTTCTACTGCCATCCTGAGAAATAGGGTCAGCACTGGCATCTCATTTATTTCCTGATGCTTGGCTTGCATCCTTTTCCCTCTAGAGAGAGGGCTGTTCACAAGAGCACTTCACTTTTATTGCTCCTGTTAAGCTCTTTTATTCTTCAGCAGAGGCTGCTCAGCCTAGCAAAGCCCACAGCTCAGGCTCTCCAGGAGAGCAGCCTTTCAGTTTGGGGAAAAAACAAAACAAACAAAACCAAAACCAAACACAAACCCAAACATGCCTTCTCCCTGTATCCCTGCTGGCTTTGTATTTTGCTCAATTCCATAACAAAACTAACCCAGGTGGCACTTGCAAGGGCAAAGCTTTTTTTAGTGCTGTGCCTCAATCATCCTCAAAAACGTTATGCCTCAACTCAGCAGCAGGCAGAAGAGCTCAGGGGTGGACTGGCAACCCCACTCCATCCTGCTCCCTGACTCTCTAACTATTCAGGAACATCCTGGCCCAGAGCAGTGTACACCAGCCTTGAGTCACTGGCTGTCAGAGATAATTCTGTTTCATGTCTCACCAAAATATTACTGGATTTTGATTAGAGGTCAAGAGCAGCTTTTTCATTCCAACATAACAAGTATGACTTAAGGAAAAAAAATACTCACCACCTAGCACCAGGACTTCTATCTCCACTTGAAAAATTAAATTGCCTGAAGTGACGGGAGGCTTAGGGCAGGGTACATACAAGAATGTTTGCATGCAAATAAATTTCTAAATAATTCCTATACATACTATAATTTGAAGTCCCCCCAAAAGTCTGTGGTTGGGTTGGTGTGGGTTTGGTTTGCTTTGTTTTTTTTAAAGATGTCTGAGCAGAAGAACAAAACACAAAGCTCAGAAACCCAACTCTATGATGATACCCATTCACCAGATCATTTTTAAATGTACATTGTATTACTTACCTAGCATACCAGAGATTTCAATTAATCCTTAATGCTTCAGTACATCCCCCCAAAATGACTTTCCCAATATTTGATTTTCCTTTGAAGCAACGTGTGTCAGAGACATAATTAGCAATAGCTGCAGACTCCACATCTCTGCCTGGCCCCATTCTCAATAAAACACACCTTCAACCAGTGTGAAATTGGTATAGCTGCATTTAATCTGCTACATGCAACTGCAGTATTTCACACCAACTGAGGATCTAAGTATACAAGCACAAACAAGAGAAAAATCTGTTTTTATCAGGAATAATAATGCTGCAGAACACATAGCATCTTGGGCTGAGTGAAAACAAATGCCAAGTTTGCAAGAAGTATATTCTTCTAATTGAGTTTAAGGCACTAAATAACTGCTGTCTTCTAACAGAGAATCAGATTCATGGTGGGTACCCCTGCATTAATTAAGGCAGTCACATGGATTTTAATGAAATAGTTATGTCTGTGGCTTCTCCAGAATATTAAAGTCAACTTATCTGAGGAACACAAGCAATGGCTGTCTTTTTCTTTCTGCAGGAATTGGAGCAGTTCTTTGAGGAAGGTAGGAGGAGTTAGCACTGTCTGAACATGCTCTTCAAATTCAGAGAGCCTTGATTACCAAAATGGAACAGCAGAAACCCAGCAGACTGAGAGCACAACACAATTTACTGCCGTGGCACTAGAGCACAGTGTACCCTGGGGCTGTGAGCAGAAGGTACAGATAGCACTCAGCAAAACCATTTTTCTCAGATACAAGCTCACAAATGTTTTTATCCTAATGCATTTGGCCGTAAGGAAATTTACTTAACAGCATAGCTTGGCACAACTAATGCTCCACATCCTGTGTTGCTAAACTCCACACTAAAAACTTAAACTAAATAGGAGGCTTTCAACTACCCTAGTCCAAACTCAAGAATGTCAAGTCCTACCTAGCACCTAGGAATGCAAACATCCAAGTTTCTGTCACTGGATGTAAAAACCTTAGAGTGCAGTGAGCAGTTCAGCAACGGCAGCAATCAGAAATTGACAGCAGCCGAAGGTTTCCATTTCTTTTCACTTCTGAGGTCTCATTGAGCCAGTCCTCACGAAACCCTACCAAAGAGCATCCTGGTATTACCTTAACCCCTCAGGCTTACTTCGTGTTTCAGTGATGAAGGCAATCAGTTCATACACAATAATTAGAAATGCAGATGCCCTCCTGTATGACACGGAGCATGAATCTCCAAATTAAAGCTTTTACTTCAATAATTAAATTTTGAATGAAATACAGGTTCTCTTAATTCTAGTCAGAGTTAAGGCTGATGACTGCAGACACCTCAGTCCTTCACCACTATCAAATGTCTCCATGACCACTCCAGTCCCAAGTCTTCTAGATAAAGTGAATATGACTTGTTTGCTGACACATTTTCTACACAGTCTTTCAAACACAGAAGTTTCTTTCTCCACCTTTCATGCCACCAGTTTCAGCACAGATAATGAATTCTAATTCCTCAGCCACTACAGAAGACCACAGAGATATTTCACATTGTTTCATTGCATACCCTGTGTAGCCTTTTCAGATGTGTCGTGAGCTTGTGTCTGAAAACACAACTGCAGAAGTTCACTCCAGCTACTTCAGTGTAATATGGACTATAACAAGACAGAGGCAATAGCTAGTGTTTTGATACAAAGAGGATTTTAATTCAATCCAAGTGTTTTCTGTACAACAGAAAGGTTTTATACAACAGAAGGAAGCTGTTACTTCAGTTGCAAGAACATGCACAAAGAAGCTTCTGAACTCTAGTGCTTCAGAAAGCCACGAAGTTTTTTGAAAAAGCAACCATGTGAACTATTGCTATAGATGTTATAATCCTGGTTTGGATCAGTCTCCACCATGTACAACTCTCCTGCATGGACATCCTCAAAGTTAGCACTGAAGTTGTTAGGATTAAACTGAACCCACAGAGTGTACCTGTAGTCAACCGTACGCATGGAGTAGCCCATGATCCTGATGTCTTTCAGCTTTGGCTTGTCAGAGTTCCACTGAGGAGTGTCTGCTGGCCGGGGATACTGGCTAAAAGCAACTGATTCTTCCTTAGAACACCTGTAAGTATCATCACAGGCATCTTCCTCTACCTTCTGTTCAGAGGCATTCAGATACTGGACAATGCTTGGCCCCTCAGTGCACAGTGCAACATGAAATGAAGTCTCTGGGCAGACAGGAGGAACTTGTAGGCCAGCCAGTTCAGCAAGTGTTGAAAACAGAGACACGAGCTCAACCACTTGTTTGCTTTGCCCTAGAAGAAACATCAAAATACAAGTTATGCAACGTGATAGCTTGACAGACACTGGTAAAACATTTGAGAGACTTCTTCTGATAATTAAGTGGGTGTTTTATTGAAAGTGCTTTGTATTGGATTTATGGGTTAACAAAATGAAGGTGTGGCAGTTAGATCTGAAGATGCTAGTCTATGCATTTATAATGCATTTAACATTTTTGCACTTATGCTTCTCAAATGTGCAGCCTTCAAGACACTAATACTTCATTACTTTGAAAAAGAACTTAAGAAAGACAAAGCAAATTCCAGTATCAGTAGTTTAACATGAGTGCCTCCATCAGAACAGTTTCCAGCAGCACCATTTTAAGTACAGATGTTACATAGAGAATGTTTACTAATCACTGTTGGAAAGACAGCGGTTGCCACTACAAAAGGTAGGTCAAGTATCCTTTCAGGCATCTACACCACATGAAAATAAATTGCCTGCTGTGCTAACACAGACATCTAGCTGTTTCCATTAAAGCAGATCTAAACGTTTGTGTTCAAGGGTTTCCTTCACCATCTTGTTCCCCATCAGTACAAGAAGCACAGTCAATGACACTGACTCAAGCCACCTGTAGGCAAAGTATCACTACATCACCACTTCTCCTTTACACATATCCACTTCAAAAACATAAAAATAAAAGCTGGAAATTTACCTTGAGGTACCAAACCTGAAATATGGCTAAAAGGGTCAAGATAGGGAAAGACCCTCTCTCCTTGACTAGCAGAGGAAGTTGTCATTCCTGGTACATAAAACATTAGCGGCACACGGGTAGCGACATCAAAATTGCTGTATTTTGCCCATTCACCATGTTCTCCCAGGGACCATCCTAGATAACAGGGAATACAATTCAGAGCAGATGCTGGGTTGTAATTTAATAGTCATTTCTTTTTCACTGTAAATTGACTCTGGCTGTTGAGGCCACTGGTCTGTTATCGAGGTTATATTAAAAAGTAAATAACCATCTCTATTTTAATATAACAAGATTTTTCTCTCATATGAAAGCTATTTCAGCTGCCACCTACATTTTGCAACTTGATACTGTTTCATTAAGGAAATAACTACACCTTTCCTTATTTCCCCTACTTCAGATTAGAATTAGGAAATCAGCATTAAAACAGCAGAAAAGAGGAAGTGGGGTGTCGCAGTGCCTGCAAGAGTCTCCAGATCAATTCCACAAGGCACTTATTTAAGCTCTGGGCAGCTGCCAGCTCTATGAGATACTCCTGTTAATGCAGTAACTGAATATCCCTTGGAGCCAGACTGCTGTATCAGGATGTTACTCCTGAGAAAGCAATAGAGATCAAAACTCTTCAGCTTTCCTCTTCCTCTTGGAAGAGATGCCAATATGACTTCCTTCCAGACAAATTTATTGCCAGCTTCACCTTGGGGGAAGATAAAGGAGCTCTATGACAGCTATGTTAACACATGATTTCTTTGGATCACTTTACTAGCCATGGTACTGGCAAGAGCAACTGTTAACAATCAATCACAGCAAGGAAAGGAGGAATTCAGTTTACAATGAAAAGTCCAAATCAAAGTGGCAAGTCAAAAGGAACATCTAGAGTCACTGTAGTAGCAGAATTATTAATCCTCACAGCCCTATGACTAATAAGGGCTTGCTTAAACACACAGAAATTACATTAATTAAATATGTGACTTTCCTTTCACAGCACTGTACCCAGCAAGAGTCACTTCTTGGGTAGGAGGTGGGAATACAGCAAGCTCAGCACAGTGTCCTGGCAGACAGCATCATCACTAACCAGCAAACCCTCAACCTGCCTGCCGTGTGACAGAAGTGTACAACCACAGAAGCCTGTGTCAGCCCATTTAATTAAAGACAGATTAGCCAGTTACACAAGATATGGTAGCTCTGCTGTACATTATGTAAACACATGCTTGTTAAAATAGCTTGTAAACACATCCAGTGGGAGGGGAAGGAGAATCAGGAGCAAAAATGCCAAAACCTTGTAGGCTGAGATAAGGAAAAAGTTTCATAGAGTAACACAGAGAATGAAGAAAACAAAAGAATTAGACAACAAAACTAAACTAGTAATATCTATATGTATACAAACAACGGACGACCCAACCACACGGAGCCAGCTGCTGAGCAAATCATCACCCAGCAACTGCCATTCCCCAATCCACACTTCCTGAGTCAGTTCGGCCAAGCCTCCAGCTCACAGGCTTGCAGGAGGGGAGGCATTGCCCCTCCCTGAGGCACTTCCTGGTTACTAGCTTGTTTTCACCAAGGTGCCCGCCTAGCCGTGTGCCTTGTCCAGGCTCAGCTCCAGCTCCTCAGCAACCTGCAGGCATGGCATTAGTATGGAATATCCCACTGGCCAATTCAGTCCTGGGTGCCGCCCCTCCTCACTGCTGGTGCGAGTTAACCACATCCTAGCCAAACCCAGAACAAGAATTAAGTTATCAGTGAGCTGGGGAAAATTAAATGCTTACCATGATCAGCAGTAAAAACTATTATTGTGCTATTTGAGAGTCCTACATCATCCAAAGCACTCAAGAGCAGGCCAACTTGCATATCCAGGTAAGAAACTGCTGCATAATAGCTCTGACGAATCTGCCGCTGCAAGTTCAGAAAACAGGAGAGGAAAAAAAAGTAGCTCCCACGTACAACCCCCTTATACACAAACCAGGAGCATGTAATATCACTAGCTGATGGCTGATCTCTTCCTTCCTGCTCACACTAGCCTGTCTAGCAGTTGCAGTGAAGGTTGGCATACAAAGCTGGAGGTGACAGTATGCAAGGCAGGGAATTCACAGCATTTGCAAACTGCCAGTTGCTGAATTCACTGGCAATATCTAAGAGCAGCTGATGGCTTCCTTGCATTTGAAAGGCAGTTTAACTTCAGTGCACTGTATTGACAGCTTACCTGGAAGTCGTCTGGAAGAGGTCCATAAGGGAAACTAACATTTAATGCTTCCACGTCATCCCTCTGTCTGATATCTGTCCAGGGGTTGTATGCCACAGAAGGCAGCTTCTCAGGCACCCAAGGATCTGGGGCTAACGTGATGTTTTCCAAGGGGTACAACTTGAGAAATTCCTTTACAATACAAACACAAAAAGACTGCCCTCACTTCTAAGGTCTACTGTAAATCTTTCCTTGGGAAGTAGCAACCATATCCCCTTGCATGACCCTTTAATATTCTTACAGTTTGCACGGCTTCACCCCTCCTGCCCCAGAGTACAAACCACAGCAATACTATGCTAGCCAGCCCCAACCAATTCCTGAAAAAGTTAGTACCTAAACCCAGCCTCCTGCATTGCGAAGCAACACTGAAATAAAATAAAAATATTCCTCTGAAATAAGCAGTTTTGCCACTGACTCAAACAATTCATGGAGTACAAGATCTCATAAGGCCTCATTATGTCATACTCCGTCAGGCTGAACACTATCTCCATGCAATGGCAGTTAGCTATCACGGTGGCAGAAGCCTAGCTTTGGGCTGAGTGGTTACAATTCATTCCCATGAAATGCAACAGAAGTGACTCCTAAAGTTACACCAAATTGAGGCTGGTTTTCAGCTTGCTTTCCAGAAACAGCAATAAACACTTTCAAGATTCAGCTGGACATGGTGCTGGGCCATCTTGTCTGGATTGTGCTTTTGCCAAGAAATGTTGGACCAGGTAATTCTTGAGGTTCCTTCCAACCTGGTATTCATGATTCTATAATACAGCATTTGTGGAAACAGCTTTGAAATACAAAACCAATGTTTGCCCAATTCCTTTTCCTGCAGGCTCCAGTTTCCTCACCTGTGGGAACCTCAGTGGGATATGTGGTTTGTGGTAACCAACAGCCAGGAAGAATTTTTGCTTGTTAGTTTTCATAACATTCAGTAAGCGTATGGCCTCTTCAGTGCTCTGGATGTCAGGCAGGGTCCCACTGGGCATTTCTGACACATCCACTGGGCACACCAAGTTAGCATAAAGCTTTCCATCTTTTCCCCTACAAGTCTTAAAAAAAAATTAAAAAAATAATTAATTAACTAACTTAACTTCTGTAAAAGCAAAGAAGAAATCCTCTGTTCCATAATTTGCAAACCTATTTGTTTCCCAATCCTTCTACCAACAAAAGACTGCAAATTGGATACAAAAAGGAATTTCACAATTTCTATGAATACTAAAGGTGCAGAGTACATTGATGACTGAGCAGACAGCTGGAGCAGTTGAAGAATGCAACTTCCATGTCTACAAAGAAGCAGAATCCCCTCTAAAGCTGTGCAGAAGATCAAATGTAGTCATATGGGAAAACACACAGCTTCTATGATGAACAGAATCTCTGACCTATCAGCAAGATGACAGAATTTGGTTACACTATACACATGCATTTTTACTCTTCCTGACACTCTTCCTGATCCCAATAGCTGCCTGGAAGCTACTGACTTAGTTTCAAGCAAAAAGCATCAGGGGCTGGTGTATAATCTGTGAGGAAAGATAAACAAAACAATGATAAAGTTGCCAGGAAAAGGTGGCAAACACTGCTGATGTTAAAACAAGTCTTTTTCAGCAGTAAATGCAAGAACAAAGCAACACCAAAGCACCTGTTTGTAGCCTCATGGCTGGAGCTCCTAGCTTTGCAGTGTATAGACCCAGCACATGATTAAACAAAGATTCTTTTGGGCAACATTTTGAAGTGACAAACATTCTAGAAAACTGAATCAGGTTTTAAAGTTTCAGATTAAAGATTCTTTAATTACAACCTCCACTCACTCAGCCCTGAGGTCTTCATTGGACTGATTTAAGTCCACCAAGCCTATTGACAATGTTTTGTCATTTACTAAGCAGAGAAAGGTTAGTGTGGAGGTTGACAAGTACACTTTTCAGGTAAGGCAATTCATGCCCTAAACACAAATTAAGATAAATCTTTCTTGCAAGCACTTTTATATCTCAGTAACTTAAGTTTCCAAATACTAATTCTAAATACTTTAAATATCTGCAGGATGGGCACATGAGTTAAGACAACTGAAGACAGGACTTCTTTTGGAAAGCTAAGAAACAGAATAAACTGGCTAGTTGTTTCCCTGCACAAGGTTTCACTCTCAAAAACCACAGAGTACAGCCTGTGCTTGACACAAAGGACTGGATTATATCCTCAAACCCTCCTTTGTCAGTGTTCCACAAATCACTCTTACCTTATAATTTTCATACTTTTCAGCTGAAGGATGAAAGGGTGGAATGGACCAACTGTATGGATAGTCATCACTGTAATTGGATGAAACCCCTGAAAAGCATAAAGATATTAGAAATGCTCTAAGAGTTCACCAAACCAGGAAGAGTTCAAACACAAGTTCAACTTGTTTCCAGTTGGGGTTTTTTGTGTTTTTTATTTATTTGGGGTTTTTTGATTTATTATTATTGTTTTGTTGAGGTTTTTTAAATATGCTAAATGAAAAAAAAAAAAAACATTTCAAATTATCTTTCACAATTCAGAAAAAAAGAAACCGAAAAATAAAAGTAAAAAAGCTTAAGATAGACAATTTTTCCTGAAATACACTTTTTACTGGTAAGGGACACTCAAGGCTCTTGAAGAGTCTTATTTCAGGGAAGAACAACAAAAGACCACAGGAAAACCAGGATTAATAATAGTCTTCATGTACGTCCTTAATTAGCTTCACTATCAACTCAAAGTTCATATACCTACATAAACTTAGTTCTGGAGTAAAGAACTACCAAAAAGATGGTCATTATTACAGTATTTTTCAACTCAGTAGTGTTGCTTTTTAACTAGTGGTTTAATTGGTATTATTACTTATATATTCTATACCTCCTGACCCAGACAGATGACCTATTGTAAACATGTATATGCAGAACCAAGACAATGAGGCTGTTCAGTAATTTAATCTTTGGTGGATACTTAACTTCCAGACATATTTTTAGAATGATAGACATTTATTCCCATAATCCCTAGACAAGATGTGAAAATATTTATTAGAGTTATCTATTATATTCATCTTCAATGCCTTAAGATTTAAAAATAAGATTTAAAGGCAACCTACAATTATTGTGGCTTATGGCTGTGATTTAGATTGTCAGTGTAGACAAGAATCACACACTTGGTACTTATATGTCTGCTTGTAAGAATATACTCGTTAAGCATGTGCATGTTAAGTAGATTACAATTAAAACCATACCAGGATGAAAAACTTTCCCCACAGATAGGGTCACGTAGCCATTCTCCTTGAAATACTGGGGCATGGTGGAATAGTTCCCTGCATGTACTCTCCAGTAGGAGTAGAAATCATACAGTCGGGTGGTGTCAGGTCTGCGTCCAGTAAGGAATGACACTCGACTAGGAGCACACAGAGCTTGCTGAGGAGAGAGCCATGCAAAAAGAGTATCAACTCAGAACAAAAAGAACATGCATACAAACTGACTCCAGTGTAGCTGGGCAAAACATCTGACGGCTCAGGAGCCAATGTGAAAGTGTTTCATACCACTTGGAGCTGGAACTATCAATTCCCAATTGCAAGCTTTCACATTTACCTATCTATGATTTTGCCTCAAGTTACCAATTCCTAAGCACTGAAAGCAGATGGGACTGTGCTGACAAAAGCCCAAAGTCTACTTCATCTGGATTGCCTTAAGAATAATAGAAAGGATAAGCATACAGAAGGTCCAGTACGATCCAAAGGTTTCACCAATTCTGTTTCAGATCTGCAAAGGCCAGGAATCACTCATTTAAAGTCCTAATCCCTAGTCAGAGTTAAACTAAATTTCTCACTTATCAGCATTGCAAAATTTAGGAATGTAGTCATCCTATGCAAAGTACTCAAGTAAAGAGCAATTAGCAAGATTTTGATTTCTGTGCTTAAGTGTGATGCTTACCACACAAGCTGCCCCTTCGTAAAAGTCTACAGATTTCCTCAAAACAAAAACGTTAAAAAGTAAAAAATTATCTTTAACAATCAGCAGAAAAAACAACACTTAACTAGCATTTCATTGATAACAGTGAAAATGTCTGAGTGACATTACATTCCTCTAAAGGCTACACAAATATAATCATTCAAATGCCCTGTTTTACACTTTCTCACCTTAGTGAAGATAGGTTCATATAGCACAGCTGAGCTTAACTATTTATTTTCAAGTAGAAATACTTAAGGTTAATAAATACTTGCTTTTTCCAATAGTCTCCCTAACACCTACTGCGATAAAACCAGTAATTATGGAGAGAACACTTTTTATTAAGTTATTTATCTGACCTGTGCATATGCATTGCTGAACACAATGCTTTGAGAAGCAAGTTGATCAATGTTTGGAGATTTCACAAGCTTATCTCCGTAACAGCCCAAAACAGGACGCAGATCATCCACAACTATAAACAGGACATTCAGGCCATCTGTGAAGAAACAGAATTCAGAATATGTTAACTTGAGCTCCAGTAAGTAGAGATGACCTAATGCAGATTTCTTTAGCAGTTTTTAACCCAGAAATATACTAAATAAATAAATCAATCAGCATGAACATCTAATATTTTTGTGAGGAAATGTAAATACTGGGATTAGTTCCCTCAACATGTAGTAATTTGCATATGGCCTAGACAGAATTATAATGGTTTCAACTTCCCTTCTTATTTCATTGCTTCCTCTCATGGCATTTTCTTCTCTGGCCACAGATAGGTGGTATAAAATAAAAATGTATTTTATAGTTCCACGAACTACTGAATTCTACAGCCTGCAAGCCTTAAGAGGGGTGTTAAGCCACCGGTAAAACTCAAGACACTGTTATACTATATAATCCTGTTCTAATCAGATAAACATATTTTAGAAGAATTCATTACTTATATAACTTTAAAGCTCCCTCTTAGGGCAGCTAGCTGTACCGTGGTTTAGTGTACAAGCTGCTGACGGCCTCTCAAGCCAGCAGCCCTTCAAGCGGCAGACGGAGCTCCGCCAAAGGCCTACACCAGTCAAACGGAGAAGCACTGCGGGCCGCAGGCAGGGCCCTCCCAGGAGCTCCCCTGCAAACGCGGAACCGCTGCGGGACGCGGCTCGCACGGCTCCTCAGCGCCCCTCCGCCAGCCTAGCCCAGCCCTCCTCTCCTGCTGCCCGAGAGAACAAGCCCCACTCTGGGCCCCGCCGCACCTCCGGGTCCCGCCGCAGCCCCGCGGGTGCGGAACCAACGGGTTGCCACCGTCTCAGGGCCGAACGCAAAGACCTCGAGAGGCAACCCCAGCAGGCAGAGATAAAACCAGAGGCAGGAAGCCGCCGCCATCTCCTAGAGGGGCGGTGAGACGAGCCAACCGCACACCTCGCCCAGTGCCACCCCAGCTGCCAGTCTTTAACCCGCCCCGGCCCAAGCAACCTGCTCCCGGGCTGCCGCCGGGAGGGCGCCGTTCCCTCATGCGCCCACAAGGTGGCGCCACGGCCCCATGCGGGAGGAGGGCGCGGCAGGTCCGGACAAGCGGCAGCGATGGCGAGGGTGGGAGCTCTGGTAGTCCCTGGCCACTTTTATCCCTTCTAGCAGCCGCTGGGCACTTCCCGCAATAGCTCCCTGAGAAACAGAACACTTCATGGCATTCTGACAATTATTTGTCTCTCATGCAAATAACACTGGAAGTCAAGGTTTAGTATTTAGAGAGGCTGTCTCAAGAGTTGTGCTTTAATTCTGTCAATCAGTTCCACAACCAGTCAACACTTACTTTTGTTCTTTAAACATTGTATTCTTAGCGTGACCTCAAAATCTGGTGAGGAAAGGTTCCTGTAGGCTCTCAGAGGGAATGCATGTTCTCTGTCGGGTGCAAGTCTTTAACACCTGTGTTTTGACCTATGACTTAATATTCCTAGTGTTCTGAGCTAAACCAAAAACAGTTCAGTGAGAACAGAGCTTAGTCTTGCGTACTTCTGCAGACAGCGTCTGCTTCTAACGGTGATAACACTATGTTAAAAGTTCCTACTAAGGACTGGTAAGCAGAAAGGCTCTTGCTTACACTTGCTCCTATAGAAACCAAAGTCACTGCTAGACCTTATGTACCACGGTAAGGTGCTGCAAGTGAAGGGGTCATAAGTAAGTAAAAAAGACCACATCTGGGGGGAGTGGTCAGTTCAGGTGACCCTAAACTCAGTAACAAGATATTCCATTACATATACATCATATTCAGTAAAAAGCTCAGGCATCATAAGGGTTAAGCTATTTTCTTTAATGGCTAGCATCTGAGGAGGACTCTGCCCTTCTGCAGTCAATCCTGATCTATGTGTTCCTGAATCCCATTTCCGTGTCCCACTGAGTCCAGTCTGGGATTTCCCCAGCACCTGCCCCACAGCATTAGTAGTGACCATTAGGGGAGTTCAATATTGGGTTTATATATACTTGTATATATTTCACTATTTTCTTATTATCTTTATTGTTACTGTTCATCAAAGCTAGTTTAGGTTTTCTTCCAACCCATAAATCTCTCTCCCTTCCTTTCTTCCCCTTCTGGGAAGGGAGAGAGATTAACAGAGAGAGTCTTCCACTCATTGAGTGTCTGGCCCAGCCTCAACTCATGACAGTGAGATTTGAGAGTCAGCTGGGTGGGCTCAGCTATTTACCTATGCCAAGGCTTTCTCATTTGTGGTTACATGCCAGACAGGGTCTTGCTTTCAAAACAAGTGACCTTATTTTCAATTCAACTGTAGTTGAAGTTCTGATCACTTCTTTGACCAATCCTTCAAAGACCAGTCTTGGTTTTAGTAGACTGAAACGCTCTGTACTGTCCCCTCCCCATAATACTAAAGTTTCAGGAAGAACTAGTTTTATAAAAAGCTCTGAAATTTTTCATGGTTTCTATTTTTAATTGTGGAATGGGGAATAAATTTTTTGTTGGTATTTCTGTACAAAATAAACTCGCTGTTAACTATACAGATGCTTCCAAATCTGCAACTGTTAGATTACCAGAGACCAAGACAGCATAATAAAGCTGCTTGTAAGATTATAAAAGAATTAAGAGACTGTAACTATGTAATCTTAAACATTTAACAAGGAGGTAAAGTGATGACAAATTACCAAATGAAAATACCCAGCCAACTCTCCATTCTCGTCCATGTGAAAACCACTATGACAATGGTACTTGTGATGGCATGTGGATTTTTTTTGTTTAACAAGTGTTAGGTGCTCCTTTGACTACAAATGGCAGAATAACAGTGAAATGTACTTGTAAATATCAATGTCCATAGGATCACACTATTAAAAAAAAACCCCAACACTTAGATAGTTTTCAGAAAAGCTATGCATCTCTAATGGAATCTATAATTTTATTCTTTCTGTGCTCCAAGACTGTATTGGTTGCTCTTATTGAAATGTTGGCAGCATGGGTTCTGAGACAGAAATGCCCTAATTCATCACCGTTTTTATACTGAGGACTAGCACGTGGAAAGAAAATCGATAGCCGAGTGTGAAAAGTTCAGCTAGCAGAGCCTGCCTCATCAGAGGCAGGCAGGTAGGTGGATTAGTTCTGTGCTCCTGATATTGTGCAAATTGTGGTATTTCTGCAACTTTGAAATTACTTGCAGTAAGAGAAATTGCTGCTATAAACTGTCCAGGCTTTCCTAGATATTCCTTCCTTTTCTTCCCTTCCCCTTCCCTCCATGAAATGTTATTGAAAGGGAATATACAGATTTTGTAGCCTTACCTGGGACTTCTGCAGACCCGATCACTGACTTGGAGGCAGTGCAATAGCTTTACCAGATGCAACTAATTCACATCATGTCCAATGCATAAATAGCACAAAGCACACACAAAACTTGATGCCTTTTCAAGATGTTGGGCATATTGCACATGTGCACATCAGATAACACATTTGATAAGCCAAGTTCTTCTTGGGTAGGCTGGACCTCCTGCATGCTTCCTGTGTTGGTGACTTATACAAGTACCTCCAACACATGCAAGGCACAGCACACTTAATGCATTTGTGCAAGTTCTCTATACATGTACACGAGACACACCAAACATGCCAACCATACTGCACATATAGCGAACCACATGGGCAATGGAGAAGCTGAAGCAGAAATATAGGAACTTCACCCTAAAAACAACAGAGGAATTCCTATCTAATTGGTATCAAATTCCCCAAGTTGATGGTTTCTTTCATGGGAGCAGGTATCCATGCTTAAAACAGAATCACCTCAGAGCCAGAAGAATCCTTTTTCTCAGCTCTGAAGAAGTTGACAGAAAAATGAAACTGAATCGAATCTAAAAAACAAACATTTAATGCAACATAGCTATTCTGTTAAAATATCTATAGGAATACTCCAGAATAGAGCAGATTTACTGGAAAACTATGAAACCCAGGAAGTGTAAGCCAACTAAGAAAAGCATACAATCCATCAGCTAAGCATTTTCAGACGTTTGCAAACAGTAGTGAATGCCCCAGTTTCCTATAACTGGTTTGCTTTGCTAACTTTTTAAGAGAATGGGATAGAAAATAGCCTATTTCCCTGCTCTATAAGCAAACATACCCAAGCCTTGAAATGCACTACGCATGCACTCACCATAAGCTTAGTAAGAACAGTGACTAAAGCAAGCATATATGCCTTCTCTGAACTATTACAGTGAAATCTACTTTAACATCAATCTTACACTTCTTTCTGCAGACACTGGAAATGCTTGAATTGAATTAAACAACCTGCTAGTACAGATTCTGTTACTACAGAGTATACAACAAGCAACCAGCTTATTAATATTATTTAGTGTATTTGATGATTGCATATTTTGGAATTAATTTTGTGTATAAGCAGTGTATCTCACAGGCATTAGCAACTCCCCTAGCATAGTTCAGCTGCTGGAAATGGATTGAACAGTGCATCCTCAACTGATACTTCTCTTCATTTGGAAACTTTTTATGGATAAAGCTATGGAATTATCTTGCTATTGCACATACATTTAATTACCCTAATGCTTGCCTATCTCAAATGCAAATAAGCTAAATGGTACTTGATAGGGATTTCCTGGTTTGCCTAACATGGGTATGTAGCAACCATCTCAAGTTCAGTTCGTAAGAAGAAAAAAACTATGCAGAAAAATGCTTTTCCAAACAGCACACAAGTTCTGATGCTATAAAGCAAACTGGGATAATAGGTGAATAACCGCAGACACTGAAATCACAGCCCTAATAGCGTATCTTTGACAAACTGGTCTCACAGCTCAGATGTCCACTCCACCCCGGATGTATGGGCATTTGAGCTGCCTGTCATACAGCTCCTGAACTAAACCACTGCTGTATTGGGTGTGATGACTCAGACATGTAATAGGAAAGGTTAAACCTAAACCTTGCCTGAACTGAAGCTACCTTGTACAACAGTCCTCCTTAGTCATTCTGCTAGACATCCCAATAGCCCTTATGAATGTCATCCTCCTCCACCTACCACCACTGAGTATCAAATCTGACAATTTAGCAACTTAGCAATATGCTGAGGCATATACTGAAGGTTTTGGGGTCTACAGGAGTGCTTGCACAAGTGTTAGTAATGTAGATGAGGCCATCAACACAACAGCTAAATATCTTCAACAATTTTCTATGACAGACTGTTGTGGTTTAACCCTAGCTGAGAACTAAACCCCATGCAGCCACTTGCTCACTGCCCCCTTAGTAGGATGGGGAGAGAATCAGAAGAGTAGAAGTCAGAAAACTCATTGGTTGAGATAAAGTCAGTTTAATAGGTAAAGCAAAAGACACACACGAGCAAAGCAAAACAAGGAATTCATCCTCCACTGCCCATTGGCAGGCAGGTGTTCAGCCATCCCCAGGAAAACAGGGAACTTGGGAAGACAAACACCATCAGTCTGAATGTCCTCCACCTTCCTTCTTCTCCCAGCTTTACATGCTGAGCATGACGTCATATGGTCTGCGATATCCCTTTGGTCACTTGAGGTCAACTGTCCCCAAATGTTGATAAATCTCAAAGCAGCACTTTAATTTTTGAAAGTTTCTTTTTTCAGAACCAAAGAAAAATCTACATTTTAGTTGTCTATGAACATGAGCACTCAAAGATAAGCTAAAAACATTGCATTAGAGGCAGACAATGAGCTTTCCCAAGCACATGTAGCATCACAGCTGTTTCAAGATACTGTTTAGACTGGTTCCAGAGTACTGGGCACTAGGTAAGGCAGGTGCTGTTACCACCACCAAAAGCAATGAAAGACACACCTCAGCCACAGTTTCTCCCATTTCCTGTTTGCCCTGTAAACATGGCAAATTGGATGCTACCAGCTCCATCTCTGATGTGCTAGCCAGAGAAGTGATGGGTGGATTGAGGAACTGAAGTTCTTCCTGACCCTCCCTACACCCATTTCAGGAAAAGTGACTACACTTCAGGTAATGCTCAAAGAATCACCCTGTCCCAAGTGCCTAGTGAGGGCAGGCAAGTGCAGTGCAGTACAGCCCCCAACATGCACACAAGCACTGACACAGGCAATTTCTAAAGTCACATGGTGAGCACAATAAAGAGGTAAGGCCTGAAAACAGGAAAGCCTGTGTAAACAAGATGTCATGTAATAGTAAAAATGTGGTTAGCTGGCAAGGACTGGTCTATTTAAACATTTAGAAACTGTTTTGTTTGCTATTCTGGATTAATAGTTGCTGTAGATTTTAGAGGATATTCTGGATGGCATCCTCAGTGTAGTTAAAAAATACAGTTGTTAAAAAAAACCCAAACCGACCAAAACACAAAAATAATCTGCCCTCTGTTTATTGCTAATAGTGACATCTAACTGACCCCCTCTTTTCCTTGTTCCATCTGCCTTAGAGGGGAAGTGAATAAGCTCATCAGCATTCAGGTATTGCTAATAGGGAGGTCACCTTTTTCTCTTAAGCAACTCTCCATTTTACTTGCAATTAGTAATTTGACAAGGACACTGAAGTACACAACTACTTTGCTCTGACTAAGGTGATGTTTTCTGTGCTGTCATTCTACTTACAATGCATGAGGCAAGTGATTCCTGCTAAGACACGGTTCCTGCTTCCCATGTACATGCAAAGTGTGAGATGCAAAGTGTCATGAAGGCAGAAGACCAGGAGAGGATAAGCAAGGATCTGTAATTAGGCAGCAAGGCAGAATCAAAAATTCCTCAAGGTTGGGATGAAGCCTTTTAGAAATTAGCAAAGCCTTACCACTGTTTAGGATTCTTTTAATGACACTTTTTATCAGTTCACCTTAGGGGAGAGACCTGTGAGGTAGAAGATTCACTGCTCACTGCCACTGTAGATGTTTCTTGCACGGCTCTGCCCATGTGTAGGCAGGAGACTGGTTCTGTTACTATGCTAGCAGCTGCCAAATTCTGATGTTTGAAGACCATACATGCTGACCTACAGCTACTCATGAGTAACACTCTTTCATGGACTGAAAATGGCTTATACCTCCACAAGCATTCCATCAATGTGCCAGATATGACTCCTGTACACACTAAGCTCCACAGCAGGATTTCTGGTCCACCAAAAGAAAAATTCCTGAGAAACACATTTCCACAACATTTCCCAATTCAATATGTACCAGATCAAGACACAATGCACAATGTATTTAGAAATTGGTACTACCCCTGAGTATGACTGCAGGATGGAATAGCTTGTGTCTCCTTACTAATGATTCTATATTGCATTCTTTTGTTAGTGCAAAAGGAAACAAAACTCAAGGATTATTTCTGTCTAACCTGCATGCTTGAGCTCCTACCATAACAGTCATCAGTATATTGGATCCCAAAGGCCATATACTGTGTTTAGTCAGCACTTGTAAGCCTGACACTTCAAAGTAACTAGTCCTTTCTAATTCATCATTTCCCCTTGAGCCAATGAGACTCAAAGGGGTTTTGTAGGAGCTGTCTGATGAACAGCTCAAACTAGTATACCCTTTCCAAATGCTCTTTTTCCCATAATTTCTCAGTAGTATTCTATGGTCCAAAACATTCAGGTAAAAACCATAAATGTGTTCCAGTATGTGTTTGTTTAAGTGAAATAATATCTTTAATCACTTATTACATAAAGGACTTTCACATATGTACCATGTTAAGTCAAGAAATTAAAATCATGAGACATCGTTGCTTTGAAATGCTCTAGCAGCTATAAGCCTTGGAAAACAGATTTGCTGGGAGGAGGCAGCCATGGTGATAGCAGGATGAAAACTCCAAAATCCACCAGGAATTAACTGGAAAACCAGGGGAGTAAAATAGAGACAAAGCTCCTGCAGGTCTTAAAAGGTGAAGCTGAACATAAATTGTAAGTTCATAAGCATCAGCAAACAAAAATAAGTATTGATCTAGCTGTCAACTTTCATGAACATGACAATGTTATACAGCTTCTTTTAAAAATAAATAAATAGAAACCACTTTGCACATGCTCAGCAGAAACTCCAGCCTCAACTGAATAGAATTTTCTGCTGCTCAAGGCAATCACAAAAGAGACAGAGAACCAAGCTGGTAAGGAGGGAGCAGCTGGGATCCTGTTAACCCTTCTACAGTGATGCCTCACAGGCAATGCTCATGTGCCTTTGGAAGCTAGCAGGCCAGGCAGTCTGGAGGCAACTGGAGGCTAAGCTTTCACATTATTTCAATACTTTGAGCATAGAAATGTTTTGGGGTTTTTCTTCTTCACTGTTTCATCCCTTTGACAAAAAACTGGAATTAAAGAACAGGGAGAAATGAGAGGCAGATGATGTCCCCAGTTGTGCTTATTTGCCTATCTAGAACCCAGAACTGTGGTTACTTCTTTTGTCCATCTAGAATCTGATTTTCCAATCTTTTTGTTGTTACAGAATCCTATAAGACAGGTTTGAATGAGCTCCTCATCACTACTACTGCAGGCATGAGTGAACTAGGTGCCAGGATCTCAGAGATACCCAGTGGGTGAGGAATGCAAGGCCAGGAAAAAAGGACCAGTGAAGCCTGGATTGTACCACAGAGACAGGGTAAGATTCAATTGCCTTAAAGGAGCTTCCCGAAATTCCTTGACTTCCTCACAGGACACCTTTCACCTTCAGCAATAAACACATACACAAGGTGAGGTTTCACAAGACTATCCCAACATACTGCAGGAACCCTGTGAGGAGAAATAGCATATGATCATGTCATTGAAGATTGCTTTGCAACAGCTTGGGCTGTGTCAGAATACCAATACTATGAACTACTTATTTTTGACTTGTAAGATATATGTTCGCTATAATACAAATTAAAAAACAAATGCCTGATAGACTTATGTAAAACTAAAAGCCCTGGGAAGATAAATAACCAAATGCTGTTCTCTTACTTAGTCATTTGCACGTGGTAAGCCAACATTCCTCTTTGGACCATTGAGCTGGAGCTTTCTGATTTTTGTCTATTTAATTTAGATAGTTAAATTTGCTATATATTTCTTTGGGGGAAAAAGTAAGTGGAGGTTTTCTCAGCTGTGGCACCTGCAGGTTGGGTCCAACAGCAAAGAGCTGTCTTCTTGCTGTCTCATTACTTTTTTTTTTTTTTTTTTAGCTTTTTCTCTACCTTGTCTTCTGTAACCAGGGATTTCTTCCCTAGCTCTTCCCTCATAATAAGTTCCTTGTAGGAACTACTCTGCTGCCTGGGCAGTCAGCCAGACTTTGTAATTGCTGAAGAAATCTTTCTTAATTTACTCCTACAGACCTTCATGAATATTCTTAGAAATGGCATGCTCCTTTATTAGTCTCCTGAATTATTAACAGTCTTCAAGTTAAGATAATTCTTTTTTCATATTATTTTGACTTTGTTTTATGATTGAGTCTGGCTAAGGATAATGCTTGCAAGTCCTGTCTTGTCTAGTGGCTTCTTTATGCATTGCTGTAGATGTATTTTATCTTCAATAAATATGTTATGCAGAGTTGCTCTCTCTTCCAAACTAATAAGGCTCAACTTTTGGAAAAACAAACAAAAAAAAAAAGAATGAAAAACAAGGTTCTAGTTTTCAATTTATTTTTTAAGCCTAGTAATTCTTCAGTTTCTTAGAAGCTTGTGTACTGCCCTGCCACAGGTCCTGTCATATGGGCACTTCTCATCTTAGTCTCTGGATACTGCCTAAGTCTGATCCTTTCTGTTCCTTCTCTTCTCTTCCATTATGTTTTAATGCTTCTCTCTCATCCTGATTTTCTACCAATTTCCTCACACAACCTCCTCACTGCCATTACTTGTGCTGGCATGTCCTTGCTTTCTTGTAGCTTTTGACATACCCCTGCCTTATCACTTGACTATATTGTGCAGAAAGCTCCTAGGGTGGAGGTCTGTCAGCTATTTTTACTGTTGCCAGTGGAGTTAAAATTGTATCTACAGTTTGCCAGTGAGAATCTCCAGATGAATCCCAGCTTTGAGTAGATTGTATTAGCTAATGAATGTTGTCAAGGGCCACAAGTAGCTAAGGCATTTAATAAATCACATTGCACATAAGCCTGACTTCTTAGCTGGTATAAATTACCAGTCCTGTTAGCACTGGATGAAGACTTAGACCATTTACTTTTCACTCCTCTTTCTCATCTTTCTACAGAAGCTAAAGGTATGATTGAATTTTTCTTTTATTAGCATTTCACTTGCAGTGTAATCTTGATTAGCAAGGAGCTATGTGGATTTTCAGTTCAGAAAGTCATTAGCTAATCTATCCCAATACAGAGCCATCATATGATCTGTCCTGATGCTACATAATTTCATAACCCTTGTTACAGTCAAGCTCATTGACTTGAGTCTGATTAGCATAGATCTTCCAGAGAGGCACCCAGACTTTATTTAAAAATGAAAAATCTCCTGTTCCTCAGGGTCATTTGTTCTTACAGTTAATTACTTCATTACAAAAAAAGACAAAAGAACTCTGGCTCTCTCCTTTTTAACCAGTACTTGTTTAGCTGAAGTCCTCAGCTTTGATTCTTGTTACGTTTCCCTTAGCATGGCCAGATAGTCTTTTAGCACCTAGTATTTTGTCTGCAAGAGGGTACATACATAACATAATTAAGTGATGTCAAGTTCTTTGAAATACACTCAACTTCTTGTGACAATTTTTTTCTGAGCATTTAATCAGCTTTGCAGCATTTAACCACTATCTGAACAGTTCTCAACGTTTGTCCTGATGTAAGGACATTTAAAAGGCTCATGGGATCAGTTCCAGAATATTCAATGAAAGGAGGTCTCAGCTTCTTAGAATGGACTTTTTTCTTTTTTCTTTCTTTCTGAACACATTGATTCATAAGAGTAATAAGGAAATATATTCTATAAGAAATTTCCAAAATAATAAACCAAAACTAAACTAAACTCTTGAAAAATTGTGTCTAGAGAAGAGGGATTATCCACAACAAAGTAGTTTAAAAGAATGAAGGCAGAAAAACAACCTCCTTCTCCATATTACTTCTGTATTCCTTCAGGCATGTGCACAGATGAAGGACAAAGCTAAATAACATACAAAGGCTGCTTTTAGTTCTTCAGACACCTTTCTGAGTAATGCCCAATAAACAAGTTAACCTATTTTTTTCTGCCTTTAAAATAGTACTTTAAGATTTCCTAGCAATTTTTCCGAGATAAATTCAGACAAGTATTACACATCTGTGCCCCAAAAATCATCTGGACTTTTAAACAAATATAGCAAGGTGTCTGTTTCCAATATGAGTACACAAAGGAAAAAGCCATTAAAAGGGTGGTCTGAGAGAAACACATCCCTGGGTGTTACTCCAGTGTGACTGCTAAGAAAATTTGTCCAAGACTCATCCATTGCTACCTCTGCTTCTACCTAGAAGGAGCTAAGCCCACAGTGGGTAGCATACCAAAGTCCAAAACCACTTCTTCCATCTCACTGTGTTAATTCTTACTTTCCCTGGTATCTTCCTTTCCAGCAGCACTTGTCAATATTTTCTTCCAATGTAAGACCAGCCTGTTCAATCCAATGATGGCCAGGTATCACTAGTCCCTGATGACAACCACTCACAACATGTCCAAATAATGTGTGATTTACTGCTATAAACATGTGACAACAGCCATGTCACAAATTGCAGCAGAAACTCAGTGGCAGAATCAGAAAACAACCAACCAACAAAAAACCCCGATTAATTATTTTCATTAATTTTAAAGGAAATAACACAACCTAAGACAATCTTTCCTGACATAACTTTGGGGTTGGAAGAGAATATTATGTCTCTCTGCAGCAAGCCTCTTGACAGTCTGAATGTGAGCAGCTACTTCGTGCACCCAGGCTTTCTGAAGCACAAAGCAAACACGAATTTAAGCCTGCGAAGGAACTGGATGGAAACGCCACTCTTTACCATGCAGTCTGACATAATGCACGGGGTTTTATTCTCCAGTAAAGGCTGCAGAACTGTTCTAGTCCATGAAAAACCTTTTTAAACAAAAGCTGGAAAAGGCCTTACTGATTCTCCAAAACAGTTAAGTGGATTTTATATGTATATATATTTGAAACGTTTCCCACTGAATTATGACAACTTGTAGTACAGCTGTTCCCTGAATACCAAACATATATCGCCGCATGCCCCAAAGGGCATAGCACTCACGGCCGCTACGGAAGCTCCCTGCTTTTGGGCCGGCTACCCTCAGGCACCCCCTCTCTTCTCACGTCGGGGAGGCAGCACACCGGCCACAGCCGGGCCGGGCCCCAAACAACATCTGCTCCTGCGGGTGTGGCCGAAAGGGAGCTCCGCGTCCCGGGAGGGCTGACGGTCAAGTAGCGGAACAAAGGCAGACCCTCCACTACTCCACTGAGGTAGAAGACCAGCCTACCTACTAGTAAAACTTCCGTCTCGCCTACCAGATAGTACATGCGCAGTCCTCCCCATGAAGCCCGGTAGAAAAGCTGCCCGTTCCCCGGCAGAAGAACGTGGGGAGGGCGTGGCGGCGTGGCTGACGGAGCGCATGCGTGGTGTGCTGCGGGCTGCCCGGTTGAGGCGGAGCGGCGGCGAGGCCAGGCCAGGCCAGAAAAGGCTAAGCTGAGCCAAGCCAAGCCAGCTAGGCTAGGCTAGGCTCAGCTCGGCGGTAGCGGCCGCGCCATGCGTGCTTGGTAGAGAGCCGTGGGGGTGGAGGGTCGAGCCGCGATGAACCTGCGCGGCTTGTTCCAGGATTTTAACCCCAGGTGAGGGCAGCCTAGCTGCTACCGGTCGGCCTCGGGCCGCGTTGCTTCGTCAGGGCCCGTTTGGTGGGCTGCTGCCGGTCCACACGGTGGCGGAGCGGCACCTTCCCTGGTTCCGGCGGTTCCCTGCCCCGGCTTGACGCTGCTGTTGGGCGGAGGCTTCCCTCCTCCGCGCCGTTAGCGGGACGCATCCAGAATCGGCGGCGAGGCCCAAGCTGCCGCGGGGTCAAGTCGGAGTCGGCAGCGAGGGGCGCGGGGGTACCCACCGGGGAGCCCGGGTCCGCTGGCCGTCCCCATCCTCCCTGAGGCGGAACTCGGCGTAGGGTCTCATCGCGGCCATGCGGCGCCGGAGGTTATCCGGCACGGAAACCGACTTGGGCAGCGTTAGCCCAGGGGCGCTCTGGGGAGCCGCGTCGGTCTGGTCTGGAGCAGCGTTGGGCTGTGTGAACCTTGAGCGTTTCCCCGGAACTCAGCCTTGTGTGGTCCTTCCGCACGGCGGGAGGAAGCGCTCCGGTCCAGGTGGTTCCGGGGGGCGTTTGGAGCACACTACTCCTGACTAGTTTCCCTCTCAACGCCTGCGGGTGTCGGTACCTGCTCGCCTCAGCTAGCACTCGTCTGGTTTCCAGGCCAAATTCAAGTCATCTTTTTTTCTGTTGTATTATGGGACTTCCTCAAATGACTTCGAGCCTTACACTTTTTGAATTTTTCAACTTGATGATTTGGGATGTAAAGCTTTATACTGGTAGACAGAGTTGCCTCATGCTCTAACACAGGCATTTAGCATATAGTAAAGTCTTGGGTTTTGCACGTCTGAAGGCGTTACACTTAACAATCCTAATCCAGACATGGAGAACTGCTAATGGGGATTCTTCTTTCTGGGCTGTCTTAAAATTAACAACTTGGCATCTGCTCTCTTGCCAAGGAAGTATGGATTCATGTAACTTTAAAAAGAAGCTGATAGAATGAGTTGATTTTTAGTGGGTTTGCTGTTACCAGGTACTATAAGGCCACAGAATAAAGCCTGCAAGCAGCTTTTGCGGGCTGGTGTGAAATGCTGAGAATCCAGCAAAAATCTTGCTTTGTGAAAGAGGCCTTACATGATTGCAGTTACAGAAAGCTATGTTCAGTCAGCCGTTCAGACAAACAAAAAGGTAACCAATGCTTCAGAAAATGCATTGTTGTGAAAGAGGTTGAAAGAAACAGTTGAACTGCGTGGTTGGAAGTAATGGAAAAGTAAGAACAGAAATTCCAGAACCTTACAAAGTTTTGTTATTGCCAAGTGATGCTTGTTTGGATGCCATCTAAATGATGAAGGAGCAAGCTGAACGTTGCACTTGGGCAGGTAGCTTAATCTTCAATGTTTAGATGTTTACTGGGGCACTCGGGAAGCAGTAGAATTTTAGCCCGTAAGTATGGATAGCCTAGGAAGCTGAGGAATGTCTTTCTTGCTGTGAAGAGTGCTTGTTGTGTTGTATCATCCTATCCTGAGATAGTTTCATCAAATATGGGAGGAGATGCTGACACAATAAAACTGCTTTTTCTCATTAAAGAGCAGCTGAGACACCTGTTCTGAATAGAGACAAAACAGTTCGATATCTAAAGGAGGCAGTGCCCATCTAATGAATGTTTTATTATTTGATGAGAGTGCAAGTGGGTAGTTTGAGTTGTGCTATTGGAGTGAGGATAGTATTTGTGACTACTGATGCTTTAAGCTGTAGCAAATATTTACTCTGTTCCTTAGTTGTGTGTTTTAAAATACATATGTAATTACTGCACTGAAGTGGTATTGAAGCTTAATTATGTGTTTTAGAAAGCAGTCTGTGATCCTCTAGTGAATGAGTAGGTGACTTTTTCCCTTCCTGTAGTATGAGGAGCTCATGTGCTGTATAATTATTTTGTCTGATTTTTAGTGGTACAGGCAGTTGCTGTGCCCCTGCTCTCAAGTGTTCCACATACATTTATTCATTGTTAGATTAACTAGTTTATAAAAATATATCAACATAATAATTTTAAACTTTTAAACACCATCCTCAGTATTCCAGTTAGTAACCTCACTCTATAAGCAATAACTTCATTAAAAGTATAACTTTTTTTCCCTCTATAATGTTGGGGGTTTTAAGTGAGTATAAAAATGGAAAAAAAAAAACCAACTGCAAACATGCAGAAAACAAACAAAAAAGAAAACTGTTGTGGCATGCTATTGTGGGCTGTAGGGTCTAGGGCCTAGCAGAGGGGAGGCTGGACAAGGCCAAGGTCAGTTTCTCACAAGAAAGCAGTTAGGTAGCCTGGGAGAGAAAGTGAGAGTCACCTAGCAGGAGCCCTTGCAGCTGCACACAGAGGCCTTGATGTCCCACATAGCCTTAACATCTTATCCTTCCCACACCACACAGCACCAGTCTTCTCACATTCACATTTCTTTGAAGTACACTGTTATATCCTCATTTATGGTAGTTGTTTTTACTAGTGAGTGTTGCTTCTTAATTGGTTAGTATAATTTGTATGTTCAGATCCGTCTGAACTCACTCTTCAGAGTAATTGTCGTGTACAGCATATTGTCGTGCTGCGACAGAAAACCTCTCTGGAGTCTGTCTTATTACAAAATGTAGTAGTTTTTACTCCAATTAAAAATACTGTGTATAGAATTACAGAAATTATCTAACATAGTTGTGAATGCCTAAACGTCTCTGATAAACCTCTCTCATTTGTGTGAAGGAACACGTTTTCTAGAAACATGTACAACTGGTCTAATTCCAAGCTTCCAGTAATACAACTCCTGACTGGATCCTTGTGGGAGGGAACTATTGATAGAGGTCCATTCATTAAGTTTGTCATGTAGTAATACTTTTGATGTGTTTCCTTGAAGCAATGGCTTTATAAGTAAATGAGATGACATACTCTATTTATGGTGAAATATTTGACTCTTCTGAACTGACTGGGTTCTTTGCAATGAAATTTGACACACATTTTCTGTTGGGCAGTATCCTGGTTAAGTTTTAGCTGTGACAGATTTTCTTGTTCTCTTCACAGTTCATGTTAAGTTGCCAGCCTTAATTTCTGACTCTGGGTTTTTTGTTTGTTTAATAGCAAATTTCTTATTTATGCCTGCCTGCTGCTTTTTTCCGTCTTGCTCTCTCTACGTCTGGATGACAAAATTCAATGGAGTTACTGGGCTGTGTTTGCTCCCATATGGCTCTGGAAGCTAATGGTGATTGTTGGTGCCTCAGTGGGAACAGGAGTATGGGCACGAAACCCACAGTATCGGTAAGTTGAGGATATTTGGTTTGCAGAACAGTGGTAACATCATGTGTTTTCCATGCTGAACCAAATTCATAAATAGGTTTTTAAGAACATAAGAAAGAGCATCCAGAAGATTTCTTTTCAACTTATTTAAAAAAATTATCATAATCTGTAGTGTATGCAGACAGGTTTTTGCAGCTATGGACGTTTTAATCCTGGTTGCTACACAAGCTTCAACAAGCTTGTCTTTGGGAAGCTAAAACTTCTCATGGAGTGCTTTTTTTCACTTACCTGTTACAGTGTTGGAAATTCTTTGCTTTAGTCTAAGCTATATAGAAATACATATTTTTGTATATCTTTGTGTGCACTAGCAATATACTGTATTTAATTGGATTAGTTTCTAAATCAGATTCCTGAAATGTACAGATCAGCATGAAGGGTGTCAGGTTTTGGTTGTTGTCTTTTGGTTTTGTTTTTTTTCTCCTAAGAGTGCATATAACCTCAGGAAACACATGGGCGAGTATCCAGTAATTCTTGAATATGCTGTGGACATCAAGAGATTTGTTCAGACTTTAGTGGCAGCTTTATCAGAAATACTCAAGTAGTTCAATACATTAATACAGGCAAATGTGTTAACATTTGCCAAGTCATATGTTTGTGGGAACAAATTCTGTAAATTCCTTTTCATTTTTGTCATAGGTGTTTAACATTGATATTTTATCAGTCTAGGGTAAAATAACTTTCAGACCTTTAATACATCAGTGTTTACTTTTTTGGTAACCCCAGGAGGATGTGAATTTGAACATGCTAGGGGGAAAGAAAATACCTTAAGTGAAGTGCAGTAAATTCAGTCCTCTTTTTTTTATCAGTGGAAATTATTAAATGAAAAATACTATTCAAACGTCTCATTCTGATAGATTTTGTGTAGTTCAGGTTCTTGGTCTCTCCTTCTAATAATGGTTCTACTTGTGTAGGAAAAGGTGTCATTTGTGTGTCCTGTTATTTTACAGGCATTTTGCTTTCTAGTTATAGACAACATTCTGTGGCACTGTGCTGTTTTGATGAATAAAGACATTCTGGGGAAACATGTTGATTCAGTGAAAGCTGGTGCAGGAAGCAAAGAGATAATTTTAGACTTAGCGTATTTCTTAACAGCCTGCATGATGTCTGAGTCTTTTATATAGTAGAAATGCTGTTTTATCTGCACAGCTGTGGAATACTTAGAAAACTTTCAAGTCCCACTGCCCCCTTTGGGTAAGGTACTTTAAACGTGTAGCTTTATGGATAAGAAATCCTGTTACATCATCAGGAAAAGGGTTTAATAGTGGCTCTTTGGGCATAATGTACACATTTATTCAATAGTGTTGCTATCTGAAACTTAACAATGGTAAACAAAGTGTCTTGGGATGTTTACAGGACAATGTGCTTTCCTATGGACAAGTAAGCTAAATGCATCCTTCTCCTCTTTTTCAGAGCAGAAGGAGAAACCTGTGTAGAGTTCAAGGCTATGTTAATTGCAGTAGGCATCCACCTGCTGCTGCTGATGTTTGAAGTTCTGGTGTGTGACAGGATCGAAAGAGGAACCCATTTCTGGCTTCTGGTCTTCATGCCATTATTCTTTGTGTCTCCAGTGTCAGTTGCAGCTTGTGTGTGGGGATTCCGACATGACAGGTCTCTGGAGGTAATGCTTTGTTTGTTTAATGTGTAGCAGTGTAAGACTCTCAGTTCAGTTAAAATTCATTTGTCAGTAAAGCAGGGTATGGATGACTGCATCACTTGAATTAATTGTTTGCACTGATCTGCAGGATCTGGAATAACAGAATTTTTTCTAATATCTTCTAGGTTTTTTTCAGCTACCAAATTGCAGCACGTTTTAAGCTTGCCTCTTTGTTATTGTGTTAAAAGAACTCACTACAAACTCTGCAATATGGACTAGACTAGACACTAAAATGGAACTGAAGAAAATTTCATTGGCTGTAAGCATTGTCCCTGGGCAGATTTGAGGTTCAAGAGCCCTAGATAACCAGGGTTGAAAATTTCATACTATACCAGTCTGTGTGCATAATCTTTATTTTGGGAATGCAGAGAGTAGGCATAAACCAGGAGATTTTTTTTTCCTGCCTCTATCTTCTTTCCTCTCTAATTCATTTTGATTTTGGAAGAACTTCACAAGGATTCTCAAGATCTTCCCATGCTTGTGGCATTTGGTAATAAACTTAGAATTCTTACTGAATTGATTTTTTTAAGTTGGTTTTTGGGTTTGGTGTTTTTTTGGGTTTTGGTTGCATTTGTTTGTTTGGTTGGTTTTTTTGCTATGGCTTCAAACAAGCCCATGACAATTAAAAATCTGATTTTTGGTTCAGGTTTTTCAGGTTTGTTTAGTTTAGAAGGAAAAATTCTCCAACATTAGCACAAGCTGAGTATTGAGAGATAAAAAAGAACTTCTTTTGGTAATTAACTGTTAGACTGATTCCATATATTGTTGATTCAAAAGTATTGCATATAGAATTTCATTCTGCAGTGTTGTAGTCACAGTTAACCCTTCCTGAAAGTAAAGTTTGTATAGAAGCACTTGCCTTCTACTGGATGATGCTTGATTACCCATTTACAGGTGACTGCAGAGCTGCTTAGTACTGGCAGGAAAAAAGGAATCCACTCACCCCTAAAGGGCACCAGCTGTCTCAAAGAAAACAAGTTCTGCAGTTGAACTGTCAACTCCTTTTCTTTTTCCCTACTCTTTTGTCATCTTCACATAGAGCTGTTCTACCTCCTTTTTACTTTGTGAAGATTTCACTATTTCCCTTTCATTTGCTAGAAACCTGAGGGATCTGCCTTTAGTCCAGGATGGATTTTTTTGGCATGAGTAATCAAAATAGTTGTTAATCTATTATTATTTTCATAATTATTTAATCTGAAATATATTGTCTGCTTGTTTCTGTTCTGAAACTGATTAGGTCATCAGTAAGCACACAGTGGAGTTTTGTCTGTATATCATGGTGGGCTCAGAAAAAGCTTTCATTTACGTGTCACACAATTTTTGTAGTCAGTAAAGCACCATTTATTTAAGGCATGCTGAATTCATTAAATGGTGAGCTCAGCCCCTCCAAATATACATGCATTTGCCATGGCTTATTCTTTTGAGAAAACCAGTGGTGCAAAACTGTTCGAAATCTACTTTTTTAGTCTTTTTAAAATAGCCTGTACTTAACAGTGAAGCTTTCAGTGCAGCCTCTGAAGTAGGAAACTACCTGCTGCCTGTTGTTTTTTTGACTCCCTGTATTGTGAATTTCAAAGGCATTGATCCAAGTGATCATAGTACACAATCATACTTTAGTGAAAAGTAGCCTGTAGCGTCTGCCTTCTGAGAAACAGTACATTTCAAAGATGCTTTACATCCCTAGACATCTTCTTAAAATGGAAAATGTTTCTCACACTCAAAAGCTTCACTTAGTCTTTTAAGGTAATTCTCTGTTTGATTTTTTGAAATTCCTACCCATGTAGTGTTACCCATGAGCTTTGGGAAGAGAATCTTGCTAGGTCTGATGGTATGTCATGCTTTCACTTTGTGCAAGCTAGACAGAAACTTTTTTCTTTAATACTTTAGGGTTAGTTCTCATAGTGGCAAGTGAGACACGTGGAAAGCTTTCATTAACATTTTTTTTAATGAGAAGTATTGCTTTTCTGTAATGCCTCAAACCACAAGTGTCTTAAGTGTCATTTAAAATCTCTCTCAATTATACATTAAATGATTGAATTTGGATGCCATCTTCCACTACTGTATGAATTTCATTTTCCCCCAACAGAGTACGGGGACTTTTAAGCTTCCTCTTTACTTTTGGTGTGAGTAATTTGGCTTATTTCTGTAATCCATTTAATAAGTGTTGCAGGAAGTGGTATCTTTTCTGTTATGGGTTTGGTTTGGTTTGGTTTTTTTTCCCCCAATACCAGGAAGGTCTTTCCTCAGGAGACAGCTGCCTCTGTTGGGATCACAGCCTGCCAAATACAGGGATGATTAGTAATACGTAATGTAAACGCAAATGCTGTTCTATATTGCAGTGATAAGGATGGACTAGGGAAAGTCCTTTAATAGATGCTTTGGTTATCTTGGAAATAGCTTGGGCATGCTATGAGTTAACTTATGTGTTTTCTTTTTCTAGCTGGAAATCTTGTGTTCAGTCAATATTCTACAGTTCATATTTATTGCACTCAGACTGGATGAGATAATCAGATGGCCTTGGCTTGTATGTAATAAGTGTTTTCTTCTTATCCTTGTTTAAATTCTGAATTTCATAAAGCTATTTACTGTAGGGAACAGTTAATGTATCACCAGAGCCCACGATCATAGTTTTGCTTGCTTAACAACCCTTCACTGAAGCTCTTGCATCCCATTCCGTTGTCATAGGAAAGAGAGGCTGTTCTTTGGGCATTTCATCTGTCAGGGGAGAGGGACATGCCATAAACGGCAGTTAATCTCTGATCAGTTGCTGACAGAGAAATCCTAACCACATTTCCAATGGGAACACTGAACTGGCCATGACAGTGACTCGTGAGTTAGGGAATGTGTTGGTGAATAGTTTTCTTGTGTAACTGTGCATGTAAATCTACTTACTGTGCAAGCAGTGACTGTCAAAACTGCTGAGATCTCCTGTCCCAGGTCCCTACAGAATTTGAAAGCAGTTTCTGTGTCTGGGTTTTTGTAAACTACCATAAAACTGATAATGGCATTATTGTGACTGTCCTTTCTCTATTCAAAAGAACTAGGAAAAGGATGTAATTTAGAAACTTTCAAATAAGGTGTCCAGTGTAGAAAAGACTTAACTAAAATCCATTTCAGATACAGTTTGAGCCCACATAAAATCACAGAAGTCTTATTAAAGTAGAACTATATTGACTTAATTTCGGACTGTTTCAGCTTGAGAGGTTTACAAAGCTAGCTGAGGAATCCCAAAAAGCTGATACAGCTCATAATAGAGTGCATGATTTGTAAAGCTTTTCTCTTAGAAATTAAAGAGCATTACACTTAAATTTCTTGTTCAGACTTTATACGTAGACTTGCCTTGTTTAAAAAACCCATGCCTGTCACAAACCAAAGTGATAAAAATACATTGCTGTCAGGGGCAGGAAAAGCAGTTAATTTCTTTTTCTTTCAGGTTGTTTGTGTTCCACTGTGGATCTTGATGTCCTTTCTGTGTCTGGTAGTGCTCTATTACATTGTATGGTCTGTTCTGTTCCTGCGCTCTATGGATGTGATTGCTGAGCAAAGGAGGACACACATAACAATGGCTGTCAGCTGGATGACAATTGTAGTTCCACTGCTCACCTTTGAGGTAGGAAAACGAGAAATTACTTTGTATCTTGTTTTTTTCGGTGAATGATGAATGTTGTTCTGTCTCTTTCTGAACTTACTGAAATGAGAATACTACTTTTTGGTTCGGAATAAAATATTAACAGCCAGTATAAATGAAAACCAAGATTTTTAGGTTTCCTTAAAGATTTTTGAGTAAAATATGCATCACATTGGAACTGTAATTGCATGTTTCTGTGGAGGCCATTTTTCTTCACAGATATGTGAAGTTAAAGATCTGAGATCAGCATATGCTCTAAGAAGCTTGAATGTGGATATTGCAATTAAAATTACTTCTTTTTTTTTTGACATTTAGATCTTACTAGTACACAGACTGGATGGGCATAATTCTTTTTCTTTTATACCCATATTTGTTCCTCTCTGGCTTTCACTGATAACTTTAATGGCAACAACATTTGGACAAAAAGGAGGAAATCACTGTAAGTATTTAAAAAATCATAGAAACAGATTGAAACTCAAGTCTTAATTGTATTTTAATAAAACTTGTCTTTGTCAGAAAGGACTTTTTTGTGTATATTTGCTGATGAAAGAATTCAGGTATCTGTTGTTATTGTTGTCAGGTGATTTTAAGTTTTCAGTGTCTGTAGCCCCTCTTGGTTTTTTTTAATTTACTCCTACGAGAGCGTGTTACTCCTTCTTGGACTCAACTCGAAATCTCAGTGGGATTATAGTTTTAAATTAGCATTTTATCCCTCTGTATTTCCATGGGTTTCATTCTCACAGGACATGATTGGATCTTTCTACTTTGGGTTCTGAAAACAGTGTAGCACCTATCATTTTAATTAGCATTTGTCCTAGTAGCCTGAACTAGTGTTCTCTCTTTGGCCAAGTAGTGGTGTGTGCTGCCTAGTTGTAACTTCACTTGCCCAAGTGGCTGGTGTATGTCCCATGGTGAAGTATATTGAGGGTTTCTTTCTTTGGTTGTGACTAAGCTTATCTCCAAACACTTAGATTACTTGGATATTGTTATTGTACGGAAAATTGTTACTGTGATTTTTTTTTATTTTTTTTTTTTAAATACCTACCATTGATAACTTGTGTCAGACAGAGTCTTCTGGGAAGCCATATGTCCAATCTATCTTCTGTAGGGTTTTTAAAACTTGATGTAATTTTTTTACAAAGACTATTTACCTAAAGCGTCTGGCACGAAAATCCACCTTTTAAAGTGTTAAAGTGAAATACACCAGTTTGCCATGAAGTATAATCTCTGGAAAATGAAGGGTTGTATGGGATCTTCCCTGACAAATACTCACTACCTTGCTTTTGTTCAGCATGAAAGATTTGACTTGGGCAGGCTGTTCTTTTAACACTGACCATTGGTATGGGTTAATAGAGGATTCATGGCTTAATTCAGCTATCTCCTGAACTACAAGTGCCATTTACTGAAATGCTGTTTCCAAGCCCTTGCATATAACAAAATACATGATAAGTACAAACTTTGTAATGCTTTCTAATCCAGCACAGGTAGTACCAAGGATGAGGTACTCATGGCACCACATCGTATTTGGCTGAGAGCAAAACTGTTTGGGGAATATTGAATCACTTACTAATCTTTCTCTGCCTATGCCATCCCATTCCCTCTGGTGTTGTAACCTCTATGTATCCAAAACAAGTAGGCATGAAGGTCTACCTGTGTGGCACTGATATCTTTGAGATGCAAAGTCGTCTGTGTTCTTTCTCTGTGTACTGTGATGTGATCTGACGCTGCCTAACATGGGATATGAAAGGGATCCTTGCTGTGGTAGTAGAGCTGTAATTTATCCATATGGATATACGCATGCAGAGGTGTGCAAACACATGTATATTCTGTAGGCGTGTATCTGTACAGAATCTGAACAGTAATGTTCTGTTGATGTTACACATGTCAGTGTAACATACTGAGAAGCGGCAGTAAACAAATTCTATATTGTTCATGTGCAGACAATCAAGGTAACTTAAACAAGACTGCATAGTCTGCCTACTTAATTTTTTTTCTGTACTGCAGAAATGTGAAATGACCTTTTTATTTTGTAGGGTGGTTTGGTATTCGCAAAGACTTTTGCCAGTTCCTGCTTGAAATCTTCCCATTCTTACGAGAATACGGAAACATTTCTTACGATCTCCATCATGAAGACAGTGAGGAGACAGAAGAAACACCACTGCCTGAACCACCCAAAATTGCACCAGCAATGTTCCGAAAAAAGACTGGAGTGGTCATCACACAGAGTCCAGGAAAATATGTGATTCCACCTCCCAAGTTAAACATTGACATGCCAGATTAAGATGATGGTAACATATTAAAATTGAACTGGCAATAAGCAGACAAATGTATTTCATCTCACACCTTGTCCCGATTCCTTTAAAATAGAAATTGCTGAATCAGTGGCTGGGATGACACAAATCAGAGCTTGTGAAGATAATCGGAGAGCTTTTCCAGAGATACATCGTGGTCTAGTTTGTGAACCTTCCTCATGGGTTGGTCTCATGCTTGCCTGTATAGTATTTATATGAACATTTTAGCAGTGTAATATATTGTTTACAAGTCTTGTCCTGTACAGTGTAAGTATTATCTAAAAGTATTTTTTTAAAAACCCTGTATGAAATGCCTTTGCTATTGCAGGTGTCTTTAGGTTCTAAATATACACTTGATATAATGTCTGATTTAAATGCTTTGGATATGCCTTAGTACAGCACCTCTTTGTCACAAAGGGTTATGGCTGGACTGGCCACTAAAAAAAAATTACAGTCTTAACCTCCCTCCCTTCCTGAAGCAGAAGAGAAAAGCAATAAGGGATTGGAAAAGAAAACTAAAACAACTTTAATGAAAATAAATGAAATATATAGAAAACCAGTATCAAACCCAACCTCCGTGCTGGCAATTATGTCACCTTCAGCAGTGATGCTGGGGGCAGGTACTGGGCAAGTCCCAGACTGGAACTAGATTCAGTAACACAGGGATCAGGATCAGAGGCAGAATGGAGAGTCCTCCTCAGACACAAGCCACTGAAGATCGTGATCCCTTAGCTTTATACTGTGTGTAATGTATATGGAATGGAATATGTCATTGGTTAGCCTTAGGGTCACCTGAACGATGCTCCCCACAGGTGTGGCCTTTTACTTTCTGCACCCTGATGTGGTACACAAGATTTAGCAGTGACCTTGGTTTCCATACTGATCCTTCGTATAACTAAACACCAAGAATTCTCACTGCTAGAAGCAGACATTATCTGTGAAAATGTGCTGTTAACTTCAGAAAGTGCAGTTACTTAGAAGGGACTTTACTGAAAATTAAAATCACCGAACAGAGTTAGTTCTGTTCTATCTCAAGATTGGGACACTCATTACTTTTTCTGTTCAGCCACAAACATTGTCCTAACTGCAAGGGCACAGAATCATTGCACTCCTGAGGCAAGAACAGAAAGCTTTTTTAGGGGGGAAATATAATGTATGGTAACCTAGGTGATATTTTTGAGTTAGCTATGTACCTTGTCATCTGAGTATTTTGGTATTTGCCCTAGCTTGGGATTTAGTGTTGATTTTGTTGCTTTTCCAGTTTCACGCTTTAATCATTGTGCAGCACATACACCATTCTCCCATTAGACTGCCTGCTTAATTAGCTGCTCCCTCTTGCACTGTGTGCAGTCTATGCCAGAAACATCAGCTGGTTTTTTTGCAGGTTTTTGTAGGTTTTTGCAGCTGTCAGTCAGCTGGTCTAAATATCATAACTTGGTCTTCATTACCAACTTTGTGTTGGTGCAAATGATTAACCTTTTTAAGACAGGAACTCATTGGTGTTGGTAGAGCAAAGAAAGACCTCCTTTGACAGATTGTCTTGGACTTCCAGCTGTTCTAGAAACCCATACTCCAGTAGCTTGTAAAAACAGATGTCAGATATTTCTGTATCCTTGCAGCTGCTTTTTGTATTTAGGTGAACCCACAGTTTAGGTACCTTAAAGACCCTGAACCATGTTTCCCTACTGTTAGCATGGCAAGAAGAGTAGAGAGTGTATTTCTGCACAAGAGTTGCACACCTGCAAAACTTCAAAGATGTGGTGCTTTCATTTCTAACGCTGCAGACCTCTCTTTTCCTCCCTGTGGACCAGCTGCTAGCTAGATGCCAACACAGCACTGTCTTACCCTACACTTGAAATTTCATGGTATTTCTATTTACTTTTGGGCTCTTGAAACAAAAAAAAGGGAAATAAGGAACAAGGGATATTTAGCAATTGCTGCTGCTGTGTGATGTCACAGTCCTAGTGATGTTTGATAATCTTCCTTGGGCTTCTCAGCTGGTCACTTTCAGCTGGCTGACTGGGAGGACACTATAAGCTAGATAGATGGCTTCAGCTGAAAAACATGCTCCAACTGAGCCAAAAGAATTTAAAATGGAGCTTTCCTCATCAGAAACTTCATGTGATTCTGTTCTGGCCAAGAGAGTTGTATTTGTCAGGCTTGGCTGCTTCTCTCCATCCAGCATGTGCCAAAAGAGGAGTTAGTAATACTGCTTTTAGACCTCCAAGAAAAGAAAGTGTTTTACAAACCTGGACTTAAGATACCCTGCTCAGAGAAGCTCAATTCATTTGAGGAGAGCTCTGGCAAAGGCAATGCCCAAATATGCTTCAGCCTTCTGAAGAAGCTCTGGGGTGTTGTTGAAAACATTCAGTTCTAAGTCCATTTGGTGGAGTGACAACAGGAAGCGTGTGGTGATCCATGAAGAAGTCTTCAAAGAGGAAGTAGTGGCAAAGAGAGGATGTCTGAGAATTTTTCAGAGTGACAGCACAGCACCGTCAGTCTGTGCAGTCTGACTGCACAGATTCAGTCACCAGAAAGCTATGGGATTTTCCAGAATCAGACTCACACAATGACTTGCTCTTTGAAGACACAGCTAGGGAGGTAAGTTGGCTCGTCTTCATGCAAACTAACTCTCAGAATAGTTTAGTGGGACAGATTTCTGTCCTAAAGAAATAAGCCTTTATTACACGGGGGATGAGGATGACAGTAGATGTTCTGACTGACATTTGTGTCTCAGCTGATGTTAAGGAGTTTATGAGGTAACATTTCTGTGTAGTAGAAATGTTGATAAAATATACATTGGTTATTTCCAATGACTTTGAACACGTGAAATGAAAAGATACTCTCCTTGTATCGGGATGTTTTGGGGAGGTATTTGCTATGTGTATTTGGGCAGCTTTTTGTGACATTTGCTGAAGGCTGAGGTATGCATCAGCATCATGTGGTTACCTACATGTTCACTCCATGCTAAAGTTGTTGAAAAGTAATGGTAGTTGGGTATCTAAATCAGTTTGTGTGCTTCTGAAAAGCCTGAGCTTCCATACTACCAAGCAGCAAAACCACAGCAGGACTGTATCACATCATCTTATTCAGCCTAAACTTCAGGTTTTGAATGTTCCCAAGAGTCTTTTGAAACATCCATATTTCCCTTTTGCAATTAAAATTCTTATTTCTTGTGTCTTTGTGGTTTCCAGCCTCAGGTGGGGGCAACTAACTCTTTGCCTTTGCTTTTTTTAGTTTCACATCTACTACAACCTGTATTTTCGAACATTATTTTTTCTGCATCAGCTGCTGAATTACAAGCAAAGCCTTGATCTTGGTAATCAAACACCAGCAGGATTTTCACTGGACATGGATTTGCACATGCTGGTGGCAAAGATAAGCAGATGTCAAGCTTGCATGGGAAACTCATGTCCAAAGAGGAGAGTGGCCAATTCCCACCACCTCCAATGGAGAACACGGCCATCTCTGCACCCAGGAAGACTGCACTTGCCAAGGCAGCTCCCCGAGTCAGATGTGCCTTAACATTTGCATATGATGCTGCTGCTTTGACAAACTGCAGTAGCAGCAGGCCAGGAGAAGCTCAGTCCTCCAGCCCCCTCCCTTCTGCTGCAGTACAGCAGCCCCAGCCTGTTTGGTGTCCAAGGTGCAGCTGCTGTTTCACCAACTTGGGCCATGCAGTCACTTCCCACCAGGGCTGGTACCTCTCACCTCTCCAGCTGTGCCAGGAGCAGCTGCTGCTCTGTCTCTGCCAAGGCCAGTCCAGGGCCAAACTCCACCACACCACTACTCTGACCAGGCACTTGTGGTCCAAATGGCAGACTTACAGGCACTGGCCTTGGACCCCAACATGGGGCACACTAGGTATCTTCCACAGCTCTTCTAGCAGCTGTGTAGGCCAAAGGAATAGTCTCCCAAGTGTTCCAATAAATTCTGAATACAAGGCTCCTGCCAGTTGTCCTGTCTTTTTATAGCTATACCTATGCCTGGCCTTGCTCCAGAATGTCAAAAGGATCTTCACTGTAATGCAGGGTGTGAATTTTTTATAAGCTTTGAAAAGTGCCAAAATTAGTTATCTCTCTGTGTTACTTTCCACACTTCTCTTGAATTCTGTATGAGGTTTTCAAAGCTTCCTAATAGTTTTCATCTTGAATGACAGAAGAACTATAATGCTTGCTTCATTTAATTTTTGCACAAGCACCTTCTTATGCCCAAGAAACAAAGCCTGTAGAAGTCACCAAGCCATATATTGCAGACTGCTCCCCCCATCACATGCAAATCTCACAGACCTAACCTGCAAATGAGGAAAATCAGGTTGTTTCTGCAGCGTTTTACATTTACAGCACATAACACACACCATGCACAGAAACCTCATCCAGCAGACCTCTGCCTCTGTTTGAGAAGCCTCTGGGACTGGCCTTCTCTTAGATGATTTCTTTCCCATTGATCCTCTAAGGCTAAGACATGTCTTGTTAATGATAGCAGCCTCTTGTAAAGCACTGTTCTTCTGAAGGGTCCTACAAACTCTTCCTCACAGAATCAGAGATGTGTGCATTGTGGTTGTATTTGCTTACATTTTAAACTGGCACACAATACATCAACCATGTCTTAAAAAAATGTATTTACTTGAGTTATTTGTACAGGAAAAATCAAGTAAACCATAATTTCTAGTCATGGTCATAAAAATTACATTGCTTAATTTGCCTCAAAAGAGCAGTTCTTCAAACCCATTTGCTGTTTCAAACAAGTAGTTTTGGAAGGGAGTTCTAAACAACTCACTGTTCTTCAAGATACTGACCTGTGAATTACAAGTGGTCGTTTAGGCAGGAAAAATAATAGTGAGGAGCAATGCCTACGCTTCTGAAGGGATCAGTTCTTCAGGGATGTCCACCTGCCACACACCTCTTCTACCTCTGGCAGGAATCGGTTCCAGGAGCCATCTTGGATTTGAAACAACAGTCAAGTATTTCTGTTCCAGATTCCTGAGGACAGCTTTGTCTTCCAACTCCAGAATCTTTTCAGGCGGCAAGTTTTCTGGATATAGTGAGGTCTCTCCAATGTCAATTAACCCTGCAGTATACAATTAAATATACAATTACTTGGCTGTTTGATCTCCGAGAAGAAAGTTTTCCAAAAGTAAACCTCCCATAGGGCATACAAAGCAGCAGATTTATTCCCAGAAGAACATAGTCCAGAGTATGCACACCTCAAACAAGGGTCCTGCACTGCAGACGATGGTCTATGTGACTGAACTTAGGTTGGTGAAGCAGAGGTGAAGTGTGCAGTGTTAACAGTCACAACCCCATGTTCTGGAATTCTCTTCAAAGAAGCCTGCATCTAAGGAAATACTATTGCTACCAGAACTCCATCTGGCCTTGAAGAAGCTTCACCACAAAGAAAATTCTCTGCTCCAATCAGGACACTATATGGAAATTCCTGCTCTCTGTAACCCTTTTAATGTCATGAAAGGGAGTATCTGTATTGCTTAATGATTAAAAACAGAACAAAAATCAAAGCAGCTTTGATAGCTATGCTGGAATTTAACACATAATTTATGTTGTGGTTACAAATCAGCATATTTCATACTGCCTAACAACTTTCAGCACTGTAGAACTGGAACAATATTTTGGTATATGTGACAGAAGTAATTTGATATGCAAGAATAGCTGAAAATACTCAAATGAGAATGCAAGAGAGATGGTGTAATAAAAGATACCTACATGAAAAGGGTGCAAAATGAGTGCCATAGAAAAAAGTCTACAGTGCAGCAACAGGCATATTTCAGTTCTACAACAGAAGCAAAGAAACACCTTTCCATCCTAACTCAGTGCTACAGGAACAAACTTCTTCACTGCCCAAGTAACACAGGAGTGATGGAGCATTTGTAGATCTGAAACAGGATTGATTGATTTAATACTCTGCACTTTAATGTCATGACTTCACTCCACTACAAATACTGTAAAATGCTTTCAGCATGAGTTCCTAAGCTCAAAAGGCAAAAAGTGTGGAACTGACATTCATTATTGTGCTGGTTTTGGCTGGGGTAGGAATAATTGTCTTCATAGCAGCTGGTATACAGCTATGGTTTGGATTTGTTCTGGAAACAGTGTTGATAACGCAGGGATGGTTTTGTTACTGCTGAGCAAGTGCTTACACAGGCTCAAGGCCTTTTCTGCTCTCACACCACTACACCAGTGAGCAGTCTGGGGGTGCACAAGGAGTTGGGAGTGGACACAGCTGGAACAGCTGACCCCATCTGACCAAAGGGATATCCCACACCATATGTTGTCACATTCAACAATATATAGCTGGGGGAGGGATGAGAAAGGGGGACATTCAGAATGATGATGTTTGTCTTCCCAAGCTACTGTTACACATGATGGAGCCTTCATTCCTGGGCTTTTGCTTTACCTATTAAACTGTCTTTTATCACAACCCATGAGTTTTATCGCTTTTACTCTTCCAGTTCTCTCCCACACACAACTGGGAGGGAGTAAGCAAGTGGCTCTACAGGGCTTAGTTGTTAGCTGACGGTAAACCACAATGATCATGAAAGAAAATAACACGCAACCCACGTTATACTGTGTTACTGCATGACAAGTTAGCACAAATGAATTTCGTTTTTTGTACAGGCTTTAGAATTCCAGACTAAAGTTTTTAGTAGAGTGAGTGTATTTTAAACACTGAGGCCTACCTAAAATTCTTTATCTTAAAAGTCAAAGAGACTTCTTGTTTCCAACACAATGAAACCGAGTAAATTTTAGTTACAACTTCCCTCATGACCTCATCTTACAGTGATAAGGTATCCAAAAAGCCCCCTGTCACAACTCGGGCACCACTCCTTCCAAGGAAGTGTTAAAGCAATGTTATACTGAGCACAACTGTGGAAGGCAGGTATGTATTTGACTGCACATTAACAGACTGAAAGCACGTTTGGAAAATATAATCCAAGGTTGCTTACCTGCAATAACTCCTCTGCCAAATTTTTCCCCTTTATCCAACAAATTCTGCACTTGTTTTGGTGTCATGCCAAACCTATCCAAGAGAATTGCTCTCCACGTTTCATCTTGCCAGTCCTGAACAGCTATATGAATAGCAATGGTGCAGTTCTTGTAGCCTGCTAACAAAGGACGCCAGCGAGTCTCCACTGTTTTGACTTTGTTCAAAACTAATCCTGCGTAGGGTTGTCGGAAGGAAAGGCAACAAAATTTCATCGTTCTCCTCGCATCGGAGCCTCTTTGTTTCCTGAAAACACAGACGCCCTGAGATTAGTTTCCAGAAACTGGCCGTGCTCATGACAAACTCCTAGATCTGCCCGAGCCGCTGCCCTGCGCGCTGCCTCCCCAGGGGACAACTTCCCTCTCCGCGGCGCCCTCCTCTCTTCCCCCCGCTTGGCAAGCGCCCGGGCACAGGCCGCAGAGGATGGCGCTGCCTGCACAGCCCCTTCATGCCGTCAAAAACCAGCGCGGCCTCGCCGGGGCCACTACCACGCAACAGAAGGCACTGCCTCCGCGGGCGGGAGCTAACAGGGGGCTTCGCGATGCTCCCCATCCCGTCCCCGCTGGCCACCACCGGCAGAGGTTTAAAAGCCCGCTCTTCAGCAGGTATCCCCGGGGGTATGCAACCCTCCGCCACCGTCAGGGCCCGCGACCCTCTCCCTCCCAGGCCGAGCACTCCGCCGCCTCACGGGCGTGGAGGCCCTGGGCCTGTCTCCTCCTATCTGGCGCCACCAGCTCCACGCGCTGCTACCCTGCTCTGTGCCGCGGAGGGAAGGCAGGTGACGAGAAAGGCGAAGTGACGGAGGAGGTGGTGGAAGAAGACGCGGCGTCGGTTGCAGTGGCGGTGGGTGGCCCTGGGCGGTGGCAGAGGCGGGATCCGAGGCTGCGCGTCTCCCGGCCTGCATGCCCTTGGCCCTGCCCACTCAGTGTTGCGTTTGCCGCTGGTTTCTCAGGGAAGCATGGTGGGCGTGTAGTGCTTTGGTGGTTGCTAAGGGGAAGAGGGAGCTGGGGTGTTTCGTGGGCGCGCCGCAGGAGCGTCCGCGGCTGGGTCTTATGATGAGCTTGCTGCTATTGCTCACCATCAAAGTCTCCTGGGAGTAAAATGGTAGCAGTAACTCTACAGCATGCCCTTGCTGGCAGTGGCACGGCGGTGCGCGGAGCGCTCTGATCTTCTAGAAGTAACTGAGCGCTATTTGACAGCTAAAACGTCGGTGGACTCTAAGCTCCCTGATCGCTTTGGCCGATAGCTCGTCTTGGACAGGATTTCCCAAAGCGTTTTCTTTCAACCCAACTCATTTGTACAGAAGAATCTGCTTTGTCTACTGTTGCTATTTGAAATGTATGTTTTGCATCAGTATCTTGCCTTTCTCTTGTTTTGAACACCACAGCTACTGTTTGGCAGCAGAGGTTTTACCTGGCCTAATTGTGGCCCTTGATAGGCTACCACTGACACCTGGGAGCAATCTGTGAAAGTCTAGTGAACACAATAAAAATCAGAGGCCTCACAGTAAAGGATAGTTGGAAAAGAAGAGGGTTAAAGTAGATGCGCAGTCCCATTGTACTCATTCAGTTTTCATGGGATAACCAATAGGTATTATTTCAGTGAACACATGTTTTAACAGTTCATTTCCAATATGAGCAAATAAAGTGACCTAACGCTGCACAGGGAGAGGCTGTGAAAATGGGTACAGCTGCAGAAGGTTAAACAGCTGAGATCCCACCTGAATTTCTGCAGGTGTAGAAGATAAAAAGAAGTCAGGAAAATCATTATTCCTGTAAAGCCACATCTCTTAGTTGAGCATTATAAATGTGAGATGTCTGATGGCATTTTTTCTACGCCTGCAGCATCTTGGAGAAAACAAGCAAGGAGGAGAGAGAGAGAACACTCACACAAAAGTATAATTCTGCAGCTGAAGTAAGGAGAGACAAGAGAACAAAGGAGGAAAGCTGGGAGAGATGAAAAAGAAACATTAGCAGTGTTTACTAAAGGAGAAAGAGAGCGATCACCAACATCAAATCCTGGGGAGATGGGGCTGTTTCTGGACTTAAGGCAAAGGAATTTCATGCAGCAAAGGTAAGACTACAGAGATAACTCTTTTTATATTTTTTTTCTGTTTGGCCTGCTCTATGACTTTGTGGCTAACAGGTGTTTTTCAGTAAAACTTTGCCTGTAACCTTCATATTCTGTTACTGCACTGGATGGCATTGTTAGAGGATTCTTATATGATGATAAGTGGTTGAGATAGCTTTTATGATAGCCTGGTTTTGTGTACAGTAAATACACCTTCAGTGAACATTGTTTATTTTGGAGTATTTTATGGCTGGTAGACTTGAACTCTTGAGACTTATTTTTTCTTATTACCATTTTCTGAAATTCCCCCTGTTCCCATTATCCTTTTTTCCCCTGGCTATTTCCAATATTTTGTTCAACCGGAGTCATTCCAGTCCTCTATACAATGCTATAATCATAAGACAAATTAATAGATGACATGCATTTAAGGGTATTGTGTTTTTTCCAGGGTTATTATTTTAAATGGTTTTTGGCTTTAAGCTGTTTCCATATAACTGGATATGCATGGTTAGTTGAAGAACCTGTTGAATCTGTTTAGAGTTGCAAGTATGTAGTGAGCTTTCATGCTTTTTTTGGTATTTGTTTTTTTTTTTCCACTGCATAATTACAGTTTGTGATGTTTATTTTGAGGAAAACATAGGCCCAATTTATTTTGTGTTGTGTAAGTATGCTAGTTTTGTTCCACATTCATATAACTCATAGCAGGATTTGTAGCACATATTTTTCATATAGCATTTTTTCTTGATTTAAGCAAAAATGTCCAAGGTACTTAAAATCTCAAGTCTAACAGTTCTAAATAAAGTGTAAATAGCACAAGACTTGTGTGCTGCCAGCAAAGGTGAATAAATATTGCATTGAAAATCTCCTGGCCCAAAACTAGTTTACTTGGTTTGTAGAAGCCTTGTCTGATACATTGTAACATTCACCAGAAGAATTAAAAACAATTTTTAGCAGCAGCTAAGTAAGGTCCTGAAATTATCAAAATTTGTCTGTGTTCAGCCTTTTGTGTGTTGCATGGTGAACTGACTTTAGTAGGCTGTTTCAGGGTATAAGGTAATGATTTGAAGTGTACAGCAGTGAATATGAAAAAGAAAATTCACTCTGATCTTAGCAGGTGATTGACTTACGCTTGACATCTTAGATGCGTGCAGTTGTTTTTTGGTCACTGTGGTTTTCACATCCTAACACCAATCCAAAATCCTCTGGTCTCAATGCAGTACCTCACATGATCATAATCCCAACAACAGGAAATTCCACAAGTTTGATGTACACTTCTGCAAATTATACTTCATTTCAGTGCCTCTAAATTAGCTTTCTTTATGCAGTCCCTAATTTTGATTTTGATAAAGACTGCATAATTCCAGTTACAGAATGTGTTACTGCTTTCTGTGGAGCTAAAACAATGCCTAGTACATCATTTATAAGGACTCGGGTCTGATCTCATCTAGATAGGCAAGCATTGGTGTGTTTCTTGTCAAGTTTGCTTAGTAGTTGGTTTTACATGATTCAGTACACAGCAATAAGTGCTGGGATATCTTGGGTCAAAATCAGGTCAAGGTACTTGATCAGATACAGTTCATTTCAGAAGTGGATAAAGATATGGTGCAGTATGTTCCAGCATATTGGAGGTCAAAACTGAAATTTCAGCTGTTAATAACCCATGAAATACAATACTGCCACTCAGTAGTGGTCACTATTTAACAGTTGACATTCATGAGAAGCTGGGATACGTTGACATATGAACATCCACTGCGTTTTCCTGCCTTTCTGAACACAACACAACGTGATTCTGTGGCTCTTTTGGCAGCAATGACTTCTACCAACCTTCTGTATTTGTCCCGTTACCCTTAATTTTGCTCTGCCTCTCATTCTAATACTGTAGTTTGCAAAGCCTCAGTACATGGTGGAGAACCAGCTTCATATTATTCTGATACCCAAAAAATAAAACTCTAATTTTTGGATAAACTAAAATACTTAAATTTTGCTGTGCCGTTCCCTACTTCTTTATATATATTGTGAGAAGTTATGACTGTCCTAAGTGTCTTAGAAAATATATATCCAGTTTCTTTAGATAATTCTCTTACTTCCAGATTTGTTGCAACACCGTTTTCTGAACAATTATCTGAATCTGTGCTTCCTTCTTCCTTTTTATTTTCCCACACACCTCACACCCCCCACATGAGTGGAGCACACTTCTGTAATGCCTCAGTGACATTGCCATCCTCCTCAAAACTTTTGGCATTCTAAATAATCAGTAGTGATAGTTCGTTGGTTACTTACAGCAGAGTTTTGCTGTGTCTGAAAAATATTTTAATGAGGTTTCTCTTTGTGGTTATTTTGGTAGTGGAAATGCAGTGGCATTTCAGAGTGCTGTCCAAGAATAAAAATGCATACATACTAAATAATCTCTTAGGCAGGTTTTTAGTATGTTTTCATAACAGATTGTGTGTATGTGACAGACTTTATTTAAGGACATATGTACTCTTCTTTTTTCTTTTTTTAAAACCCAACATGAAAGCATAAGGTAAAGTGGGAGCATCATCATGGTGCAGTATTTGTTTGCAGTCAAACATACTGCCTTTCATAATGGTATGTCATAGTAACTCTATAGTGGTTTGTGCTAATATACTAGCAGGTTTCTTCTGTGTTAATGAATATAACTTCTTGTCTATATTATGATTTCTGTACAGAAAAAAATCACTGGAAAACTTTGTTGTTTATCAGTGTAAATGGAAGTAGTGCAATTTTAAAGTCAAGTGTGTTGCTATGATATAAGAAAGATTTGCTTTCATGATTTCGAATTAGCTACATAAATCAAATTAAAAAGTATTATGTCTTTTGGACAGAACAAGTACACTTAGGGGATGCAGAGTGCAAGGAAACTTTCTGGTACATTGCCAGGAAAAAAAAAAAACCTAATGTGCTTTCCCTGTGCTAGGTGTTCTTTTCTGTTTGCTTTGTTCAAACAGTCTGGGGCTTTCTAACTTCAAACACTTGAATACAGACAGACTTTAGAAAATACCTGCATGCACATCTTCTTAGAAAGTGCTTTGGGTGGTACGCAAGCATGTAAGCTGGACAAAAATGAATTATGAGAGAGATTTAAGAAGGATCCATTTTGTAGGGTCAGACTAACATTTAAAACTGCATTTAGTCACATAGTTGCAGCTTAGGTGGAAACTTCAAACACTCTTTCCAAATCTTTCTTCGGCTATGGAGACATTAACATTTTTTGAGTATATACATATGTATTTTTTGCAAAGGGACATATGTTTAGTCACGTTCCTCCTAAGGATTCACCTGAGATAGTATACATTGCTTATATAGCTTTGCAGGCTATGCAGTGGAAAAACAACAAGCCTGCAGTTCACATATACTGAGCTAGACTAGATGTGATGCAAAGTAGCAATAAGGATCTTATTAACATAGGAGTTGAACTACTAAGCTTCCATCGCAGATGAGGGGTTATGCAGCCATTTTGGTGCAAATGACTGGATGATAATTTATCTCAGTGTCCTGCCTTGTCCCTTTGACATCAGGTCTTGCTGCTGAATTTTCCATGTATTTGAACTGGGTATCAGTTGTGTGAACATGAGGCAGGTCAGGCCTGCTGGTGAGTTTTATCTGCTTAGTGATTTATTTGCAAACTTCAGCATTGCTAATATTCAGAGACCATCCTGGTCCTTCTGCTTTTCTGAAGGTTGAAAGAAGGTTGCAACTATAGGCTGAACACTGAGCTAGCTGATTTAGAAACATCTTGTGTAGCTTTCTGTAGCTTTTTTTTTTTGATTGAGATACATGGCTTCATGCTGAGGTAATCTGCAGGGGAAGGAGAGCTTGTAGTAATGAGCTTTCATTCCCCTGCTGATTACTATGTCCAATCCACAGGCAACTCTAAATGCAGTATGTGACTACATAAAACATTTTTTTAAAGGTAAGAGTGCTCAACCCCGTTGTATGGCTGTGGGTCCATCAACAGGGTTCATGCCCTTTTAAAATGCTGATTTTTATTTTTTTAAAATTAATCTACACTCCTGCTATAAAGGGGGTAAGTATCCTTACTTCATCTGATTGAAGCTGTCCATCCAGCTTCGTAATTACTTAAGCGTTTAATCTGTTCTCAGATGCAAGATGTTACTGGAAGTCTTGAAAGATCCTTTAGTACTATTTCTAACAGATGGAAAGTTACTGCTACCTGTGGCAGCTGAAATATGAATGGCTTCCTTTGATTCCTCAGTAACATCCACCTTATATGACACTTACAAGGCTCAGGAGTACTTTAAGAATTTCTACTGTGTTTGGCTAAGTACCTTATGATTCTGTATCATCAGCAGACACTTAAAGAAACAGGAAAAAATTAATTGCCTTGCCATTCTGAATTAATCATAAAAGATATTCCTGGTAAGAACTGCAAGAAAAGGAATTCATGTGCAGAAGCAAATGCATTTTCAAACTGTTCCTGTATGTTCTTTTGTAGCTAAACCACTGCTTTTTGGCAATTGGTAAGAGTAATAAAATGGAGAAGTCAGTTTTCCTCTCTGAATTCGAACTAGCAAACTAACTAGCAAACACTTGTCTTCCTGAGAGAAGTGCCTCCACATCAGGGGGCAATCCAGTTCTGTTTCTCCTTGGGTTTTTTTTTAATTGGGATTTTTTTGGTAGCAGTGGGGTTCTTTGTTTGTTTTATTTTGATGGGGTTTGTTTGTTTGCTTTTGGAATACTGGTGACAGCAGAGGCTGTATTAGAGAAGGCACCAAGAAATGAGTTGTTATATTCATGGGAATGGTGTGTTTAAATAATCTAGGATAGATGTTGCTTTTAGCTTTTACAGGTTGTTTTTCTGTTCTTACTGTCTAAAAATATTTGAGCTAAAATGGAAACTTATAAACCAGATGTGCTTATAGATACCTATATAGACTTGATGTGCATGTTTATGATCATGATAATTAGAAGAAAGTATAAAAGACAGATCTAGAACTGGTTGGTTTGCTATGTGATGGTTAAAACTGGCTTTAGCATTCCATGTAAGATTTTAAAATAGCTATCTAACTACTCACTCTTTCTAATAAGCATGTTTGTACATTAGTCTGTTTTGTGGGTTTCACTGCAGTACTAACAGTTTCATCTGTGGTTGTTTTTATAGATGGTTTTTCGTAGACATGTATTGAATTTATAGGTCATATTTTAAAGTAGACTATTTCATACTTTGTTTTCTTTTGTTTTCAGCAATTTTTAATATATATTGCACTTAAATACTCTCTTAATTGTCTGATGTCTTGATTTCCAGTTCCCTATTGTCCCTGTTAGCAAACACATCATAGGCATATGTACCTAGCAGTGTTACCTTTTCTTAGGCACACCTTCGAAGACAAAGCACTATACTGTAAGTTATTTCTACAGTGTTGATGTAGGCATAAACTGGAGTACTCCATATGTTATTTTAATAATTAATCAGGATGTCAAATGACCTCATTTCTAATACATCAGCAAGCAGAAATTAAAATGTAGGCTGAAGATACCATAATTATAAAAGCGGATTTGAATTGAAGGCTTCTATCCCCTTTGTTGTAAAGAATCTGTATAAAATGCCTTGTATCCCATCACAAAAACACAGGCCAACATACAGTTGAGATTTTCAATTAGAGTTTTGGTTTTGTTTTTCTCGTGAAAGTTTAATATGCAGTCTTCATTTCTTATAGTTAGGTGAGCAGGACCAATTTTAGGAGTTTGTTGATTTAATGTTCATCTCCTCAGTCCCTGTTTCTTAGTCTTCTCCAGCTTTCCCCTAGGTGGCACCATGACCCACAGAACAGCTGCCGTAGAGTTCCAACTACAGGTGTGTCCGAGAGTTGCAAACACAGTTTGAAACGCTACTTGGTCATCCTTCTTTTAACCACTTGCAGTGTTTCTGCTATCAATTGCAGATTTGAAGTGCTATTAACAAAACTCTAGAGCGCTTTTTTTTTCCACTGTGTTTTCTTCCTAGTTTTCTGTATTTGTTAGATTGATTCTTTGTGTCTGCATTGGATTTACCATGTTTAATATGCTTTTATGGTGTCATTCTAATGGACTGCCAGCTTTGTTTAGTTGCTGATCAGATATCGGTTCCAGAAGTAACAATATAAAAGATTAGGTGTACAGATCCTAAAAGATTAGGATTTGTAAAGAAAGAGAAAGTCAGGGCTGTGTGGCAAAAGTGATAAATCTGGAATGGCCTGGTTAAAGCCTTCTTTTCTAATAGAGAATTCAAGTTTTGGTACTCACTTGAGGCGGTCCTGAACCCTGGTGCCTGCTGTGCCCTGTGATGTTAATTTATAGGTTTCTGTGAAGTGTAAACTCAAGTGCTGCAGTAGTAGTAAGCTCAGTACCTCTGCTTCCTGCATTTAATTTTTTTCATTTTGTTACATTCTTCTGTAATTTCTTAAAGTTCATGTTTCTTCTGAGTATTGGGGTTGGTTTTTTAACCTAAGTTTATTGTATTTCACATTTTGTAGGAATAAGTTCATGCTTATACTCTTTTTGTTTATACAACTTTTTGTTGTTGTTAATCTATCACCTTGTTTGAGGGTTTTTGCTAATAGTTCTGTGTTTTTACCTTTATATAACAGCCAACATTTTACAGTGTAGGTTCTTTATTTTGCTTCCTTTTACAAACATTAGTTAGAAGGAAGGCCAACAGTTTAGAACATGGTTATGTAAGTTTAGCCTGTGAAAATCTGACTATTTTCAATTTATATGTTGACTGTTGAAAATGCAGACAGGAATTTGCAAAAGGGGTCAGTCAGTCATATCTAGAACTCACAATCAGTGAGCCTCTTGCTATGAGTCACATCAGGTGTTACCAACTCTAGTAGATGTCTTTTCTCTACTTTCTTGTTAGGTGTCTGCATATATGAGGAATGGGTCTATATAACTAAATAAATAATAATAATCCTCTGTGGCATTTAAACATCTGGCATACTTGAGTTTAATGTGTGCACAGAAGTTACCAGAATTAAAACTAAATGTAGTTAAATCTGTGCAGAGCCTGAAAATAGCAATTCTAGATATAAATATTTAAACCTACTTGAAGTCTGATATATCAGTTTTGGCAGCGTTGGAGGCAGTAGAGCCTCCAGTGTTGTCAGAGCCTGTGAAAATGGCACAGGACAAATTCGACATAGCAAAGTTTTGCAGCTTTAGATTCCCACATGTAAATTATTTCTATGCTCAGTACTTAAAATCAGAAGCCACAACAGTTTTTAACCTCAGGAGCTATGTTGATGTGAAAGAGCAAGACTGTGAAGCCAGTACAGTATTTACTTGTATATCATTTACTACATATTTTATCAGTGTTTAAAATGGTTTTACCATACATCACAGGTTACCAGGAACATTGTCACTGTTACTGTGTGTTCTACTTAAAGAAACTGAGCATCCTTAGTAATCTCCATACTGGGGATGTGTTCTACTTGTTTTGTTAAATGCTTATTTCCACTTTAGTAAGGAAACATTTACTTCAGGTTTGTTTTGTTTTGTGTGGGTGGTTTGTTTTGGGGTTTGTTTTTTTTTGCTTGTAATTACCAGTTACCACAGACAGGTAGTAATTTACTGTGCAGCTTCAGAAACAAGAAAGCAAACAAATAGCTGCTAAGTACTGGTGTGTTTTCACACAGAGGATGCTTCCCCACTCCAAACTCTAATTTTGCAATGCCACAATTTTTAGCCAATCTATAAGAACAACAAACCATTGATTCATTAGTATAGTATTTAATTGTAGTATTTATGAATGTAGGTATATGTTTTAGAACATTCTTCTTTGCAAGGAAAATGATTAATAAGTATTCTTCAGTGTTACATAATGCAAAGGTAAGGGTCCATTTTTTTTAATCACTGGCAGCATTTTTTTACTTCTCAGTTTTAGGACATTTCTTTTTCTTTAGGCTAGGGTGATTCTTCAGTTCTTTATCTGAGTGAGTTTTGACATCTTTATTAAAATATATCTTGTCCTCTCCAAATATTTTTGTCCCACCCTATCATCATTCTCAAGTTGTCTCATTTGTGTGTGTGTATATATATATATATATACACATATATACACGAAAGAGAAATACCTCAAATAAATATGTTCAACTAAGCAATTCATGGACCAACTGCCACACTAAGCTGTTCCTTATGTAATTAAAGTTAAGAAAAATGCAAAATGATAAATGAAAAACGTATATAGTAAGGGTTTCAACTAGAAAAAAATGCTGCAGTTTTAGGGACTTCCTGCTTCTGGATTAGGAACATTACTTCAGTCACTGCAGAACTCGGTGCCATGTGTAGTTTTAGTGACAAATTGGCTATTACTGCTAAAAGTGATGATCAAATAAAGAAAAATGGCTTAGCTGTTGGCAACTTGTACTTTATTCATGATCTTTTAGCTGAAAATTCCTTGTTGTCAGAATTTCAGAAATCGTTTGTGTTGCCTGTAGATCTGGAGGTACCTCAAGGGAGGGGGAAGCATTGTGGTTACCAGGACGGATTAGTAATAGAAAGAGAATGAAATGTTTTCTTCTGGATAATTCCTAACTAAATTAAAATTATTATATTGAAAAAGAAGAGAAGGTTGCAGGAGAGGGAGCTGTGATGGTTTGATCAATCTGGGTTGCTAAATCATAGAGTAACAGAGTGAGCACACTAGAGATTTCTGCTTATGTTTAGACTCTTAATTTCCTTGTGACAAAGCAAAATAATTAAGTTTAAAATATAATTTATGCTGCAAAACACTAAAGCAGGGATTAAAAATCTACCACACAAGTATGAAAGGTGTTGTGTAAGCAGGTGCCTTATGAGTGGCACAGAGCAGAGACAGCAGAGAGCCAAGAGTTTATAGCCAGGAGCTGTGGCATCCTGAGAAGAGGCATCTGTGAGAAGCAGTTGCTGCCACCTCCTGCGGAGGCTGATCTCACTCAGAGCTGGAAGCTCTTGCCTTGCATACAAGCAAGGTTCTGGGGATCAACAGCACTTTGCCTGTGTGAGAGGGAGAATCTCCCATTTCCTACCGAGTTCCAGCTGTCACAGTACACTTCAATGTGTAAAAATACAAATACAGACCAGTGCATACCCCTCTTGAAAGATGCATGAGTTAATGATAGGGCAGTCAGAACAGACAATGAGAAACAAATTACTACAATGCTTTAAAAATTTTTATGTTAAAAGAGCTAAAGAATAAAGAAACATTATGGTTAATTCACTACAAATCCTGAGGATTGTCTAGTAAATGAAAACAGTTGATATAACTGCATTTGTGTTGTGCACAATTCACCAATAAACTACTGGTGGTCTTTAATGATGCTCCTATACCTGGAGGGGGATTCTGACTAATTTTCTAAACAAAATGTGCATGGTAACTGTCATATGTGTGGGTTGAGTGGTGTAGCATTGCAGCCTAGTTTGCTGTGTGAACAAAATGCAGGCTGATTTAGTGTGCTTTGTGAGAAAGATAGAGATGCTTATGACCAAGAAATTATTATGTCATCTGAAACACTGGGTCAGGCAGACTTTTCTGGGTTGAGGTCTTGCCTGTTAACGTGACTACTGCTCATTGCTGAAAATTAGAGTATTGTAGTGCTTTTGTGTTTAGATTGCACTCCTTGTCCAAGAGCTGAAGCTGTGTTTAGATTCTAAATTTGAGAGTTTTAAATTGCAGGTTTTTAATAAAGTAACACTTCTGATATCCGAGTAGAATATCTTTTTATTGGTTTCATTTTAGAGATGGGAAAATTGAGGTACAGAAAACCAGTGACTCCCAAGTCTCAAAACACAGTAGCTGCAGTATATTGAAAGTTTCTTATCTGGAAACTTCCCTTCACTTTGAAGACATATCTGCAAGTAAAAAGCTCTTCCTTTAAGAGAAAGCACGGTCATTTGCAATGACAATAAACATCTGATGAATATTCAAATAAACATTATAATTTCTGGGATTATTTTGGGTTCTTTACCTATGGATAACTGGTATGCATGTAAATTATAGCTGGACCTGAAAAGGGTAGAATTTGGAGCTTAAGTTTTGATTTTTGCTGACTTGTATTTCTTGGGGTTTGTTCTGAATGTACTAAAGCTGACAGCCAGCTTTAATCCTTCTGCCAATGAGTTCAAGAGTGTAGGTCTTACTCCTGTGGAGTCCTAAGTTCTTTGACAAATTTTCCTACTGCTGAGTAACTTCATCTTTTGTAGTTACTGCCTGGATGACAGAAATGTGTGTTTCTTCATGGCTAGTTCTGTACCTCTAGAATGGAGTATGATGTCTGTAGTACCTGAGTAATGTTTTATGTTGCTGCACAGAGTCTATACTGAGGGGGCTATGTGATGGTATGTGGTACCGAGGGTGGAGGCCTTCCAGGCCCATTTCCAGGTATATTAGCTGCATACAGAATGCAAACTCAGTTGCAAGTGTTTATGTACCTCCGGTAGAATTATGTCCCGGTGCTTAGCACATGATTTTGTGTAAAGGGAGAGAAGATGTAGTGAGATGCATGGCAAAACTTAATGTGTTTTTCTTACTTTATTAATACTCTCATTTTTTCCACTCGAAGTCTTTCAGAATGTATTTTCTGTATTAAGCATATTTAAGTTGGAGGATTTGTGGGGAGGAAGGTGCAATGAATGGTTTCTTTGGAGCTACATGAAAAATGTTGACAATTTGAAATAAAGCATACAAGTTTCCTACTGAGATTCACACTTAGTACTGTGTGATCTGCTGTATTGTCTGTATAAAATGTCTTTGTACAGCAGAGAAACAAAAAGACCTTCAGCAGATTGTTTTATTGAACTCTTAATAGATATTAGGAAACATAACGCCAGCACTTCTGCCACATTGCTGTCATTAAATAATAAATCATTGCTGTAGCTGCCTAATGGGATATGTAGCAATGCTGATGGTGGCAGTCTAGACCTGAGCTGAAGGGGATTAATTTAAAACACAGAGCAAAAATAGTAGATAGCAGTGCTCAGCAGAACAGTTTTGAGGCTAGGACCTGGTGACTAGTCACAAGAAAGACGACAGTAAAATTAGATCTAACTAAAAACCGATAACAATGTCTTTCACAGTCCTTAGATATCCTCCAACACCTTATTATGAAACTGTCATATAAGCATTAATGAATGTTAGATGTCCCATCCTAATATACAGATAGAAAGGGGCAGCCCTAGAAGACAAGTGGTTTTATCCCAGAGATGATGGTGACCTGTACTTGCCTTTTATCCCAAACGTGGTATGAATGCACAGGGCTTTGGGGTTGTACTTGTTGCTGTGTTTCCTTCTGTTCTGGTTTGTTGGTTAGTTTATTTGGGTTTGGTTTTTTTGTTTGTTTAGCAGGATTTGCTAGGTAGGTGTGTTTCCAAGCAAGCAAAGTTATGGGGTTCTGTGCTTCTCTGCTGTGTGTCTAGCCAGCTTAGAAAGTCCCATCTTTGGAACTGAGATGCAACAGTGCCATACCTAGGTGACACTACCTCCTAGTCAGACACAATGGATCTGTCTGAGGTGACTAACTCAAGTGACACACCCCTGAGACACCATCAGTGCTTTGGCTAGTTGTGTGTACAACTTATTAAGCAGAAATGCATGTAGCCATGTAGTTGTGGGTAGTGTTTTTAACATGAAGTGCTTTGTCAACTTATTAAAGTTTATCAAATTGTTAAAATTATTTACCAAACTGTTAAAACAAACTGTTCAAAGACAATAGAGACTATGAGAAGTCCAGCAGCAAAAAGCCAAGAAAACCAAAAGCAATTGTTCTGTCTATGACTTTTCTCAGTTTCTCTATGTAGGAATCTGTTGAAATGTGCAAATGTTGAATTTGTGAAACTAATTAGCACATAAAAATCCAGCTGTAATAGTAATCGGAACTTGCTGGTTCAACAGACTACAAGGAGGGGGTTTTTTTAGTGTTAACACATCCTGCACATATGGCTCCCAGTTGAAGATCTGGAGCTGTTCACACCAGCAAGTTAATATCAGGGGATTTAGAAGCAAGTATTTATTGATGGCAGTTGTGGAACCAACATGTGGTCTGACTGGTGCTTCCAGTGCTGTTTGTGTCTGTAAGGGGAGAAAAAAAGGAAAAAGTGACTGGTAATGCTCTCATTATTCCCATATTATATGAAAACAATGTACAGTACTTTAACAGATTTGTTGGCTGAGATTTCTGTTGGAGAGGCCTTCAGTTGAAGAATTATGGCCTTGGTAGAAGCTGTAATTGCAATAACAAAGAAAAACTGTCAGTTTTCTAGAAGTCACTGTTGATATTTGCTTGCTCATGTTTAATTGGAGTATTTTGCCGACACTTTCTTTAAGCTCTTTGCTTGTGATAGCATCAAAGAATGAAGACTTTGTTTTACATTCTTTAGAAACATCAAACCTGCTTTTTGTAGGTTAGCTACCTCACAAATCAAAACTAGCTACTTTGTAAAATGTACTTTAAAATAATTTTAAAGCATCTCTTTCATTGTGATTTGGAGATCATGACTTGGTAAGTCTTAGCATTTAAATTCAACAGTACAAGTGTAGGTGTCTCAAAGAAATGAGAAACAGAATCTATTTGGTATTGTCTTAATAAATTATTGAAGTAGCTCCTGGATTACAAGCGGGCAAGTGCTTATAGCTGACTAATAAGGCACTTTTAGTAGATCATTTATATACCAGACTCAACTTCTGGTAAGAGATTTTCCTTAATGTGAAAATACAGTGCTTTTGGCATGATGCAGCTACCTTTGATCTTTGGAAATGACTAGCAGTAAATTTTGAATGTCAGAAACTGACTGGTAGGATGTCTAGGGATGAATGGATGGCACGTTAGCTTGCAAAACCTGCAGAGCATTGACAGGGCTCATTGTGGTGGGAATCTATGCAAGGCACTTGATGCTACTTAAGCTACATATTTGTAAAAAATCCATATAGTGAAGCACCCTTCTTCAAATATGGCAGAAAAATTAGTACTTTCACAGTGAATAAAGCTACATAGACTAAATGGACAATATGCTGATGCTGCATTCCCTTCTCTTCCAGTTTTACTTCCAAGTGGTAAGAAGTAGTGATTTTTAGAATTATTAGTACTTTACAAGGTATTTAAATTACTTGAAGCATTTTTCTCCTACTTTAGTGAAATCTGTCAGAAGTTTTTGCTATGTGTAATCAGAAGATTTTCCAATGACTTATGTTGATAATGATTTCATTTGTGATATTTAAAAAAACTGTACAGAATTTTACTTGAAACTGTATTGTCTTGTGTTTCTGAGGTGAGCACTTGCAAACTGTTTCATGAAATAGGACAGCCTTATTGCAGGTAAACTGCATACTTGCTTGAACACAAATGTTTAGTGCTGTGAGACAAACAGCTGTTGCCTTGATTTCATAGTATTATACATTTCATGTATTATTGCTGTGGTTTTTTTGTATTGTTTTCCACTCCCTTCTTTTTACTTGCTTAAATTCAGGATTTTGGAGCTCTCCTGCAATATGTAAACTGAAATTCTTTGAGAAATATATTTCTTAAGAAAACCTACATCATTTTAATGAAGAATACATGGACCATGGAAGAAATCTTTCAGTTCTAGGAGTTTGTCTGTTAGTAGTGTTGATGTTATTTGAGCAAACCACTTGCAAAAGAAAAGACAAAAAATGCATTTCTAAAGCTCCTGTTTCTAGTTATTTCCTCTAAATTTAATTTTCAAAATTAAACTTGAGGTACACAGTCAAAATCCAAATCTATTTAATTTACAGCTATTCCGTGTTTTCAGTGATGGGGGGAAAAAAAGCAGATTTTACTACTACTACTATAAGTGAATCTACAACCATGAAGTATAGAATTGACAAAGTCAGGGACTTGAGGCATTCTGTATTTTACAGAGTTCTTCTCACCCCTGTAGCATTTAATCAAAGCCACAGTCTTTGTGTAAATTTAATCATCTTACAACAAACTAATAATTTTATTACGTTCTCTGCATTTGTCAGTTTTTAGCTGCTCAGAAGTCTAAAATTTTGTTACAGAGCTAGAATAGATTTGCTTTATAATATTCAGTATTTCTGGTCTCTGTCTACAGTAGGTACTGAATATGTTTACAAATAGTGAGCCAAGTGATCCTTGATTTATTCTTGCAAATAGTCTAAATGAGCAAGCTCTACAGTATTTAGTCCAATGCTAGCTATATTTACTTGGCATATCCATCTATATATATATATCATAGTGAAATTACTGCAGTTACAATGTGATAAAAAGACATATATCCATAATGCTGATGAACTGGTAGAACAAATCCCTGGTTTTAAGAATATTCCTTTTCTTTATACATGTACACACTAACATTCAACTCTAAGTGCTATACAGTCTGACAAAAACATAACTTCTGCTGTTGTGTTGTAATATAGATGTGGCACAAGTTTATAATGAAACTATGACCTAGACTGCAACTGTGATCCATCAAAACATTTACTGAAGTGCTTAAGTATATGAATAATCCCTTTGAAGATCAATGGAACTACTCAAGTGCTAAAGACTGTGTACAAGCTGTAGTATTTTGTTAGGTTGTGGCAAAACTTCCTACAAGCATCTGATGAAACACTACAGTTCATACACTACAGTAGCATAATTTCAACAGATGATCTGAGGTTTTTATCTAATAACAATGTAAACATACAGACTTTTTATCTGTGTTTAATAGCAGTATTCTGTTTCCATTCTGGAAAACAGATCTAGTTCTTCCCAGCTTCACTACAGGGAACTCTAGCACTGGAAGAGGTCGCCCAGAGAGCTCGTGGGTTCTCAGTGCTCTGATTTATTCAAAGCTTGCATGGACAGGGATAAGGAGCCCAGCCCAGCCCTGTTTGGATCAGCATGTTCAAGCTAAATGACCTCCAATGGTTCTTTCCAACTCAAGGTGTTCCACAGTTGTTAGCACAGTTATTACTGCACTAGAAAAGGTTAAGGTGCAGAAAGGAATCAGAATGGTGCAAGAGGGATCAGTGGTAGCTAGAAATAATTCTACAGTTACATTGTTAATAAGAGGAAGACTTGGGTTTGTTCAACAGAAAATTAAAGCCATCAACAACAGTCAGCAAAAAGCCTATAGTTCTAATAAGTAGGGTTTTTTCATTGTTGGCAACAGAGTGATAAAATTTCAACCACTACAAGGAAGAAAAGACTAGAGAGGAAAGGTGTGCTAGACATTGCCTAGCCAGCTGCATCTATGAAAAATGTTGTCCTGAAACTGATAGTGAAGTTATTTAAATAACTTGACTGACTGTGCATGTTTCGAGTGCGCATTTTGCATAAGGTTTGGCACCTATGGTATCGGACTGGCAGTACACTGGCCTCTCTCACATGGATGGGCTGAAGCCTGGCTGTATACCAATCTAAACCTTAGTTGGAGCTTTGTAACAGAATTTGGCTCAATGACACACTAGTGCAATTACAGCTGCTATTTTTCTCAAAGAATATTTGTCTTAGTCCTACCCATAATTCATGGAATTATCAGTGTATAATAGTAAGTGTAGAGGACATTCCTGGTGTGCTGCATGCATCTGCTCTTCCAGATACACACTTTTGGAACACCTCTGCAAGACTTAGAGATGTTTGCCATTTTGCTAACTGGTTATTTAATTTACACAGTCACTGCACTCTTTGTTGGGAAGCTTGAATAGAAGAGACATTGCAGAAATAACTATGATGTGTAGCTTTCAGTCTCAGCTTTGGTCTTACTGTTTCTTACCTTTACTTTTAACAAAAGTTTCCTTTTAATACAGTTGGTTTTATGCTTTTTGCCTTGCCTCTGGCAAAACTGAAATGCCCCCCTTCCAGCATATGATTTATGTTGTTCTTCACGTTGAACTTCATGATCATATTCTCAAAGTTCATTGTTTTTCAACCTTCAAAGACTAATTTAAGAATGTGTGAAAATTGCTACAGATAACATTAAAACCAGTTAAAACACTTCTGTACAATTAGTCCTTGACATACATTACATGCTTCATGAATTTAAATATGTAATCTGTATTTGCATTCTTAAAAATAATCCTCCCTCAGGTATAGATAAACAGCATTCCTTTATATCAGTACGGATTGCATGCAGATACCCAACTGTGATGTACAGTCCTTACTATAGTAAGGTATTATAAAGTCTTTTTTAAACTACTTCCCTGAAGATGGCAAATGTAAGGGGTTTTTATTTTTTTTTTTTTGCAAATGAATAAGCTCTTTTTTATATACTTATTAATTGTCTTGCTTTCAAATGATACAAACTGCTAAATAATTCTAGATTTGTTGGTCAGGAATTATCTAACTATATATTTTATTGGCCAGATTTCTTGAAACCAGAAGTCTTTGTAGTCTGGTAAAAGACATTTTTGCCAAGAATGAGATTTCTGGTTTAAGTGAGAGGCACAACCCTTTGAAAACACATCCTCAAAATATAATTAGAGTAGGAAATCCTCTAAATTGTAGTGTTGGACTGAATGGCATTATAAAAGTTTCTGTAAAAAAAGTTTTCTGAAAACCTTCACTAGAAAATTAGTCAATATTTGTTTATTTACAGCATTGGAGAACATGCTCAAGAAGAGTGAGTGAGTTACATAGGGGGTGTGCAGAAACTCCAGGTTCATTCCTGTGATGTGACTTGAGTGGGTGCTGTGGCTGTGTTCTGTTTGTCTGCTTTGGCAGCAAATTTCCAAGCTTCCACTGCTGGAAGTCATGTGAGTTTTATAAGTGATTGATACAGTACTTGAGTTAGGTGCTTTACTCTTTTTCTCACATCAGGCAAATGTCCTAATCTATTGCTAATCTATCTAATCTATTGCTAGATATTCTACAGGGAGGTTAGCTTAATCTGTGCTTTTGGAGGGAGGATGGAAATAGGATCAAATTAATTAACTGTGGTGGAATCCAGCCACATATATTTGTGTCTTTCTCAAACTGATGTTCAGATGATGGGATAATGCAAGTAGAAGCTTTCAGGATACTCATGACTGCAGAAGAGCTGTGTTTAGCCTGGATATTTTGGTAGCTGTTGGCATACTAAGTGGAGGTTTTCCACATGTCTTCTATAAGGTGAATGAAGCAAACCCAGTTACTTTGAAAAGGAATACAACAGTATATATGATGCATATAGCCTGTATTATTCTACCTGACTGAGGCAACGTTTTAAAGATAAAATGTGCAGTGGGCTTTCGAGAAGAAATGGAAGATGTAATGTAAAAGGAACCTTCATTTAACTCTGCATATTGACATTATGGCATCTGAAACCAATGGGTTAATTTACATCCTTTGTAGAACAAAAATACAGTAAAGAACTAGATCATGTCTGCTGGATTAATTCTAGTTTTCAGCAACTGTGTGCCTGGAGAAATTGAACATACATAATTTGCCCCCAAAATATTAAAAGCTGGGTTTTTATTTCTAGTTTAACTAGAATTAATAATTTACTCAGGTTTTACATTACCTGGTTAACTTGTGCGGTTACTCTTTGAATGGTAAGGAATTCTTGAGGCGTATAGCTTCCAGAAACAATTTTTGACTGAACTACTGTTTTAGCTATTTATTATCAGTAAATAATTTTATCCCAAATCACAGATAAAAAAGGAGCATGCAATGATTCCTCCTTTCTCAAAGCTGTTGTTAGTTTTTGACAGAACTGGTGAAAAACTTCTTCCTTCCTCCTTGTTTAGCAAGGCATTTACTTTTTCTTTGCTGTGACTGCATAATGAGTGCCTGCTGAGACAGTGTATGTAATGCATACTTGTATGCATTAAAACCGTGGGAGCTCAGACTTTAATCATAGGTCTCTGTTTACATGGAAAAAAAGAAGTTACGTGGGTGTTCCACTTATATCGTGGAATTCTCCTTGGGGTTGTTATGCATTTCACAGCATATTTAAAAATAAGATTTTTTTTTATCTTAGAATGCATGTTGGTAAGTGACTAAATGTAAACCTTAGGACACACCTGAAAATTAAATTTATGATTTATAAAAACAAAATTATGATCCATGATTCAGGAAATTATTAATTTTCTGGTCTTTTTGAAAAGCACTTGTTCTTGATTGTGCTGAAGTTATTTGTCTGGCTTTAATCTCAAAGCAGAAACAAACTTGAATACGCTTGATGCTTAGCAATTTTTCACAGGTTATGTATATAAATGTTCCATCCACATTCTGTACTGTTGCCCAGGTGCAGATGACTTCCAGATTATGTAGTTCTACTTAACTATGGGTTAAAAATAGAAGATATCAAAATCCCATTCTACCATGAAATCTCTGGGTGACCCTGCTTTGGCAGGTGGATTGTACTGGGTGGTCTCCAGAGATCCCTTCCAACCCCTACCATGTTGTTGTGAAACCTTACTCTTGCTATCACCGTGTGCTAAAGCTATTACTAGTGTTGAGGGCTTTCACAGTATAACACAGTATGTTAGGAGTTGGAAGGGACCTTGAAAAATCATCTAGTCCAACCCCCCTGCCAGAGCAGGATTCCCTAAGACTAGGTCACAACAAAGCTTCCCTGACTGGGATTTGAACCCAGGTCCTAGCAGTGAGAGCACTGAATCCTGACGACCTCCTCTCCAGTCTAGTCAGGTGCCAGTATTTCTAAAGAAGTAACTCTCCATTATTATATTGCCTGATGCCTAATAGCAAAGGCAACATGTTGGAGCTGTATTTTCTCAAAAGTGAGGGAGGATATTTGAGAGACAGGAGTTTAGATGAAAGTCCAACTTTCTTTCCTTGTTGACATCAATAAAGCCAATAACTGTATACGAAGTGTTACAGCTGCCTCTTGGTGTACCTTTGATCACTCGGTCTGAACTGCATCTCACAAGGCAATGTAATCCCATTTTTCTTTCTAGCAAGTTTTTTACCTTAGTTTTTCATCATATGTCAATTATATCTTAAGCAAAATGCAGTTGACAAAATTAATTTAAGATTTCTTTAAGATTTAGTTCAATGCCTATGGCTTGCTGTTACAGCTGTCAGTAGAGATGCACTGAATACCAATGTCAGCCATGGAAGTTAGCTTGCTAGACCCTACTGATTTCTTTGGTGAACTGGACTTAAGTTTAAAGAAGTTAGCAAACAGAATCCACAAATAGCCAGAGTCTCAATTCTTAGCTACATTTCATCCTTTAAAAACCAGGGACTCTGCATTGTTTCAAGAATGTAGTGCTTTTGTGAATTATTCAGGGCCATACAGTGCACTCACTCTGGACAGCTACCGCCAGGAATGCTGTCTAAAAAGCTGAACATCTTGTAAAGTCTGCAGGAAAATAACTCCTAGAATCAGCAAGCCTCTGTAACAAGACTTTATTTTAGCTTTTCTAAAAGCTTTTGATTACATAGCAGCTGCCAAGATCTGAACACTCTCCCCACACTTCAAGGCAGATTTTCTAGTTCCACATTTGACAATGTTTCTGATGTTTCATCCATTTCCTTGGGCATAATAAAAACAACATACAAGGTGTGCAACCTTTTTCGGGGGGGGACAGAGAGAGAGGTAGAGGAGGGAAATAGTGATATTTGAGAGATACCTGTCTTAGGATAGCCTCAAAGAACTGGACATGCAGCTAAGAAAGCACTCTTTTCTTTGCGTACTGTGACAAGTAATTATTTGATCTTAATGATGCCGTCTGTTTGGGAGCTGCCTGCCATATAAGTATAGAATGTAGAGCATGTACAAAGCATGTTAATCTTTTCTGAAAGAGGAAAGCTATAGATCTAAGAGATGCAGAACAGTCTTAGCTTTGAACTGTGCTTTGGCTAGAGTGCAATCCAAATCTTACTTCAGGGGCTGTAATTCCAAGTTATGAACACATTAATGCCTCCTTATTACATAAGTTTCTATTTTTCTTTAAAGGGCGAGGCAGACCTGTGATATTTTAGTCATCATATTTGTGTATTTATTCCCAGGTTGTGTTTTGCTCTTTAGTCTCTGTGATCAAATAATTTCCTATGTTGGAGAAAAGTGCCTTGCCTCACAAAATTAAAAATGTAGAGATATAAATAAAATAACTAAAAGCATTTTGAATTTGCATTCTATTTCATGAGGTGGCTACAGCATAGGAAAGGAGTGCTACTGTATACCACCATTTTAAATACTATTAAGCATCTGAATATTTCTAGGAATCTTTTTTCTAAAGTAATATGGGAATGTGTATTCAAATATAGCAAATTATCAATCTATTGATTTGAAAAGGAATGATAGATCATTTCACTCAAATCAAGCTTAGTAATCTAAGCCATTTTGATGACCGAATTTCATTCTTTTGAAATGCATTAAGCTGCAAAAATATATCTCTAGCTCAAAGTACTCAAAAGAAGAGTTAATTTTATGCCTACTGCTCTGTGGCATTAATGTTCAGACACACATTGGGACTAATTCAGACAAAAACAATCTATGTGGGTATAATCAATGCCTTTTTTCCAAATCACTTAATTTTTAATCAGAGGTTTTCCCATTAATATCAATTCATTGGTTTACTATTTTATAATCCACCTTACCTTTCACAGAAATATACTTAAATACTAAAGTAAGGGATGAAGCACATCTCTTATTGATAATAATAATTTCCATTTGGACTTCGTAGTAGAAGATGGAAACAGCTATTAGGAAATTTTATTAAAACACTGAAGTCTTCCTGTATTTTTCTATCATATTTATAAAGGCCTATATATTCTATGCTGAAAGTTCGAGAAATTAATATTAATATAGCTATTACAGTCAAATCCTATAACTTAGACAAAATAGTGTATTATGGTATTACTTGAAATGCTAGTGTTGTAACAAGAAAGTTACTACTGGATCCCTAGTGAAAGCGCTTGCTGTAGATTTCAGATGTCTATTTAGCAAATGAATGCAAAGCTCCCAGCCAGGCCCTTTTAGAGCAGCCAGGTTTCATTAGCCTGTTTGGTATCTCATAGGTTCTTGTGTAACTTCAATTAGAATCAATCTACAAATGCCATTATTTTGAAGACCGGGAAACAGGCATTGATTTATTTGGGGGTGGGGAGAGGAAGACAGAATCCTCACACCCCTGTGCACAGGATAAAGGCATGTACAGTCAGAGATCCACTGCCTGGAGCAATGCAATGATAGAAATTTAAGCTCCAAGCATGCACTATGGTTTTAAAAAAAACTAGACATAAAAGCATTTTAAAGATGCATTTAGCTCGCTCTGCTTTAGGAGTTAAGAGGACATTGTTGTCATTTGTGCAGAGCTTTGTGTTTGCTGTGGAAAAGCTTGCTTTGTAATTTATGCACTGTGATATTGCAGGGGGCACCCAGTAGTGTTGGAATGTGTAAATGTGTTTTGATTTATTTTTAAGGAAAAAAGTTAAAATGAGTGTGACAGCTTTATTTTTTTAAGCTAATAGATGAATTAATCACATTTTGAGATGGTTCTTTGACAATTTTAAGCTATTTTAATACAAGGACCTTTTCTTACTACAATGAATAAACGAACCCATTCTCAAAACTGCATTCAATGTAATTTGACATCTATTTAATGTATTTGTCATCAAATTAAGATCAAATACAAAAGGTTAATGAGAACATTCAGTACTGAAGTGTATTTTCCAAGGATGACATTTTCATTTAAATGGAAAAAAATAAGGGAACTGCATACTAACACTGTGCCTCCCTCTTTCTAAAATTCCCTTTAATAAGGAAATAACTTGTGGAATTTGGCATCTTTTCCCTTAAAAGACCATACATAAACAATAATATCCTGTCATACTTGGTTCCAAATTAGCTGACTTTTATTGCCACTGAATAGAAATGTGTAGTTTGGCTGCTTGCAGAGTTCGTGTTTCAAATTCCAGAAATAACAATATTGAAGTAGACCACTTCAATGGTGGTTATTCATCATCAGAAAACTTTGACTGTTTGCTGACTGTTGATCTTCACACTCTTCTACATTTACAGTTGCTTTGAAATCACAAAAGAGATGCAGGCTTTGTAAAGGAGATATTTTATGCTTAAAGGGCAGGTGTGCTAAGTCATTATTCCTTAATTAAGAATTATGGTTATTCCTGGGAAATATGGGTTATTTTGAATGTGGAGGAGACATGGCTTTTGGCATATAATGAGGAAATATTATAGTAATATTTCACATCTTTGCTTATTAATCTGTGTGTACCATACAGTGCATAAGTAAATATTATCTTTTACAGAATGATGCATCTAGTGTCTGTGCTGCTGTTGTCTAATAATATCACTTACCACTAAATTCTCAGGAATGTCTTTGAGATAAATTTATAAGTTGTTTTGGTTTAACTCTAGCCAACAACTAAGCACTATGCAGCTGCTCAGTGACACCCCCCCAACAGTATGGGAAGAGAATCAGAAGGGTAAAAGTGAGAAAACTTGTGGACTGAAATAAAGTCAGTTTAATAGGTAAACCAGAAGCCATGCACACAAGCAAAGCAGAACAAGGAATTCATTCTCTGCTTCCCATTGGCAGGCAGGTGTTCAGCCATCCCCAGGAAAGCAGGGCTCTAGCACATGTAACTTGGGAAGACAAACACCATCACTCAATGTCCTCCTTCTCCCAGTTTTATATGCTGAGCATGATGTTGTATGGTATGGGATATCCCTTTGGTCAGTTTGGTCCTTGTGCACCGCCAGCCTGCTCGCTGGTGGGGTGGTGTGAGGAGCAAAAAAGGCCTCGACCCTGCCTAAGCACTGCTCAGCAGTTACAAAAACATCCCTGTATTATCAGCAGTTTCCTGCACAGGCTGAAACTATACAGCAGCTACTGTGAAGATCATAAGAACATAAATGCTGTTAGTTTTGCAGTGGTGGAAATTGACATACACACGCATATATGCATATTTTTTCCCAAGTGTTAGAGCAAATGTCATGCCTTCAGACCACATACATTCCTACTGTAGTAAACTGTTGTCATCTCTCACATTGTGGGTAGTTGCTGTTAGGTTATATATGATATCCCTCAACAGCCTATTTTTGTTTTACTTGTGTTCACCCAACTCCAGTAGTAATTACAGTGTCACAGAATGAGTTCCCTAAGTGCCTTCCTCATCTTTATCACTTGGAAAGTTGTATTTCAACTAATTTTCTTGACTTTCCAGTAAATGTAGGGTAATAATGAAGTAAGGTCACAAAAGGCCATTGAATGTTGTAAAACAAATGGAGCATGGTTACTAGAGTCTGAGGACTATGTTGAAGATGCTGCATTTAGATTTCAAGGGAGTAAAAGCAGAAATGAAAGACGTGATGGTCGCTGAAGGGAAGCTGTGACAGATCCCTGCATATGCTTCTTTGCATCAGTGATTGCAGAATCCCATAGGGCTTTCCCCTGTTGGTTGGTAATGAAGGATTTATGTGATTATTGTTTCTGGGAATGCATGTGAGTAATGTTATGATTTTGTGAGTGGATGGCAATAACTGGAGTCTTCATTTTTGTTTCATATCGGTCAGTTTGTAGATGATGTAGGTGCTATGCTAACCTTTGCTTCCTGTGTATACTGAGCATGTGCTAATCCCCTTGCACTGCTTTAGTGCTGTCACCTTCCTGTAGTGCTTCTGTTCCTTTGAAAGAGTAGGGAAAAATTGTTTTGGAGAGGCTCTCCTCTTTTTTTCTGAGAAATCATAGACTTCCACTGAACAAGTAGAGACCTGTTTTCAAAACTTGCAGTACTTAAAACCTCCTCTGCCACCTCTCCCTTTCAGTATGCATAGGTTGCTAATAAGAAAAACCAAGAGGCGGCTGTTATAATGTCCCTGGTAAACTGTTGTTCACATGTATGTCTTTAGATTAGCCAGCCTGTCTGACAGAGTAACAGTTCTCTGAATTAGAATGAGATTTGGAGGAGAGCTTTGACTGAATTTCAACCTAGAGAAGCCTGAAGAAATACTCATGTGGAGAAAGCAACCAAAAGAAATAGATGAATAATAGTTTCCACTGACAAGAGTTGTGGTGCTGCCAATTTGTTACCGAGTTGTGTTTAGTTATGTGAAGTTATACTTGTACAGCAACAGGGACCAGTAATGCCTTTTGTTCCCTTTGTTCTCTCTAACTTCTAGTGAAATGTAACCTGCTGAGCTACAGGATTAAATATTTAG